>JAUNZM010000133.1:0-1200000 GCA_033459285.1 Clamator glandarius
AAGAAACAGAAAGAAGGAAAGAAGGAAAGAAAGAAAAAAGGTATAAGATGGTTTTATGGAATTAGATAATTGTCGATTGTATTCATTGATTGCAGACACTAACATGATAAATTTAAGCAATTAAAGGACAGCAGGAGTCTTCTGAGGCACAGAATTTTCTAGCAGAAAACAAAAGTAGAAAGGCTCATAATCATCAAAGGAAAGGCTAGAAAAATGACCATTTTGATAAGTTAAAAATAGACTTTGATTGTTTAAAGTGAAAGCATTTACAACTTAGTATTGGCAATATTCATAAGAACAGCGCATTGAAATGTATCTGTGTGTGATGCAGAAGGAGCAAGTTTTTGTGAAACACCACGACAAAGCTACTACATTTGGCTTTATCTTGTACTGCAGAAGACCCCTTTGTATGTGCTTAGCACTGTGAAATAAACAAAATCATGAAGAACAAAGGTGTTTTATTCATGTTAACTTTCTCTGGGTTTAAAGGTTCATTAATAAAGTAGTATGCACATGACCTGTTTTCAGGCCTGCTCAAAGATAATTAGAAGCCCTTGGCCAGCAATATTTCAATCACTTCCTTTCTACCACACTGAATTATTTATTTGCATTAAAAATACACTGAGAGTTTTAAAAGGTCCCGATAAATTTTCGTCAAGTACTATCGATTATAAATTCTAAATACTGTGAAGGGGAGAACTCAAAAGATTTTCTATTACAATGAACATTACAGTGGTAATATTCAGTTTGTTTAAAAAAGAAAAATTGCCACTGCAGTAATATACCTTAATATATTACTTCAGTGGCAATATTTCCTTTTCACAAGGAGCTAAAGCACTGAACAATTGCAATGGCATCATGCATGAAAGAATAAAAATTAAAAATGACTGGATTGGGATAGATGTTGGTTACCATTTTATATACAACAGCATTTTTTAGTCTAGAGCTTTTAAATAAACATATTTATTTGTCTGTGTTGAGGATCTGGACTATAGGTTAAAAAGAAAAAAAAGCAAACTAGCAAAACTACTAACTAGATAAAGTAAAGAATGCAAAGAAAACAGTAACAGATTTTGAGAAGCTATTTCTTACTGAAATGATCCAATTTGGATTGGAATGTTACCCATATAATCTGCAGGGTGTCTGTAAGAAACAGAGCAACAGCTGAACAGGAAATGGCATCTGTGGCTCAGGGAAAATCTTGGCAAGAAAAAACAAACAAACAACAAACAAACAAAAAGGTTAAAAAATGCTAAATGGCCATAAAATTGCAGTCTTCTATGAAGCATGGGGGTAGTTTAATTTCTAATTTTATTTTCTAGTTTTAAGTAAGGATTGCTAGATAGAAAGAAATTCTAACTCCTATTTCCACTGACTCCCTCCCCAACTTCATGCTTTCTGTAAACACTTTACAGGGTTTTTTTTTATGCTCATGTAGAGTAAGTACATCAGTAAGGAATACAGTTCAGTGGCTAGAAAACACTGTTTGCCAAAACTAAATATTGAAATTACAGTGACTGGCATCACGCCATTGTGGATGTGTTTAAGAGCAAGGGGATGGAAGGCGAAGTAAAATTAGGTAAATGGAGTATATATATAAAGGAGGAATGTGGCAATCATTATTCCTGCTCTAATTCTTAAATTCAGCATCATGTAGGTTATGCTAAACACTAAACTGTCTCAAGACCCTCTGATAAGAACACAGTACTTTTCAGATATCCTGGAAAATTTACATGACAAAAAATTCCAGAGGAACAAGAAGTTCTAGTAACCATCACAACATCAACAAAAATTGAAAAGTAGCCTTAAACTAATGGCTGGGAAATTATATTCATTACTTTGGGGTGCAGCAGATATGACCAGGGAGGGTAGATAGTGATCTTTACCCACTGCAGAAAGTGAGGAAACCATGTATTTGTTGTAGAGGCCAGGCAGAAGTAGATTACAGTGGCTATAGTATGATACAATAAAAGTTCACACAAAATCTTACGTATGTGGTATATCTCATCTAATTTTAGCCATGTACTTATGATGGGGGAGGGAGTGCTCACATCTATATTGGGATCATATTGCCATCTCTAGAGGGACCTGTTCCTCCACCATGACTAGGACAATTGTATAGAATAATAGAGTCATAGAATAGTTAGGGTTGGAAGGGACCTCAAAGATTATCTAGTTCAAACCCTCCTGCCATGGGAAGGGACATCCCACTAGATCAAACTGCCCAAGACCCCATCCAACTTGGCCTTGAACACCTCCAGGGATGGGGCAGCCACAACACCCCTCAGAAACATGTTCCAGTGTCTCACCACTTTAATGGTGAAGAAATCCTTCCTTATATCAAGCCTAAATCTTCCCCTCTCCAGTTTATATCCACTCCCCCTCATTCTGGCACCACAAGTCTTTATGAATAGTCCCTCTCCAGTTTTTTTGTAGGCTCCTTTCAGGTACTGGGAGGTCACTAGAAGATCTCCTCGGAGCCTTCTCTTCTCCAGGCTGATCAAGCCCAGCCCTCTCAGCCTGTCCTCATAGGGAAGGTGCTCCAGCCCTCTGATCATACTTGCAGCCCTCCTCTGGATCCGTTTCAACAGCTCCATAACCTTCTTATGATTAGGATTCCAGAACTGGACACAATACTCCAGATGAGGTCTCACAAGAGAGGAATAGAGGGGCAGAATCACTTCCCTCAACCTGTTGGCCACACTTCTTTTGATGCAGCCCAGTATATTGTTTACTTTCTGGGCTTTGAGTGCACACTGCCGGCTCATGTCAAGCTTCTCATTGATCAGCACCTCCAAGTCCTTCTCTGCAGGTCTGCTCTCAATCACATCATTCCCCATTGTGTACTGAAACCGGGGATTTCCCTGACCCAGGTGTAGAACCTTGCACTTGGCCCTATTGAACCTCATGAGGTTCTCAGAGGCCCATTTCTCCAGCCTGTCCAGGTCCTGCTGGACGACATCCCATCCTTCTGATGTGTCAACTACATCACTCAGCTTGGTGTCATCTGCAAAGTTGCTGAGGGTGCACTCAATCTCACTGTCAATATCATTGATGAAGATATTACACAGTACCAGTCCAGTACGGACCCCTGAGGATCACCACTTATCATGGATCTCCATCTGGACTTCGAGACATTGACTACTGCTCTTTGAATATGACCAGCAACCAGTTTCTTATCCATCATACTATCCACCCGTCAAATCTATATCTCTCCAATTTATAGAGAAGGAAGTTGTGGGAGACCGTGTCATAGGCTTTACAGAAGCCTAGAATCAAGAGGCAGTATAGACTGAATAGGTAGCGGTTTTTCCTCAGATCTCTTCTGCACTCAGTTTTTGCACAAATGGAAAAGATCTGGATTCTTAAAAGAAGTAGTTGGTTTCTGTAGTATATAAACAATATAAACATAGATATATATAATATTGACAAAGCAGCATAGAGACTTGATTATGTCTATCTAGGGCATAAATAGATATAGTTTATTTATCCTTATGTTACTTGTGATGACTTGTGATGCTAAGCACAAATAACAAGGCAATGCACATCATCCAACAGCAAGCAAATATCTGTGTTGTGAATGAACCAGAAAACTGAACAGAACCATAACAGAGAGACTAATTATGTGATAAATGCAATGCTCCTACAAAACAAAAGACCAACTAGATTGTGCTGATAATTTGACACAATACTGACTGATGCGGACGAATGTAGAGAGAAATTGTTTAAAGAAATGCTGTTTGTAGATGTGTGAAAAATGTCACACATGACATTTATCAGAAATTTCTTATCAACCCAGAAATTTATGCACTTA
The DNA here is from genome assembly GCA_033459285.1 of Clamator glandarius. NCBI lineage: Eukaryota > Metazoa > Chordata > Aves > Cuculiformes > Cuculidae > Clamator > Clamator glandarius. Next base: position 3,815 of record JAUNZM010000133.1, read on the forward strand.
ATGAGACAGAAAACGTCATGATTATACTGTGTCGGTAAATATGTAAATAATTAATTCATAATAATAGATGACAGCTTTTAACAAAAAAATACCCTTCAACTAGGAACAATAGTACAGCTAAAGTCTAGAAGTGACAGAAAATATGGAGAATAGTGACTGGAAGTAAAAGTTTCATAAGTTCAGTGAATGCTTAGTATGTGAATTGGTGTTGTTTTGGTCACTGCTTAACATAGCAAGCTTCTGTTTCCCTGATTGCTGATGGTATGGCAATCAAAGAAATTGAGAAGGGTAGGAAGACTTTGCAGATGGCAATGGTTTTACTGTATGTGATCAATGACTATGGCAAAAGGCTAGTGAAAGCTTAAAAAATGAAGGAAGAAAAATAAAATAATTCTATACATTTAAAACATGAAGTTGGTAGAAAAAAACCTCTGTAGGTTTCTAGCACCTCCATTATCATCTTTGCCAAGAGACCATTTATTCACAATACTGGAAAAATGGCAACACAAGCTGATGGCTGTCTGCCACATAATGTGGTGCAAGCCTGTATGACACTTACTAAAAGAAATTGAAAAGAAAGTTTAATAGAAATAAAATGTAAAAGATGTATTCATATAGAACATTTTTTTCTTTATTCTAGAGTTCGGTTTCCAAAGATCTGTTATATTTTGTTTTAGTTTGCTTTGGTTTTTTCATATAAGAGCTATCTCTTTCTAAGTTACTTCGAAAACTCTCATGAAAGAGGAAACACTGTAGTATTTTTCTTCGGCATCTTGACCCCAACTACACTTACAGTATTTTCATTCTTATACTGGTATTCTGTCACTGTCATAAGTAAGTCTTGTGTAGTAAAGAAGTTATATTATCTTTATTTTTCAAACAAACAAGAAAAAAACCAAACCACAGAAGGTGGTTTGGTTTAATTTCCTTAAAGTGAAGACAGAAAGTTTATGCATTGATTCAATTTAACTCTGAATCTCCTAAGATGCAGATTGAATTATAAAGTTGCTCAGCAATAATAAAAGACAACAAATGGTGTTTGTAAATGACCAAAGAAAAAAAATTCTGCATTTCAAACATTTTAATGAATACAACAGAGTTCACAAATAATCTATAAGCCTAAACACATTCATATAAAGAATCCATTATAGAAATTTAAATCACACTGTTCATTAGTAAAATTCATGAGTGCTCATTGACAATTTGCAACCATGCTCAGAGGCCAATTTCAAAGGATACATTATTTTGAATGAATAATTCAATATATTCTCATCATAAGCTTTTTAAATGTAATTTTTTATTATGAACAGATTACTGCTTTACAACAAATTTTAATTCATTTTTTATTTTTAACTGTCTGTAAAATTTAAATTAATCAGTTCCATTTTGGAAAGCAATAAGAAACACAAAACCAATAAAAGCTTTTTATTTGCACCAAGTTCTTTAATAAAATATTTTTTTTAACCAGTGCCTAATAAAATTTATCCCAAATTTATCCCCTAGGGACAAGCATTAACTCCATCTGTACTCAAAACTAAAGTAACATATACCATCTCTGATCAGAAAATTAGAGACTCTCTTTAGCATTTGTAGTGTAGTTAATTTTTTAATCAGGAGGCCAAGTGTTTTCTGGAGTACAGGAGGTAGCAAGGAAAAGCCAACAATTATCTCCTTGTTATGCACATGACTTTTAGCTTTTCCCAACGTGAAACAGACTGCAGGGAAGGCAACATTATTAGAGCAGGCTAAGATTTGAATATGCAAATTCAAATCTTCTTCTCTAAAGGGAAGATTCTCAAGTATTAACATCAATGTGTGAATACTGTGCAAATCATACATGGAATAAGAAAACAAAACTGTGCAATGAGAAAAAAAAGATATATAAAATACTTTGTGGTGTTAGTAATTAAAAGTGAATTTATTTTCACTACTGGAAATCATGGATCCAAAGACTAGAACCATAAAACCAAAAACAAACGCTTAGAATTGACGTAGACATAACAACAAAAGCAACACAAATTGTTAAGCTTATTTCAAAGAAATTTTCAACAGAACTAAGCAACAGAGTGACTTATTAAGATGTCTATAAGCTTAAAAAAATGGAAAAAAACCCCAAGGAAATGCAGTCAGACCAACTGCCTAGAGTACACAGTGCCAGTAGGTGACATCCTTGAAAAGTTTTAAACAAAGACAATCTGAGAGTAACAGACCAAGCAAGTTCTAAATCACATGAGTTGAAACAATTCTTCTTGTGAGTCACAGATTAAGCATCAGTATTCCTCTGTGAGGAAAAAATACAGAGAAAATAGGTTAACCTACCTGTTCTGCAGTGTACTAGCTAATGGAGTTGTTAAAAATGAAGTGATGCTATTACGGTATTAAGAAAGTTATACATAGGAGTAAAAGATAGTCAGCACTAACATGAAAAAAAAAAAAGAATTACATGCCTTAAATGTTATCTCAATACTAATGTATGAGGTGTACAAAGGTTGCAAGTTTTCTGTTTCAGAAGAAAAGGAGACAACTGCAGGTAGAAGCATCAATAAAGTTTTTGAGCTACATATAGAAATTTCTGGGTATTAATGAATAGTTTAAAAAAATCACCATCACATCTACAATGGAAATGAAGCATTTGGGATGGGCACTTCGAGAAAATGATACACACTCTCAATGACGTCATCAATGGAAATCAGCTAATATACAGAAAAAGTCACTTAAGAGATCTAGAAAAAGTGTATTAGAAGCAGGGGGAGCAATCAATATCAACATCATAGAACAGCTGAAAGCACAGCAAAATGACATAATGGAGCAGAAAGACAAAGTTTCTGCCCTAGGCACCTGTGCTAGCTTGGGTAGGATGAAATGTGGTAAATTATAGACACACTAAAGTGAATGAGAGAGGGTTTTAGTCCTGATATGATTCTTGTGCACTGCTGTAAATGGATCAAAATCCAGAGCAAAAGGACTAGAAAAAGAATCTCTGCTGGAACTGTCTCTGTCAGCATCTTCAATGGGCTCCACACTACTTACAGTTCCCTAGTACAGAGGGATCATGTGTAAAGGGCTGTGACCACCACATTCTCAGTGGATTCTCAAGAAACAATGATGACAAATTTCTAAAACTAGAGCAGCTTCAGAGGTTCTGTGCGGGAATGGCTGATTCCTTGTTAGCTTGGGAGACCCAGAATGTTCTGTTATTTGTGCTGAACTATCTTTGCCTCTTTTAACCCTCTAGTCCTTTGCTGAATATTATTCAACCAAACTCAAGGGTTATGACCTGCCATTTTTGGTGATCATGAGATTTCCAATGACATTGCAAAGCAGTTCACAGTGAATGAATAAAGTAGAAAAAAATTTAAATAGATCATGACATATTTTTAAAGGCCATACATATTTATGAATATTTGAGATATATTCATTCAATGAACAAATGATTTCAAGATGTCAAGGAACAGATTTTAAATGAAAAAAATCAAGTGATCGATATACATCTCAACATTGTAATAATATTTGAAAAATTAATCTGGAAAACTAAATCGGTCACATACTGCTCCCTGTCATTACATATTCTTAAGAAAGTCTGTTTCCTTAAGTACATGTCTTTTATCTCATGGGCTGTCTTTTGCATGTATAGGTGAGGCATCTCACCAAGCACCAGGGAAACAGTGAAGTCCTCAGTGTGGTTTTCTTTGATGGAGGTGATTAAGCAGCCAGGATTATGTTAACTCACACAAATCTTAGATGCTACAGAATCTGCAGTAGCTGTTATTTTACTTCTACAGTACAGGAGTGAAACTGAAACAATTCGTCTGTCATGAAGTTAGATGCCGTCACATCTGCCTGTGCAATGGGCTACATTTATGTTAAATTCAAGGAGGAAGCTAACAGTGGAATAAGCAAAATAATAAGAGGAGTTGAGTTAAAGAATGTTCCTTAAGAACTAGCATTTAGGAATTGAAAAATATGAGAAGACACTTGCCATTAAGCCTATTGACATACAAATTTATGAATTTTTTTTCATTTATATCAAACACAGATTTCCTTTGGTATATTCATCGTTCAAAAATACCAGAAGTTGTAAGGTGAGCAAAATGGTGTGGCATTGATAGAAAAAACAGGTGAAATCTTAAATAGAATTTTAGCAGAATATTTTCAGGGAAATTACAATGTTTCTATTTTGTAATAGCACAGTATTATGCAAATTCATTTCTAAGCTCTAAGCATACCCATGGAAAAACATGAGAAACAAAGCAAATTTGTTTTTTCGTGAAGGTAATTACTCAATAAATTCAAATCTAGAAATATTCACAAATGAAACAAGAATAAATACTATAAGAATTTGTTCATAAATGCTTAATTGCTTATGGAAGAAGAATTCTTTTAATTGCAGTGGGTTGAAATAATTTAAACTACAGTGAAGGATGAAATGCAGCATGTTTTGACTTCTTCCTTGTTTCCATTACTTCAGCATAAGCTACACCTGCAATTTGATCCTAAATCTATTCTAGTAACTTGATGAAAGAGAAAGAGACCAGAGTGGATTCCACCTGACTGGAGAGCAGCTCTGTGGAGAAGAACCTGGATGTCTTGGTTCACATAAATGAACAGTGTTCTGCAGCAGCAAAAGCAGCTAACAGAATGGTGGGGTGCACTGAGAAAGGTATCATCAGCAGAGATAAATAAGTCATTATTACACGTGTTAGCACTGGTCAGGCCACATCTGTTCAGCAGAGGGTCTAGAAAAGAGCCACAAAGATGATCAAGGGACTTGGAAACCTATCACATGAAATACAGTTGAGAGAACTGGATTTGTTCAGCCTTGAGAGGGCAGACCTTTTTGCCATGAACAAGTACATAAGGGATGTCTACCGAGAGGACAGAGTCTCCCTTTTCAGAGTGTCATATAGAAAAGGCAAGGTGTAATCGATATAAGTTGCTCCGGGGGGGGGGGGGGGGCCTCCAATTGGATACTAGAAGAAAATGTTTCCTTATGAGAACAGTTAAACATTGGAATAATCTCCCCAAGGAAGTGGCAGTTTCTTCTACACTGAACACTTTTAAGGCTCAGCTTACCAACGTGCCTAAAATGGTTGGACCAGATGATCCTGGAGGTCCCTTCCAACCTGACATTCTATGGTTCTTTTTGTTCCAAGATTTATGCCCAATGACCTGGAGACATTCTGGTACATGCTTACAACAGTTTTCTATATTTAGCATATAAAGAATTAAGAGTTAAAATGGCAAAATACGAAGCACCTGACCTACTGAACTTCTTGCTGCAGTGCAATAGGTTTTGTTTTGGAATGTGAGATTTCATCTGTCTAGGTCTTTCCTCCTGGATAAGGAGCATATGCTAAATCTGAAATTTGTCTGTAGTCCCTACAGCAAAGAAAATACCAATTAAGTATATGTCAAAAATCTCAGGGGGTGAGGTGTAAGTGAAATGACATAGTAGGACTCAACTATAGGGCATGCAGGCACTTAAGAGATGGAGTATATATTAGGCATTTGAGAGAGGCAAAATGAGTTTTGATAGCTAAGCTGTGACACATAGTTATAGAAGCAGAATAAATTTAAAAGAAATGGAAGATGGAACACCAGAGTAAGGTATTTGAAACAGGAGGGAAAAAGATATAAAAAAAGATGGTAAAGAGGATTTGAGATTCACATTAATAAGCACAAATAGGTGAAAATAGTTTTGGATCTAGAAGAGAAGGTGAAACTAACAGTGTAGCTGCAGGTGGCTTCACATATGACAATCTTTACAAGATCTGTTTCCACTGAATTGCCTTGACAGCCATCTATCACTGAATCAGAATTAAGTGACAGCATGGCTCACAAGGTACTGAATAAATTTTCAGAACGTAACTCATTCTTTCAAAGAGCAACAGGGTTGATGTTGCTTTATATAAAATGTCCATTCATAACTGCCAATAACTTGCATGCCCCTTAAATCTGTAAAAATTATGGACCTCTCTAGTGGACACTGTGTGTATGTATATGATGCTTTCAGCACAGCTGGTATAATATTTCTGTGAAAAATAGTCAAAGTTTTTTGGACATCTTAGGTAACAATCAGGTGGAAGTGAGCCAACTAACATGTAGACCTCTGTGTATTCTCACAGGCAGTGGCTAAGATAGATTTGGCAATGGAATATTTCTCTAGTTATCTGAAGTTTCTGAATTCTACTTAATCTCACAAAACTAAAACTAACCAATTATACCAAGAATGAACAGGTCAACTGCTGACAACCCTATGAGCAATGATGATGGAATTCCACCACTGGATGGTGATATGAATCCACCGTGACAGTGTGCCTGATCTTAGAAAGGGTTGTACCTGCAATTTAGCGGCCATAATGCGGAGTACAGTAAAGAATATAGGGCAGCCTGATTATTCTGCTGTGAGCATCAAGACACTGTGTCAGTGGTGACAGGTTTTCCCATTCCTCTGTTGAAAGTCTCTCTTACTGTACCATAATAACATACATGAACTTGACACATGTTTTGGGACAAAGTGGATAATGGAGAGCAGCTCTTCTCGAACAGTGGTACAGAAACAGTTATGTGAATGCCCTATATACAAGATATGATGTTTTCCTTGAGGATGCTAAATGGGTATTTGTGATGGGGGTCAATGCCAAAACATGCACTGTTCTGCGTGCACAATGAATAGCTTTGGAATATTTTATAGAGAAAGTAATATAAATACAATGGAGCACTTCAGTTTGAATAGCTTCCACTGAAGCATCCCTTAATCTTTCAGGATCTGAATACTTCATTTTTTTCCAGGCTTCTCCAGTGTCCTCTTAATTAGTTCTTCAGTAGTTACCTCTATTTATCCTTATATTTCCCTACTATTTGTCCTTCCCTCACATCCTTCAAACTCTCTCATTCCTAAAGCCTTATCATGTTCCTTTAGCTGAGACATTCAGCTTCCCGATACACCTTCTCCTCTCTGTTGTTCAGCTTGTCCCATTTCACAGAAGTACACTCTATTCTATCCCCTTCTTCTTCAATAGTGATTAAGGAATCATCACCATTCTTCCGGAAAATAACAAAAACTTCAAAGTGTCTTTTGCAAGACTAAATTTATATTTACTCTAGCACTTAGTAGAGGAGATGGCCAACAGCTTGCTTGGAGAAGTCTTCATCAGTTTTGATTTGAAATGGGTTACAAGAATGCTCCATGTGATCAAAGAAGTTAATGTGAAATTAATGAGAACTCACTAAATATTCAGATATCAGTAAGACAGAATAAATCTGGGGTTTAAAACCAAGATTTATAAAAGCAGCTATTTCTATGTCTGTGAGTTTCTAAACCAGGCGCTTTATTTCCACTTACCCCTTTGCATATTTGTACATGCCTGTAAATAGAGTAATCAAAATAATATTGAACAACATTATTTCACATCCATTTTACAGCCATGCAAATAGTTACACAATGGCATTAATATATTTGCACATGGACATATACATTCTGAAAAAGGTGTTTGCTTACCAACAGACAAAAAAGTTCTAAAAGAAAAACATTAGCAAAAAGAAAGTGCTTTCATACCATATACTAGAAAGACAATGAAAAGAAATTCTTCCACCATATCTAAACAAAGTATGTTCTCAGGGTATTGGTGTAACCTATGAAATTAGCAGAATCCTAAGGCATGTCCAACTTACTCACAGAATCACAGAATAACCAGGTTGGAAGAGACCCACCGGATCGTCGAGTCCAACCATTCCCACCAATCCCTAAACCATGCCCCTAAATACCTCATCCACCCTCGCCTTAAACACCTCCAGGGACGGCAACTCAACCACCTCCCTGGGCAGACTGTTCCAATGCCTAACCACCCTTTCCGTGAAGAATTTTTTCCCTATCTCAAGCCTAAATCTCCCCCTGGCGGAGCTTGAGGCCATTCCCTCTCGTCCTGTCCCCTGTCACTTGGGAGAAGAGGCCAGCACCCTCCTCTCCACAACCTCCCTTCAGGTAGCTGTAGAGAGTAATAAGGTCTCCCCTCAGCCTCCTCTTCTCCAGGCTAAACAACCCCAGCTCTCTCAGCCGCTCCTCATAAGATTTGTTCTCCAGCCCCTTCATCAGCTTCGTTGTTCTCCTCTGGACTCGCTCCAGAGCCACAACATCCTTCTTGTGGTGAGGGGCCCAGAACTGAACACAGTACTCGAGGTGCGGTCTCACCAGTGCCGAGTACAGAGGGAGAATAACCTCCCTGGACCTGCCGGTCACGCCATTCCTGATACAAGCCAAGATGCCATTGGCCTTCTTGGCCACCTGGGCACACTGCTGGCTCATGTTCAGTCGGCTGTCAACCAACATCCCCAGGTCCTTCTCCTCCTGGCAGCTTTCCAGCCAGGCTTCTCCTAGTTTGTACCGCTGCTTAGGGTTGTTGTGCCCCAAGTGCAGGACCCGGCATTTGGCCTTGTTAAACCTCATGCCGTTGGTCTCAGCCCAGCAGTCCAGCCTGTTCAGGTCCCTTTGCAGAGCCTCCCGACCCTCCAGCAGATCCACACTTCCACCCAGCTTGGTGTCATCTGCAAACTTGTTAAAGGAGCACTCGATGCCTTCATCCAGGTCATTGATAAAGACATTAAACAGGACTGGACCCAGGACTGATCCCTGGGGAACCCCACTTGTCACTGGCCTCCAGCTGGATTTAACTCCATTTACCACCACCCTCTGGGCCCAGTCATTCAACCAGTTTTTCACCCAGGAGAGTGTGCGCCCGTCCAGGCCAGAGGCCGACAGTTTCTGAAGCAGAATGCTGTGAGAAACTGTATCAAAGGCTTTACTAAAGTCCAGGAAGATACATCCACAGCCTTTCCGTTGTCCAAGAGTCTAGTCACTCGGTCATAGAAGGTGATCAGATTACTCTGGCAAGACCTGCCTTTCATGAACCTGTGTTGACTGGGCCTGATCACCCGGTTCTCTTGCAAGTGCTTCTTGATGGCACTCAAGATCACCCGCTCCATGACTTTCCCCGGTACCGAGGTCAGACTGACAGACCTGTAGTTCCCTGGATCCTCCCTGCGCAAAGATTGTTATCAGAGTAAATAGGAAGTTGCAAAAAACTTTATATTAATAGGTAAGGTTCAATAATTAAGATGAAAACAGTATGTTATTGATTATAGGCAACTCTCTTCTTTAAAACATTAGAACTAATTAATTTTGTAAGATTAATGAGAAAGTGCTGGTGGAGATTTTTACTTTAGAACCACATTTGCTCAAAGGTCACACTGCTCTTAAGATGCACATAACCTGTGTGTAGTGCTGCATGCTATGAAAATCTATTTCAAAATCTCTTTGAATATCAATCTAAGAATACCTTGCTCAATATTTCAAATCCAGTAATTTAAACACTTTTATGCCCTTCTTTAAGCAAGGCTATTTCTTTCTTCTTAGGAAGGCAGTTGAGTTCTTTAACAATCTTTATACAGTTTTTCTGTCACGAAAATGTATCCTTGTGATGATGTTCTCAACTACATTTATTCATTATTTAATAAAGTAGCTATTTTTATGATGTAAATGCTCAGGATTTCATAAATAAATTGTTCAGAATCATAAGAATATTGTCATTGACAATAAGTGTGAGTTAAAGTTTATTGTTTATGTTACTTTTTATGTATCTACTTACTCTTGCAATTGTAGAAAATCACTTTCATATTTACAAGGAGATGTAAAATTAAGTGCAAAATCAGTAAAAGACAAAGAGGAGATTTGGCCTTATTGACATACTCTTACCATAGCAGAACATAATCAAAGATGAGATTTACAGTAGAGCTTCTGGATGAGTTGTTCTAGACTTCCTGTTTTTCTTGATGGTCTACACCTAAGTCAATATTTTCTTTGTGCACTGTTACTGAGAGAAAACTGGGACAGGCTTTCTCATTTTCTAACAATCTCTAGTGTAATCTGGCTGCCTGAAAACTCTATAAAAAAAGTAGATTTCAGACTATTCTGTTTCCCAGGTGACTTGCCTTTGACCCTGAGGCAGAATTACTACGTCTTGAAGTCTCTTAGAACTAAGTGCCAGAAAAAAAAGCAATAAGACAGTATTGAGGTATGCCAGAGAAATTATTTTAGGGTGACATCCCTGATATATATAAAGAAGTGTGGGGCCCACTATGAAGGGTTATGAGAGTGTTGGAGAGAGACAAGATTTTCCAGTATTTTGGAGGACTGCCCTTCTTAGATGTAGCAAAAATTGACATTAGCAAGTAGTAGACAGCTCTCCTGTCCACTGTATCACTGTTTTCTCTTGGATGGATGAAATCTTGATGGAGATTGCAAGTGAATATTCATGCAGAATGGATATAGAAACTGCAGGAATAAGTAGGAATAAGTCCTATTGACAGTAATGGTAACTCCATGGATAGAAATGTGAACTTCTGCCAGAGGCACAAAAAAGGGGAGAGGAATAAGGAATCAGTGGAATAGTACTCAGGGAGTTAATAAGGTTACTGAGGAAAAAGGAAGGGAACTTTTCCAATTGTTTAACTCTCTTTCTGCCTGCTTAGTTCTTTGCCCATCCTCTGCTTGTATTATAAAGAAAGGTGTCCACAACTATTGAAAAATGGCCAGCCATATGACATAGATTCCCATGCAGCACATTTACCATTCTGCTACTGTGACAGCTGTAGGAGGGTCTGTTCATTAGTATTTAAATTAGTTCATAAATATTTCACTTGAAATCCGGTTTAAATAAGCCTTACATCTGGTCACTGTAATGCTGTGGTTTAACGTCTGTTGTCAGCCTTAATTGTAGCCTGATATGATGCTATTCTATAGTCATACAATTTCATAAGGGCACTTATACGATAAAACAAGGGCTTAATGTAGCACTTTATCTTTTTGTAATTTTTAGTTTCAGCTGACCATAGCAAGTGAAGCTAAAGGTTGTTTAGTACTGCACATCTCCCTCTGGCAGAATTTCTTCTATGCATAGAAAAGTTCTCAGTTTTAAGAAAAGGATGTGATTTTTTGCAAAGGCTTGGCTGAGACTTTTCCTAAGAAATGGGAATGTATAAAATGCCTTCGCTCATTTTCTTCCAGTTTCCCTCTTCCAGTTTATTTTTAATGTTTTAAGTTATGATTATGGATGTATTGAAATGATGTGAGAGTAATGCCATTTTCATAGCACAGTGAATCTTATGGAGAAGCAGGTACAAGTAAAAAATAATATTTTAGATCAGTACAAAATTAAAAAAAATAGAATATAAATCTAGTTATGAAAGGAGTTTCCTATTTTTTCACATTATTCTGTGCTAAGTGCCACTAGAACCTCTTCCATTCAAATAACCCAATCTCTGTAATTTTCTCATTGTGTATGAGCTTTGTGAAAATATTAATGGGAGAACTCTGGATTTGTCAGATGAGGATTAGGAAAAGAAAAGAGTAGATATGATACCATTTTTCATTAGCACTCATATATGCTATTACTTCCTATAAAAGAGCATAGTAGTAAAAAATCTCCTGTATAAAAAGGTCAGTAGCCATTTAATGTTATAGAGGACAAACACTTTTAGAGAACACTGTCTGATGTCTGTGTTTTAGCTCTGTTCATTGCCACAAGTTACAGTGACACTCCCTAGACATCACAGACCTGTTGTCCTTGTGTAATATGGGGTAAAAAGGTAAGTTCAGTGTGGTAACGCTAATATTGGATAGTAGTTGTGTTGTAGGTGTATGAGTAGTAGCCGTAGTAGTAATAATAATAATAATAAATAATGAAAGTAATGATAATGTTATTTTGCATTTCATAGCATCATAGAATTATTTGGACTGGAAAAGACCTTTAAGATTATCAAGTTCAACCATAAACCTAGTACTATCAAAATGGAAAGTTTCCCCAAAACTATTAAATTTGCTGTCAGTTTGAGATATTCATCTTTAATATATGCTAAGGTACTAAAGTAGTTCTTGAAAGACTTTCTGGTTTTGTTTGTTTTAAGATAAAGATTCTAAAACATATATGGAAGAAAACAAACTGAAAATCTTTATTTGAAAATGTAGTCTGCTATAAAACATTTGAACTAAAAAATTTACTTAGCAAATTTCATTTAAGAATCTTAGGTCATATTAAAACATTAATTCAGTAGACTCTACAATATTTTTGTGAACAGACAAGGAAAAGAAAACACAGGAAGAGGCAACCTGCCCACCAGAGAATATAGTTAATTTTCTCTGACATCATCCATCCAAAATCTGAATGTCTACTATAACCTCAGAACCTATGAGTCTTCTACAATCAAACAGGGAAATAAACACTTTTGGGAGCAGGTTATGCCACCTAACTACTTAAGGCACTTATTCTGTGGTTAGTCTTCCTTCACCTCATTTAGCTGAAAGTAGATAGGTATCCTTAAGGTAGACAAAGTTGAGTGATAGGAATCTCATACTCAGTAGCTATATGGCAAATCTATAAGCCCTTTATTTCCAATTTGTTTTCCTCCAGCTACTAAAGAAGAGTCAGCTAAACATGCTACTGGCCTAGGCTTTTCACTGTCAGCCTCCACTGTGCTATTACCCTAATTATAGAAATGCAACACTAGAAGTCAGCACCAGGTATTTAGAAGTGGTTTCTGAAAAGATTGGGGCAGAAGTCCATTTGCTTTGAGTTGTGTTGTGGGAAAATATTTTGAAATGATTCAATGCTATCATAGGCTATATTGTTATGGTCTGATTTTTCAGAATTGCTAGATGTCCAATCTGCTGAAGTCTTCTGAAAACAGACCGCTTATTCACATACTAAAAATGGGAGATGAATTCAGGGAAATTCTGGCTGAGAATATTAACATTGTGTTATTTTTAAAATCAGAGATTGAGAATAATTAAAAATATAATGTAGTTGAAGATATGCAGAGCCATGAACAACCGTTTCCTATTTGTGAAACCATCCTTGATGAAATATGAAGCCCATTGTGATTTTTCTTAGTTTCAAATAAACTCAACATGCCAAAGTTATCAAAGTCCTTTCTGGTATGATGCTCTTTTGCTTGGATGCTAACATAGTTTGGGTGCATTAACTTTTAAGCTGAATGGCTGGAATTTGGTGGTTTAATTACCACTCACTCCATGGTTTAGTAGATAAACTCAGCAGCTGTTGCTTTGTGTTGGATGTGTTTTGGAGAATCTGTGGATACTTTAGCCCTTATTTGAAAGCCAAAACATTTTAACTCAGCTGCAGTATGAAAACTAGCTGGCAAATCTTCTCTTCAAACAAATATATCCAATTCATTCAAACTCTGCTTGCAATATGTTTGAGACTAGGTGCTGATACAGCAGAAATACGTGATGAATAACAGGCCAAGATCAAATAAATTATGAGTAGTAGTGTGGGGTTTTTTTAATACTACTCACTTTTTACCAAGATTTTGGCTAATATGATGTCTCTACTGGACCTGTTCCCGTGTGAGTGAATTCTGATATTAAACTTGTCTTGCCAAATATCAGATAGATAGTTTTCATCTAAAGGAATTTTTAAAAAGCAAAAATAAAAGCTCTATGATAACACAGGATCTCCTGAAACCATGAAAGAAAGCATGTCATTTGTCTGTTTAGAGAAATTTACTTGTTCTTCACTTAGACAAAGACTTAGAAGTATTTAAGAAAGAACTAGTAGACATAGTGACAAACATTACATAAGAATTCTTCTGCATATATGTAGTACTTCTAAATGCATTGTGTGGTAACCTTTTGTCTATGAGGACACAATTCAGTTTTACAGTCAGTATTGAACATCTGTGGGTCCTAAAATACAAAAAAAAAAATTGAAAGCACTTTTTGCATAAGATGCAGAATCTTACAAAGGATGTATAGATTTACAAAGTTAATTCAGTGCATTATTTGCACCACTGAGGTCAGTGAGTGTTCCATTACTGACTGTCATGGTTTAACCCCAGCTGGAAACTAAGCACCATGCAGCTGCTCTCTCACTTTCCCCACCCCTCAGTGGGATGCGGGGGAGAATGAGAAAAAGAAAAACTAGTGTGTTGAGATAAAGACAGTTTAGTAGGACAGTAAAAGAGAGAGGAATGATAATAATTCAACAACAATAACACTGATAATAACAATACACAAAACAAGTGATACTCAATGCAATTGTTCATCATCCAATGCTCACTGCCTAGCCTGTCCCTGAGAAGCAACGACTGCCCACCCCCCAACTGCCCACGTTTATATTCAGCATGATGTCTTACAGTATGGAGTATCCCTCTGTCCAGACTGGGTCAGCTGTCCTAGCTGTGTGCCCTCCCAGCTTCCCATGTACTTCTTGTCTTCTCACTGGCAGGCTGACTGAAAACATCAGTGTGGTATCAACGTGATTTTCACCCTAAAACCAAAACATAACACTGTACTAGCTACCAGAAAGAAAATTAAATCTACATCAGACAAAACCAGGACACTGACTTGCTAAGGGTTCACAGTCTGCTTTCTGGGTCGTTCCACTGAGGCATAATCAGAGGAATCTTACCATTACTTGGGACTCATGACAGATTACCTTGTGCCCTGAAATACAGCCTTTACAGGATAAAACCTGAATGTCAGATTTAGAAACTTTCTGCTGAGTTATGGAACCATAACCTCAGACTAACATAGCTATATCAAGAGTTGGGTAGTAAATAGCTTGAGCTCCTATGAAAATAATTTGATAAGAATTCTGGATACCATTGACTGGAGATGATGGGAAGGAGTCACAAAAGGAACATTTTAGCCTTGTGTAAATTCTTATCTCTCTGAATGAATTTGCGACTAGGTATTGAAGGTACAGAGGGATGAAATAGGTAGGATAGTGGCAGGCCCACCTGTGAATTATTTGAACATCCTCTGCTGCTTCACCCAAATTAACCTTTGAACTTGTCTTTCATACTCTTAATAGTTTAATTTTGCCTATACTATTGAACAAATCAGACCCACATAGTAAAACTACAGTTTGGATTAGAACTGTGCCTATCTCTAAAGTTCACATGAAGTGGGAAACACACTACAATGCAGGTCAGTAAAATATAGACTTAAAACCAAAGAACTGATAGGAGATCTGAAGCTTTTCAAAGCTTTATCATATGCTGTAATATGAAGTTCCAGCATGATTTTCAATATTATTCCTGGGAATAAACATATAAAAAGATCAACACAAACTTGAAGTAGGTTCAAATTTACAGCACAGAACTAATAGAGGACAGACTGTAAAGGATTTACATGAAGATGACGGATGTCAGAATAAAACGGAAGATCTAGCTTAATGCTTTAAAAAATGGCTAGAAAGAGCCTCTGTATGAAACTGTAGTGACAAACCAAACATTTTATTGTTTTGGAAAGGCATAAATTCCAAACTTTGAGGTTCAAGACCTTACAGATGGCATTTGTTACAGCTCTGCTGCCAAATGTGTAACACAAGTCCCCAAGCTCAAGTGAGAGAATAATGTTGATTTTTTTTTTTCTGAGGGACAGATTACAGTAGCAATATTTCTTTTCACAAAAATTGAGTGAAAGTATGTCCTGGCACACAATTCTGAATAGAAGGAAAGAAACGAGAGAGAAAAATAGAAAATAGTAGGAAAAAAGTGCATCCTAATGAGGAGGGGGTTTTGTAACAATTTGTCTGACTTAACTTCATTCAGACTGTATCTTTTATGCTAGTATTGTTAAAAAAAAGAGAGATTGAAATGTCATTTTATCCACAGCATAAGAACATAAAGAGAATTCTATTTATTTTGATCAAGATCTACCTTCCCACAAGATTTCCTAATATGTGATTCTAGTAAAATTTCTTCTGTTTACAGAATCATCAAATGAGTTTCTGGATTCTTATTTGCCAGGAATCTTTCATGGTGAATTCTGACTACCCACAACTTACTGATCTTCCCTTGTTATTGTACTGCATGAAAACTGGTGATTTTTTAGTCAATATTTTTCTGTTTCATCTGATAATATTTCATCGTAAAAACAACATCATAACAACAGCACAATATGATATTATTTTAATTAAGTGTATTGAAAGAAAAGTGATCAAGCTACTAAAACCAAAAAGATATACATTATATTTAAGGAACTTGAATTTTTTTATACACCTGGTTAGTGGTATTATCAGCTTCAGGTGTTAGTGTTCATGCCCAGTAAAATTTGTCAGCAAATAAAAAGAATCCTACCAGTACAAAACATTGTAATATGTATCATCCCTATGTGATTGAAAGCGAACTTAAAACTATCAAGTCTCTGTAGCTTACCAAAGACATCTAAAATAAAACGGTATCTTTAACATGAATCCAGATGGGAAGTAAAAATTCAATATCAGGGTAAAGTGAAGGAAGAAGCAAAGAAAAACACTGATTGGGGTTATAGATGTTCTGTCCTGGACACTGATGAAACAGTCATTACAGACAGAGATGGCTTCCTGTGAAGAGAGGAATTGTGGCTGCTGCAGCTACTTTTCTGAAGGTGCTTTGAAATGGAAATAATAACGGGCTTGAATGTCCTAACCAAGCAACGTTGTATGAGGAAATCAGAGCTATACTTGGCAAATGATAAGAAAAATCGCAATCAAAGCTGGATGGCAGAAGTGCAACATGCATGTATGCAGAAGAATTAGAATTAAGCAATATGGTAAAGATTTAGAAACGAAAATGTTCAAAGGCACAAATGAATTATCTTGGTTAGAGAGAGTTCAAACCTAATCTTCACTAGCACAGGAGTACAGATAAAAGGTATCTACTGACATAATCAAATTTGGATTTACACCAGCATCTGCAGTGGCCATATTTTGTCCAACCTACATTTATTTGAAGGATATGTTCTTAGACAGGATGAAACCTTTCTGATAGCCATAGAGAAGCGAATAAGGAAGTAGGATAGGAACTGCTGACAAAATTCTATAAGATAGTTGTGTGAAGCAATTGCCATCTCTAGGGCTTGTAGCTCTTGAGCAGCTTTGTTAAGTGTGCAGTGTCAGGGTTCTGAATCATATGAGCCATCCATTATGAGATTCTGGAAATGGAGGAATCTCTAGTAGAACATGGGGCTTTGGAGCAGTGACCTCCTGCAAAGCCCATCCCTGAGCTAGGAATCCTGGTTACCACATTAATTTCCTGAGCAGCTCATGAAAAGTCTGTCAAAAATGGGGAAACTAAGGTTCAGTGAAGTGGTGTTTTCAAGTGTAACGTTGTCTACACAGCTAAAGGTCTTATATTAACTTTATTAACATTCATTAACCTCTTTTAGGCACCAAGTAGTTCAAACCACTCAAGCCTCTGGTTCGAAAAAAACTAGATCTGAAGTACAGGCAAGGCACATGTGCAGGAGGGTATTTCACCAGTTCTTTTGAAGAAATCCTGTGGAACTGCAAACTGTGAAGTAGATGATAAACGAAGAAAAGAGAGAGTACCAGGTGTAACCATTGGGAACATAAAATAAAAAAGGCAAAGAAGATATTTAGTCCAGATGGAGACTGAGTTTTTTCTGATAGGAAATGAAGCTGTGGATGGAAGAAAACATTGTTTTGCTTTTTGATTCCTTCTTTGAGGATATTGCAGTTTTTTTTAATGCTTTCATCTATATGTCCCCAAACTTTGGCTAACAATTATGATCAGAATATAGGAATTATCATATGTTCACCCTGTAACAATTTTGTTAAAATAGCTATCTTTTAATAGAAACATTAAAAAGTGTGTTAAGAATAAGTATTGACCAAACATCTGTCACTGTGCTGTTAAAATATGTTTATAGTAAGGTTATGATATGAACAGGTTTAGAATGTTTCCTGTTTCAATTAAAATCCCTTTTGTTTAAAAGTGAGAGATCTACTGGGTCACAGTTTCCTACAACTTTTGTTTGCAATTCATTTGAAAAAGCTGTTGATTTGAAGTTTTTTAGTCTGAGTGCTAATATTGTGTCACGGACCCGTAGAAAGTGGCAGACATGCTATTACACAGTATTTTTCAGATTACAGTTGAGCCCTCTGGGAAATGCAGAATAAATCTTAAGAAAATGAAAAAGAATTAGGCAAAGCCTTTACCTTCTCCCTCCCTGCTTTTTCCCTATGTCCAGTCTCTGAAAGTTTCATCCTCTTTGCCAGTGTGGAACATATTTTCTTGAAGCCTACAGGCAACAGATGCAAGAAGACCAAAGGCAACAGATGCAAGATGACCAAAGGCACAGGCTGCTGAGGGCTGCATGCACACAAAACCACCTCCTCACACCTTCCCTTATCACTGCAAAGCAAGCTGGGTTGTGTGAAGGGGGCACATTAGGGTGAACGTCTAAGCCATGTCTTTGAGATGTGAAGAATCCAGTTGCCTAGGATAGGGCAGAGCAGGTAAGCCAGACTGGGCAGACTGGGGGAAGCATGGGGTCATCTGGGAGAATGGAGAGGCCTCTGACCCAGCCCTGCTGAAACTGGGCCTAGACACAGACAGTGAAGGAGTCCTTGCTGAAATCCAGAGTTTAGAGGTTTGTGTGTATATCTGTGGCTGGATCCTTTCAGGACCTGGGAAAGGGTTTAACCAAATAGTTTTACACGTGTGTATGTGTGTGTGTGTGTGTATGTATGTATGTATGTATGTATGTGTTCCTTCTCTCACTTTTTTCATGGGGATGGGAAAAGTTGAAGTCAATATATATCTTCAAGATTATGAGTTAGAGAATTAGGATTTTAAGGCATCTAAGGATTTCGAGGAGGACAGAGATAGGAAAAAGTGAAGGAGAGAGTAAAATACTGCTAAAAGAGTTGAAAAAAGTTGAGACCTTATGCTATAGTGAATTAGAAAAAAAAAAAAATTCCTTTCTTACCAAAAGCAAATAGAGATGATGTTTCTGATAAGTCAATGAATAAACAGCTGTTCGGCAGAGAAAAACGTGAACATATATAATATGCCTGAAGTGTGTCTATGCAAAGTGGAGATAAATGGCAACATTTTGATGGGTTATAGCAGGTTGTAATAGAAATATCCATTTTGCTTTCTTATATACTTTAAATGACTTTTTAAAATATTTTTGTTTAAAGTTAACTCTCTTTCAAGTTTCTACAAGCAGGTATCTAAAACTGAAGAAAGGAGAGTGTGGAATAAAGCAGAAATAGGTAACAGAATTTAGGTATTTGCTGTGATCTTTGCTCTCATTCTTTCGTCTTATGGCCACTTCTGTGTTTTCCCCAAATTTGTGTCCACTGTATTTGCCTTTAAACTGCAAAAACTTTGTTGCTAGTCCAAAAATATGACCAAGTGCATCCCACAAATTCAGTTCATTGTAAGTTTCTGAGGAATGATCACCAGTCCTTGCAATTAATTACAAGCTTGTGATTTTGCAACATGCTTCTTAAAAGGTGCGAACTAGCAATTTATTTTTCTTTACTAGACCAATGGAATTTGAATTATTGTTTATTTTACATTACAATATGTGAAAACATTGATTAAATTTTTGCTTTGATAACAATAGTACTTGGCTGCTGTATGGCCTCCTTTACCACAAGCTTTTTTGACACCTTACTCACAAAACAAAGAGGAATACTCTTCTGGCCACTCTGGTTTGCTTGAAATGTATTTAGCACATACAAGCTGTTTTCTCCATTTTTTTTCTTGAATTACCTGTTTGTGGCGTTTTTTATAGAATCATAGAATCTGTAGCCTGGAAAAGACCTTTGAGACCATCAAGTACAACCTTACCTGTCTACTACTAAATCATATCCCTAAGCACTTCATCTACCTCGAGGGATGGTGACTCAATTAACTCCCTGGGTAGCCTGTTCCAGTGCTTGATAACCCTTTCAATGAAGAAGTTTTTCCTAATGTCCAATCTGAACCTCCCTTCGTGCAACTTGAAGTCATTCCCTCTCTTTCTATCACCTATCAATTGGGCGAAGGTTTTCACTGTTTTCTTCCTCCTCCAAAAGATTCAACAGAAGTAATAGGTCTTGCATGAGAGTAACTAATTCTCTCTTATTTTTGAAACATGGAATGCTGTGGAACTTAACATGATAAATAACATTTTCAGTTATTATCACTAAATAACATGCACCTTCAGAAAATGAATAAAATCCTCCGGCCCTAAGCCAAGTTCCTGAAAAATCAGTTGGCTGTCACTGAACTAATTTCCATTCAATCTTTGAACTGAGCCAAATGCCTAAGTGTGCCTCAGAAAGCCAGACAACAGGGTATTTTTCTTCATTCACATGACAATATTTTAAGTTTCTGTGAGCATATAAGAATGTATGTCTATGCACAGTCAGCATCAAGTATGTCTGAAAAATGGTGGTGTCAAACTATTTTAAGATTCATGTGTGACTTTTCCCTGGATTTTTTATGTGAAAACTTCTCTTCTTTTCTGTAGGCAGGAGGACAAAAGTAATTCAAAGTATTTTCAGTTGATATCACTCAAGACTATTTGAATGTGTATCTACTCTACTTCAGGTAAGAATGTGAGCTACGCATTTTTCTATATGAGTAATCTGGAGAAAAATCAAACCTCATCATACCTGTCTACATAGACAAATACAACTGTATCATCTTTATTCCATGATGTTAAAGTGGAGACCTTAAAAACTACAAAGAAATTATACTTAACAAAGAACTTCTAAGACTCTTTGACTCAACTTTTGTTTTCTCAGTATTCCTATCCAAGCAAGAAAGAGTGAGGTGATTAATCTAAGATTGCTATCTCTTTTTAATGACTTTTTCTTCTTAATTGCAAAGAGAAAAAGTTGGATTTGTATGTATTAATTAATTGTGTGGAGAACATAAGAAAATAAAGCTGCTTGTGTATCTTTTGCACATACATTATCTTTTGTGTCAGGGTTTCTTCTCTTTTTAATGTACATAGATATATCTATTCTTGATCATTAAAAAGGAAAAGGAACAACCCATGGTAAGGTGAATTCATCCTGAATGATTTCATTTACTCAGTGGAGCACTCATTCTAGCTGAAAGCTCTCAACTGTAATAAAAAAAAATCATATTTCATTTCTATATAAGAATTATCCAACCACACACTTCAATATAGTACATGAATAAGACAGCCTGTTGTGAATGAATGGATCATACAATAATGAGAAAAAGTACAAACCCCCCAAAAAAACCTTTAGAAAGATCAACTTATATTTTATATTGTATATGTATAAAAAAGACAGATTAGAGTAATTCCTGAGATGAACCTACTCTGGCATTATAAGAACAACGCAGAACCAAAGCTTTCCTGTGTGGAACTTCTCTTTGTAATCTTGTAATTTTTTCTACAGCATGAAGAAAGAAACTTTAAAACCTATCAAGTCTTTCTAGAGGGACGCTATTATTTCTATAGATGGTTTAGCAGAGGGAGACATTTTGGAAATAGTAAACCTAGTGTGAATTTCCCATTGGTTCTTATTTCTTTGGTATATTTTCACTGAGAAGTAGAAGAAGAAATTTAATGTGTGAATTTCTACTGCATTTGAACCACTGTCTTTTGTAGATGGCACTTCCAAATTACACTTATATGAAAATTTTCTTCTTGAGAGGCTGTGGATAAGGATAAAAAGGAAGTAGAGAGTATAAAGGGGAAAACAATGTTTGAAAAAGTGATGCAAAATAACAGTAATGTTCAAAACAAATGTAACATTATTTTGGAAGATATACTTGAAGAGAAATAGAACATATTTCTCTCCCTTTATCTTTTCATTGTACTAGTAAGAATAGATAGAGTGAAAATCAAATGGGCACAATTTGATTCCACCACAGACATTTGTGCTGTGTGTGAGTTTTCATTAGGGGAATTCAAACAGTCTTACTGAAGGGAGTGTTGTTGCCACAATTTAACTGAGAGAGAAGGGAAGGAACACAAGGACAAAGTTCATAGAGGGTGCATTTATAATGATTGCTATGTGTAAAATGGTTTAAAGAGATGGCAGCTCAGACTTACTCATTTGTGACAGGTATGGACAATGATTTTAGGTTCTTGCCTCTCTCTCAGTATTATTTCAACTTAAGATGCTCACACCAACCTGTTCCTTACTGCTGTATCATGACACATTTTTGATCAATTGTCATCAACTAAAAGGCATTTTGAAAATACTTTCTGCATCTCAAGTTCACTGATAAATGCCATGTAATATTGTCTTTGCAATTCTGATTTAGATCAGATGATCATACTGCTCCCTCTATGACACAAAACTAAAATATTTCTTCCTTGGACATTTTAATGATCCATGTAATCAATTTGAATTAGAAAACTAAATAAAGTCTTTGAATTGATGAGATTATTAATTGATCTACATATTGTTTTGGCTGTTCTGCTGTCTGACATCTGCTACTATGGGAAGATGCTGAAGGCCTAAGTTGTCTGTACTTATTCATTCCTTTGAAAATTCTTGAGGTAAACAAATCCCTTTAACCAATACCAGTTTGTGAAAAGATTCATCAGTTTGTCCCTCGAGAGATATCCAGGCACATCTTCTATCATTTTCCCACGGTTAACATGTTTTTTTATTTGCACCATATACAAGTCTGTGCTTACATATTCTTGTGAGGTCAGTAAGACCAGTTACAATATGCCTATCTTATATCTGAAGATAGATTACAATCTATTGCTGGGACTCTTTTTTAGTGTAAAAACAACATCACTACAGAACAAATTCTCCCTAAGCCTCTCACACATGCCGAAAATCAGTGTAAAGGGACACAACTAACATTTACAGCACCTAGTTATACCATCTTCAATTATTTCTGCATAGAGCAGATAACTAGGAGAGTCAAGGTCAGAGAATACTGAGTTCATGCAGGCAGCGATGTAAGTACAAGCAGTCATAGAAAAGATTTCATAGAAGTATGACTTCAGGCAAAGTCAAAAAATACTTATAATGCCTATTCAAGCACTGTTAAGTAGTATATTCCTGAGGTCCAATACATGTAAATCCTTCTTTAATAAGGGAGTATCTTCAGTAAGGCAGCAGGACCTCTCAGCTCCTCCAGGCCCCATACTGAACTCTGCAGTGAGCTGCAAAGCAGGGAGCAGAAAGCTAAAGTGACAGTTGTCCTTGCAGAGCTGAGAATTTTAGAGAATGCTAGCTGCTAGTCAGATGTCTCACTTGGGATTACTGTTGTGTAACACCATACGTGATAGAACTGAAAACTGAAGAAAATTGAGCTAAGCAGCAGATGTTGTCATCTCTGGTCTAACTGCATTCCACCTTTAAATATCTGATTTTTTTTAATGTTCCAACTTTAGCCTGATGAAGAGGTTTGGCTTGCACATTGTGCTGCTGTTTAAAGCCTTTCATTTATTTATTATTGTGAAGGGCAATGAAGCTGGTGAAGGGGCTGGAGAACAGGTCTTATGAGGAGAGGCTGAGGCAACTATGGTTGTTTAGCCTAGAGGAAACGAGGCTGAGGGGAGACTTTATCACTCTTTATAACTACCTGAAAGGATTTTGTAGAGAAATGGGTGTTGGTCTCTTCTCCCATGTGACAGGTGATAGGATGAGAGAGAATGATCTTAGGTTGCACAAAGGGAAGCTCAGTTTAGAAGTTAGGAAAAGTTTCTTCACCAAAAGGGTTATAAGGCACTGAAACAAGCAGCCCAGGGAGGTGGTTGAGTCACCATCTCTGGAGGTATTTGAATGACAGGTAGATGAAGTACTTAGGGATGTGATTTAGTAGTGGACAGGTAGAGTTTTACTTGATGAACTCAAAGGTTTTTTCCAACCTAGCGATTGTATGATTCTACGATTTACTGTTTGCCACCTGCAGATCTGCTTGCATTGTTGTCAAGCACTGTTCATGTTTGTAAGCTTGATAAAGTTCACCAGTGACTGAACCTGGTTTTAACATCAAAGGAGAAATAACTCATATTCAGAAAATTTGTTCTATAAAAATGATGAAAACTTTTTATGACTATGCCTCATTTATGGGATGCAAGCATACTTTTCAGTCTTAGATTTGTGATTTGTTTCCATATTTATCTGAGACATACCTCCTGCCCTGCATCTTCTCCCACTTTTCTCACTGAGAAAAAATGGTTGTGCTCCTCATGAAAAGGAGTAAAAAATGTATTCTAGTCCTGTGCCTGATCTAAATGATCAAAGGACCAGCTTTATGGACTGTCCTGCAAAACTTTTTTTGCGCAAAACTCAAGTTGCTCCATTTTATACTTAAATGTTTGGTATAGGTGTCAATGAAATCAATGAATGATTGATCACTGCACATCTGTGTACAAACATGTATATCAGCATTGACTGATAATCATGTGATTCACATCACAGAATAACAGAATCACCAGGTTGGAAAAGACTCACTGGATCAGCGAATCTAACTGTTCCTATCAACCACTAAACCATGCCCCTCAGCACCTCATCCACCCATCTTTTAAACACCTTCAGGGATGGTCATTGTCATAACAAACTTATATGAAAGAAAATATTTTTTTCATTAGTTGTTTCACACATTTTTATGGAAAAAAATCAGGCTTTGTATCACTTGCCTTTTTGTGCGAGTTATTTTTTCTAAGCTTTTCAGCAACAGACCAAGAGCTGGAGGTAAGCTTATAGACATCGATGTTCTTAACAGAATTTGGAAACACAAATCAATGAAAATAAGCTGTAAGTTCAGATGCATTTGAGATATTAAGGCAAATATATGTTCACAAGAATATCACCAATCACCAGTTGTCTCTGACAGTTCATCTAGAACATCAAATGATAAAAGTCTAGAACAATAAGTTCTCAAAGTGATAGAAACCACTGCTATACCAGAAAAAAAACCCTTCGATTTCTAACTGATTGATTTTCAATTACAGAGCGTCTGCTGCCAGTCTGCCTCAATATAGGGCAAGTACTTCCAACATGCATCATGTCATCCAGATCAATTATGTCTACTTCCACATTGATTGTTTTCTTGTTTTTTTCAGAGCAGTGAACTTTGTTCTTTGACCTTTCTAGTCTCTCTAAATCACACGTGAGCTCTCAGAGCTGTCCCACTACAGTATTACTGGAGTCCACTCCTCTGGTACTTGTGTGGCCATTTTGCATTTTTACAAACTGAGCATGTACTGCTTCCAACAGCTATACAAATCAAAAATATTGCACAAACTTCTCTGATTTGGAAGACAAGTTTTTGTATGGCACTTGGAAATCTAAAATAGATATCAGAGATCACAAAGTAACAGCTCATTCCCAATGAAAACAATGATCAGCCAGTGAAGAAGCCCTATTAATTTTTGTCCAAATTTTGCAGGGAAAGTTGCATTAACAACTTGTTCATAGGCATGACATGAAGTTACTGCTATGAAAATGGAGATATAATGATCAGTAACAATTTGATAGGCTAGAAGAGCTTCTCCTTTGCATGGGAAAGGGTCAGCAAATAAAACTCACCAAAGGAGGCATAGTTTTAGTTCCTCTTAGAAACCGGTGATTTAAAATATGTGTTTTGCCCATGTTGGTTACTCAGTAGAAATTCCTGAAGGGTCTGAATACTGCCTTGATGTTTATTTACTTGTATCAGTCATATACTTCATCTGTCAAATGAACTGTTATTCCTCTGGGATGAAAGATTGAAATTACATTAGAAACCCTCTGCAAAATTTCTTTCCTACAAGTACTCTGGCAATTTTATTTACAATCTTATATGAGGAAGGTAAAAGAAAGCTTATATGAAAATTAAAAAGAGTGGGAAAAAAACCCGTAGTTTCCCTTTCCTTTTTTTTTAAGTCTTATTAAATCCTATAGTAAAATATAGAACAAGCGTGAGGATTTTTTTTCCTGTATAGGCAAATATATATTCTTTTGTATATATATATATAAAATATATATATTTATATATATCTATATATATTCTTAGATATATATATATTCTTTTGTATATATATAGATACACAGGATAATTAAAATAGAAATTAATTAGAAAGAGTTGCAGAAGAAACACATAATACTAAGCAGTAAATGGTCAATATAAACTAATACACTTGGATCAAGAAAAGATATTGTCAATCAAAGCTCTGATAGTTTAAATAATTTTGGATGTCAGAAAACAGGCATCCAAACACTAAACCATCAAATCATCTGTTTTGGTGTTGGGAAGTTTATTATGTTTTGGTTTCTTTTCTTTTCATTTGGTCTGAAAATCTTCTGAGGTCTTTACAGAAGAAGCAAGAAAATATTGTATTTAATATTATTTTAGACAAAAAAAATAGGATAATGTGGAAGAAAACTCTATAGTATGTTAGATAACGGTTTATTTTTAAAACTAGTTTACATTACTCATAATAACATATTTATGATAGTGCAAAGGTATCTTAGATATGCTTCTGTAGTTTTAAACAAATAAAATTCACTAGGTCTACTGGTTGACCCACAGAACTACAAACAATTCCAAAAGACTTGCAGCTTAAGATAATGCAGGAAAAGATATGCAGACCCACAAACCATGTTCATAATTAAATATTCTGCCCTCAATATTTTGCTGCTCTAGTTGGCAAACCATTCTAGTTTTATGGCAGTGTCAGCCCTGTTTGCAGACTTATGACCTGTCTATTATTAGTCCATTTCCTTAAGGAAAAGAAAAGTTACTTGTTTGAAATTAATCTCCAAACTAGCTGACTAAAAGCTGCAATATTTGCATTCTTGCAAATCTGACTCACAAAGGCACATTAATTCTTCTTTTTTTTGCCAGCTGGCCAGACTTGTTTGTACTTTTTTTTCCTTTTTTATTAGTACACATGATGTTATTCTTTGCTTAGCTTTCCTTTTTATTGTACAGGTTTATAAATATGTTCTGAGGGAGGCTGGGGAAAATGCACTTTAAAAGAATGGGCATTTTTTCCTTTTGTTCTTCAGCAACTCTTTTTAATAAATCACTTTCTTTATACATAAAAAATGAAAAGCTTTAATCCTTCAGAAATCTGCTCCTCTGACTTCTCTGCTTCTTACACTCATTATTGTATGCTGCAACTCTTCCGTTTCATTAGTGATAACCCAAAAGACAGCAAAACTTTTTCCATTTTTATCCATGAGCATGAAACTGTCCCTGGTAAGATACTTTAAATACATCATTTAATCTGGTCTGTCTTTCCTGTAAATAATTCATCAAATAACCAAAAATGTTCAGGTGAATAATAATTTTTAAGTATCCCTACTACAAATATATTGTTTATATAAAATACATGCCTATTTTAATATTGCCCTTCATTCTCACCCTTACTGCATATGTCCTATGCTTTGAATAGCAATTGATTTTGAGAGGATTAGTTCATGAATCAACCTAGACCCCACTGAAGTGGGAAAGAAATTTTAATAAATCAGACTGTTATCTTATACAGTATTTTAAAGTTTTCATCATATCCTTCAGTAAGATTTGTGATTTTGATAAATACCATTAAGATGATAACTTTTTAAAGGATGAACAAGCTTAATATTACATTTCTGGCTTGTTTACCAATACACTTCAAGGATAAAATAACAAAATAAAAATTAAAGATGGGCAGTGATATAATCTGTAACAAACTAGAGAAAACTTACTGGTAGCAGGTATTCCTCTGAAATATTAGGCATAGAAGTCAAAGGCAGTCATAAATGATATATATGGTCCTTGTCCACAGCAATCTTCTGAGAATTCTGTATTTCAGAATAGAGATAACATATCCAAATAGACTCTGAGCTCCCTGGCCCAGGTCTGTGGACTGAACAGGAATTTTCCTGGCTGAATAGGAAGTTTTGTAGTATCCAATTAGGTCCTTGGCTGGAGCACTTAGAAATGAAGACATTAGGCAATCCTCAGAATTGACTCATAAGTAAATTTAATACCATCCCAATTCAGCTTCTATAAATTAGAACAGGAAGGTTAAAAGTAGCTGTGGATCCTGATCAACTATTGCCAAGATTCTTCTACATAGTTTAATTTACAAGAGTCTTGCTTTTTCAAAACATTTCTTTTGTCTTTGTCTTTAACACTGAGTAAGTGGTACTACCACTTGGTCATAACTACTACTGCTTCCAGGGAACTGCCTCTTTGTTACTGCTTTTGAGTCTGTTAAACATACTCAGCAAGGAAAAGACTATTTAAGGAAAGCTTTCTTTGCAGACTTTGTTAAATCCCTTCCTGACTTTGTTTGGTCAAACATATGTGATTGTCTTTGTGGCGAAGGCTTTGTCTTCATTTAGTGTCTTGTTTTATTTCATTTATTCTGTGTGACACATAAAGGTTATGTTTTCAGATAGAATGAAGTATAAAGTGAACTGTATCAACATGAGAGGATCTAGTCATACTTTTTAGGCATGGAATTGTGTTATATGTACAATTCTTATGGATGATTTCATATTATTATATAAAGACAAGATTCAATTATTTTTCAATGTGGTATTTCCATTGACTATCCCTCTCAGTGATACTCAAAAGCCATTAATACCTTTAGTGAAAGAATGATCCTCCTCTGTGAGAGGTATGTTAACTAAACATTCCTCAAAAGAAAAAAACAAAACACCACAACAAAAAATGGCCAGTGAAAATAAATATCTTCTCTGCAAATAATTATCAGTAAAAAAAGAAATATAGCTATTTTCTGCAGCTTTACAGTTCTTTTTCCCAAATTTGTTCATCAGAAAGCAAAAGACATTTTAGATTCTCTGAAATTTATTCAAGAATAAAAAAAATAATCTATTGCTGCTACATACTTGTCTTTTAGAATCTGGCCCCTTTGCAGTACCTTAAGTAACTTCTAGCTCTGCCTAGATTTCTGTTGCTGCCTCAACATATAGATTTACTGTGATGGCAGCAAAGATATGGGAAGTTACTCTTAACAGAAAGCAATGCAATAAACCTTATTTTGGATCACACTGTTAAAATGATAGAATTGTAGAATCATAAAATCATAGAATGGTTTGGGTTGGAAAGGTCCTTAAAGAACATCCAGTTCCAACCCCTCCTGCTATCAATCAGCACCCACAAGTACTTCTCTGTCGGGCTGCTTTCAATAACATCATCCCCATCCTATGTTAAAACTGTGGATCGCCCTGATCAAGGGGTTGGAATTTGCACTCGGCTTTTCTGAACTTCATGAGTTTCTCACAGGCCCACTTCTCCAGGCGCAAATGTCCAGGTCCCTCTGGATGATGTCCCATCCTTCCAGTGTGGCAGTCACACCCCTCAGGTTGGTGTCATCTGCAAACTTGCTGAGGGTGCCCTTGAATTCGCTGTCTGTATCATTGATGAAGATGCTAAACAGCACTGGTCCTAGTACAGATTCCTGAGGTACACCACTTGTCATGGATCTCCATCTGGACATTGAGCTGTTGATCACTGTGATGATGCAAGAAATGGGACGACACAAAACCTTTCCCAACTCCACCCAGCCACGGTGCTTGGACTGTTCATTGAATGTTGCCACCTAACAGTTCACTACTTTCTGAATGTGACCATCCAACCAATTCTATATTCACCGAACAGTCTACCCATCTGTAAAGTCAGCTTTCTTTGCCTTAACCATTTTGCCTGAAGATTGCCTGCTTGTGTGTCGGGTTCAGCAGAAGGACAATGTAGGAATGGGCACAGCTCTCTCTTCTTGGCTGGACTCCGGACCCAGAGCTGGCTGCAGTTGGGTGGAGGTGATGCAGCGGTGTGTTCGACTGAGCAAGTTGCACCCTAAAGTGTCACCACTATAGATGACATGGACCTGAGTTATCAATATGACTTTAGTGACAAAAGTTTAAGTCACAGAGTGGAATGTAAAGTCAGACTATGTTTATCTGTTTGCCTTAAACATTTTGTCTGAGGACTACCCACTTGTGGCACCAGCTTGTCTGTGGTGCCACGTTCAGCAGGGGGCACTGCAGGAGCGGGCTCCGCTCTCCCTTGCTGGGGTGAAGTCGGGCCCCAGAGCTGGCTTTGGCAGTGGGAGGGGATGCAGCCGTTGCTGCTGCCCCCGCTAGCCCCTGGAGCCTGCCAAAAAACAGGGATAAAAGGACTCTCAAGGGAGGAGTCTGTCTCACCTCAATGCTCTCACTCTCACATACTTAGATCAGACCAGCCTGGACCATGTGGCCTGGACCACGTGTTCTCGAGATCATCTTCTGCCTTTGATGTGGTGATTTCTTTCCTTCTCTCTCTTTCTCTCTCTTTCTCTCTCTTTCTCCCCCGTTACTTCATGGTGTGCATGTTGGATTGGATCCTAGGGACCTGGGTTGTTTTCGGGGATTCATTTCTGTGACTTTGGGTGGTTGCACCCCCCTGTGTCTTTGTTGTGCACTCTGGCATCTTGGTGTGTTTAGGTTTGCTGGAGCCAGAAATAAATACTGTTTACATATTCACCCTGGGAGTGACCTATTTAGCCTCCAGATCACCACATAGACAAATGAATCCAATCCCCACCCCCAGTCAGGGTCGGACACGAGCGTGTGGCTCATGGGTCCAGGTTGTAACACCATCAAATCCATATCTTTCCAATTTAGAGAGAAGGATATTGTGTGGGGCTGTATTAAAGGCTTTACAGAAATCCATATAGATCACACCCACTGGTTTTCCTGTGACCACTGCTATGGTTACCCCATCATAGAAGGCCACTAGATTGGTGATACAGGATTTGCCCTTTGTGAAGCCATGCTAGGTATCTCAAATCACCTCACTGTCCTCCATGTGCTTTAGCTTAGTTTCTAGGAGGATCTTTTACATGATCTTCCCAGGCACAGAGGTAAGGCTGACAGGTGAGTAGTTCCCAGGGTCACTTTTTTATCCTTTTTAATAAATGGGCATAATGTTGCCCTTCTTCCAGTCAGCCGGGCCTTCCCCTGACTACCATGACTTTTCCATTATCGTAGAGAGTGGCTTGACAACCACATTGTCCAATTCCCTCAGGACTCTGGGTTGCATCTCAACAGGCCTCATACATGGACTTATATATATTCAATTTCCTCAGGAGGTCACAAACCCAGTTGTCCCCTACAGTGGTAGGGACTATATCCACCTGGTCCCCTTCTTGTTGTCCATTGACTGGAGAGGGGAATGAGTATGTGATGCTGTTGTTTCCTAAACAATAAAACAATGAAATAACTTTGTCCACGTTTTTAATGATACTAGCATTCTCTCACCAATATAACTAACTCCCATAACTGTCAAAATATATAACTGAGTTATCTGAGATAAATGTGGAATTCAGGTGTATGAAACTGATGAAGTCTAAAGAAATAGAGTGATTCATTGCCTCGTCTAGAACAGAAAGGGAAACATTTCTTCTGCTTGAACCTTTTACTCGGAGAACCTTCAAACACTTAGTCTGGCCTTAAGTGTCTATATTTTTAGCAACTCCTTTTTTCATATCCATTTGTGTTATGCTTGCACTTGTGAATGATTTGTCTGAGAATGGACTCACAACAATGGTCCCTGTCCAATACAATTTAGAAATATATATGGAAAGTAATGAACAAACTCTATTACATTTTTGGGCACCTGTACAGTCTGTAAATACAATAAACTTATTTCTCTAATAATTCTGGCTTATTCTGGAAAGCATAAATAAGGATTTTAGTGAGCATAGCATTATAGTAATTAAGCTTAGCACCTGCATGACGAGATGAACAAATTTAATAGGTGTCTGTTTCAGTACAAAAAATGTCACACAGCTATAATTTTTAGTAAGTCTAGAAGGAAAGCCTTCTCTTTCTTTTCTGGACATTTCACAGTTGTTTCTTTTAAGACTTTTAAGACACCATGTACTTGATTTTTATAGAATTTGACAGTGAACACCAGAAGCAGCTTGACAATCATTTGCTGCAAGCCCAGCGCTATACCTTGTCACTAAAATAACAAGGCTGTCTTTAACCTTTAAGAATGAAATGATATTTTGCAAGTATATGTTGAAAAAAATGTTCTTAGTGCTTTCTCTCTTCTTCTGAAAGGTTTCCTGTATTTGATCTAAAATATGTTTTTCATCTAATCATTTTCATTTGGACTATTAATTTGCGCTATATTCAAAGTATTTCCAAATATTTTCTTTTTTCAAGACATCATGTATGTGAACAAAGCATTTAAATTTTGACTACTAAGTTTTTAAAAAATATGTTCACTCCTTGGTCAAAGATTGTCAGCATCATTAATATGGTACCCATGTTCATTCAATTATCCATTTCAACATGCTTCTAAATGTCATTTTAGTAAAGCAATGCAACTTCTTCCTTATCAATAAAGGTCAATTAAAAAGAGAAATTTATGTTGCTGAAGGTAAATTGACTCTTCTGAGATATCATTACTTTGCTGTTCCTTCAGGTTCCTGA
Source organism: Clamator glandarius (assembly GCA_033459285.1). Taxonomy (NCBI): domain Eukaryota; kingdom Metazoa; phylum Chordata; class Aves; order Cuculiformes; family Cuculidae; genus Clamator; species Clamator glandarius. The sequence goes on from JAUNZM010000133.1 coordinate 36,040, forward strand.
ATTTTTATTATAGCCGGGGAGTATTTAATATTGCTTTTTTGTTTTCTGATTCAGTGTATTGACTTACAGCTTGGTACATGGTTGAATATTTTCTTTTGGTGAAGTTTTTCTTTCTATTCCTTGGTTTTGGTACTGCAGTCACCTATTTCTTCTTCTTGCAGGTCTTATCATATACATTACATGAAAAAATACTTAATCAAGAGACATTAAGTTCAAGGGTTCTAACAGTCCAAATGTAACGTAAGCATTACAGCCACATCTGAACATTCTTTTTTTTTTAAATGAGTGGTGTATTTCCTAAAAAGTACAGTTTTGGTCTTCTAAACCCAGCAATGGATTCATGTTGAATCTTCTCAACAGCTTCAGCTGTGAAGGCAAAGAAATCAACAACAAAAAATTTCCTCAAGACTAATGTCATGAAGCTGCTAGGGTAAGAAATTATATTTATTATTCCAATGAGTGAATGTGGAAGACTTGGATTCTTTCTTTACCTCAGATATGGCAAGTGGTTTGATGCTAAATATAGTACTTAAGTTGAATGAGTCCTTCTAGACATCCTGTCCCTATTCGTGCTGGGATCATTCTGTGAAAAATCATTCAGGAGATAAATTATATAACAGCAGAGTGTGTGGCAGAGTTCTATTCCTCCTTGTTTGTTTTATTTTTTTATCACTGAGGGGTTTCAGTATTTTTTTCTAATATCCAATCTAAACTTCCTCTGACACAACTTGACACCATTTCCTCTAGTCTTATTGCTAGTCACTTTGGAGAACAGATCAAAACCTGCCCCACTACAGCCTCCATTCAGGTAGTTGTAGAGAGCAATCAGTTCTCCCCTCAGTCTCCTCTTCTCCAGACTAAACAACCCCAGCTCTCTCAGCTGTTCCTCATAAGGCCTGTTCTCCAGCCCCTTCACCAGCTTCCTTGCTCTTCTCTGGACTCGCTCCAGAGCCTCAACATCCTTCTTGTGGTGAGGGGCCCAGAACTGAACACAGTACTCGAGGTGCGGTCTCACCAGTGCCGAGTACAGAGGGAGAATAACCTCCCTGGACCTGCCAGTCACGTCATTTCTGATACAAGCCAAGATGCCATTGGCCTTCTTGGCCACCTGGGCACACTGCTGGCTCATGTTCAGTTGGCTGTCAACCAACACCCCCAGGTCCTTCTCCTCCTGGCAGCTTTCCAGCCAGACTTCTCCTAGTTTGTACCTCTGCTTAGGGTTGTTGTGCCCCAAGTGCAGGACCCGGCATTTGGCCGTGTTAAACATCATGCCACTGGTCTCAGCCCAGAGGTTCAGCCTGGTTAGATCCCTTTGCAGAGCCTCCCGACCCTCCAGCAGATCGACACTTCCACCCAGCTTGGTGTCATCTGCAAACTTGCTAAGGGTGCATTCAATCCCCTCATCCAGGTCATTGATAGAGACATTGAAGAGGGCTGGACCCAGCACTGAGCCCTGGGGACACCACTTGTAACTGGCCTCCAGCTGGATTTAAATCCATTTACCACCACCCTGCCAGCAGCAGGAATAGCAGCAGGGTGAGGTTTGCTTTGCTTCAGGTTGAGGCTCCCATGTGAACGTGGGGTAAAGCCAAGCGGAACACAAAGTGAATCCCTGGGTGCATGTAGGATCAAAGCTGTAAATCTCAGCACCTGCAGCTGCAAAACCTTCTGCACTGACCCTGGCACCCACCGTTCTCAAGGCTATGCTGTCCTCTGGGGCACTAGTCAGGATTTTGCATCTTTACAGTCTGATCCTGGCTCTTGTTCCATGAGCTGCTGTAGTTTTCTTGCAGCAGGAAGGGGAGCAGAATGTTTCCTGGCTGCTCTGATGGCTTCACTGCAGGTCTGATGGTTTCATCAGAGTTCATTCTCTCTTGGTGACAGCTTTGCTGCTGGGGACACCACTCTCCTAGAGCCCATGAACCCCACTGGTTCCCAGTGCCAACCTCCTCCGTAAGCAGCACCTGCTCTGTGCACAGGGACCTCCTGCCCCTGGGTTGGACATGCCAGCACCCACAGTCACCTCCAGCCTGGGGAATGCAAAGCAAGTGGAAATCTCAGCTCTGCAAGAGCCTTGTGTGTCTACAGCAAATGCAGGGTTAAGAGAGAGAGCTTGAGTCTGAACAAACAACAATAAATTTTACTTTTAGGAAAACAACTCAAAATAACATTCTATCATTCTCATCTTCTTCATCTTCTTCATCTTCTTGCTCATCCTGGTCCTCATATCCTTCATCCTCATCATCCCCATCCTCATAGCCTTCATCCTCGTCATCCTCGTCCTCATAACCTTCATCCTCATCATCCTCGTCCTCATAATCTTCTTCCTCATCATCTTCTTCATCCTCACCATATCCTTCATCTTCTTCACTCTCGTCCAGTCTCAACCAAGCACCACACCTCTGCAAAGTCTGGAAAGGAAGCAGGAGGTATGATGTCTGGCTAACAAGCAGCACCTCATCCAGCAGAGCTGGGGTTCCCAAGCTGGCTCAGTGGCAGCAGCGGGCTGGGTTTCATCCTGATGGCATTCCATTTGCCACAGCTCTGGGACACGCTGGGGAGAGCAGGACCTTGCCACCAGTGCTAAGCCCCTGCTGGGATTAGGGTTAGACTAGGTTTGCCTAAGAAATCCCTCCCTTCCCAAAGCGGATGGGAGCTCAGGGCAGGTGCCCAGTGGCTCTTGTGTCACCAGGACATGGGGACAGGGTGCCATGTTCCCGCAGCAAGCAACTCAGCCTGGCTGTGGGCAGTGGGTGAGGAGCACGTGCCTGTTCTGGTGATGGTGGGTCTATCCACATTTCCTCTTCCTTCTCCTCCACCTCCTTCATCTCCACATCTATAGTCATCTCTAGATCTATATCCATTGCTTCCTCCTCATCTAACTACTTCCTCCAATCTGCTTTGATGGCAGCCATCTCAACAGCATCCAGCATGGTGTTAAACAGCCTGAGCCAAAAGCCAAGCAGAAAAGTGCATTGCTCCAACCCTGGCCAGACAAGGGGACCTCTGGGACACGGTTCTCAGGAACTCTGTGCCTTCCTGCTGCCTGAGGAGAACCATGGGGCAATGGGATCCCCGGGCATGTCCTCAGACAGAAGACAGCTGCAGGCTGAGCGGCTCCTTTGATGCCAACACCCACCAGAACCCACGGAGCAGTGCCTTCATCTGGAGGATCCTGTGCTTGCTTTCCTTCAAAACTTCAGAAGCTGGCATAGACTTGTGGATCTGGCAGAGCAGAGAGCACAGGAGTGAGCAGCCCTGCTCCCTGCCCCGTGGGGCCTTGGGCACACACACCCTGGCCCCCAACCCATCTCGACACCCAGAAGCTCCTTACTCTCCTCAGATGTCTTTTCGGCTCCATCCTGCTCCATGGGTAGGGCTGAGCTGCCATGGCTCCAGCCTGGAGAGAGGAGAGAAGGGACCAGATCAGGCTGTGTGTAGCCCCCAGCTGCTCCCAGCAAGCATCCCTCCCACACAAGCCCAGAACACCTAGGTATCCCCTGAAGACACGTCCTGCCATGTGGGGATGCTCAGTTTCAGCCAGGGCAACCACCCTTATTGGTGGCTATGGATGTATTAAGCTGCACCCCCTCAAAATGAATAATCCCAACAAATCGAGGCAGTCAATACTGCCTTTAGAGGTTCTTTCTGACCTGTCATGCCTGGTAGACATTCGCAGCCCTCCAAAATGTTTTTCTTCGGCTGTTTCAGGCAAGAGCTGAAGTTTACCTAATATTTTACAGATGATCCTTCATAGTCTCTGATCTGGGCCTGCATCTGTACAGCACATGGTGCTGGCCAGGGCACAGAGACCTTTCTCCAGTGACAGGCACAGAATTGAAGGCCATCCTGCAGTGCAGGGCTACCTAGGATGTTTGTTTTCCCTCCAGCTGTAGGGCTAGAATAGCATCACCCATGTCTGCCAGGGCAGCAGATCTATTGACAACAGCTCTTGCCAATCCTGATGCCCCATCCAGGGCAGGAATGCTAATGGAAACTGATGGGAGCCTGGTTGTCAGCTATTTAACAAGGAGGTTTTACTCACACTTCCTTTGGGATACTGGGACAGGTTGTATCCATCCTTCCAGAACAGATGCAGATGTATTGAAACACCAAGGAAAAACCCAGCTCATCCTCACACACCAGTCTCCTCTTCTTCAGACCAAACAATCCAAATTTGCTTACCTGCTCCTCGTAAGACATGTTCTCCAGACCTTTCACCAGCTTTTTTCTTCCTTCTCTGGACATCCTCTGGCAGCTCAATGTTCTTGTATTCAAGAGTTCAAAAATGAGCATAGTGTTCAAGATGCAACCTCAATAGAGCTGAGTACAGAGGTGTGAACCCTTGTGTACTCCTGCTGACTACACCATTTCTAATACAAGCCCGGATACTGTTGGCCTTGTTAGCCACCTGGGCACAGTGCTGCCTCATGTTCAACCAGGTCTGCCGATAAATGGTGGAGAGTAGCTTGGCAAGATCTTCTACCAGCTCCATTAGTACTCCTGTGTGGATTCCATCCAGCACCATAGACTTGTGAGTGTCCAGGTGGTAAAGAAGATTGCTAACTGCTTCCTCTTGGATAATAGGGTGTTTATTCTGTTCTCTGTCACTGTCTTCCATTCAAGGAGCTGAATACCCTGGGAGTAACTGGGTCTGAGTATTAAAGACTGAGGCAAATAAGGCCTTAGGTACCTCAGCCTTTTCTTCATCCTTGATGGCAATTTTCCCCTTGGCTCTCTTATTGTTTTTAATATATATGTAAAACCATCTCTGTTATATGTTACAACAGTGGTCACATTGAGTTCTAGCTGGTATTTTGCCTTTCTAATTTTCTCTCTGCATGACCTAATCATCTTGATTTCCTAGTCCCCGGCTTATAGTGCCTGTCTAAGCTGGTGTGGAGTGGCAATAGAATGCTTCTTGAGTTGCCTGACCCTTCTTCCAAAAGTGACAATCTCTCCTTTTTTTTTCCTGAGTCTCAGCAAAAGTTCCCTGTTCAGACAGGCCAGTCATCTTCTTTTCAGGCTCCATTTATGGCACATGGGGACAGCCTGCTCCTGCACCTTTAAGATTTCTTTCTTGAAGAATGTCCAGCCTTCCTGGATCCCTTTGCCATTCAGGACTGTCTCCCAAGTGACACCCTTAGCCAGTGTCCTGAACAGGCCAGAGTTTGCCGTCCGGACTTCTATGGCATTATTAGCCCATGATTTACATAGTTACCAGGAACAGTTGCTTTATGACTAAAAGGAGGATAGCTAATCTAAGAAAAGGTAGTACAGTATTATGTAGCCACAAACTGAGCAAAAATATTCATGGTTTCAAGCTAAACCAGTTTCTAGATTCTTTTTTCTCTCTTTAACATGTGGCCTAATTAATCCAAGAGTGTATGGGATACTTAAGGTTTATAGCAGAATATCCCCAAAATTATAAAGACATGATAAAAAAGGAAAGCATGAAATAGTTAAAGCTATTCAGATTATGTTAGGTTACCAGAATGAAGAGCAGAGGAGCAGGAAGTGTTTGTAAGGATTCTAGTGAATCTTGTGTTGAGGAGACTGACAAGCACGAGGATGTAAATTACTTGACTCTCAGAAGGCAAGATAATGACCAGCCCTATGAAGCTTGGAGGAGGGAATTCAAATAGAGAAATGCCAGGCTGAAAATACAGTATTGCATATGAGAATACAATTAGAAGCTAAGCATGAAAAGAGTCTGAAATGGCAGTTGTCTAAGCCAAATGAAATGCAAACACTAGTCATAACACAAAGAACATTTGATTTTACATTTTAATCACTCTTTAAAATCATAATCGTTAGTAGAAGGAATGAGAACACCCATTTTCCTGGAATTAGGAAAAACATACGTGATGTTTTGGCAGCAATACAATATTAGTTTTTTAACAAAAGCAATGAAAACGAATTAGCAGAATTATAAGCCACAACTTCCTTTGCTGCTCCACAATACTTTTGGCCCAAGAAGAAATAAGATGGGCTGTCATCACCCTAACATCTACCAGTATATTGCATAAAACCACTTTCACTAATAAAATATTCAGAGGTCTATTGTCTTTAGCATCACAGCAGCATGAAGAAGTATTAACAAGGATGACAAAGTGATGCCATATGATTCTGAAAAGAAGCCCATTTGAAAAAATGAGAGTAAATTTCAAAGAAATGGATGCTTTCTTCTCCAGATTTCTTGAGTCAATATGAATCTGAGAACTTCTGTGCTTCAGTTAACCTTTTGAATCAATGATGCTTGTATGGTTTTGAAACTAAATCACATTAATTTATCTACCTGTACTTACTAATAGCCCAGATAAAAGTTTTTCAGGAGTATCTGTTTATCAGCTGCTGACTGCAATAGTTCTGCACCTTCAGGGAGAATTTGGCAGAGTTTGCTCTGAGTTTGACCTTGCATGAGCTTGTGTAGAAACTGAAAGAAAAATTACTTAAGGATAATCTCACAATATGAACAGACGGCCAAATCAACAGCAAATATAAACTGGCATACTTCCATGACTTCAGTGAGCCTATACTAATTTATACTAAGGATCTGACCCAGAGCTGTAACATGGTTACATATGTGTGACCATAGTGTCATGCTGTGCAAGTCACAAGGTATCTTTTCTTTCTCGTGACAGCAGTTCTACCAAACTAATTCAAAACCTCATGAAGAGGGAAATCTATTTATTACTTCCATGATGAATTCACTGAAAGTTTTCACGATACACAAGAGTTTTACTTATTGTATAAAATTAGGATTTACAAAGTCACTTTAGTATAAAGGAGTGTAGACCAAAGAAGTGAAAGGCTCAGTGGTATTATAATATTATGTTGGAAGTTAAATACATGAACAAGCCTTTATATCAAATAACTGGAGAAAGTAAAACATCAAATAACCCCCTAAACAAACAAAATAATTAATTGGCATCTAAAACTTTAGCTGAATAATCTCCTTATGGTCACCACAGTTATATTAACATTAATGTTAAAAAGCTGAAAAATTTTCAATGAAGCTTTCTGTTTACAACAGAATTGGCATGGGCTGAAGCCTACCTGAAAAATCAGGCTAAACAATGAGATATTGACTAAATCTGCCCAACTCTAACTGACTAGCTTAGTAATGACGTACAAAAAAAGAAGGAATAGATTGATTTTATTGTACTACAGTTAATGTCCAACTTCCTATTAAAAAACAACAAAACAACCAACCAAACAAATAAGAGAATACTTCCCCTTAATGGATGAGCAAAGTGAAAAACACATACATAGTCCTCCGACAAAAAGTTATGCAAAATGGAGCCAAGACCCACTGATGCCCGGCCACCAGATGGAACCTGATGTCTGGAGTAGTAGGACTGGCTGGATCAAGGGCTGTGGTGCTGGTCCCAGTCTCCTAGTTTAAAGTGCTTTTGTGGAGTGTGGCAAGGACCTTCCTTCCTGTGAAAGTTCGATGTGTGTGTCACAGATCAGATATCATGGCATAGTAATTGTACCACCCACTGTAATTACTCACTGAGTCCATCCTACTTAGTGAGTGGTTTGAGATAATACGTTCCTGACTGACATGGTTCCACTCTGGTGGCCACTGCACCTCAATTCCCCTGCAAAAAGAACAAACAAAAATACTGATGCAGTCACCATACTAATTCCCTATACCTGCACTATTCCCACATGAGTTTTCAAACAAATAATTTTACTTTTAATTTGCTGGTATGGATGAATACCTAACAAGCAATTTGTAGTAAAGATATTGTTAGCAAAGAGTCATAGTTTTCATTACCTTTTTCTGTCTCTAACTTTTGTAAGCCCTGCTTTTCAGGATGCCCAGTAGATAGCTGAGCTGCTGTCTCTATCTTCCTGATTCTTATTTTTCTGATTTCTTCGTATTACTGAATTATTTATTTTCTAGTTGGAACAACAGACTGTCTTTCTTCCAGAGTTGCTGTCCTAAAATTCTCACCATAAGTTCTCTTGAGTGGTTGGTGACATGTAGCAGTATTTATTTTATATTCTGATACTTCTGTTTGTCACCTAATTTCTTCATACTCACTTTCAAATCTGAAGTATACTGAACTTTAGCTCACTGTACATCACATGCCAGAGAGAGGGGTAACAATTTTGTAAGGTTGACCATGGAGTGTGGCACTGTGAGGGTGTGTGGGCTGGTGGATAAATATGATCTTCTATTGAATGCATTGCATATCAGTATCATCCATGCAAGATTTTTTTCCTTTTCTTTACACAAAGAGTATTTAACATCAGTCTCCTTTCATTACTCATGAATTAAAGAAGTATTATTTTCAAAAAAATATAAAAATTAATCCTTAGAGATACTTAAAATTAGAGGTATTTAAAATCACCTGCAGACGAGAACTAACTACATAGGCTGCTAAAGTTCAGCATAAATATCCAGAGTAGAGGGAAAGAGCAAATGCTCTTTCTATGCCTTTCAAGTGATAAATCAAACCCAGAGATTAAAAAAATAACTATTAATGTTATGCACTGGGCTCTTGTTTTTGTTTTCCATCTCAACAAGACACTTCATGACGGGTGATACAAAATAGCTCTGAAGAATGGATGAAAAATCTCTGTTTAAAGCTTCTAAAGGGTGATAACAGAGAAGCATATAGCAGTTAGGAAAGGGGCAATTTGGGGAAACATGTCCAATAAAACAGCAAAAATGGAGATTTCTTGCTGTCCAGTGGCAGCTAGGCAGATAAGTTCTGATATATAAGATCTGAAGTCTTCAGGGTGAGGGCAGAGATGGCATGTGTGACAAGATCTTCCAGACTGAAAGATAGGGAAAACCCCAATTGTATCACAATTAGCTGGTTTTAGATGACACCCAAAAAGATCAGAACTCTTTTGTCAGTTTTAATTAGGTTACAAGTCCCATGGAGACTCCATACCTTGCCAAGATCTGTATTTTTAGTCCTACATCCTGAAAGCATACTTATGTTCACCTTCATATGACTGTTACTGCGATATTCAGTGAATACCATGGATGGTTCTTTATGCAAATTATGCAGTGGACCAATTTGCACAGCTGCAAATAATTTTATCTAATTTCCATTTTTGATCTGCCTCAAGCAGAGTCAAGGGTAGCACTGAGAATATTAAAACCTGCATATGAGGTTCCTATGCGAGGGTATTTTTTTTTGCAGGGGAGGCAAATAGCCTGGAGTTGCTGGTGAATCTCTAAACTTCCTTGATGCTAGGAGATTTGTGCCAATGGGAACGCTGAATAACTGAGAATCTGCTAAAAATCTTGGCTATTTCCTCAATCTTCTGTTCTGACAAAAAGTGATCCCTGATTATGCAATAGGTGCTGGTAGGAAAGCCCCGGAGGCTCCTGAAAGTTTTCTGAGGGAGCTGAAAGAGAGCCAAAGTCTTTCTGAGAGCAGTTGAGTTTTTAGATGTGCTTGTGAGAGAGGGAGAAAAATCATGGATGTGCTTTCCAGATGGTTGCAGGGTACGTTGGGGAGCTTATCTTCCATAGTGGCTGGAAGGTACCTGGGATCTTTTTAGATTCATGTTCGTTGGTGTTAAGACCTTAAAGTGAAGTAACATGGAATTAACTGTAGCTTCAATTGCCCTTGAAAACAAAATACTCAACAAAACCTGTGTAAAATTCCTTTATTTAAAATTTCAGAAAAAGATTATTTTCTTCTGTACCTTAAATGTATCATAGAGAAATCTATCTTTGACTGCAGAAGTTCATATGTGACTACAGATTGAGGTAATAGAAAATCGTGGTGAACTTACTCATACTTTTATGTATGTCTACTATCAGCTGGAAGTCAGTGAAAGGTAATGAACTCAGGATGGTGGAAGTTTCCAAACAGAATCAGAGGTTATATCATTCCAGGTGTCTGAAGTGTTACTTATGCCTGAAAGAGTAAAATACCACCTACCATTTGAAGCTGAACACTGTTAGGCTTCACTGATTCTTTACCATTCATCACAAAGCTGCAGCTGAGTTACAATTAGGAATACAATGTGCTTTGTGGTTATAATAAGGCTAATTTATTTTTCCTTTCCCATTTGGGGGAGTGGGTTAGGCAGAGGGATTGCTTTTTTATTTTTTCTGCAGTTATGAAGAAATTTTCTTCTGCAATCTTTATAGATTTATTAAGGACTACCTCTGATTCATATTACTGCAAACAGATTTTTCTGAACAAAGTAGAAATGTTCCCTAGGTTTAAACATTTTAAACCATCGATCAAAACAGCTTCTGTAAAGAAGGAAAGATGGTTCATTGTCATATGGGGATAGGGCTCTTCCTTCTGAAGGCACAGAAGGCCTGATATGCAGACCGGATCCATTACATAGGGAAGGTTGCTGCCTATTTGAGGCCTTGGTTAGAGATGTGGAAAGAAAGCTTCCAGTCCTGGTTGGGCCCTCAGATTATTATTCACTAATGATTTTCCCAGTAAGCAGTAATGCAACTCCAACAAGAAACCTAAGGGTAATTAAAAGTAACTACAGGGCCTTGGGATGAACGGTGAAGTAGAGATTTAAACTGTATATTAAGGGGTAGGAGGACAAAACCAGGCTTGATAGAAAAAAGCCTGGGAATGGCACTCTGTTATCTGAGGGATGGTGTGGCAGTGGCTCTTGGGTGTGCCATCTCACAGGGAGTGGGGGATAGCACTCCAAGTAGTAGCAGAGAAACAAAGGCTACTGATGCATTAGAAACTACAGCAAGTAGTCACTTAGGAATTAAGACTACTCCCCTCAGGAGTGTGATGGGATTAATAGCCCAGCTGAAGTGCATCTACACCAATGCTTGTAGTATGGGCAACCAGCATGATGGAACTGGATGTCATTGTATGGCAAGAAAACTATGAAATAATTGCAATCATGGAAATGTGGGTTACTTGCATAACTGGAGTAGTGTCATGGTTGGCTATATATATAAAAGTCAGGATAGGCGAGGAAGAAGAGGTGGTGGGGTAGCTCTCTACATTAAAGAGTATCAATTGCTTTGAGCTCAATGATGGAGTAAGGGAAAAGAAGAAATTGATCTTTAGATCGAGGAAACACCTTCTCGGTTTTGTGCCTTCAGTGTTTAAGGGAGCAAAACTCTTTTCACTCTTTGTTCTATTAAGACTTCATCAAAGACACTTCACTAACAGAATCAATTTTCCAAGATAAGAAAGATAATTCCAAAATACCCAGTTTCTTGGGAAAGGAAGCGATGAAACTGGTGTTAGCAGTGAGATCAACTTTTCCAATGAAGCAGATTGTGTGTGTTCATATTGCTGTCAAATCAATATGCAATAAATAATGGAGATGCTCATAGATATAAAAGTAGCCAAAAGGAATTGATGTAAGAACAAAGGGAATTAAAGCAAGACTTAGAAGCAAGCCAGAAGACTCCACAAAATGAATTAAAGCAACATCTGGAAACTTCCCAAGAAGGATTGACAATGAGCCATTGTTAGAAATGATATCTTTATCTACAAAACTCTAGTCTGATAAAACAGAGGGGAGACATGAACTGACCGCCCTTGATCAACAGATTTTCAAGGAGTAGAGGAGACCAGTAAAACTTTATATAACTAGAAATTTGCTCACAGAAATGGAAATTCAGGAGTTTGCACAGTTAAATGGTAGCCTTGAGAAGAAAATTAAAGAGACTATAGAAGACAACTGTCTGGTTGAGAGACTGAGCCAGGTGAGATGGCAACCGAGACAGTACATTTGTTGAAGTTTTCCATCTTGTTTTTACTCAAAAATGCCTGAGGGGAGAGGTCAGTTTGACTCAGCTCAGATAATATAACCCACCACCCCTGTGCATTTGTGGGAAAAACTCCCTGGGAAGCTTACTTGGCACAACTCATCATCCTAGTCTAAATGAATGGTTGAGAAGATGAACAGATGAACAACATATGGTCAGAGTCATGGAGCAGTTGTGAAAGGCACTGGTTGCTCTCAATCCGTAGGCACAGTTCCATGTTAGTGGCTGCCTGTCTTGTCTATCCCTCCAGTAGTTCCTTATTAACACAGTCCTTAAGCAAATTTGAATAATTTTAGCTAGCAGGAAAAATAACAAAAATCCTAAAAATATAGGCCATTCAAAGTATTTGCATGTAGTGAATTGCAGCCAAGCAGCCATGCTCTGGTCAAAATTTATGGGCTTGATCCAAAGTCTGGTGAAGCATATCTTCTGCCTGCCAATGTCCGGTTTTCCACCTCTATACCAGTTATTAAGTCAGAGCAAGTGTAGAGCCTCACTCTGTATTGCTGAATGTGGTTAAGATTTCTTCAAGTCACAACTACCTCTCTGCACAGGTGCTGTGCAAGTGCTTGATGCTGAGAGCTAACATTCTTCCTTCAGCAGTATTCTGTAGTTTAAAGGGTCAATCCCAAAAGGAATAAGAAATTTCTTACATGAGAAATTGTATTTCTTTAACCAATGCTCAGAAAGCTTCCAACAAATTTAGCTGACCCTAGGATGATGAATGAGGTCATCTTGCTTAAGTCTATGTTACTTTACATTGTTACCCCAACTCAATAAACACACCTAAGGGAAAATCTCATTTTCATAATAGAAAAAAATGAAATGCCTTTCTGATATGGCTTGCACCATTTCAGGTCACCCTGTTCTTTCTGCCATTTATTGAACTGCATTAGCATCACCTTCAGAAGAAGCAGGTCACACTTCCTTTTATGTGAAGATAAAAAGTGGTGAAGTGAAAAGAGTGGGTGAAGCAAAAGCAAAAATTGCAATTAGTTTAAGTGCTGCTCTTAGAGCATTCCAGTAAAAATTGAGAATTGAAAGGACGAAATAAGGGAGAGGAGGAAAAAATCATAATTTAAATGACAAGTTTTATTTAAATTTCAATGCATAAGAAAAAAGAAAAAAAAAATAGGATATGGCTGGTATGAAATCGTCTTATCCAGTATACCAATGATCACAGAATCACAGAATCACAGAATAAACAGGTTGGAAGAGACCCACCGGATCATCGAGTCCAACTATTCCCACCAATCCCTAAACCATTCCCCTAAGTACCTCATCCGCCTTCACCTTAAACACCTCCAGGGAAGGCTAGTCAACCACTTCCCTGGGCAGACTGTTCCAATGCCTAAACACCCTTTCCGTGAGGAATTTTTTCCTTATCTCAAGCCTAAATCTCCCCCTGGCGGAGCTTGAGGCCATTCCCTCTTGTCCTGTCCCCTGTCACTTGGGAGAAGAGGCCAGCACCTTCCTCTCCACAACCTCCCTTCAGGCAGTTATAGAGAGCAATGAGGTCTCCCCTCAGCCTCCTCTTCTCCAGGCTAAACAACCCCAGCTCTCTCAGACACTCCTCATAAGATTTGTTCTCCAGCCCCTTCATAGCTTTGTTGCTCTTCTCTGGACTCACTCCAGAGCCTCAACATCCTTCTTGTGGTGAGGGGCCCAGAACTGAACACAGTACTCGAGATGCGGTCTCACCAGTGCCGAGTACAGAGGGAGAATAACCTCCCTGGACCTGCTGGTCACACCGTTTCTGATACAGGCCAAGATGCCATTGGCCTTCTTGGCCACCTGGGCACACTGCTGGCTCATGTTCAGTTGGCTGTCAACCAACATCCCCAGGTCCTTCTCTTCCTGGCAGCTTTCCAGCCCGGCTTCTCCTAGTTTGTACCTCTGCTTAGGGTTGTTGTGCCCCAAGTGCAGGACCCGGCATTTGGCCTTGTTAAACCTCATGCCACTGGTCTCAGCCCAGCAGTCCAGCCTGTTCAGGTCCCTTTGCAGAGCCTCCCGACCCTCCAGCAGATCCACACTTCCACCCAGCTTGGTGTCATCTGCAAACTTGCTAAGGGAGCACTCAATGCCTTCATCCAGGTCATTGATAAAGACATTAAACAGGGCTGGACCCAGCACTGAGCCCTGGGGAACCCCACTTGTAACTGGCCTCCAGCTGGATTTAACACCATTTACCACCACCCTCTGGGCCCGGTCATTCAACCAGTTTTTCACCCAGGAGACTGTGCACCCGTCCAGGCCAGAGGCCGACAGTTTCCGAAGCAGAATTCTATGAGAAACTGTATCAAATGCTTTACTAAAGTCCAGGAAGACCACATCCACAGCCTTTCCGTTGTCCAAGAGTCTAGTCACTCAGTCATAGAAGGTGATCAGATTACTCTGGCAAGACCTGCCTTTCATGAACCCGTGTTTACTGGGCCTGATCATGCGGTTCTCTTGCAAGTGCTTCTTGATAGCACTTAAGATCAGCCGCTCCATGACTTTCTCCGGTACCGAGGTCAGACTGACAGGCCTGTAGTTCCCTGGATCCTCCCTGCTCCCCTTCTTATAGATGGGCACGACATCAGCCAGCCTCCAGTCCAGCGGAACCTCCCCAGTCATCCAGGACTGTTGGATGATGATGGAAAGGGGTTTGGCCAACACATCCGTCAGTTCCCTCAAAACTCTTGGGTGGACTCCATCCAGCCCCATAGACTTGTGGGCATCTAGCCAGGCAAGCAAGTCTCTAACCACCTCCTCTTGGACCTTGGGAATCTCATACTTCTCTTCCAACCCCTGTGGTTTTGCCCAGAGGGAACAATTTTCCTTACTGTTAAAGACTGAGACAAAGTAGGCATTGAGTACTTCAGCCTTGTCTTCATTCCCTGTTACTCTTGTTCCCTCTGCATCTACTAGGGACTGGAGATTCTCCCTAGCCCTCCTTTTGCTGTTGATGTATTTGTAGAAAGACTTTTTGTTGTCTTTCACAGTCTTGGCCAATCGCATTTCTAGTTGGGCCTTAGCCCTCCTGATTTTTTCCCTGCACATTCTCACTCCTCCCTACAGTCCACCCAGGATGCCTGCCCCTTCCTCCAGAGGTCGTAGACCCTCCTCTTCCTATTGATGTCTCTTAGGACCTCCCTACTCAACCATGCTGGTTTCTTACCCCACCGGCTACTTTTCTGGAACTTGGGGACGGCTTTCTCCTGAGCTGCTAGGAGTTCCTTCTTGAAGAGCGCCCAGCCCTCATGGACACCTTTGCCCTCAAGGAGCGCCTCCCATGGGACTTTTATGAACAGCCTTCTGAACAGCCTCTCTGAAAGTTGAGAGTGACTGTTCTGCTAACCTCCACCTTCTTCATCTCACCCTGCACCAAAAACTCTATCATCTCATGATCTCTAAGGCATCATAGGCAGGTAGTCTCCATGATTGAGTTACCTACTGAAATTTGTTCTTCCTGAATATTTAATGTCTCTTCCTAAATGGAAATTATTAATAAATGTGATTGTTTTCATCAGGGAATTTGTCTGTAATAAAAAAATAGCAGAATTATGCCCTGTATGCTGCTTTTCCTATTAAGTGACAACAGTACTAGAGAAGATAACTAATGAGGTCCTCACATACTTCCTTTATGAATATGCTTCTTTTGAGCTGTCCTAGTTCCTCAGAAAACATTGGTTTTAAAGTCCTCATTTGGAAAAAAAATACCTAAATACCTATCAGCTGTGTGATCATAATTTTCCAAGTCTCTGATGGCTGTGTGAATGTACCTTGAGATATAATCTGACCCTCTTAAGATAAAACACTTTTGGGAAAGCCATTATGAATGCTTTCTTTTCTTGGGATAAGGTTAATCTTCTTTTCCCTGTTTGTTTTTTTTTTTTGCTGTTTTGTTTTTTTTCCTAATTGTTCATTGTAGCACCACTGTCTGACTTAAATCACAACATTTGCTTATTTGTCTATTTTTACCTTGAATAATGTGTGAATTTTTTTCATTCAAAGAAAGCCATATAACAGTAATTGATTCATATGACAAGAGCACTATACAAATGAAAACCACAGTCTGTGGATCTAATCAAGACAGCGCAGTTTAATCTATAAGAAGTAGATAAATGCATATCTTTACACAACTGCATTATCATAGCAGATTGATATTATTAGGATGTCTAGAACATCCTCATTTTGTTCCTCTCTCCTTCAGATTGCTCTTATGACAGGCAACATTTCAGCAGTTCTGTGAGACATGGATATTTCTTAAGATTTGATCAAACCATTTACATCACAAAAGCCCCCCTGAAAGCTGTGGTTAGCCCTTTCAGGAGCAAATAAAATGTACATAGGGATATTTTAGGTGCTTTTTTTTTTTTTTTTCCCCCGTAACGTGCAGATGGCTACCCAACTTCTGAATTGACGAAGATGTACAGTCTGGGAGTTAATTGGTAATCATCTTTCCACCTAAGCTTCATAACCAAGTATTTGCATATAGCATTGAAATTATGAAAGAAAAATGAAAGGGGCATTCAAAGCAGAAGATAACCCAATGTATAGTCAGTGTAGCATAGAAGACATTTTTACTTGAACTCTGATATTGGTTCATTTAAGTATTGAGCTGCAGGATTGTGGCAAGGTCTGTACTGAAGAGACATTTGCAGATGGTATGTTATGTTATAACTTCAGGAGGTCATCTATGGGCCTGAGGAGACAACACAATTCTAAGACAGACTTTTGAAAAGCAAACTGCTAGATACAACAAGGCACAGAAACATTTACTAAGACTGGGGACCCCAAAGCACAATGACACTGCTCTGTTATGAACATGAAAATTACTGAAGAAAAAAGCTTGACTTCCAATGTGAGTTTTCAGAATATTTTTAAATTGCAAATATTAGTAACATATGTTGAATGAAAACATGCGTTAGTAGTCAGAAGACTATATTTTACTTTTTCTCCCTCTGTGGACAGTAGCGGTTACCCAGACTGTGCCAGCAAGCATTTGTGAGAATGATCTCCTGGCACGACTTCTGCTAATCTTTATATCTAGCATCAGATTACCAAGTAGCTTCTTTGACCATCCTACTTTCTAGACAAAACCTTATACTGTGAGGATTAATATAGCCTTCAACATTTTCAGGAATACAAAAGAAATCCTGAAGAAGTCCAATAGTGAGTATAATTTGAACAAATATAAACTGTCTTTCTCAATCTCGATCTTGAGGTTCAGAGTTGATGGATTCTGTCCCTGTTCCAGCTGACAATCTCCTGATGAAGTCCCTTTCATTTGAAACAAATGCTTGACTGTCTTTATCTAGCTTGTCAAGATTGTTTTCACTTTTACAGTCACTGCTATCTGTGTCTAACTTGGCCAGGGTCCTACAGAGAATTTGCTGTCTATATCACCCGAGGAGTTTCTTATGTTTGTCTCTCTTTGCCGACTGCTTCTTTTGATTACTGCTACTCCTACACCAGGCAGTTTACCATCAATAAAGAAATTAAACTATTTTTTTTCTCATTGGATTGTTTACAAAACCACTAAAGGGAAACTTAGACAAGTTTACTTTTTCTCTAGAAAGTAAATTAAAAAGTGTTCAGTAAGATGCAAGACATCTGAGTCCCATTTCAGTTTGATGATAGAGTTCATGCCACAGAAGTCAGAAATAACTCCAGCAAGTAAACACAGCCATTGTATGTTTAAACACTGATGATATTGTTTTATATCAGTACAATCACACTAATTATCAGTTTTATTTCCCATTAAGTCACTTGTGTTATCTTTCAAAATTTCTCTTTATGAATAGTGTACTGCTACACTTCATCTTATTAGGAACTGCCAAATGTCATCTTATTCAATGACTCAAATATAACAATAACTGTCCAAGAGCTTTGACAATTATGGTAATCTAACCATACTTAAACCAGGTTTTGCTTTAGGGACTCTTATGAATGGTTAATATTAATTGACAAGTTTTTTTTAAAGACTGTGCTAAAACACATGTATGAAGGTGAGAAAAAATGGAACACTGAAGAAATAATTTATTTATTTTTACAGTAATGTTACTTCTCATGATTGTAAATTTAAAATAAAATTATAACGGATGAACAAGATTATGGCAATGCATTTGTTGAGAACATCTATCTTGAGATTCTGCAATGCATGTATAACTGTCACAGTATAGCACAAAGTCCATTCCAATGTGTAACTTCTTTAAAGCTGGCTTCAGATGATTTTGTAAAAGTACTGAAATTAGTTTGCATTGTCATCAGTATGCAGAAACAGAATGTGTGTAGAATCCCTGATTTTAAGGCATACATTTCCAAAAGGTATATTTCCAAAAAGGGTTAATCAAAACAGTCCCAGGTAAGTCAAACTGAAGCATCTCGAGTCTCCTAAGGGATCTAGCAGCACCTGTGGGTACCTTTGCCTCCAAAGTTGCTGTGGACACATTCAAATTCTTCTCAAAAAGGTTATTCTTACAAAAAAATGCAGCAGTGTAGTTCTGATATTAGCATCTGGTTCCTTTCAGCTTATTTTTACACTACTATTAAATTGTATGTAAAGATGACACATATTTCTATTCTATTTAAATGCATTTTGTTCTTAAAATATCGACTTCTGTCTTTTGAAACCTGATAATTTCTTAGCTGAAGCCACATCTTTTTCTAGTCTGACACTGATAACATTTACAGTTTTATTACTTAGATTTTTCATCAAGTACTTTAATTAATGAAGCCATCTTCCTTTCTAGAGATTCTAACAAACTTCTTGCCAAATCTCTCACTGCTGTATTTCACTGTGTTCAAGTATAGTCTGATGGGATTTAAACTTTCTCTGGCCATTACTTCTTCAGTTTGAAGTGAAGGCAATTATTTCACCCCTGAGAAATGTTTTAAAGGTTTCCTGCAACCATTACCAATGATTCTTGTTAATTTGCAGGAATTCTTATCATTCCTATTTCATGACATATTTGAAAGGTAAATTTTCTAAAAGAAATTTGCTAAGCTGCCGTGAGCTAGCAGTCTTGTGCTTTTTGTAACAGTTGCATGATGGGGAAGTGATATGACAGAAAGACATACTTCAATATATTGTACTGTAAGTAAGGTCAACAGAAGAGAAAGAAGTATTTTGGACTACATCAAAAAGCAAATGTATTTTCTAGTCTAACACTGTTGTCTTCCTAGGCATCTGTCAGGCCTCTTATTAGAAGGTGACTATTCCGAGCTTTTTCACATACAGTTTTAGGCTCAATTAAAACCTTCAACCCATATCACAGAATCATAGAATAACGAGGTTGGAAGAGACCCGCTGGATCATCAAGTCCAACCATTCCTATCAAACACTAATCCATGCCCCTCAGCACCTCGTCCACCCGTGCCTTAAACACCTCCAGGGAAAGTGACTCAACCACCTCCCTGGGCAGCCTGTTCCAGTGCACAATGACCCTTTCTGTGAAAATTTTTTTCCTAATGTCCAGCCTAAACCTCCCCTGGTGGAGCTTGAGGCCATTTCCTCTTGTCCTGTCCCCTGTCACTTGGGAGAAGAGGCCAGCTCCCTCCTCTCTACAACCTCCTTTCAGGTAGTTATAGAGAGCAATGAGGTCTCCCCTCAGCCTCCTCTTCTCCAGACTAAACAACCCCAGCTCTCTAAGCCGCTCCTCATTAGGCCTATTCTCCAGCCCCTTCACCAGCTTCGTTGCTCCTCTCTGGACTCGCTCCAGAGCCACAACATCCTTCTTGTGGTGAGGGGCCCAGAACTGAATGCAGAATTCGAGGAGCGGTCTCACCAGTGCCGAGTACAGAGTGAGAATAACCTCCCCAGACCCGCTGGCCATGCCATTTCCGATACAAGCCAGGAAGCCATCAGCCCTCCTGGCCACCTGGGCACACTGCTGGCTCATGTTCAGTCTGCTGTTAACCAACACCCCCAGGTCCCCCTCCTCCAGGCAGCTTTCTAGACAGACTTCTCCTAGTCTGTAGCACTGCTTAGGGTTGTTGTGTCCCAAGTTCAGGACCCGGCACTTGGCCCTGTTAAACCTCATGCCATTGGACTCTGCCCAGTGGTCCAGCCTGTTCAGATCCCTAATTTACTGTACTATTAAATTGCAAAACTCAAAGCTTTATATCAAGTACTCCCAAATTTTATAATGTTCATATCCATGGAAGAGACTCACAGTTCTCATACATTATATCCTCTCCTAAGGTTCATACTGTCATATAATTGTCTCACAAAATATCAAGATATTTTGGCTATGAGAACCAGCAAGGAAGGGCAGGAGTCTGAAGGAACTACTGCTAATTCTCTAGGTTCAGATGACATAAATGCAACAAACAAAACAACATTATCTTTAGTGAAAAAACAAGCTCTCGTTTCATTCCAGGAAAGACTCAAGCTATTCTAACTTTCTACCACATTCACCTAGGACAGCAACTCCTTGTCTTGCACTGCTCTCCCAGCCTACATGCCTAACTGTGGGATGAGATGAACTCCTGACACAGAGACCAAAGCCAAAGTGCAGAGGCTGTACTTGTAGACGTCCTCAATGTGCCACAGCTAGAAACATAAAGGAAAAGCACAAGTCTTATTCAGAGTATTGCAGAGCAGCAAAAGACTTCATAACACCCTGGACTCTTTTCTCCCCTCAAAAGAGGCAATCAGCTTTGGGTGGGTATACCAAACAGTCTCCTCAGTAACTACCCCAAGATGATCCAGGACTTGGAGGTGTTACCACAGCAGGTAGGAACCAGCTGTGTTTAGACAGGTGTGACAGCAGGTTATTGGTTCACCAGCTGCACCTGGACCCCTCACTGCAGGGTGGCAGCAGTGCTATGCAATGTGGAGCAACAAGAGTTCACACAGAAGAGTTGAACTGGCAGGTATAGTAATACTGCTATTCCCAAACTAGGAATGTTGTTATTTCAGAAGAGAAAGAAAGGCAGGTGACTCAGAAACTAAATAAAAACAACAGAGAATTTAAATTGTGACTGAAATATAAGTTAGAAGCAAAAGCAGTTTAAGGAAAGGATTCCTTAAACTAATTTTGCTGCTAAAAAAGCTAAGTTTGGCAGAAATGCTGCAATTAATTTTTTATAGTATTGTTGTCATCCCTGTAGGAGCTACACACCGATAGCAGATTATTTTATGCTGAGGGCATCAGGTTTCCTTACAGTGTGCCCATTCCTCCTTCGAGCCATTGCCACCAGGGAATAGTAACATGCCAGGAGATAGCAGCAGTTGTCTCTCTCCTCTGCAGAGCCGGCCAGAAGACTTTCTCCTTCCCAGAGAGGAAAGGGCAACTGGCAATTGCTAAGAGCCTCACAAACTAATTGAGGATGGGCTTCCCTGTCTAAACTCTACAGGTACAAGGTACATTTTGCAGCAAGTCAAGTATTCTCATTTCATTCCAGGACAAGCTCAAAGTCTGTGGAAAGTGGGCACCAGACCTCAGATGCCCCAAGGCTGAGGCAGCTGACTGAGAGTAACAAGTTGTTCAGCAAGTAACTCACTGCTTTCATCAGACAAATGGTATAAGTTGAGAGAGACAAATTATTCTCCTTGTTATGAAACATGCTCCAGAAGACAAATGTTCACAGGACTTCACTCCAGCTTTTCTTTTGATAAGGCCACAAATGCATATTTCATTCAACACAGACAGTGGCTAGTGACTAGTACAGTTCATGTGCAAGGTCTCACCTGGGACCTTTCAGCTGCTGACTGCTTCAGACTGGACAACATAGAAGGGACTGTGTGAACCTCATGAGGTTCAGCATGGCCAAGTGCAAGGTCACTACCCCTGGGTCAGGGCAATCCCCAATTTCAGTACAGGATGGGGGATGATGTGATTCAGAGCAGCACTGTGGAGAAGGACCTGCAGGTGCTGGTTGATGAGAAGCTTGACATGAGCCTGCAATGCGCACCCGCAGCCCAGAAGGCAAAACACATCCTGGGCGGCATCAAAAGCAGGCTGAGGGAGGTGATTCTGCCTCTCTATTCCTCTTGTGAGGTCTCATCTGGAGCACTGTGTCCAGCCCTGGAATCCTCAGCCCAAAAAGGATATGAAACTGTTCAAACAGGTCCAGAGGAAGGCCACAAAGATGACCAGAGGGCTGAAGCACCTCTGCTATTAGGACAGGCCAAGAGAGCTGGGGCCACTCAGCCCGGAGAAGAGAAGGCTCCGAGGAAACCTTATAGAGACCTTCCAGTACCCAAAAGGGCTACAGGAAAGCAGGGGAGGGAACATGATCAGTAGCGGTTATTTGGAGAGAGCATAAGAAGCACAGAAAATAACAAAGATTTTAACGTCATTACACTAAAATGGGATGACATTTTACTTTCTAGGAATCTATGGCTTATGAAAAACTGAAGCTCATGTTTGCAGCTGGGTTCATAATTTTTACTATCTTCTGATAGATTCTGCTGTGATAAAAGTGAAAGCCAACATCATGCAACAAAGTGGTTTTTCATTTCCTATCTTTTCCCATTTTCTGAGAACCCTATAGCCTCTTTTATATCACTGGTTAAATTCCATGGTACAACAGTTGCAATTTGAACATAACATAGTATCTGTACTGAAAAATCAGGTTCTAGCAGTTAGACACTCAGGTATGTATTCCTGGCTATGAAATGTCCCTGCAACTCATCTCTGCACCTGTAAAAGAGGCATACTGATACACTTGTTTCAGGGGAGAATTGTGAACATAAATTCAATGACAGAATAACACTTGTGAAGAGTTCTAGTAATACTTTTCTGATTGGAACAGAAACATTCCCTCTGAAATTAATAGATCTGTCTTCTGAGTCTGTATTGACTCCAGTAAATAAGGAATAGAGACAGACACTACAAAAACCTCAAAGAAACAAGACATAGCATTGATTATTATTAAATGAAAGATTTCCATCCTGTGCACAAAATTGCAAAGGAACCAAAACATACTTTTGCGATTAAGAAGCTAAAGGGTGTACAACAATGAATAAGAGGGATACTCACAATCACTTAAGGTTGTATACAGTTCTAGCATTTCCCAACTTCTAAATGCATATCCCAGGAATGCTTAAAATGCTACAATGTAATTTATCCATCTTCACATGTTTTATGTGCAAAACATTTGACACCGCCCTGCACAATGATTTGGTCAATAAATAGGACAGATATAGGGTTAAGAGATAGATCACTTGGTGGGTAAGGAATTGGCTGGATGGTCATATCCAAAGATTTATGGTCAACGGCTCAATGTCCAAGTGGAGACTGGTAATGAGTGATGTTTCTCAGGGATCAATATTGGGACTGGTGATGTTTAACATCTTTGCCCCAGACATGGACAGTGGGATTAAGTGCACCCTCAGCAAACTTGCTGATGACACCAGGTGCAGTTGACACACTGGAGTGAAGGGATGTTATCCAGAGAGACTATGACAGGCTTGAGAGTTGAGCCTGTGCTAACCTCAAGAACTTCAAAAAAGCCAAGTGCAAGGTTCTGCACCTGGTTTGGAACAAACCCAAGCAGAATTATAGGCCAGGCAGAGAATGGTTTAATAGCAGACCTGAGGCAAAGGATTTGGGAGTGCAGGTTGATAAGAAGCTCAGCATGGGCTGGCAATGTGTGCTTGTAGCTCAGAAAGCCAACAATATCCTGAGCTGCAACAAAAGAAGCATGAGCAGCAGGTTGAGGGAGGTGATTTGCTCCCTCTACTCTGTTCTTGTGAGACAGGAAAGACATAGATCTGTTGGAGCAAGTTCAGAGGAGGTCCCTGAAGATGACCAGAGGGCTAGAACACCTCCCATTAGAGTACAGGTTAAAAGAGTTGGGGTCGTTCAGCCTGGAGAAGAGAAGGCTCTAAGGAGACTTTATGGCAGCTTTCCAGTACACAAAGGGGGCCTGCAGAAAAGATGGAGAGGAGTTCTGTATCAAGGAGTATAGTGATAACATGAGGGGTAATAGTTTTAAGCTGGAAGAGGGTATATTTAGGTTAAATGTTAGGATGAAATTTTTTACTGTGAGGATGGTGAGGCACTGGAACAGGTTCTCCAGAGAAATTGTGGATGACCTGTCCTTGGAGGTCTTTGAGTCTTAGAATGAGTCTTTGAGCATCCTGACCTAGTGGAAGGTGTCCCTGCCCATTACAGGGAATTAGAACTGGATGATCTTTAAGGTCCCTTTCAACCTAAAGCATTCTATGATTCCAGGTTTCTATGATTCTATGTTTTGATAAAGTGTGGCCTCTCTGTGTCATAAGATATATAGATTCATAGAATCATAGAATCACCAGGTTGGAAGAGACCCACCAGATCATCGAGTCCAACCATTCCCACCAGTCTCTAAACCATGCCCCTCAGTATCTCATCTACCCACATTTTAAACACCTCCAGGGAAAGCGAGTCAATCACCTCCCTGGGCAGACTGTTCCATTGCCTAATGACCCTTTCAGTGAAGAATTTTTTCCTTATGTTGAGCCTGAACCTCCTCTGGTGCAGCTTGAGGCCATTCCCTACAACAATATTAAGAAAAATTCTAATGTTTCTGGGAAACTTTTATAAAGTGTGCCTTACATAGCAAAATCTTGTTAATTCTTCAAGAGTCTACTTTACTAAAAACTGAAATATATCTCAATTCAAATCTAGAGAAATGCTGGAACTGAATAGCAGCTTTTTACTGATTGCTTCTGTATCAACAATCAGTTCAGCAAGAAGTAATCAGGCAAGATGCTTTTTATCTGTTTCTGTTGTATGAAGTGTGAGAAGAGGTCAGAGAACCGTTATTTAGGTTCATTTTGAAGAATTGCCTTCTTTCATCTCATCATTGAGGTTATGGGTTTAATTTGTATTTCCTGTTTATACACAGCTTCTTTAGAAGGTCAAGGCAAGCATGTTATATTAAGTAGAGCTGTGCAAAACAATTCTTTTTTTTTTTGTTGTTTGTTGGCCCAAACAATGAATAAATACATGTAATGGATCAAAGGAAACATAATATTTGATGTTAGTGTTGGTTTAAAATCATTTTAAACTAAATTGGAGAAACTGTACAAGTAAAATAGAGTTTCAAAATGAAGCATTTTCCCTCATTGTGATATTATAGGCTCTTAAGAGAGGATATTTTTAATTTTGATCTGGAACTGAACTTTATTTTCTGTGGAAATTTTTGTTTCTATTTTGATGGAAATCTATGTTTCTCAGAGTATTTGTGTTTTTGTAAGAACTTTATGTATGACTGATGGCACTTTACCTTTATAGTTGTATATTTGACATAGTTCAGTGTAATCCTTTTAGGTATGGCTTAACACAAAAGTGATGCAATAAAATATTTCTCTTCTTTTTTCAACATGCAGTTTGCCAGTACCCATTTTACACAATTTCTTTTAAATACAGTAACTTCTGAGTTTCTAGGCTCAGCTTTCCTTTAAGAATGTCATGACAGAGATGCACTACTCTTTCAAAAGTGAAATACGAGTCACTTCATGAAGTCACATATGTCTCAAAGAGCTGCCTGAATGTGTATCAAATATTTGCATAAGTTTTTCTACTCTTATCGGAGACTAATTATGCAAAATTGCAGGAAAAAAAGAAAACCTATTTTTGTAATTGAGAGGATGAGTCACATGCAAAATCTGCTATGATCTTAGCTGAGGAGCAGCTCCAAACTGTACAGACTGGAGTGCATCGAATACTCCTCTTAAAAGGACTTGCATATAAAAGCTGACAGTATGAAAAACATAACTTTTTTTATTCTTGATTTTGCAGTTATGTTTCCTTTAAAAATCCTTATGGTTTTAGAAGCATGCTTCCTAACTGACTGAAAAAACACAGTAGTGTGATACTTTCCTTGCTGGTTTATATTCCAGAAGGTAATAAAATTCTGTCTACAATTTCAGCAAATAATTGATGTTTTGTCAATGTTTGTACGGTATTATATTTTATAAGAAGTGACAGGAAAATAATGTAAAGTTGAAAATAATTTAATCACTGAACTCTTGTAGATAGTCATAGGATATAGTATAGTGAATATGAATTTCTTAATATGGCATTAATAAAGTATAAATAATCAGTCTTAAAAGCAGAAATACACTTATAAGCCATCATCAAGCAAAACTATTCATGAAGCAGCTGGCAGTGAAGTACTTTGAATGTCAATATCTCTACAGGCCAACTTCAAACAAAAAAACCCTGAATTTAACAGAATTCTCATGAAAAGTCAAAGAATACTTGAAATTTATGTGTAGTTTGAATGAATACAGGGTGATAATTCTTAGATTTATTGTTTAATTATATTATTTTTACATTTCTCTGAAAAGCAAAATCAATCATATTGTATTCATGTTTTAAGGTTTTGGTAGCAAGGGAGGGCTGCAGGGGTGAGCTCTGTGAGAAGAGACCAAGGCCTGTCCTGTGCCAGACAAAGTCTGTTCCAGCCAACAGCTCAGTTAGCTCACTCTAGGGCACAGCTGAGGCTGTCAGCGATGCTGGTCATGCCTCTGTGATAGCATATTTAAAAAAAAGAGTAAAAAAACTACCGGGCAGCAGATGTGAGAGAGAGAGACAACATTGTGAGAGAAATGACTATGCAAACATCAAGGTCAATGAAGAAAGAGGAGGGGATTCCCCTGCAGCCTGTTCAGGATCCCATGATGGCACAAGTGAAGGACGATGCAGCATATAAAAAGCCCACAGTGGAGCTAAGTCCTGTCAGGAACAGGGGATCCATGCTGGAGCAGTCTATTCCTGATGGATTGTACCCTATGCAGAACATCCACACTGGAGCAGTTCTTGAAGAACCACAACCCAGAGGAAGGACCTATAACAGAGCAGTTTTTAAAGGACTGTGTCCCATGGGAGAGAATGCATGCCAGAGTAAAGGAAAAATGTGAGGAGAAATTAGCAGCAGAGCCAAAGAGTTTCCCTAATCCCCAGTCTTCATCTTCCCTGAGATGCTTGGGTGTAGAGGAAGTAGAAGAGTTCAGAACAAAGGAGTGAAGTTGAACTAGCAAAGAAGGGAGAGGTTGGGGTTTCCAGTTTCCAGTTTTCCAGTGTTTCCAGTTTTGTCTTTTTTTTGTCACAAGATCCTGCTCTATTTTCAATTGGCAATAAATCAAATTAATTTTACCCAAATAAAGTCTGTTCTGCACATGATGATGACTTGTAAACAATCTCTCTCTGTCTATCTCTACCCACAAGCCTTTCAAACCTGTCCTGGAGGGGACAAATCATCATAATCACCACTGAGCTGGCACACCTTACAGAGTAGTGTTCACACACACATAAGAAGTAAGCTCTGCATACCTATTGTGCTCTTTACCCCAGATTGGGTCCCTCATTAGAAGTTTGAGAATGTTAAGGAGATGGGAGTAGCAAGAAGGGGTGCTATCTGCTAGTTCCAGAAATGACTACAGCATTTACTTATGAGAGGAAATAGTAGCATAAAGAGCAGTAACCAGAGCCTGGAGTCCATGATCCATGTCACCAATGTTGTATTATATACAAACTCTGCACAGCTGTAGAAATCCTTTGCTGAAATGAAATTTCATCACTGTTCTTAAAAATGACTACCAGCAATCTTAAAGAGTATAGTTTTTTGACCTGCAGGAAAATAACTTGAAGCCACAAAAAAGTTACTATTGTGCATAAACTTCTCTAACGAGAGCTCATCAACTTCTGGAATGTTGAACTGAAAGATAGGAATTTCTACAGAAGCTACAAAAACTAGACCAACAACAAACTGATCCAATCTAATGCCTTATAATAATAAATCCCTGAAATTATATCACTTGCTCTTCATATTTGTAGTGAAAGACTTCCATTTCTCCTGGACATCTGATTCAAGGCCAAGCAGTTTCAACATGAATGACCACACATGAACACACTTGCTCATGAAGTTCAACCATTCAAGCCAAAGCACTCTCAGAGGAAGCCACATTCTCTATTGGAGACACAGCAGGACTTGGAACAGCAAGCAGAGCAGTGTTTGTGTTCCTTTTTGTGATTTGAATTGATTCCCTAGCATTTAAAATTTCATCCTTAGAGAAATTCTCCATGTACTGTTGCTACTTTAAACACCAAGTTTAAGGATTAATCATCTTCTGCCACTGCAAAATGCTTTCAATGTGAATGCACGTAAAAACAAGCAGGTTGTACCACTTAAGATCAGCAAAGTTATGCTAAATCTGTTTAGTAACCAGGTACTTTCATTACCTGTGCAAACTTACATAAAATTAATACTAAATGGCAAAATTCATTACTAACTGTGAGTGTTACTGAAGACTGATGACGCTCTGTTACTAAGCATTTAAATGTCACTCTTGCAAGATTTACTGCTAAACTGGAGTAGGGTATCAGAATGAAAATACTGCTGCTAATGAACCAGACAATGATTAAATAGTCTGTCTCTCTTCATGTAAGCCATCTTTTAACAACATAATCTGAACTCCTTGGTCTTCAGCTTACACTCATTACTCAAGGAAAAGGAAATGAAGTTAAAAAAATTACTTGAATAAAGATTCCTCCAGTCATTTTTACAATGTTGTTTAGAAAAATAACATGAATGCAAAGGTCAAAGACATCATAGCGCCTCTCCTACAAGCAGGTAAATAATGGAGATGCATGAAAAAGATTTTCTCACATGTATTTGTTGCTCTACATTATGCTACAGAACTGCTTTTCTAAGGTAAGTTGATTGATTCCACTGAGCTATGCAGGATTATAAAGGTTGAGTAGCCTTAGTTAAGTTGCCAGTACAGTATAAAACCAAAATCATAGCATTGCTTTCTTTAAATGTTTTCAAAACAGGTTCCTTTTGTGCAACTTCCATGAGTACTTCAGATAGCCAAGGATCGATCTTCCTTCTCTTGTCCTATCCAGTAAATTTAAAACAAAATTTCTTTCAGTGTGATTAACACAGGAACATGGGGTTTTTCAGCACTTATTTTTAGAATATATATGCAACATGTTCAGTCCTCACAAGGAACAAATTACAAATCTTCAACTACCCTTCAGAACAAGCTTAAGTTAAACCTGAAAATTTACTTAAGATTATGGAAAGGAACATGTAAGTTTTTCAGAATTTTGTAGACTACTTCAGTGAGGTAATTGAACCCATTTCTTTGGGATACAATAGATTCTGAATCAAAATCTGGCATGTACACTGTTCCTTGGAGTGAAAAAATGTGAATTTAGTCCTATCTACACACCAGAAATTCTGCTGAAACTTATCAGCCTTTGAAGAAGAGAAGAAAATCTGAAGTTTTCTCTTAACAACAGGACAATGTAGAAAGTCCTGGTCAGAGAAAATGTTAGGAAATGGTAGAATACCAACTTTCTCGCCTCATCTCAAAGTGAAAACTACTCTAAGAGAGAGAGACAGAAGTTTTTGACTTCTAGTCAAGAATAAAAACTACCTAGGAAAGGAAGAAATACTGTCTAAATGGTCTTTCACAGAAGTGAAGGAAAAGAGAAAGGGTATGTTTGTTTACCACAGAAGCTGTTCATCTATTGTGATACAGACAATGTGTCCAATTAAAATGAGTTTTAAACTAAGGAGCTAAGTTATTCTTCTCCCTTCAGAAAGATTGCATTGA
Source organism: Clamator glandarius (assembly GCA_033459285.1). NCBI lineage: Eukaryota > Metazoa > Chordata > Aves > Cuculiformes > Cuculidae > Clamator > Clamator glandarius. Next base: position 65,337 of record JAUNZM010000133.1, read on the forward strand.
TTATTATATTTCTGTGAACATCTGAGCTGTGTTTTAATTTGTCTATGGACATAACAAATATGTAAGGGAGAACTGGCTTTTGTCTTGGCTTGTTATTTGTTAGATGATTTCCTGGCTGTGGTTATTGCCTGTGGCACATAATGCACTCTTGTCTATTCTCAAGACAGAAACATTTCTTTTCATTACTACTTCAGTCTCAGGATGTACTGGGAAAAACACCACAGAAATGGCTAGAGATTTAAAAAATAAAAAAAGTTCTATGGAATGAAGTATTAAGATCAGAGCTGTGAAAATAAAGACATATACTAGTCTCCACTACCACTCAAATCCATTCCAGCCTTGGATTCTGTGTGCAGGTTGGTGGCAAAAGATACCCACTATCTCAAAGCGCAGGTCATTTGGATCAGGGATTGTATGTATTTATCTAATTCAATAGAATTAATGAAAATCTTAGCTACAGCTAACACAGCAATACAAATATTATCATGTATTTGCCCTAGTAATCATCATAAACAAATAATTTTTAAAAATATATATTTGAAAGGGTATTAGTGACAATTATCCCACAACACTACTTTATAATACATCATAATTTCACCACATTCATGTTATATTTGAGCTCTGCCACATAAAAGTCACAGCTTTCCAGGCTATTCTCACTGCAACTGGCCAGATACAGAATTGTAGAGTCACAGAATATTTAGGTGGGAAAATACCTTTAAGATCATTGAGTCCAGTCATAAATGTAACACTACTAAGTCTACCATTTGTCCTTAAGGTCCATATCTACACATCTTTTAAATATCTCCAGGGATAGACATTCAAAGTGATTTAACCGCTTCCCTGGGCAACCTGTTGCCATGCTTTATGATCCTTTTGGTGAAGAAATTTATCATAATATCCAAAACCTCTTTCTAGTACATCTAACTGTACTTACTGTTGCTCTTGCTTTTGATAATGAAATATTTTGACTATGCTACAAGTATGCTTCCTTTGAATTTTGGTTATGAGATCCACTGAACTCAAAGAGTTTTAAAAGCACTTCTCTGTCACTCTGCAGTTCCAGTTTGGCTAGTTAACCAGACTGCATAGCTGTATGTCAAAAAGGATGCTAATGCTTCCAGGGGGTTATCATCATTTTAAACACCAGACTGAAGAACTAAATGGTAGTAGTATTATTTATCAGCTGATGTGAATAATCATGGTATCAAGGACCTATTTTTCTTTCCATTGCTTTGATTCTACTTATAAAAATGTTGAAAAAAAGAACTATAGAATAGAAGTAGGTGTTATGCAAAGAGAGAATTTTCTTTTTACTGCTACAAAATTCTCCTGCCTTTTGATGGTAGGTCATGAAATTGCTTTGACTGCAACTAAGCAGCTGTAAGTAGAGTAACGCTTAGTTTCTCTATGCATCTAACTGAGCCTTTTTAATTTTTTCATGTAAATGAAATGGCTACACTTTTTTTAATATGCAACTTCTTTATTGATGTTACAGGAAGGTAGATGTCTGGGGGAGTGATTCTAGATCATACTACCTAGATCATGCTGCCTATGATTCTAGATAATAACAGCTAGGCTGTTGTTTTTGTTTGGTGGAAGTAAACAGAACTTGATAAACAGCATGTTCAGGAATTACATCATTACAGGAGGAAACTATAAGTCTTGTTGCTGTGGAAGGTAACAAGAGCTCTGGAGGGAAAGGAGTAACATCTTCCGCAGCAGAAAGAGATGGAGTCTTCAAATTCTTGGCAGTTTTAGTTCATCTTCTTTTCTATGAACATCTATTTAATTACTTTTTTGTTCTGGATGCAAGTACCTTAAATCGAAAAGGAAAAGGTTCTTCACCAAGACAGTGGCTGGTCAGTGGAACAGGCTCCCCAGCCTTATAGAGTTCAAGGAGCATGTGGATGAGTTTCTTAGTCAACTACCTTTGTTTTAGATAGTGCTGTAAGGAGCAAGTAGTTAGACTCAATGTTTCTTATGCCTCCCTTCCAACTTGAAATCTCCTATGATTCTGTGATTCATTTTAAGCTTTTCATGTATCTCAGTGACTACTGACAGCTGCATGACTGTCCATGTCACTGAGGTCTTTACATGTGTCATCTGTTACTTTTCCATTTTCTGGCTTTGTTTGAGTCACTGGATATTCTAGTTATCTCCAAACTTACGATCTTCTCAATTCACTTTCTAGATGTGCAGAAACCCGTCGCATTCTTAGCAAAGTCTTCATCAGTTCTGGCTTGGAAAACTAACCTCTCTGTATCTATCATAGTTTAAATGTCTTCCAGACACAGATGTTCTTCCTTTTTTCTTATCATGACACATGTCCTTGTCCAAAGTCATTGCCTTCTCTGCTCTAATAATAAGGTCAGATTCACCAGTCTTTCTTCTGTGCTGTTTGTGAAGTAAGTCATTCCAAAGTGAAAAACAATATTGCATTTTCTCTCTTTCCACAAGACTGTCATGAGGGATTTATTCTAAACCTTTCTTTCTACTTTCACCTCCATATACGGTGTGAGTGTACCATATGAGGGAATGTCTAACGTGGTGGAACTTGACTCTGACTAGGATCATTGTACAATGGAAAAAAAGGAAGATTCTGAACAATTCTCCTTTAATTTCTTCAAATGCAATTCTGTCTCAAGGAAAATGAGTCTCATACACATTCACTTGTGGTTTATATCTCATTTCCTTGTTGATTCAAGAGATAACCAAGCATTGTAGAAAGAAAAAAAAAAACTTAAACATTTCAGACACAGTATTTGGGGTAATATAACGACAAATAAATTTTATTTTATTTTATTTTTCTCCACGTTTTATCAAAGTACAGTACTCTTTTTTTTTTTTTTTTTTTTTACTGTAATGAATGTGTGGTTTTAGCCACCGAACACTCCCAAAGTCTTTAGCTTGAAATATTAAGATATTTGAGAGATTTATAGGCTTCTTCAGAAATGCCATTGAAATATTTGTAATGGAAAAAAATAAGAAAAACATAATTTAAATTGAGTCCCACTACAAAGTATTTGTTATTGCTACAATATACAAGAAAATATTATTAGACATCTAGCATTGTTATGTGAACCATATGCCTGCATGACTTGCAGAGCATATGATAGAAGTCTAAAAATAGCAGCATTACAAAAATATGATGTGTTTTAAAAATCTTATCATTTATAACAAACAAACTGTTAATTTGGGGCTTTTTTTCTATAAAACAGGTTTTTGCAGGAACATGTCTGACAAAATTTCCTCCTGACAGCCATTGAAACTGTAATTTTGAGTGCCTGTTGTCTGTTTCTCTGCCTCTGTCTCAGCTGGAAATAGCTGAAAATATTTCATGTCATACGATTGTGTAAGGAAGTACTTTTTGCTGAAAAATATCTTGATGTTTTAAAAAAAGTGGATTGTGTGCACATGTACTGTTACATGTAACTAAACAGGAAGAAAAACACTTTGCTGTATGTCATAGGCTCTTGTTTCGGAATATGATTCCTCACACAGAAAAGTAAGCCGGACAAAACTGTAAAGAAATCTACTATTGCTTCACCTTTTAACTCCTCTAGAAAAGATCTATTTTTTGGGTTTTTTTTTAGAAGCAGGAATATTATAAAGAACATCAAAATCAGAGATCCTTTTCTTCTCATCTTCTCTGCCAACAAGTCACTGCTGTGATGAAAAACCTTATTGTGTAGAGGTTCATACAATGTTCCCATCACAATGGTGCCTTATGTCATTGTTATTGCTTCTTATATTTCTAGTTATATATGCTGATAACAAATCTCTTTTGTTGTGATTACGTTAGTTCAGCTATGATTTTATTAGCATTTAAAATCCATCACTGTCCTTCATTAAATAGCTAGTTAAAGAACAAACAAGGGAAATAAATAAAAATCTTACTATATTTTTTAAATAGGCTACCTGATATTTTTCACATTTTTCAGAAAGAAGAAACTTGCACTTCAGTGCTACAATGTATCAATTGTTTCTACTCTATTCTGTTTATTATATAGGTATCAGGATTTTCATTCTTTCAGTCCATTCTTCTTTCTCTCTTTCTTTGCCTTTCTTTTAGATAAAAAAAGAAAAAAGAAAATATTGATAAATGAGGCTTGCCATTAAGGGGAAGTAATTTGTTGTAGAGTGAAAAGATATAATGGTGCTTTGAATTATTAGAAGACAGTGATTCTTTTAAAATATAAATGTGTATAATTCTGTGAAAAAGTGCAGAGTTATTTGTTCTTTGTTCCTTGTTTTAACTTCATGATTTCAGTGTTTAAGAGTAAGACTGGAGAGCTAACGGCTTCTTCTGGTTTTTGGTCAAATGAAATAAATGGAAGAAAATATTCTTGGTTAATACATGTTTGGGGTTTTTTTATTATTCTTCTATTAAAACCACTTAAAAATTTTAGGTTTTCTCTAAACTGATAGATTTTTAAATGCAATATTGATTTTAAATTCAAATAGATCTTTTCCCCCCCCCTCCCCCCACCAGAACTGTACCTTTTTCAGATTCACATGGTTTTAGAAAAAGAGGTTATTCAAAATATTTAATTTAACTATGTATAAGAAATCACACAGTATAATATTACCCTTTCATTCCAGTCCTCTAAATTCTATTATCTTAATTCAGTCTTTTTCTCTTTGGCCCCAAGGTTCATTCAAGTTTTGTCCATGTTGAAACTCAGTCTAGTTCTATTCCAGAACATTTTTAACTATCTCTATTTTTTCTGTATATTCTTTATTTCAGAAATTCTCTTAAAATAAGAATCTTACACAGGCCTTTCATAGGCCTTGGAAAAGGTCCTAAACATATATTTTTGGGGAAACTCATGCAGAATTCTGAATGGAGAGCTTAGATTTTGTATAAAGAGTATGCAGGCTGCGTTACAAAAGGGTAGATGTAAAGGCATTGTCCACTCTTTCTTTTCAGCAGGAAAGAGGAGAGAAATTGACAGGAATTAAAAGTTGTGTTCTTAGCAAAATCTTACCAGATCTTCAGAAAAGTCTCAAAGTATGTCAAGTTTTTTTTAATTTTTTTTTCCTGATCTTTACAAATGGAAAGGTAATTTTTTTCAGAAATCCAATAAGAAGTATGGAGTAAACTTTTTAATCCCCATTTCTGGACATATGGTATTAATGCATGTTTGAAGAGACATTTTGGCATTTTTCCATTAACACTAATAGTATCAGAGGTAACAAAAGTGTCAGTTCAAAGTTCTGGGTACAACAGAGAAGTGAGAATAAGCTCATTCCATACACGTATGTTCTATGCAATGTCTATTTACTACTTGTTCCGGTGACAATCACAGCAGTATAACTGCACTTGTAATTGCAGGCACATGATGGTCAGAATAAGTATTGATGAATTAGAATGAATTTGAGAGGGAAAGCAGTTTGAGCGTCGTCCAGCAAGGATACACATGTAAGGGTGACTTTGTGGGAAGGGCACTGGGGAAAAAGGATTTGTAATTTGCTTTTCAGTGTAAGTTAGGAAAAAGGAACATCACTTCCTCCTTGGATATATGGGTAGATGGATGCTCATCACGTAAGCAGGCTGCCAATAAGATGATAGGAAAAATAAAGCCCTAAAACCATCAACTATTCAGCAAGATGAGACATAGGCTTTCTCTTTCATTGCAGTTTTCCAGAAAAAAAAAAAAAAAAAGTTTAGATTTTCTCTGTACTGTTTTATGGCAGTACTGATCAATCACAACAGCCTGTTTGACATTGGTATACGTCTATTATCATTCTAGACACATCACATTAGAAAAGGAATATTGGAATTCAAAGAAGGACCATTTTTAGTGATCAAAATTATGGGATATGAGCTGTCAAATCAGACTTCTTTTTCTAGGTGTAGTGTGATATCAGTATAAAGCCCTTAGCCTAAAAAAATCAGCAGAATTACTATTGCAGAATTAAACTTTTCTACGTTTTTCTTTTTTTGTAAAGTATTATTGTTTTTATTCAGAAATTTAATCAAAATCTTTAAAGCAGAAAATTATTTTCTGTATAACTTTTACTACCTTTTTGCATCCCAGTCCTATCAGAAGATGTGTTGCAATTTCTATTGCATCAGATACCTGAGTAACGCTTTAAATATTTTTAAATGCTTTCTTGCCTCTAAAAGAACAAGAATGTTTAGCTCACGTAACATCTACTCTAACTTTCCTGAATTCTTAACCCCGATGGAGCAGAAGCTAACTGGACCTGGGAAAACTACTGGCAAGTTCCTCCAAGGTGCTATAGGAATTACTAGAGTCAGACTCGGGTGACAATGCAAATGAATATTTAGCTAAGGGAGTTGTAATTGTTGGGTTTAAAAGCCCTTGAAAGCCCCCATAATAAGTAAAATTCAGGTAGATTCCTTTTCTATGACTTCCAGAAAATAGACTGGTTTTAATTTCCGAGCATGATGCATTGCCCTTTCCAGTATCATGGCACGTTGCATCTGATCAGTCACACTGGATTACATTGCACATCAAAGCAAATGTTATCATTCCAGTCACATCAGATTAGAAGATGACATATCATGTGGCAATTTGAATTCAAGTCTTTTGAAGAGTAATTTTGGAGTGTAGGATTAAAATATGCATCCCAGTCAAAGGTCAGTAGGTACTCTTCAGATATCAGATGTCCAGTATTTGGCAGGTTTTCTTTCCTTTTTTTGCTCTGTGTTGATTAAGCCAAATGCAATAGAGTTGAGGATGGGAGAAATAAGGCTAAAGGACACACTTTTAAAACATCAGTGTCTAAACTACAGCTGAAAAATCTGTGCAGCTAATTTAAAAGAAAATTGAATGTTTATAGCAGAAATATGTGTTGAAGATGTGTGACTGTGAAGAAATAACTAAAAAAAAGACTAATACAGTTGTGCAGACTAATACAAAAAAAAGACTAATACAGTTAAGAACTGTGTTATAGCCTGTATCATAATATAATACATTTGCATATGTATGCTTGTAGGAGAACTCACCTTGCAGCTTCATGTTTCTTAACACTTGCATTTGAGAGAAAAATTTTGGATACTGGTAGTTAGAGGCAGGACTTGAAGTCCAGAAACAGGGAAGTTAGAAAAGTTATTATTGTCCTTTACACTCTTTAGCCTTTTTTTTTCCTCAGAAAAATATAAGGATTTTACTTTCTTGATTCAGTAATTTTTCAAAAAATACTGTAAATTAATGCAAGGCTTAGAGTTATGCTAACATAATCATCAAACCCTTGGTCCTCCCCATTATTGTATGGACAGCCCTGTAGTGCAGCTTCACTACAGGGACCAGGCAAAGGTTATAAGAACCCTGAAAAGTGTTGAAAGGTCTCCAAAAATCCATCAGTCCCTGTGGGTGTCAGCATCTTCACATATAACATGAATTTATCTGTATTGTATGAGTAAGATCTATGTCCATAAGGAAAACCATGAAATAGCATGTTTACATTGTTTTCCAAACCATTTTCTAGGGCTGTGAGGTCTCTGGAAAAGCAGTTTCTAGGAAAGGGAAGATGCAGCACATGTGCAACAGTAGGCCAGGTGGATTGCACACACTCACCATTGGTTTATTTATGGATGCTCAGTGAATGCTCCTGTGCACCCTGCGATGTGACTGTCCTGTCTCTTGAATGTATTGCTCCCAGGCATCTAGAAATTTCAGATCTTGTCTGCTTGTAGCTGGACAAAGGCTGCCAAAGTCAAAGGGATTTTTCATTAATCTAGAGATCTACCTGAGTTGAAAGCAAGGTGCAGTTAAGGCTGTATCATGACTGAGAGTCTCGAGTGTGATAAGAAGTAAAACCCTGTGGAAAGTTGCCTTTTGAAGATGACACTGGCTTCTGTATCCACATAATCTTAAGAAAGAAATGTAACTATTTTACTACTTTTTTTCTTCTAAAAACTTCATATTGTATCTACTTATATAATGTGAGAAACTATAATAAAATTGAATGCTTCGATTTAACATGGAATCATAGAACTCCTGCTTGGAAGGTACTATCAGAGTACATTAAGATCAGTCTCCTACTCAAAGCACAGCTATCACCAACAGTAGATCAAACCAGCCATGAGATTTTATTAAAATGCCTTAGTATTAAAATATTTTTTAAAACCTTAAAGTCCATAGATTCTGCAGCCCCTCAAGGAGTGAATTGCAGGCCTACACACCATAGATTCCTAAACTAAGGGTACTAAGCAAAATGGCTCTAGAGAAAGATCTATTACAATTTCCTTTTTCAGGTTCTGGCTAATGCAAGTGCTATGTTATCATCCACTCTATTAATAACAACTGCAAGCTAGGAAATGAAAGTTTTTGCTGAAGAATTTACTTTCTCTCTTATTTCTTTGCAATATATTCCCACCCCTGTTTATTTAATCTGCTGCATTTGTCAATACATGTGACTGGAAAAGTGTAATTTCTTTTTTTGTTGTTGTGTTTTGTTTTGTCTTGTTTTGTTTTCCCTAGTTCAGAGAGATATGTAGAAATAGCTCAGTCACAGAATATTTAAACTGATTTTTTTTATCACTACTGTGATCCAGTTCCACTGGTAATACATGTTGTATTTTATTAATTGGTTCTTGGCAACTAGACTGTTCATTCTCATTATAATGCCTTATTTATCTAATGAGCATTTTGATAAAGCTGAGGTTGATTAATAAGATCTCTTTAAGTTAAAACTAGACTGTTTCAGAGGGAGATTCTGAATGTCTTTCTGTCCTTAGTTACAGCTTTATAAATGCAGGGTAAAATCTATTTCAGGGAGATTAGATCAGAAGCCACTGTAACAGTTTAGAGTCCTGTCTAGACGTATATAAATCTTTATGCTTAGCATGAAGTGATGTTAAGTATGACTACCAGTAATTTGCTTCTCAGATTCACTGGACTTTAATCTGAAACATCTACCTATTCATAAACATGGAGGAATTGATGTAGAACGACAGTGTCTCTTATTTCCCAAGTATTACAGACACAACAAATCAGTCAGTCTTCTAGGTGCACATACTGTTCACCATTGTGAAAAAAGAAGTATGATTCCTCTTCCATTTCTCCGCCCCTCCCCCAACACACTTCCCCTTAAGTGGTTCAGTTGTTTCTGCTCCAATTTTTATTGGTTATTTTCATGTTTTGGAATGTTTGTTGTTCAAAGAGAATTTAAGCACTGCTGTAATTACATTGTCGCTGTTCCAATTGAAACATATGTGATATTTTCCTCTCACTGTAGGGTTACTCTGTATTTGTTAAGGACAGAGAGGCTTCTCTGAGAATGGAGGTGTAATTTCTTTTAATCACTGGATTTCTCACCATGCATGTATGCAAATCTTCTTTCAGACTCAAATGTTTGTTTCCAGTAGCTTGCCAGTATTTATTCTCCAACCTGTGGCTAAGTCATTTCTAGATAGAATGTGACAAAAATGTTGCCTAGTGCAAAGTGAATGTTCATCGGTTCCTATATAGACTTAAATTTTCTTAAATATAGTTAGTATACTAATGCTAAATTTAGTATTTTAATATCAAATTCAAGACAACAGATAATCTTTAAGCTGCTATGTATATACTTTATTATTCAATTTCATGTTTTCATTAAGTGGAGAAGATACAAAATAGTATCAGAGAAAAACAAGTACACTGTCACGTTTTCTTATACTGTTATTTATACGTGTTGTCCTCATCCAAGACAGCTGTAATGTGAATGGTCTATATTTTTTTAGATTTAAAATTATTTGGGACTTTTATTTTTAAAATAACATAGAGATATTACACATCCCTAGAACATAATAAAGCAAGGTATGGACAGCTGGGTGAGTCATGACCATATTTAATGTATGTTCTTCACAAAAACACACAACATAGCAAAGACTGCTTATAAATATATAAGAATTTTCTTTAATTTTATTATATAAATATTTTATAAGTCTACAGCTAATTCTTTTTATATGTGTGGTTTTGTCATTTTTAAGTTCCTAAATTTAGGTAGCATTGTTGAAGGACATATTCTAAGGTGTACTGAGACAAGTAATGAGTTTCTAACCGAGGCAAAAAAATGGAGTGAGAAGTGCAGTCAGGCTCTTTTGGGAAGTACCTGGGTCGCTGGTTATTCCCTCAAAGCTTCAAAAGCCTGCGCTTGGGGAATACTGAAGATTGCACTTTTTTTCTGAAACAGCAATAAAAAGCACTTCACAGAAAACTGTGGTCCAGCCCTGATTATCATTGTAAAATTTCCTTTTGACTGTAACAAGTCATGAAAAAAAATTACCAAAATGTGGATCTTCTCTTTATTTTTCCCTTGCTTTCCTGAGTAATGGATGTGCATACAGTGCAATATGTGTAGAAATACTATTTTTTGGTTTTGATTTTTTTTTTAACTTTCAGTTGCTTATGTCCTATGTCTTTAAACAATAACACAGATAGAATCAAGCAGTCAATGTAAATGGCTGGATTGCCCATACAAATACAAATGGAGATGCAATGAGTGTTGACACCATAGATCTGCAACATTTTATGTATTTATACCACAATGATTTTTAAAAATCCTGAAATAAAAATCATAAACTTATGATGAAGAAAGAAAGCTTTCAGTCTGGTTGGAAGGTTGCTATAAATGTACTCTTTTGTATAGGGAGGGTAAGAGTAATAGTGAATCTGTTTTATGGTGCTGTAACCAGGACATAATGTGCTGGTTTTATGGCATACCACCACAGCTGGTAGTCAAGCTGACAATCAAAATATAATTTAGGATCTGATGTGAGATCTGGTAGTGCATCAGTAATTTAATTGGATTTGTCATCATTCCCATCTCTAACTGTCATTAATTGCTTATCCTGAAGAACTAGGGAATTCTGTATGTGTTTAGCAGACCTTAATGTGCACTTAGCATTTAAAAAGAACGCAACCTAATACAAGATTTTTATGCTGGGCAGGGAGAAAAGAAAGAAATCTTTAGCCTCTTGATCTCAAGAAAGGAGTATTTTCTTAATCTTTACAAATGTTTCTGTAAGCTCATCATATTTTTGTAGGGCATTGTGGTTTGTTTTTTTTTTAACAGCTAAGAACATAGATGTAGTGTTCTAATAAACCATGACCCCCACTAAGCTAATCCAAAGAAAGGCATGTATCACATTAGATGTGTTCCACCAGACATTCCTGTGAATCTTGCAGGGGATGTTACTGTGAGGAGCATAACAGGGGAATCTGAATAGGATAGAGACGAATGAGAATATTTTTAGTGGAAACATTTTATGCATTATTTTGCTTTCACAGTAGGTGGTTTGAAGGTTCTTCTAAACATTGCTGTGGTGTACTGTGCAGAAGGTCAGAGTAGATGACCATAATGGCCCCTTACAGCTTTGTAATATATCAATCTATACTCCTGGGGAACTGTGAGTGCTAAGAAATCTGCTTTAAAACACTATTTACAGAGAAAGCAATAAAAAATGACTGGGAGAAGGCATCCCTCACCATCTCTCCTAATATGACTTCAGAATACATAGATGGGGAAATCTGTGACGCAAATGATAAATGGATTTTTTTTTTCAATTAAAAAAGAAAGGAAAGAAGCTGGGAAATTTTAAAAAAAATCATACAAAAAAGTTACTGACAAAGGTAACAGGGAGGAAAAACTTGGAAATATTATAACAGGCAATTTAATTACAGCAGGCATATATTTTGAGGAAAGACAACAGAGGAAAAACATGCCTGATAAATATTTTGCTGTTGGATTCTGAAAGAGCTTGAGAGTTTCTGAAATATTAGCAAAAAAGCAAACAAACAGCAGAATTATGAACCTCTCACATCATAGGCTTTAATTTCAACTTGAATGAAGCAAGGAAATAAATATCAGGAGCAAAAAGTCCATTGAATAGCTAGGAGATAATGGAATCACATGAAATAAGCAGCATGAACCTGTCAGGAAAAAAAAAAAAAAAGATGGGTTTCTTGTTCATGGCAGATTTTTAATTTTAGTACAAAAAAGCCAAATAGATTACATCTATTTTTGCATGAATCCTGTCTCAGGCACCAAAAAAAAAAAAAAAGATCATTTAATATTAGCTGTCAAATTGCTCTCTCAAAATTAAATTCATTAAAAGTCATTTGGATAGGGACAGTGTCATAGGGACTGAAAAGTGACTGAAAGGCCATTAACAAGTGATAATGATACACAGCAATGTATCAAGTTGTGGGACAAGTTGTCTAGTAGAACTGAAGGACTGGAGTTAGTTCCAGGTTTTTTTGACATCCTAATTAATGATTTGAAAGTGGAAGTAAACAGCAAGTTAATGAAATTCACATATTATACTAAATTAGGAGATGTTGCAAACACTAGTGAGGGCGAGAAAAAATAAGAAGGGACCAAGCAATATTAGAAACACGGACACACTAGAAAAGTGAGATTCAATTTGGAACAAGACCATCTAATAACATCTGAAGAAAAATAATCCAAAACATAGCTATGGAATACAAGAAGGAAACCTGGAAAGTAGTAATGCTTAAAGAACCATGGAGGTGGTAATGGGCAGAAAATTAGGTATGAATCTACAAAATGATATGGCATTAAGGAAAGCCAATGAACTTTTGAGTTTCATACAAAGAGATGTCAAATAGTGAGGAAATAATAATCATTCACAGCATAACATGCGTGCAACTAAGCCTGGAATATTGTGTTCACTTCTGGGCACCGGTTTACTACAAAAGTAAACAAGCAAATAAGATACATTTCATAGCAGAGCAGCAAAAATTGAACAAAAGATGAGGGACAATATTTTAGGAAGAGCAAATGTGAAACCCAAACTCTACTCTGTATACCTTGGGCATATGACAACAGAAAAGGGATGTGAAAACATTGTATCTGTATAAAGGTTGTAAACTCTATAGAAAAAAAATGATTAGGACTAAGAAAATGTTAGCAATAAATTTAACAGGCTTAAATTAAGAAATAAATGAAAATTAAAAAATAGGAAACTAGATACAAGGAAACGGTTCCTGGATTTAATGGATTTTCTATTTGCTTTTGGTTAGAAGAAGTTATTCTATTAAAATGGACATTCAGAAAACAAAATGCACTACAACTGTATTAATTGAGCAGATTGGAATTTCCCTGTAAAGCATATTTTTTGTAATTCTCTTGATTGCTGACTAAACTGATTTCCAATATAACCTGGAGTAAACTGGTAGAGGTTGCATTGTCTGGAACATCTTACAAAGGGCTAAATAAATCAACTCTCCATGTTTTTATAATCCATGCAAGTATTAGCCAAAATCAATAACTAGATAGAGATATGAAGAAGTAAAGTAACAGAATGGATGAGTAGAGCACTCAGCCAGCAGAAATACAGGTAGGGAAAGGCCACATGGGCTACAGGGGTACTGAGGAGGAAGAGTTATATTCAATCCTTACAGAGAGACAGATAAAACACTCCTGTGAAGAGAAAGTGGGATTTTAGAACAGCTCTTCCCTATCTTGACATACTTTATTTACTTCTCCCTTTTCAGAAAGACAACAAATTAATATAAAATTTAGCAAAGAAGGAAATCCTTTTTGCTGTTTTTGAAACCATTATGGAAGGTCTGTACTGGAAATCTCTATTGCTGTCAATTCCAAACACTGAAATTTGAAAAGAAAATCATTAAGAAATGAAGACTTTCATTAAAATAAAAATTTGTAAGTACATGGCTTATGGGCATTTCAGGCAGGGAAATGAACTAAAAACCACAATTTTTTTCTAGGCCTACATGTTTCTATACTGAGCTACAGAAGATTATGAAGAGACAGCAGGCAAATAGGTCTGACAATAAAATCCCAGCACTGTGCAAGAAAGAAAGGGAGCAGAGGTGAATCAAGACTATGTGGAGGTAAATATACAACATACTGATGTTAGGTAGGGCACTGTTACCTGCTTTTCACTGCATGGTATAACAGCCTTTACTAGAGTCTGCTTAGGATTATCTTGCACAGATGTCCAAGACATGCCCTAGCTCTTCCTGGTATTCTTTTCTTTGTATGGAAATATCCTAAACTGTTTTGAACAACTCAATCTACTTGTGTTTAGAGCATCTCCTTCAATTCTCACTTCCTGGAGATGTTCATCCCCTCTGTTCTCCATACTAATCAGCTCTGCAGTTATTTTGATGTTTATATATATTATTTTGGGGTCAATCAAAGTGATAATCTGATTTCTAGTTTTTGCTTGCGAAATGAAATTTGATGGCATTTAGAATATAACAAATTTGTATACAAGGCTCACATACAAAACCAAAAAGCATCTGGGATACCTATGAAAATAATTTCTAGCTCGGTATATGGTGGCATTTATGTAAACTCATTTGATTGATACATATTAAATCAAATATAGAAAACAGTCTAGCTTTTCTTTTTAGTGTGCTTTTATGTCTTTGTAACATCTCTCTCCAGAAAATACGGTAGAGTCAATGGTATAGCATTTTTCTTATGTGAGAAACGTTGCTATTTTGATACAACCACGCTGTGACATTTAACCTTGTGCGGAAGGTTACAATGACACTGGAAGATAGTGAAAAATGGCTGAGGAGCAAGATGCTGACACTGTGGCATGATATGATTTATTTTTTCTATAATATGCTTTTCAGCTCTTCCTCTTCTTCTGTTTCTCATGAGACTAACATATTCACCTAAAGCAGATTACTTAAGATATATTTTCACCTATTCAGAAAGACAAGGCTAATTATAACGTCTGTACGGTAAGTTTAAATGTTGTGAAGAATGTCTTAGATCATTTAAAGTTCAAGTATTTTATAAGAAACAGAAAGATTTTTTTGAAGCAGTGGCAGAAGCTGCACAAGTACTTGTAGACCTATATGCAATGAGAGATTGAAGGGAGTGTCTCCACCTCAGGTGCGCATTACTGTTCAAAATGGAAGTTTTGTCTCATTTTATTCATTGATGATGTGATCAACAGAACACAGCTGGGGTCACTGTAGACTGAACAAGCCTGACAATGGTTAGTTGTAAAGTTGTGCCCATGATTGCCCCAAAGAACAATGGCTCTTTTCTGCCTTTTCTCTCCAGCAGGGTTTGCATAGGAAGCTGAGTCTGGAAGAAGCCAAATCTCTGTAGCCTGCACAGGGCCTCAGCCACAGAAACTTCCTCTCCCTGTCTTTCTTTTTCTAAAGGGTTTGTATATCACATTCATAGAAAAGTATGGCATATGAACAATGAACTACTCAGGTAGTTAATTCTTACTGCTCTTGTACAGGTCTCTATTAAGACTTGGCAACCAACTCTAGCTTCTCGGTTTGAATTAACAAATGTTATTTCTTAATCAACAAAACTATAATATAAGGCCAGATCTTCAACAATCTAATATCTCACAAAGAAGTAACGAAAAGTAATGGGAACTACTTCAGTACTGCATAAACATATATCAAAGGTAATAGCTGTTTAATTAAGCATATAGGCACTTGACAAAAACCTTGTCTGCTAGTCTACAGGCTAGTCTAGCTAGCAGCTTGCAACCTCACAGAAAAATACATAGCTATCAAAATTGTGGGATCACTAAACTTTATTAAATCTTAATTTTTATAATCTATAGACAGCTATTCATGGGATAAAAGTAAATAAGAATAATTCAAAGCAAAGACATTAACAATGTACAAACTGATCAAACAAAATTTAGCTGTCAAAAGTATAATGATGCCATAAACCTGACATTGTTCTTACTCACTTTCTGCCACAAGATCTAAGAGGAGTATTAAAACGTTTTCCTTTGTTTTTCTTTTTTTTTCACCTGCTCAGATTTTCCAAAAATGTGCAAAAGAGTAAATAGCTGTTTATTTCTTTTAACTTTGAATTATTAGGATTGTAGAGAACATTGGTTTCTGTCAGGATTACGTTCCCATGCTGCTGTACAATGTCAGAGATTTACTCTTTTATTGAAAAGTTTAAGATATAATAGGTAGACACACAAATACATTAATTGATTTCTCACTTTATTTCTATATGCCATTGGAATATTGGATCCTAAAAAACACTCTTGTAATTACAGAAATGTAAAAGGTGTAGCTTCAATGGCATTGCAATGCAGAACACAGGTTGCAGGCAAGAAGAGCCTGGAGATGTCTGAGTTTATACGGAAAACAACATGTAAAAATATACCACTTCAATTATTACACTTTCATAGCAAACTTTGGCAGGAATCCATTGAAAAAATTTAGTATCCTTTCTTACAACTAACTAGCAGGCAATGCATAAGGAAGAAAGGCATAAAAATTATATTTTCTAACTGATTTATTCACAAATAAAAAAACCAAAGCCCAATGATCAGAGAGTCTGACTTCTTACTAACTCACCATTAATTCTTTTGCATCTTCTTTGGCTTATAAGGAAGGATTTTAAGGAAGAGAGGCTAATGAGCTCATAATGAACACCTGATGCACATTAGGAGTTTTTTACTTCAAACTAAAATATGAAAAGTGGACTAATGTGATGAGCTGGTAGAATGGCAAAGGCATAAGACAACACAGAAATGAAGAACAGCAGGGAAAGATGGAGTTAAAGGTAAAAATCCTGTGCTGTAGGTTATTACCAATTCATTACATATGAGTCTCAGATTAAGTTGCTTGAATTCTCATTTGTTTCTCACTATTGTAATCTTATTACAGACAGGAACATGCCATACATTCAAAACCATAATTCACTGTTATTCTGGTTAAAGTCTTCCCTGTCTAATGGAATAATTATTATTAATTCAAATTATACACAGTTAAAATGTTGTATAAGCAGACTTCCTAATACCTACCCCTTTCTCTGATAACATGATCAGCCTTCCACTGCCCTCCTAGGTCCTGAAGTCAACATCTTTAATAGAAGTAGAGAGGTTTACCACCAGTTTACAACCCACGTCCTTCACTGAGATGAGTAAGGTATTGTCTACCATTTCTGCATTTTGACTCTAGGATCGTTTTGGTAATATTTTGATGTTTTCTTGCATGCTTTACACTGTGTATTTTCCTCCTTCTCCTGAAAATCCACATTATGTCATAATTTACTATATGAGATGTGTGTTGCATATCTTGATGACTTGGTCTTTGTTCTATTTGTTATTCCTAACACTGATTTTGCAAAACACCCAAAGTTGTGGTGAATTTATCACAAGTAACTCACCACAACTGAGTTGCTTGTTGTCCTGCTGGCCTCTACAATCAACCCTTGCATGCCCTTTCAAGATGTCTTTTATCTTCCCTATGCGTACAGTCCTCTAGACTGCATTTTATGCTAGGGCCATAGGTAGTTTATTCTAGTCAGTAACTTTTTATTACTTTATTAGCTATAGCCTACATAATAATGGATGTACAGTTGTACCAAACTAAGCAAAAGCTAAACCAGAGTAGACAATAGTCATAAGGTCATTAGAAAACTGGTATTACAAGATAAAATAGTTTCCAAGGGGGTTCAGACATGCTTGAAGTCAGTGGGGTTAACTTGGCTTATTACAAATAATGATAATGCCGTACTTACAAGTCTATGAGACTGCAGTAGGAAAAAAACCAAGTACACAGAGGTTAAAAAACAAAACAGTAATATATCGGATAAGAGGAAAATTATCTTGGCAGGTATGACTAGGGTTGAAGAGCTGGTGATGAGATGGTACCAACTATCATGTAAGAACTGATGAGAGCCATATCATATTTTTAGATTTTTTTAATAAAAGAAAAGAAGTATCTGTTCCTAACATTAAGTGAAATGAACTCAAGACCTTTAGAGTATTCGCTTAATAGCTCTAGCAATTAAAATGCTTTTCACAGGACTTCGGTTCAATTTTGCAAGAAAACGCTAAGAGGGAGAGGAAAACTCAAATATATACTTGGAATATCATCAATCATTTTACCAGTCTTTGGCTTTATTTGTCATTTATCACTGTTAAATTTATAAAGTAACCTTATAAACTAGTTCTTTCTCACACATAACAGACTATAATTGCTAATATTCAAAGTTAAATACACGATGATAAGCTGATATTACTAATACAACAGCTTAAAGTAGTTCTTCTGGAAATTTCAATATTGTATTCCTATTGGCAGGCTACAAAAGGATTAAATTATTGCAAAACCAAGTCAGCAGAAACATTCTTGTTGTGTTTGGGAAAACTAACGCTTTTGCCTAGCAGGACAAACCTGAACTATCTAGAAGACATGAAATTGCAAATACTGCATGAGATTTCTTTCCAATTTTATACCTTGAAAAAATTAAAGATCATCACGGCTTATTAGAATCTGATAGTATTGTGTTGTCCCCAATGAGTAAATAAATTTCACTTGATTGGAAAAGAAAAAAAAAAAAATTAATAACTGACAGGGGAGAAATTTTAGAAAGCCATTCTAAGAAAAGATTGAATATTTTTGTTTGACAATTGTTTGTCATCATAATCAGGCGATGTACACTATGGGTAGTGTTGCTGAAATGGGTGAATGTATGCCTTTCCAATACATACCAAAGTTAAATGACTCACACTCTGAAGACACTGATTAAAATAAAAAAGCTGTTCATTTGCAGCAATGTATTCTTCCTCAAACCCTCCCTCACTGCTGACATGAACCTGCATGATCACTTTAATTCTCACAATTCAATTTTCCGCTCAGAAAAGTGGAAAAAATCCTATTTATCTGCAGCACGATGGAGACTCCAATAACTGGAGAAAAGAACTGTAGGTAAAGCATGGTGTGGCAATATCAGTACCATCCCTCCACCTTTATTTTTTGAGATGAGAGAAGGAAGATTCCTGATACTGCTGGTGACCAAATCTCTGCAGGTGGGGGTATAATTTGCATTCTTATAATGGGTATAACATCTATAAAAGAAATACTTTGTTTTACCTTCATGCTCCTGCTGAGACAAAATGCAGTGGTGTGGTCTAAAGCAAACACAGAGCTAGGACTTCATGCAAAATATTTGCCAATCTTAGATGAAAGGTACTAAATAAATATTATTGCTATTATTACTGTCTGTGGTGAGCAGCACTATAGGCCTTTTCGGAAGGCTGACTTCACAGAAAATCTTTGTCATTTCCATAAAAAGTGTTATGTTAGAAATTGATATAACCTTTATAACTTTATGGGGCTATATAAATGTGATGGTTCCAATATTAAATTGCAGTGAAAAGTAATGTAAACAATATAAAAAGTATACAGGAAAAAATCTATTTATTAATGATACCAAAAGCATCCAGGGAAGAAATCCATATTAAAGGTTGGAGAACCCAATGAGAGAGTAAGTACTTTACAAATGGTGCTTTTAAATCCTTCCAAACTTGAAAATAATTTACGAATGTTTTATTGTGATTGATTTTCACTTGTTTTATTTTAAGTACAACTGAATATGTGTCATAACTTCACTGAGTATGCACACCAGCATGAGAAAATCTCTTGTGCACTGAGGGTATGAGGAAGGAGAATCAGCAGGTCACAGAGATTAGATGGGAAAGGAAATAGCAAGTGGTTGGAGAGGAATTTTCCTGTTTCTTCCTCTTATAAAGGCTTATCTCACGCACTGTATACCATAGCTTGCAATTGCTAAACACTCACAAAATACTTAGGTCTTTTAAATTTACGGGAGTCACTCTTGTTTATTTCACAGAACTAGGAATCAGGGCTGAAAACAAGAGACCAAGTAAGTTTTGAGGTTTACCAGTATTTTTTCATCTTTAAAGACAGACGGTTGCTCAGAGTTCAATGGACTGTTTCTGACACAGAATATTCTATAGACATCAGTCAGTTATATCAGTCACTATCACTAGACTAATTTCTTTACAGAAGATGAATTAGAAATAAAAATCTGTGCATCTAAAACCCAACCTATATCCAGATTCTCTGTAACAATTAAAAAAATGGCAGCTTTTTGTCAAACACAAAAGCTGTTTATAATGCTATGCCTAATCTCCTTTTACTGATATTTCATTCCATAATATACCTTGTTTCCTTAAGACAAATGAAAAGTAGGATTACAAATATTTCAAGTGATTTTGTCATGAATAATGAACAATGCAAATTCTTCCTAATATTTTTCCTAAAAATTTTTTCTCTTTTGTTTGTACATCTTTAAAATGAAAATGTTTTTATTATAACACAAAATCTACTATTACAGCATAAATTCTATTTTTTTCTGTAAACTAGTTGAAAAAGACTTGAAAACACATCTTATTGAAAAGTGAAAAAATTATCTGTCAAATTAACCTCTCTTGCTTAATGTTCCAAGTACAATGAAGAAAACTTCGCAAAAATATTGCAAAGTAGTTGGCTAACAAAGTTATAAAACTTGAGTTCACAACAATACTTCATTATAGTAGTATATACATAAAACTTCTTAGATTGCACTCTGTGATTCTAGACTGATCCAATCACTAAATTACTGAAGCACAGAGAAATTTTCAGATCATCATGTAAGTCGTTAGTCTTGTGAAGAAGAAAGTGGCTGATGTGTAGGATGATAGTGTTGATAACTCAATCAGCAAGTGAAAGAGATGCTAGCAATTCAAATTTTAATGGAAACAGGACCACGGATTATGTTTTCATACATTCAAATGCTGAATAACTATTAACAATCTTGGTTTTTCTACTGCAAATACAGAAATATCTTTATGCGATTTACCTGATTTTTATTGCAAACAAGAAAGGAAAGCTGGCAAAATACAGTTTTTTACAGACATTCATAAACATTCCTTGGTCTAGAGTTTGCCATGAAATTCTAGTTTAAAGCATATATTTTAAAACCTGGCTTCATACCAGTAATATTGATTTTAAATCATGATTCTGAGTATAGTAAAATTTAAGTAGCCCTATTCTTAAAGCTTGCATTTACACCAGAATGAAGAGAAACTACTTTTCATACATAAATTGTATTTCACATGACCTTTACTAAGCTTGCTACTTTTACTTTTCAAACTATAAGTTCAACAAATTTAGTATGTTGCTTACTGTCAAATATGTTATTTATATGTTTTTGTTTTGTTTGATGTATCATAATATTATGTAGCTTTGGTGGCCAATTTGCAAAAATGTTAGTATCTAAATTCAGGCTTTACATTAAGGTTTGCTATTGTTCCAAAGACTGATAAAATCAGATGTGTAATTTGGGTATTCTTTTCATGATTTTTTGCCGTAGTGTATCTCAGGGAACAAAAGTACTGAGGCATGAAAATGTCACATTAATCTACAGATGTTGGGTTACATTTGTAAGATGAATAAAAGTAGAATAAACAAAGGTAACTTAGTAGACAATTTTTCGTACTGATTATTTAAAAATGTCCATTTGTTGTGACATGATGTATCATAAAGAAGTAACCAAATCTAGACTTCCTTCAAAAACAATATTTGCACAAACCCTGTAATATAAAGTACTGTGGAACACATTGAGGTAACTGGTTATTAAATTAGACAAGAGTGTTAGGAAGTTTATATGGGTCTAGTTCCGTGTTTGTTGCTAGTCTGAGCCACACTTTAACACTATTGACAGTTTAAATACAGGTTATCATGTATGTTTTAAGTATCTCTTTGCAATGGAAGGATAGGGTAGCTCTGCAGCATTGACTCTCATATTTTGGGGAGCTATTTTATTAATGTCTTCTATAAGAAGGAAAAGGGGCAAACCAGAAATGTCCTGTGGAATTTACCTTGACCCAGAATCAAGGACTTTTCTCAATCAGCGAGTGATGGCAGCAGAAACACTAAGTGCTGCAGCTGGGCACTAGACTGAAGCATAAAAAGCGCTCTGTGGAGCGAGGAAACATTCCAACAGCAACAGGGACAGGTGGCTTCCTGAGCAGAAGTAGAAAGGCTAAAGAACATCTGGGAGTCTAAGCAAGAGATAGACTGGTGGTGCCACACCTTGAGAATCTTGAAACAGGAACAGAGAAAGCCTGATCAAAGAGATTTGGTATTCTCCCCCCACCAGGATGTAGGCAGGGTCTTAAAGGGAAACAGTAAGTTGAAGCAAGTCCACCAAATGAGCCCCTTTCTTCCCATGCCTCCCCAAGTGCACAACAGATATGATGCTTCAGCTGTGGAAGACTAACCAGAGGAAAATGTGGGTGATGATTTGTCTACAACAGAAGAAGGGACAAGACCAGAACAACCCCTCCACCACCACCTGTATTACTACAAATTCCACTAGAAGGAAATGGTCATAGTTGTAGGATACTCTTTGCTGGGGGGAACAGAGGGTCCAGTACGCCAAGCAGACCCTACTCGCAGAGAAGTCTGCTGCCTCCCAGGAGCCTGTGTAAGGGATATTGCTAGGAAACGCCCCAGTATGGTAAGACCATCAGACCACTACTGATTACTGCTGTTCCATATGGGAGGTGAGGAAGATGCAGTACATAGTCCACAGGTGATCAAGAGAGATTTAAGGGCCTTGGGACATCTAATGTGGGAATACGGGGCCCAGATGATCTTTATCCTCTCTCCTTCCTGTAATGGGCAATGGCACTGGAAGGATCCAGTCTATTAATACATGGCTTATGGCTGGTGTCACCATAATAACAGAGGACACGCTGTGGCTAGAGGGATGGAGTGCTGGTATGGGCCCTCCACCTGCTGCCCTGAGGCATGCTGGGGATGCTGCAGCACAGTTGAAGTCCTGTGGAGATGAGTGGGAGGCTTCTGAGGTAGTAGATGACAGCAAGGAATCTTCTGCAGAAAAAATTAAAGGAAATAAGAGGTCTTCCACTAAGAAGGTGATGCCACCAACAGCCCAGCTGAAACTCCTCTATACAAATACATGAAGCTTGGGCAACAAACGGGGGAGCTGGAAGGTACCATGCTACTAGAAATCTATGATCTGCTTGCCGTCGCTGAAACTTGGTGGGTGAAACCCATGACTGGAGTGTGGCTATCAAATGCTGCAGGATGTTCAGAAGGGACAGACCAGGAAGTAGAGGTGGAGACATTGCCCTCTATATCAGGAAATGGATAGAGCGTGAAGAGCTGTCATTCAAGTAGTCACGAACAGGTTGAAAGCTTATGGGTCAGAATAGAAGACAAAGGCAGCAAAATGAACCTTGTGGCTGGTGTATACTACAGGACACCTGATTAAAGAGAACCTGCTGGTGAAACTTTCATCCTCCAGCTAAAGGAGGCTTCATGCTTTCAAGCTCTCATCCTACTGAGGGACTTCAACCACCCTGACATACGCTGGAAAAGTAGCACAGCAAAATGTACGCAATCTAAGAGACTGCTGGAGTGCATTGAAGATAATTTCTTAACCCAGGTAATAGACACCCTCACCCATGGGAATGCAATACTGGGTCTGATGATTACCGATACAAGCAAGCTCACCAGTGATGTCAAGATCGGAGGCAACCTGGACTACAGTGATTATGCACTGGTGGTGCTCAGAGTCCCGAGGGATATGGGACAGGTGAGTAGTATAGTCAGGACCCTAAATTTCAGAAAGCAGACTTTCAGCTGCTCAGGGAGTTAGTCAGCAGGACCCCCTGGGATGTGGTCCTCAGGGACAAGGGAGCAGAAGAGAGTTGGCAAATATTTAAGGATGCTTTCCACAAAGCGCAAGAATGCTCAGTCCCCAAATGCAGGAAATCAGACAGGGAAGGGAAAAGACCAGTGTGGCTGAGTCAAGACCTGCTGGTCAAACTGAAGACAAAGAGAGTACTGTCCAGATAGCACAAGCAGGAACAGGGAACCTGAGAAGAGTATGGGGATGCTGCCTTTTTGTGTAGGGATGGGATCAGGAAGGCCAAGGTGCCAATGGAGCTGAAATTGGCAAGGGAAGTGAAGACTAACAAGAGGGGCTTCTAAAGGTATGTCAACCAGAAAAGGAAGGTTAAAGAAAGAGTACTCCCACCAATGGATGAAAATTATGATCTTGTATCAAGTGATGAAGAGACAGCTGATATACTCAACAACATTTTTTGCCTGAGTCTTCACTTACAACAACTCCCCTCATCCTCCTAGGTCAATTGACAAGATGGGGACCAAGGTGGTAAAGCCCCTCCCACTGTAGGGGAGGATCAGGTTCGTGACCACCTGAGGAACCTGAACATATATAAATCTATGGGACTTGACGAGATGCATCCCAGAGTCCTGAGGGAATTGGCTGATGTGGTTGTCAAGCCACTGTCCATGATATTTGAAAAGTCATGGCAGTCTGGAGGAGGCTCTGGTGACTGGAAGAAGGGCAACTTTGTGCCCATTTATTAAAAAGGGTAAAAAATATGACCCTGAGAACTACTGACCTATCAGCCTCACCTCTGTGCCTGGGAAGTTCTAAGTTGATATGTTACAATTTTAATTGTATTATTGATAACATTGCAACATTTTCTGTTTATAAGTACTGCAACTACATTGTTTTTCTTTCTTTTCCTGTAATGATTAAACCTAAACTAGTGATAATTCCTGAATTAGGTTGTTAAGATTTCCATTATCCTAGCAATAAATTCTTGGCTTCACTTTATATACAAGGTCAACTTCCTCCACCCATAAACAAGATTCTGAGTGCAGCAGAGGATCCAAGACCTCCAGCATAAGGGAAGAATACAGAAACTTTGAAGCTTGTGGCAAACACACAGTTCTTTGTATGATACAAATGCTTCTCAAAAATCAGAAAATACCTAGAATATTACTGGAAAAGTGTTGTCTGACAGATACACAGGCAGTACAGCAATGGGGGAAGGCAGAATTTTGTCAGTGGATTACAATGAATCAGTAATTCCAGGATCCGTATCATCAACTGTAAACAGCTAACAGCAGAAAACAGTGTGATACAGAATCATGAAAGCACCTAATAAAACTCTTTAGCGTCTCCTTTTCAGCAAAACAAAATAGGAGTTTAGTAAAATAATCAGATCAGATTCTGCTTGAGGCTAGTAACGTTGCAGCAACTGTTCACAGATAGCTTCTTGTGACATTGAAGAAAGTATCAACAAATTATATAATTCTATCATATATTATATTATATAATTATATTAGTCCATTATTAATTATGTAATATAGGGTCTAACAAGTCCTCCTGAGGTTTTCCAACTAAATTTCATTAAATCAAGGAGAGAAATTAGAACTGAAATGATGGCAAAAGCAAACTGTACAAGAAATGTTTACATATTATTGTAATTAGAAAAGATATGGGTCACATCAATTTGTATGCCATCAAGCATTGTTGCTCTGACAGGTTCACATAACACCTTTGCAAAGCTCTATATTATTAAAAAATAATTAATGAAACTTGAAGCTATTACAGAAAAGCGAATGGGCACAAATGCACTAAGTCACTGAGCCATGGGAAAAATCTGTTTACATTTACTCAGCTTAATAAAACGTGGCCCAGTGAAGGATGTACTGACCAAACTTTCATTTAGTTCTTGGAATCTGAACAGTTTCTCAAAATACGTGGTATGGAGAGTCCTGATTTGAGAATCTATAGCAACTCCAGAAAATTTTAATCTGTTTGAATAGTACTTTTTCAATTAGTTTCTGTGTGTCATACATTTGATTATGGTCCAGTGTGTGAGTTTCTTCTGTATTAGAGCAGTGTTGTTTGGGGTCCTTTGCTACATGGTTAATATCTGTTTTTCTGGCAAAAATAAAAATTAGTGGGATAAAGTAAAGTGCATTTAGGACTCTTCCTAAAAAATCACTCAAATGATAAATACAAATTTGGAACATAATCAAAATAATTTGGGGAACACATATTTAAGAAACAGAAAATTCAGAAAATAGAGAAGCTGTTACTCACATTATCCAGGCTACTTCTGCTGTTAAAAAAAATATCCCAAGTGCATTGTCTCATCAGTCAGCTCAGCTAAGGAAGTTGTTAAGTGGATGTCTCTTTGGCAGATTTCTGCTCTAATTAGCCACTGCGTGTAACACATATCGGTTCTTACCACTCACTGTGAAGGTCCAAACCACTAACCATTTTCTGTTCCTAAATAGGACAGACTGAAACTCAATGTATGGTGTGGGTTGTATGGGTATTCTTTACCAAGGATATTCAGCTGTAGTATGTGAATCTGGATATGTCAAAAGAAAACATAGTTAATTTAAAAGAAACACTTTCAGCTGTACTCTTAAGTAAAAATGACTTTGAACAATGATTAAGATTGTAAATGAGCGTGTTAGACATTTAAGATGGAAGCAGACCACAGGTCCAAAATGGCACTATTAGACTCAGCATCTGAATTCTGAATCAAGAGAAATATTTGTCTGCAACCTTGATTTAGGGGCAAGCTTTCACTAGTGTAATTTTTTTTCTAGTTGGCAGCACTATTTCTTTATGCACTATTCAGTTTTTTTTCAATCACTTTTCTATGTCATCCTGAGAGGTCCTGTGCAGCATGCATGAGTGTTCTGATCCATCATTTTCATCAGACAGAAGTAAGTTGCAGGGAAAGGAAAATATAATTCTATGAAGCAAATTTTAGGAGGAAATGACTAAGAGAAAGATGTAAAGCTACTGGAGCATGTGCAAATAAGCATGATGAAGATGGTGAAGGGTGTGGAGATCAAGTCTTACGAGGAGCAGCTGAGGGAACTCAGGCTGTTTAGTCTGGAAAGAATGAGGCTGAGGGGAGACCTTATCATTCTTTACAAATACCTGAAAGATATTGTAGTGAGGCAGGTATTGGTCACTTCCTCCAAGTAAAAAGTGACAGGACGAGAGGAAATAGCCTCAGGTTGCATCAGGGGAGGTTTAGGCTAGATATTAGGAGATGTTACTTCACCAAAAGGGTTATCAAGCATTACAGCAGGCTGCCCAATGAAGCAGTTGAGTCACCATCCCTGGAGGTATGCAAAAGTTGTGTGTATGTGGCATTTAGGGGCATGGTTTAGTGTTGGACTTGGCACTGTTAGGTTAAGGAATGGACCTGATAATCTTAAAGGTCTTTTTTCTAAACAATTCTGTGATCTTACCTCACTGCTAGTCCATCACAAACATGATATACTTGCACAAAAAATAGCAGAGCTGCTATTTGAAAATGTGGTCTCAAACCTTGGCAGTAAAATAGATTTTTCTCAGGGCTGTTCTTTAAGCATCTTGCCTGTCAGCCCCAACCAAGATCTTAAAGAACAGATATAGCTTTGCACCTGAAATCCAGATTGCTATTAACTGTATTGAACATTTTCATATCAAAAAATCAAAAATATTTTGCTCTGTTGCACACAGGCCATCCAATAGTTGCCTTGATAAACAATGCCATAACTACTGGTGGATCTCTTCCTTGAAGCTAGGTGGAAAATAATGAAAAAAAAAATACAGACATCTTTGTAAAAAAAAAATTAAAAACCATCTACCCCACTACAAAAGCAGATCAAGTGTAGCAGTATTAAAATTACTGTTTTCACTAAGCCAAGTACAACTTTTTGTCCTTGATCTTCTTTGAAGTGTAACAAAGTTACAGATGAACCTAAAAGCACATTATTTAACTATTTTTCTGTATTTTTTCTTCACCATTTCCTTCTCAACACTCATGAATTTCCTTTTTTTCTTTTAAATAGAAAAGTTACTATTATTTATCTACTTGTTTGGGCTTTTCTTTGTACTTTGCATGATATCCGGTTGGCCATTTCATTAGCAGAAAATGCCACCATTAAAAATGATAGTACTATTTAATAAGAAGAAGTTAGGTCATTGTAAAGAGGTGCCTCAAGCACTTAAGGATTTCTTACTGTGGAGGTTCGCCATGCAGGAGTACTACAAATGAAAACAGTGACATCTTAAAATTTTCATCTGCTAATGAAACCAGGATTAAGAAGGTTGATACATTTCACCTACAATTTATTTTTCAAGAAACTCTGAGTTAATATCAGTCAAGAATAAACAACAGTATCTTGCTGTGAAAACTGTCTGAAGGTAATTGGAAACATGTAAATTTTTTTCTGTGTCTGATTAAAACGTATCCAGCATTAAATGAAAAACTGTTTTTAGGGTCTTGCAAATACTTACGGTTCACATAAGTATTGCTACTGTATGTATTATAAAAGTGAGTTGAAATTGTTGCTCTTTTACTGGAATGACAATAGGAGAAAATAATAAGTAATAACAAGTTATTATAAGTGCAGTATCATACATACAAATACCTTTTTTTATTTTTGTTTGCTTTTGACAAGCTCTTTACCATATAACAGCCAAGAAAGAAAGTAGACAGTCTTTTTGTGCCACTTTGCAATATTTTGGAAAGCCTAAGTGAGGAGAATTGTAGGACATTACAACAATTTTACGTACTATTTCCTTCTAAGTTAGATTCAACTCCACATATCACACCATACATGAGATAATACAATTTGCATTTATTAATTTTATTTTCCACTTACAGTTTAGCTTATTTAACATCAACATATTGATATATTTTACAGGAAGCACACTTATCAATTTCTTATTTTCCTTAATATGTGCCCTCCTAATTTTTTGTCTTTATATAGTTATATTTTTTCCATCTGAATCACTGCATTCCTTTTCTCAAACTCTATTTCTACCTCTAGTGAAGAGTAAATTATGGAAAAGAAAATGTCCCTAAATATAATATACAAAATATTCAAGCCCATGTTTGATATTGAGGTAAGCAGATCAGTGGAAAGAAATGCAGTGAAAAGAAGAACCATGTGGCACAGAGGGTGGCTGTTCTGGAGATGGAGGATTGAGAAGAAAATTATGAAGTAACAGAAAAAATAGAAGAATAGATGGAATCTCTGCATATAGTGTGATCCTTCTGCCCAATACAGTTCATAGCTGGCAAATCTTGAGCATTATAAGCTGTTATTAGTCTGAAGACATTTAGATATCCTGTACAGGATTATGCTGTTCTGCTAAAGCTGGTCTTCTTTTGCACTAAGTATTGGAGAAAAAAGATTACTGAGAGAAACTTATTTGAAGTGCAGACATTAAAGGAGAATTCAGTCTAAGTTCTTAAGCGATTTAAGAACTTAACACATAAACACATAAAATAAATAGATCTACGAATTCACTCTACTTTAGCAGTAACATAAAATGTATTTATTTGAATGTTTGCCAAGAAGTTCATGTGATGCAATCAGGATAAACATGACAAAGGAGTTCATGTTGCAGTTTTAAGTACAGTAACCTCTAAGGCTGGCACGTTGGTGAGTTATAAAAATGTACAGTGAATTCTGTCAACATATGGCAACAGCTATGATTTCATAGTCCTTAGGATATACTTAAAATATGCAAAGAGATAGTGATTGCGTTGAAAAGGTGTAATGGAAACTCAATATTCCATTTCATGACAATGATCTTCCAATGGCATAATCTTGACCTGTTTGCTCAGAACACTAGTCTCCTTGGTTATGGAAAAAATATAAGTGGATTTAAAGAGTTACCCTTATAGATCATCTTATAGAACCAGAGTTAAGTATTAGATATTTATTTTAAAAAAAAAATCACTCAGACATGAAAAGTCATAGCAAGGACTGTACAAAATGTCTTGAAACTGATGCAGAAAAATATTAAATATTTACATAGGCAAATTTCTAGAAGAATTTTAGAAGTGGAGAGAGGTTAGTGGCTCTAGAAGCTATACATATATAAGCTTATTTCATCAAGATAAAGTATAGTAATGATTTAAATGTAAATATGAGCTCTGAAATGTAAAGTGTGGCCTGATAAATGTGAAAAAATTCTATTCAAATCATGGCATAGTATAATAAAACTATCTAAGATTTCAGAAAACTTTTCTTTCAATCTCAGCTTCTTGTTTGTGTCACACTTCTGGGTAGAAGTGGTGCACACACTTTATTTCAGGAATCAATATAAATGTTAAAATTATGTTATTGATTGACGTCTACTTTATTCACTGTTTATTTACTTAAACATTTTTGCCTACTATACTGAAGATGCAGACATCTATGCACAACATATACCATTGTGGCAAAATTTAAATTTCACTCCTATAATCAGATTTGTCCAAAGAGTTTATATAAGCCATTATCTCTGACGGAAATTATAGCTTAAGGGATTGCAGAGTGTTTCACCACTATATATCATAATTGTAAGATCTTAAAAATGAATCCCATAGTGTTCTTAACACATGTGCACATTCATGCATAGCTGGAAATTAAGAAATATCTTTAATTTCAGAAAGTACATCTTGCTGCATATTGCATAATGACTGTGAACTTTGTACATCAGATAAATTAAAGGAAATAGCTTTTAGTGCAGTGTTCCATCACAGGAAAATAATAAATCAACAACCTATGAACTCTAGGTCCATTCAAAGCATATTTAGTGCCCTCATTAACCTATAGAAGCCAATTTGAATAGAATTTATTTAATGAAGACACAGAGGGGATTTTTAATAATTTATTATGGTAGAAGAAATGGAAACAAATTAGAAATGGTAAAGATTACCCATATGATAATGAGATCCAAACATGACAACATTATCAGCTGAATCATGCAGCAAAGTCTATTGCCAAGGCACAGATACTAAACTGCTCAATAACTTTACACTATACAAATTGTATTGGCTTTGGAATGCAGCACAATAGGAGGAATTTATGATTTATTACTCTCAGGTAGGAAATACTAGGGACTAGTCCATCCTAGTTGTTACCCATCAGTTGCATGCTAAAAGTACTGATTTTACCTGCCTGTCCAACCAGCATGCGTGTATCACTACTTCTTTCTGTACATCTATAAATATCACAGGCCTTAGTGTGAAATCCCCAGTTATATTCTGAAGGACAGAGGCTTTCATACAGTTGTAGAATTTCATTATGTGACTAATAAAAAGGCAAAAGAGAAGTATTAGGGTAGTGATTATACTAGTATCTCACCTTGGGTTCTAAACCAAAGGGATAAAAATAAACAATGGCCTGTATTACCTTCCATCCAAAAGAGTTTGTCACAACAGAAATTCTTGCTACTGCTCAGCTGCCTTATGCACACAGAATTATTTGGTATGTTGACAGGATCCAAGTGCAACAGTGATTTTTATGCCCATTATGGCATTTGTTCCTGAAAGATCTCAAGTCATGGATCCGATTGTACACTGTGGTACATCATTTCCATAACTTCCACCAGTCCAAATCAGAAGTTGCAACATAGTGGTCAAGGGACATGACATCAGTTTTGTGGCTATTGCTCTATGTACTCCTTAGTGTGAGTCAGCTCCTTGTTGCCATTTCTACTCACCAGTGAACCAGATAGTACTGCAAAATCAACTTCAGTACATTATTGACAATGTTGGGGATTTGCTGAAAAAATATTTTACATTACACTACAAACAGTGCAGAAAATCTGCTTTTGTCTCATACAATCACTCCTGAGTGCTCAGGCAAAATGCATGGTACAATGAGTACCATGCTCAAACCTTTCCTACTTCCTTAGGAATACTGACATATAGCATTATCAAAGGAAAGGCTGCAAAATGACACTCTGGCCTTGGATTTAGGATGCATAATTCTTAGAAATTCTACCTTCCCATGCCCGTTCAAGTATTTGAATGCTGCAAAACACAGCTAAATTACAATTACTTTAAATGAGAAATTGAGAGTATCCAAATATACATAAACTTCAGAGACTGGTACTGATTCTCGGATGTGACAACTAGTATATATAATCATGGGATGGTATAGAAGCTTTTCTAATGTTGTGATTTTTTTTTTAATTATTGGCAAT
This sequence comes from Clamator glandarius, assembly GCA_033459285.1. NCBI lineage: Eukaryota > Metazoa > Chordata > Aves > Cuculiformes > Cuculidae > Clamator > Clamator glandarius. The sequence goes on from JAUNZM010000133.1 coordinate 96,936, forward strand.
TTAGTGAGTGAACACAAATTTTTGAAGTTTTGTTAGTCTAACAATTTGTTTTATGTGTTTAGTTTCATGCCAGTGGCACTAAGCATTACATTTGACTCACTGCAATATTGTTTCAGTTTTTGATGAAACATGCCTAGCCATGGTTTACTTTTGGAGTCACCACTTAAATGAACAACGGTGCATTAGTTACGAGTTTAGAGTCTTTATGCTGCATTTAACTTGATTTACATTTGCCTTATGTGCTGAAATGACTGAAACTGATGTAGTCAAATATTATGTTTGCTAATCGATGAACCAAAGCAGTTAGAAAAGCCGTTGAAAAGTTTCTAGTTTAGATAGAAATTCAGTTCCTTGATAATATTCAGCTTTACAAAGCTTTAGTGCATTCAGCCATATTTATATGAAACATTCAGCACAACAGGGACCCTGCAGGTCTGAGAAAATACTTTGTCTCTATGCTTGAATATTTATTAGACAGCACCTCTTCAAGTAGTTCAATATTCTAAGTTGTGGCCAAAAGTAATACACATTGTGAATAAGCTTGAATATTGACTTGAGTATTCAAATATGAAAGCTTTAAATTTGGAAAATTAAAACATCCACTGAAGTGGTTTCTTGAGTAGGTATTAAGTGTGGCTAATCAATACAACTTATTTAGTTGTGTAAATATGTATGAAACGGTCTTGTTATCAGTGCAAAACATTTCTCATGGGAAAAAACTCTGAAGCAGACATTTATCAAGTCACTCTGATTAAATTCTGGCTCTAGGAAACAGTGCCATACAAGCTGGTGTTTAGTCAATCAGACTGAGATGAAATCCATATTACAACTTTCCAAACAATCATCTGGATGATAATGCAGAATATTGCCTTAAGGAAGAGAAAAAAGAGAAATATTTGATGAAGTCTGTTATTTCCATAGATATTCATGCTCTAATGAGAGGAATAACACATGAAACGCAACCTTTTTTTTTTTAAATAAAGCATTATGGATTAATGTGACACTACAATCATAAACAAAAAAAGTATTGAGCAGATGCTGATAATTCTTTAATTCTTCAAGTATAAGCTTCTATTGTAGACACTACTACATGAGGGAGGTCTGCAAAATTAAACCAACACATTGTTTACACTTGTGTTGAACTCTGGAAAAAACCTAGCAGCTTTACAGAAAAAAAAATCTACTTTCATCAATCTGTTCTTTATAGACAATTATTCCTTCTTCATATAAATGGATATGCATCATCTAAGTAATGATGAAATATGCATTGATTTTTCAGTGTGATAACATTTTAATTCATACCTCTTCAGTAAAGAGTACAGTCTTGTTATAAATATTTTATTATGTATTATAGAGGCATAAAGAGGGATTCCTAACTGGAATGAGGGAAGAAAACATTGTTATATCTCAGTACCATGTGACTATTATGAGTTGTGTGTGCTAATATTTTAAAGAAAAATCACTGGTAGCAATTCATATTACTAAGAAAGGGAATCTACAACTGATATTTATAATTTTCAATTTGTACGTTTGATTCCTTTAAAAACAGAAATCCTTTGGAAATCAGGAGGGCTTTCTATCAAATTTCCTGATATATTTTTCAGTTATTATTACTAAGAGATATATCTGTGTCATAAATAAACATTTAATCAGAGAACATCTTTGAAAGCTTTGTGTAAAGATAATTAGATTTGCTTAATGATTATCTTTATTCTGTGAGTAACCTTCATAATTAGGTAACTGATAATCACTTTTGTATTGCTTCTAACAAGTATTTTGGAAAAGCAAATATGCAAAGAATTCTTATTTTTCTCTTTCCAATCAAGAAAGACATTACTGGTGATTGTACTGGTCACTAATCTACACCATAGAGTAGAACTGAATATTTTTCAAACATAGAAACATACTGTTTTCACTGCACTCATACATTTTCATGGCTTGCATTCAAACAGGTAGGTGAAGCTCAGGAGAAGGAAACAGGCAAAACACGCGTATCTCAATATCAAATGATTTAAAAGCTTCTGTGGACTTACCCAATTTCTCTGGCTTGCCTAGTAAGAATTATGTGTTGGGTGTAAGATTGGAGACAGTTCAATACAGATACATTCCACTAAAATAAACTTGCCCTAAAAATAAAACTGCTTTGCAAAAGTGGTCTCAGTAATAAATCATTTTAATAAAAATATTTCTTTAAATAGTTTTAGTTGTTTCGTGATCTAATCCTAAGAAGTTGTTTATTAATTAAAAATGAAAATATATTCAGTGGTTATTTAAACCAAATCATCCCATTTAGGACAATATGCAAAAGGAACTAAAATTTCAGAAATGAAATGTTTCCAGTGATGCCAAATATGTTTTGGGGCGACAAAGTATAAAAACTACACTTGTCTTTATTAAGATACCATTCATTTGGACAACATTTTGTTTTGACTAGTGTCTTATCACTGACTACATTTTTTTCTTCCATGTGCCAGTTTTATGTAAGCAGAAAAGAGATAACTTTAGTGTTCTTTAGACGTAAGTGTACTCTAATCCTTTGAGCACTTTAATATGCAGATAAAAATATCAACTGAGACAAAGAACATATAGAGAACTCATTAAGAAAAAGAAATACTTCAGAAATTACAAGTGGGTACATTTTCACTGTTACTCTGATTATTTCAAATGATGATTTTTCTACCCTGAATATTATATCAAAGACCCTATGATTTGAAGATCCTTAAATAAAGTGGACAACAAAATCAATTGGTATACTGCACTGGCCTTACTAAATAAATAAAGGACTAGATCTAGAAATGTGTTTTATGAAAACCATAAAGGTTTAGTGGAAAGAATGACAATGAGAGTGCTTGCAGATATTAATTGTAAGAACTGGTATATTATCATTTGAGAATTATCAGTATTGAAAGAAATGTATAGTTTCCTACATAATGGTTTAAATTTTTTTAATGTAGGAATAGCTTCTTTTATTTCGTGTTTTCATACCTGTATTCATACTAATTAATAGCCATGGATTGGAATAGGTAGTTCAACCATCTTCCACAGGCTCTGAGAGATGTACAATACTTCATTTGGCCCATTGACCAACTAGTGATTATTACTTTTGATTACATGATAGCTGTGACATACAAGAGCTTAATGGGTAAGCACCTGTGGAAATAACATTGGAAGCTAAGGCAGAGAAGAGACAGCTGATGTGATGACTTCACTAGAGCAGCATTTGTTCTAACTTGACTTCAAATACTCATATTTCATGGCTTCCTGACTTTGATAGAAATTAGATTGAGATAATTTGCCAACCTGCAAATAATTCATAAGGTCTAACATGCCTTAATACACTGAATTCATGTAAGAAAAGAGTTGAAGCAAAATTTTGGTATATCTCAGAAGGAAATAATGACTACTATGACAAAATATGATGAGACAGAACAGTTGGGAGACAACTTACTTCCAAGTCCCATTGGCATCCATAAGAACATAAGATAAATATGAAATATTCTAGAATATTTTTGCTACAAATTTTGTGATTGTTAAATAGATATTCCAATAGTCATAATTTCCTCACAGACACTCCTTATACTTCCTTCATCTGGTTTTTAGATATCATGAAGAAGATATCTTCTTGTAGTCTAGGGTTTTATAAACTGCACTGTAATCTGTCTGAAGCAGAATCTATGTGATTAATCTTGCTTATCCTGATGACTATAATCAGTGAGGAAAGAAAATGAAAATCATTATTTCTTTTGATAAAAGATTAAGGCATAGTCAATTTCAAGTACAGGAAAACCCATCCTCTTTGTGTCTTTACTAAATCATTCAGTTTCTCTGTATAACTAATCCTCCATCCCCCAGTTCCACCTGGGGTGCTTTGCTTTAACCAATGAAACAAAATCTTTGAGTATTGTAAAAATGGGCTTGGTCCTCCAGGAGATGGGGGAATGATGAAGAAACTGATAGAGCTACAATTTCTACTAGACCAGAAAAGTTTGCTTAATTAGTTCATACTCTTCTCTATTTAAATAGGGAAATGAGCTTTTTGACTTTTTGCTTTATATTTTTTCTTTGTTAGAGATTGATTCAATTAACCCTAGCATAGCTTTCATAATTTATAAAACTCAGGTTCAGAATTTCCTTCAGCACTAGGAGAATAAGTTTATTTCCAGACTTTCTTCAGAACATGTACTGCTGAAACTCATCCTGCAACACTCTCAAACACCAACACCGAAGTGTAATTACAGTCTCATATTCTTAAGTATAACTACTGCCACATTCAGCAGTTCAATTAGTTCACTCTGTTTTTTTCAGGAAAATCTACTTTGGACTTTAGGTGTTTGCAGAACACCATTCTCTGTATTCTAAATAAGAAAAGAATGCTTACATTAGTTATTCAAAATGCTTTGTAAAAATTAACTGATACAAGTCTTTAACATTTGATTACAGTAGAATAAATGTTAGATGCAGCAGTCAAGTGTTTCAAATATCGTCAACAGAGACCCCACCTGGAGTACTGTTTCCAGTTCTGGAATCCCCAACATAAGAAGGATATGGACCTGTTTGAGTACGTCCAGAGGAGGGCCATGGAGATGATCTGAACAGAATGAGAGAGTTGGGGATGTGCCTGGAGAAGAGAAGGCTTCCAGTACCTGAAAGGGACCTACAAGAACACTGAGGAGGGACTTTTTTCAAGGGCTTGTAGTGAAATGATGAGGGAGGATGGCTAGAAATTTGATAGGGGAAGACTTAGGTTAGGCATTAGGAAGAAATCCTTCACAGTGAGCATGGTGAGACACCAGAACAGGTTGCCCAGGGGAGTTGTGGATGCCCAGTCCCTGGAAGTGTTCAGGGCCAAATTGGATGGGGCCTTGAGCAGCCTGGTCTGGTGGGAGGTGCTCCTGCCTCTGTCAGGAGTGATTGGAGTTAGGTGATCTTTAAGGTCCCTTCTAACCCAAACAATTCTATGGTTCTATGATTCAAAAGAAGACAGTACTGAAGCACTGAATAATAAAAAACCCAAGGTAAACAGCAGTGCTCTCTAGTGCTCTAGTCTAGGTATTGCTGGAAGAGGATGGGGAGAGAAATTGACACCTGAATCTTCAAGATTCCTAGAAATATCCTTTGTATCCTTCTTTATGAGTAAAATGTTAAGTATGAAACAAACTTTAGGCAGTGATTTGCCTGAGAATTTCGTTTCACATACTATTACTTAAGCATACCAGAAAAATTAATTAATATTTTGTGGGCATCTTCAGTTTATCGAGTACATATAAGAATGAAAGAGCAGTTATCTCTAAAACAGCTACTGCTGTAAGATTTTTGGGCACTAAATAGACCAGGTGTATGCATTTACTTGCTTGCAAACTGCTAAGGAACCAAAGCTAAGAATAAGTGTTGGTGATCAAGAACAATAAAAAAATCAGGAAGTAGCCATTTTCTCTGTCCTTCAAATGCTTTAATACTCTCCATCCCCTCAACAAATTAAAATGTCTCTTGATGTTATTTTAAAATGGAAAATCTGGAACTTCCACATGATTATTTTGACTTTAAAAAATTACTTTTCCTGAGTGTGAACTATTGGAGCATTCAGTTCTGTGGTTTATTTTTTCCTCACTTCTTCATAGGAAGAGAGGTAGCATAGACATACACAGAGACAGACACAGGAAAATGACACATACATGGGAACAAATGAAGACACTTTTATCTATACAATTCAAAGCTATTTTGATTACCATTTCTTCCACAACAGTTGGAATGATAATGAGTAAAGGTGATGCTAGTCCTTAAAAATCATGGTTTTTTAACTCCACCATGCTATCATTAATGCAGGCATGGTGGATCTTAGCTATATATTACCATAGACTTCAGTTTTGCAATCTATATTCACAAATCAATTTTACACAGCTTGAGAATATGGGCAAGTTTGTATTTGCAACATAAAGGTGTTTCAGAGGGGAAAAGAATGAAAACAGTATTGTAGCTACAAACAAATCAATCGGACCATATTAAAACTAAACACGTGATGCCAAAGAAGAAAGTAGAGACAGGAATAGGGACAGAGTAAACCATGGAGTCTAGGCAAATGCAGTGATTAATCATCATACACATCTGTAAAAGAGAAGCGCAACAAGAAACAGCTTTTTCTTCTAGAGCTAGACAGCCTAGAGATAAAGAAAATTATATTATATTCCCCATGGATGAAGGAAAATATGAAATGGATATTAACTGTCTCTTACTTGCACCAAACTGAAAACCTGTCCTTCAGCTACCTTTTATTATCATTATTTGAAAACAATCCCATAATTACTTTCTAAATTCAAAATATAAATAGGTCTGTTTCTTTTTCAAAGATACATTTAAATTTTAAAATCATGTTAAATAATTATATTTGTGTTAATTTAGCAAAAAAGCAATTTTATTAAATTCAGCAAATCTGTTTAGATTTTTTTTTGCTACATACACAGAATACAAACATGGTTATGGTGCTCAGAAACTAATTGATACATTTTCCAGCTTTGGAGATAAATTTCACTTTCATACAGTGGCAGATAAAGCAAATGTGTTTGTAACACCATGTGACAAATAGAACTTACTTGAATGAAAAAAACTGAAAAGAGCTGTGGGGACATCACAGGATCATCTGCATGACATTTGGCTTTAAATAAGAGATCTATTTGGGATTATTTGAAAGTTACAACATTCACTGTGGGGGAGATGGACAGCTAGATATCTGTCTAAACTTTTATTTTGTTTTTGGTTGAGCCTCTGTATAAACTTCCCAAATACTCATTTCAGCCTGATTTCACCACAATAATTTGTTCAGACCAACAGGTGTCTTACTCTTTACTTGTGCATGGATAATGGAAGATACAGTAGTTTTCGCAGTATTTGCCAACAGCAGAAAGGTTTTGCAGATCTATTCCTACTATGTAGCAATAAAGATCTATTCCTGAAATTGGCTTGTGCCAGTTGGATCCTTTCTGTAAGTGCTCAGTATCTCCAGGAATTTAGTCTGAGCTGACTGCTTAAAAAAACTTCCTTCTAGCCTGCTATAGGTTTCATTTTAAGATCAGAAAACTGAAGAAGCAGACAATATATTGCTGTAATTCCTGAGAGATGGGAAGGAAGAAACACATGCATGGAGCATGTGCTAAGAAGGGCAACAAAGCTGATGAAGGGTCTAGAGCACAAGTCTTACAAGGAGCAGCTGAAGGAACAAGGATTCTTTAGTCTGGAGAAAAGGAGGTTAAGAGGAGACCTTATTGTTCTTTACAACTACCTTAAAGGAAGTTATAGCACTGTGAATTTCTCTGTCTTCTCCTAAGTGATGTTGGGACAAATGGAAATGGCCTCAAGTTGTGTTAGGGGAGATTTAAACTAGAAATTAGGTAATTTTACTTCATTGAAGGGGCATTGGAACAGTCTGCACAAGGAGGTGGCTGGGTCACCATCCTTGGAGGTATTTAAAAGACATGTAGATACAGCACTTAAGACATGGTTCAATAGTGGACTTGGCAGTGTAAGGTTTATGTCTGGACTCAATGACCTTAAAGATATTTTCCAACTGGTTCTGATTCTATAATTCTGCGGAATTGTGTTGCACCCCCTTTTGTATTTGTACCTATCCAAGAGAGGTTCTTTTAGCTCATTTCAAAGCAGCATATATGAAGGTATGAGACAGAGTTACCGGTGACTGTTTTCTTAAGAAGAAAGTATGAAACTTGTGTGATTGTTTATCCTTTCTCCCATCCTGTCCAGGTAGCTTATGTATTGTTAAAGGAGAATATGATTTAAGACTCATTTTAAAACATCTCTAGAAATTACGTAGTTACTGAAAAAAAAGCAGTATGGGACAGGTGGAAAAAAATAGGATGGGAAAATGAAATACCTCTGAAGACAGTTTTGTTGTACAACATTTGGCCTTAAATAAATGTATGGGCTACCTTCTGAAAATATATTACAGGTGTCAAAGGAACGATAATTAAACTGCTCCTTCTAAGCCTTTTTGATAGGCCATTTTCAAAACAAATGGTTGAGGCAGAGAAAGGGCACTTGGCATTTAAGAACTCTACCTTTAGGATATTATTCTCCTTGCTTTCTCATGTTCATATGTTCTATAAGCTTAGATCAATGCTAATATCCACTGGTTTTGTTAAATATGTCCTGTAATAAAATAAAAATTATGTATCACATAAATGTAATTGGTTTTGTCATTAATTAAGATCAGTTGGTCACATCTTATATCTAACATGAGGCAGCAAGACATGTAATGGATTGATCATAGTGAAAATGGAAATTTTGCATTTTTGTCATTGATTAATGAAAACTGACAAAAGCCACAGTCACTTATACTAAATCACTCAAAATAAATATTTTCTGCTTATAATGGTGTTATGATGAATAAGTAATAATAACAAGGTGCTCTGACATAGACTCATAACACATTTCATCAAATGAGATAAAATTAAACATGATGGAATAAAGCCCTAACTCATCTTTAAGGGAACTGGCAGATTCTAGAAGAATTTTACCAAAACCTATGTAACACCCTTTGTGTTTAAAAGAATTACTTCATTCAATGTTACTGTATCACATGACCTGTATCTTGGGCATAGATGTCTACTTTATATTAATATTTGCAATTGTAATAATGTATGTGTCTATAAAGTAAAAAAAAAAAAAATTAGTATAATTAGCTATCTTTCATTTCCTTTAAAGCTGAAATATCAAGAAAATAAATTGTAACAGAATAAAATGAATATAATGTTTTGTTATTTCTAGGAATTATAATGAAGTGACGATGTCAGGTGACAGAAAAGTCTTTGCTTTCAATACTCTTCTACAGGAAATATTTTACATGGATCTATACTATCCCTTTCCTATTGGAATGGGTTTACCCCTTTATGTAATTTCTTTTCTCATTTGAGTATACCTTATGGCAGTTTATTTCCATGAACAGTAAATGTGTATTTTCAAACTGTCCAAAACTGAATTTTCTGTCTTATCTATTTATTATTACAAGTTATTTGATTCTTTAACTTTTTTCCAGTTTTCAGAATGTGATATAACTTTGTTGGAAACTATATGAGATGCAAGAATTCTTCCTACTATGAAAACAGAAAAAAATCTGTATCTATTTATTAATCTCTGACTTTTAATATAATATTCTCAGGGTATTTGTTTTTCTCCATGCTTTAGCATTAGGTATTAGATTTTATATTCTTTAACTATGACTGTAGTATAATGCCAGCACTCTTGCATAGATAACATTCTTTCTGTGGCTGTCTTAGAGACTTCTGAGTTAATTTGCTTTTGCTTTTGGATTATTTTTCTTAAAACTCTGAAATTCAGAAACTATAAACTATAAGCACTTTCAATAAAAAGTCCTTAGGGTTACACCATAATAAAAATTAAAGTGATCTTTATTTGCTAGTCAGAAACAAATGATGTCTGAAGAAACATAGAACAGAATGACTGCAATTACAGGCCTGAAAGAAACAGTCAAAATGAAAAGTATTGTCAGAAGGTTATTATGACCTTGAAAAAGAATATTTTAGGTTTTCCCCTTGGAAAAGTACAAATTTCTAAAACCTTATGTTATATGAACACCTATCTGAACATTTGCTTTCACAAGAACTCTCACAAGTTCAGCACTTGTATTACAAAACTGATGTAATGTGATTAGATCCAGGTAGTTCTTTCTATAAGGGAAATTAGCAAGAAGTTTGTGAAGGATAAACACTTTGTTCCTCCATTCCTTCTTTTCACAATCACTTCATGTAATAAAACAATTTGCACTAAACTTTTAGAGTAGCTAGAAAGCTGTGTGGTGGAGAAGGATCTAGGGATGTTGGTTGACAGCTGGCTGAATACATGCCCAGATGGCCAGGAAGATCTCAGCCTGTATCAGGAACAGGGAGGTCAGCAGGACCAGGGAATTGATTCTGTCCCTGTACTCGGCACTAGTGAGGCTGCACCTCAAACACTGTGTTCAGTTTTGGGCTTCTTATTACAAGAAGGAAATGGAGGTGCAAGAGCATATCCAGAGAAGGCAGTGAAGCTGGTGAAGGGACTAGAGAATAAGCCTTATGAGAGGTGGCTGAGAGAGTTGGGGTTGCTTAGCCTGGAAAAAAGGAGGCTGAAGACAGATCTTATCACTGTATACAACAATCTGAAAGGAGGTTATACCAAGGGGGGTGTTTGTCTTTTCAATGTTTAAGTCACCACCCTTGAAAGTATTTAAAAGACGAGTAGATGAAGTGCTCAGGGATATGGTTTAGTAGTGGACAGGTATGGTTGGACTTGATGATTTCAGAAGTCTTTTCCAATGAAATGATTCTATGATTCTATGAAAATCTTAGATTTCAGAGGTATTTTCCTTCTTTAATGGGACAAGTTTCACATGTAAAAGATTTTTTTAGGAGTTTGTGATAGAGCTTTCCTATTGAAAATTAGTTACTAAACTGAGGAAAAAGTTTTTCAGTCAGAACTCTTCTGTACTATTCTATGAAATTCACATATGAGTGTTCAGGTTCAAGGATAAGAGTAGACCTTATAGTAGAGTATATTTGTGTTTCTACTGTCTATAATTTGAGTCCTGTATATGGTTACAATGCATGTATATAACTCCAGGAGATGGAGAGTGGAAAGCAGAAAGTGGGCAGACTACATGATTGAAAGTAATAACCAAGTTTTTAATCATTTTAGTGAATCCTAAATACTACTTAGAGATACTTTTTTTTTAATGCCTGTACAATCTACACGTATTGTAAGGAAGGTGTTTTGCTAGCCAATTATATGATATTCAATGCTCTTGGAGACTACAGCACAAGGCTGTGATTATGTATTTGTAGTAAACTTCAGAACTGAGTAAAAAATCCGGTATGGATGGAAATGTTCTCAAATGTACTTGCTGTGTAAATAAACTTTCTAAGCTGATTCTTTACCTCATAGGTTTTATATTTTTTAAGGATAATATCACAGCTCTTGCCTGAAGTCCCACTTACCAGATAGAACTACTTTACTGAGTGTCATCTTCCAGAATAACTAATAACTAAGACAGAAATACAATATTTTACAGTTTACATGGTAAAGGGAGTGGTGAACAAGCTGAGCAGAGCTTGTCACCATCATACCAGACACATTAAAAATATGAAACATTGAACAGGTTTACTCTCCCGGTACACACATGTGAATAATTCTTACTAGTCTTAAACAAAAACAAATGAATGTGACTGGTCTTTTAAGTCTGCTTACATATTCAGAGAGTAAAACTTGTAAAACTGTTTTGGTGTGCTGCATGCACTGAACCACTGGAAGCTGCATGTTGGCTTAAGGGCAGAATGTAGCTGCTGGGGTCTCGAGTGGGTGGTCATTTTATTAAATGCACTGTTAGATCTTAATTTGAAGTGTCAAAGCATAAGTTGGGCTTACAGCACTACAATTCCCATCATAATCAAAAGGAATTTCATACTTCAAGTAGTGCTTCAAAAGCCTGCTTTTAGCTTCCCAAAGTAGGAAAGGGTGAGTTGATCCAAATAAAGTTAATTAATAAAAAGTCATATTGCTAACTTACAATAAAATCAGTGCTAAGACTTTTGACTTTGAAGATTTAATTGAAAGTTTTTGAAGCCCAGAAATTAAACACAAAGGACAGAATATTGTGAATAAGAAAGAGATCTTGGAGGAACAGTAAATAATAGAGAATGTAACTAGATAGAAAATATAAAGAACATTTAAAAGACTAATAAATTACAAAGACAGTTCAGTGCAGATAAATATGGAACAGTGGTGACTTTGATGAGTCTTTATAACACAACAGAGCATGTGTTATAAAATAGGAAGAGCAAAAAGTGTTCAAGAGTCAAAAGAAAACTGTGCATCACTGATGTAGAAAAAAACCTCACAAGTGTTAACACAAGGATGAATTATAACTTTGAGAAAATCTTTATGACAGAAGTCAGTTTTTCACAAAGCAGAAGCATGAAAGAGTAGGAGCTAAAAAACCCCCCAGAACACTAAAAAGATAAATTCTGCATGGACTCTAAAGTATAAAACAACCACAGCAGTGTTTCTGTAGAGGAAAAAGATTGATGTAAATGAATTGTTAATACTACAATTCAAGCACTGATCTGTATGCACCCATTACACAGAAGTATGTAAAGGAAGGATTGCCTTCTGTTTGACTACTGTGCAGTGATTATTTCTCAAGTATTTATTTATCATGAACAGTAAAAATACAGTGGAAGTGATAATAATGTTCACACACAAAAGATTCAGAAAATTGGTATGAATATGGAAAAAGGTAGGGAGGGAAATGGTGGAAGATACCTGAAAGCAATCAGAATGAAGAGACAAAGTAGGTAAGTGGAAGAGAGGATGAATCAAAATAGGTATTACTTGATAGTATAGATGGAGGGGGGAAAAGGATAGTTTGAAAACACATACCTTAGGCCCAGATTTCCCTACTTAGTTAAAAAAAATTACCAGCTTTAAACAGAAATATATTGATTCTGCTGCAATATATATGCTTTCTAGAACAGAATCAGACAGTGTGGTTGAAATCAAGAACTACTTATTTCTATATTTCTCACTGACCACAGTTGCTGTTCCTTGCTGTGCTTTTGTTCCTTTTCCTCCCTCCTTTCTGATCTGTTGTTCCCTTTCTTCAAGGTATTTAGCACACTAAGGAGCAAATCTGCATATCTAATCCATAAAATTACTAATAACTAAAGTGATAATCTTTTTTCCTCTCATCTAGTGAATCTCCATCTCTCTATGGCACCATATAAAAATTTCAGTCAGGAATTTTACTTCATTTCAGCTCCTCTCATTGCTGTGGAGGTATATTGCTGAATATCCAAACACAATGAAGATAATTGAACACAAACTCAGGCTATTTTTTGTAGTAGTTAGATTAATGTTGTAAGCTGACACTCTTCCTGTCCCTGGGACTTTAGTGTCAGACTAGTGTCAGACCAGACAGGTAAGACTGAAATGCAATTTCTAGATGGACTCTGTCACATCTTTCAAGTGTAGCAGTCCCATGCTGTCCTTAGAAAAGTCAGAAACTGCCTTAAAAAAAATAGTGCAATTCTACACATGGCCAGAAGTAGATCTCAAGCACTAGGGAAATCTAAACATAAGCTGATGACATTAGTAGAAGTGTGGTTTGTGTTTTGTTGGGGTTGACAAGGGGTTGAGGCATCTAAATAGACATATCTAGAAGTGTCATTTCACATATAATCATCTCAGTTCTAAGAGCATCCCATGCTAGGGTGCTGAAGAGTCACACAGATATTACCAATCAATGTGCATTCCAGTTCATAATTTAAAACATTTTTCTCATAACTATGAAAGACAATATCTGTAATGAAAATTGGAATTCTAACATCATTGCATGACATCACCTGCCTTTCTTAGACCACAGTCTAAGTCTATTTAAGAATCAAAGAAAATCGTCTTACTAAACTTAAATAAATCAGACTGAAATGTAGTTCCATTTTGGCAAAGATGTTTTTCTGTTGATTCTGGATCAGTGGTTTTAAAAAATATTAGCTGTCCTCAGTGTGTACTATTCTGGATTCTGAAATATTTACTAGGGGCTCTGTGTGTTTAAATTGCCCTGGAGTATATCTGGTATGCTTAAGTTCCAATATTTTAATGATACTACTGCTCCTGCCAGTAATTTTTATACCAGCTGCACTAGACTAATGTGGTTTTCTCAAAAGTCTATTTTTGAAATAATTATGGCCTTGTGCATATTATAGACAGCAAGCCTTGGGCAGGCAGGAGTAAAGAACTTTCCATTTGAACAGAAAGGATAAGAAAGCTGGCACACCCTTGTTGCATCCTCATTTTGAATGCATAAACCAATACACCATATTGAAGTACCTATCTAATAAAGATTAGTTTCCTCATATTTATCATAGAATCTTAGAATGGTTTAGACTGGAAGGGAACTTAAACATCATCTAATTCCAAACTCCTCTGCCAAAAGAGATGTCCCGGTCCAATATCGGGGAAGGTTCTTAAATGATCCCAAGAGCCCGAGATTAAGGCACAAACGAGGCCAGATGCCATACAATCTTGTGAACTTTATTTCCTGGAACAACTGATAACAGCGATAGGACAGAGAGAAAAAGGAAAGGACAAGTTAGAATCCCTAAGCAAGAAGACGATAGAGATGCCACTAATTACCACCACCACGAATCCAGCGATGTCCTGTTGGATTGGTCTCGGTGCAGGTAGTGATGGTCCAAGTTCCAGGAAGATACAGCGAGGCACACGCAGCAACATACACACAAGGTCGAGTCCACTGAGCAACGAAGCAACCAAACACCCTGAGCCCACCAATCTCCAGGAAGACTGGTGGGGTCACACACACAGCAACATACACACAAGACCGAAGCCCCAGAGAAAGAGGAGGCCCCTGATTTATTGCCCCAGTCCCCATGATTTCCCCAAACAGTTCACCCATTTCCAGGAAGACATTGTCCTCCATGCGCGCATGCCCAGGTGTTCATGGTGGTCCTCTCTACGCGGCTCCAGCACAGGTGCAGCTTGGTAGGCAGCGCTTCAGGCAAATGTCATGGTTTTTTGTTGAGGACAGTTCATCTCCTTCGGAACAGCAACAGGATGTCTATGGTTCAGCATTTTTGAGATAAACAGTTCAGAAACAGTCTCTTACATCACCCCATGGCTCAATATAGCTGGCTCCATGGCGGTGTGAAAGATAGAGGGACAGAAAAGTCCAGAATAGCATGCAATACAACAACAAACAAAATCTCTGGCAAATTTTGAACAATAACAAATATCATCTTAACAATATCCTTAACAAATACAAACATCTTACAAAACTACAAGTCTTATCTTAAAACTACTTAACTCTACAAAACTATAACATCTTATCTTAAAACTAATCAACTCTACAAAACTTCTTAAAACTACTTATAAAACAGTTTTAAACCTCAGACTCATAAACCGTCGATGCCTCTGGGCCTGCCCCTAATGCATCCGACAAGTTGGTACAGCAACACAGTAGTTTGTATTGCGGACATTCATGAGGATATATATACAAATATAAAACAAAAGAATCAATGCTATAATGCTAAGGGTATAAAAGATTGGGACTAATACTAACATTTTGCAAAATACCACAAGGCATCTGAGGCCCTGGCAATCCACGCGGTTGCTGCTCTGCTCTGCCAGAGTTGGGGGTCGCATGCGCATCGGGAAAATCTCTTTCCTTGCCTCCTTATAAAGCGATTTTAAGGCCTAAAGTGTATGTGCTGGTTGGGTCTAGAAACTTCTAGGTGGTTCTATCCTAAACTTAAATAAAAAACAAGTAAGAACTATTAAAAGATATCTACAGGCTTTGATCAGCTAACGACACGAATCTGCTTCACTCCGTCAGGCGAAACAATAGATATGATTTGCACGTTAGATACATGTTAGATTAACTGAATAAAGCAAGGAATAATACATGGTAAAAACATCAAGGCAGCAAATGCACATAACAGATAAAATAAAAGTCATTTTACCCATGGTTCTCAGGGTAACCAAAACCATAAATCACCATTTATGTCATTCCATGTTTGAATGGGAACATGGGCTAATTTTCTAACGTCTTTGGTCAGTTGAAGGACTACTTCACTTACAACGTCTGTTTCCCAACAACAACTAGAGACATTTAGTTTTCTACATACTCATTCTTCTTCAGCTAATAAATAATCCAAAACCATGCAGTGTTGTAGTGCGCATCTGTTGAGATTGTTGAGTTAAAAGTTCTATAGCATTAGCAGTTTTATTGGTAATAATTTCTAAAACTGCTTATAGTTGAATTATGCGGTTCAAATTATAAATCGATTCTCTTGCCCCTGATATGGGTTCTTTGGGATTCCAAGTGGCAGGGCCATAATGCTCAATTATTCTTTTGGGAGGCCACTCATTTTCCCCCCACTTTTGTGTCTCTCCTATTTTAAACTCAACAGATCTCTTGTTGCAGGCAGTCCTTTTGTTCCCTAGCT
Source organism: Clamator glandarius (assembly GCA_033459285.1). Lineage (NCBI taxonomy): Eukaryota > Metazoa > Chordata > Aves > Cuculiformes > Cuculidae > Clamator > Clamator glandarius. The sequence goes on from JAUNZM010000133.1 coordinate 112,958, forward strand.
TATCATATAGTCTTATGCCCAACGGAGCACCATCCACCTCTGGAAGAAGGAAAAGCAAGGGTCAGATAACCCCTATATAACGAATTCCTGACCAATTTGCTGGTAGTTGTTTGTAGGCAGTATATCCACAAATCCAGTAATGACCTGTTTTTGCCTTGGCCCTATTAGCAAATGGTCCAGCTGCAGTCTTTGGGAACTGGAAATAAGTGGTATTCTCATTCCCCAAAGGGTTCATAAAAAACGTTTGGTTTATTGTTCATCTGGCCAGTACAATACCAGGCACCAGTGGAGTTTTTCCATGCACAAATTTGATGGTAAAGGTGGTCCAAAAATAAGGTTTCATTTTTGCTTGACCAAAAGTCTTCAAGCCCTTTGTTGCGTCTGTTCTCATCAAGCCACATTCATATATAAACATCTCTATCTTTGTTAAATATGGTTTATAGGCCATTGTGGAAATAAGGTTTTACCAATTTATGTGTGAGTGTCCGTTGACACCTGCTTTCCCCCACATTGACCCTTCCCTTCTGGGTACGATTTAAACAATACTTACCTATAGTAGGAAATTGAATTGGCCATCACTATCATCCCAGGTGGTGTCACCAGTTTCACTATAGTTGCTCAAAATTTATGCTGGAGTAAGGGATACAGAGACTCACGGCCAGCTTGATAATCCTAAAGGTCTTCCACAAACCCAACAGTGACTCAGAGTAAAGGTTTGGCTTACAGTTTTTGCTAGCTAAACAAACTCATTATCCTTAAAGGGATCATATGGGTTATGGGGAGGTGGGGGAATTGGCTTCCCTTCACTCTTATAGGTAAGTCCCCAAAAGAATATAACAAAAGTTAACATACACATCCTAGACAAATTGCATTAAGATCTGCGTCTGCTTCACTTCTTCTGTGGGTGTGTCGGTGTCGCTTGCTTCATCCTAAAAACGAAACAAAAAACAAATTCGCCTCTCAGGTTAAAAAGAAGGAACAATCCATCTAGTGTGAATCTTATGAGTTTTTCTATAGGCATCTTTTGCCTTCCAGGTGTACTTATTAAGAGGTGTGTCCAACACCAGTGGCACTTTGCCCACTGTGGGAAGTTCGACCAAGACAGGTTGTCCTGGAAAATGAGATGGATTGCTGGGGTGATCAGGACCATGCGGGGCTGACTTAATTGTTGGAGGTTTTGGACAGAATGCAGTGATTTTGGGGCATCCATTTGTTCCCCAGCAATTGTTGACGCTGGTCACTGCATCCCACACTCGCTCAGCCCACCCTGGCTTATGAGGTTTGAGGAAGCGCTTTAGTAGACCATTTGTTCATTCCACAATTCCATTCGCTTGTGGGTAATACAGAGTAAGAAACACCCACAAAATTCCTTCCTGGGCTGCCCACTCTTGGACCACTTTGGCTGTAAAGTGTGAGCCATTGTCTGATTGGATTGACTGTGGTTTAGGGGAAACTCCAAACCATTCTCTCAGAGCTTTTATTGTGTTTTCTCCTGTTGCTTTGGCACGTGCTTTAGCTTGCACCTGTCCAGATACTATCTCCACACCTACCAGTATATAGCACTTACCTTCTGACTTTCGAAAAGGACCAACATAATCAATCTGCCAGGCCTCACATAGGCCTTTTCCCTCTCATAAGTGCAGGGGGTCACCCTCCAAAGGGTGTCTGTCTAGACGAATCCAGCATTGTTCACAGGAAGATACACAAGTTTTGCATTCCTCCCTGGTAACTGGCCACCCTCGGGCTTGTGCCTCACAATAGAGGTCCTTAAACCCTGAGTGCTTCCATTTTACATGTAGCCATTCTAATAAATTCTCCCGGTTTTCTGCTGTCTGGGTGATTTGTAGGGGAACCAGCTGGGCTAGTTCATCCACCTCGGCATTCCATCGGTTCACCGGGGTATCATCCTGTTGATGAGATGCTACCCATGCTACTGCAAATTTTCCCTGTCTGGCAATGGTAAGGATATCCTGCCATTTTTCCTTTTGCCATACAAGTATTCTGTTGACCTCCCATCCATTTTGTTCCCACAATGGAAGCCATTCAGTGCAACCTTTAAACACAGCATAAGAGTCAGTATAGATATAGACAGAAGAAGCAGACTGAGTTTCGTGTTGGAAAATGCTCCACAGAGCAACTAGTTCTCCTACTTGTGCGCTACCCTCTCCTTCAGTAATAATCTGTTCTTTGGTATCTATTTGCAGCGCCACAGCTTGGTATTTCTAGATTTTTCCCCCTTGCTTTGACGAGTCATCCGTAAACCAGACATTTTGCAATTGTCCAGAAAATGGAGGAGCTACTTGTATTACAGACAAAAGCTCAGGTATTTCCCTATCCGTATCTACTTCATCTTGTATATTTAACACTTTTGTGGCTCCTTCAGTTACAGAAAAAAATTCACATACCATTTTTGCACAGAGGCTCTCTGGGCCACCCCGTCAGGGGGTAGAGTTCCTGCTAAAACTGCTTTGATCACTTTAAATGGGCCTCTCAGAACTATAGGTTGTTGTCGGATAGTGAGTTCGGCTTCTCTCAGAGCTAGACTAACTACGAATAGACCTTTTTCCCAAGTTATATACTTTTTTTCACCATCTTTAAAACTATGAGAATAAAAACCAGTGGGCCTAACAGGACCCTCTGGACCCTTTTGCCACAAATGGATTGACAGCCCAGTCCTGGCAAACCTCCATTCAATTTGAACTGGATCTGTTGGGTGAATTGGACCCAGGGCTTGATAGGCATTTGCTTCAAACACCAATAGCTGCAGGGCCTCATCATGGGCCTGAGTCCATTCCCACTGAGCTCTCTTTCTCAACAAGTCATACAAGGGCCTGTCAATAATTGAAAAGTCAGGAATGTGTTTTCTCCCAAAACCAAGCAACCCTAGGGCATGCTGTAAGACTTTCTTTGATTCTGGCATCTTGATTTGATCGAGAGAGGAGAGAGTATCTGGTGAGATACACATCATGCCTCCCTTCCACCAGATGCCTAAAAATTTTACCTCACTTGAAGGGATTTGTATTTTCTTAGGCGGAATTGTCAACCCTATACTTTCTAGATGAGTGATGATATACTTTTGAGTTTCTCTAACTTCTATTTGATTCCCTTCTATGAGTACGTCATCTATATACTCATAAATCTTCACCCCTGCTTTTCTGGGGATTGCTTCCAGCTCTTGTGCTAGAGCATGGTGAGCTAGCGTGGGGGAGTGCCTGTATCCTTGAGGGAGTCATGTAAAGGTGTGCTGCTGTCCTTCCCAGGTGAAGGCAAAACGATCCTGGTCCTCAGGCTGTAAAGGGACCATAAAAAACAAATCTTTGACATTAATTGTTGCCATGACAGGGTGTGATTGTTCTTGAATGGTTGCTATCAATTCAGCAATGTTTGGTACAGCAGCTGTTAGTGGACCTGTATTGGCGTTGAGTCTTCTGTAATCTATTGTCAATCTCCACTTGCGTTTGATATTCGGACTGGCCATGCTGGAGAATTGAAGGGGGAGTGAGTGGGAACTACAATCCCTTGTTTTTATCAGATCCTCCAGAACTGGTGTAATTCCCTCCCTTGCTCCTAGAGGCAATGGGTAGGGTTTAACATTTGTCAGTTTGGAGGGAGGAAGGGTAGGTGCCGCTTGTAATAAACGCACCTCTGTGCTTGATGTTTCAGCCAATTGCCTTATCTGGGAAACACTAAAAGACCATGAGTTCCCCTGGGTGTCCCGCCACTGTCTACCCCTCAAAACATCTATACCTAAAAGATTCATCTGGAAAGATCCTATGGCCACCATGGTGTTGAGAGAATTTTCCTCTCCTGGTAACCATAGTGTTGTCGGAGTCATGAGCACTGACTGTGTCTTTCTCAAGGCATTTAAAACAATTAGATTTCTAGATGGAATTGGGATTCCACATTTTTCCGCTTTGGTTCATGTCAGCGCGGTGATCTGTACCCCAGTATCAATCAAAAATGTTACCAATCTTTTCCTTTGTCCTACAGCAATAGTAATCAGCAAGTCCCCTTTTGTATTGCAGGTGAGTTGTCTTACAAACATCCATCCTCAACATCCCCCCTCACCTTCGGGGGGCAGAGGGTCTAGTTTTCCGCCACCTTCTTTTTCCCAGTCATCTCCCCCTCAAGGTCTAACAAGGGTGGAGCACTAGGGGTTGATCTGAAAGTGACTTTTGTCCAGACCATCTCTGCACGAGTTGTTCTAATTTTTGAGTCGGGAGTCCATCCATCAGGTCCCGGGGAATACCTTTCTGAAGCCCTAGCTTACACAATCCCTGTCGAGTTAGGAGTCTCTCTCTCCCAGAATTGCGACATCGGGGTGATTTTGAGCCTTGGTTCCTCCTCATGGACAATTGTCGCTTACAAATTTGCTCTGCAGCCTGTATAACTCTGGTTTCAGTTCTTTGGGACAATCCACCAACGGGGCCATATTTTCTCCCAAAATTAATCAATTCCTGGGCTACGTCTCCCCATGTCCACAATTCCCTCCCTGGCTGCCGATGGTCAGGAGTCACTATCCCCTCCAGAGCAGCCGTCATTCTTTCTGCACTGGGGATGTTTTGAATCTTCTCTTGCAACTGAATGCCAATGGGATTCAGGGAATGAGGAAGTCCTCGTATCAGGGGAGTCATCCTCTCTGGATCCACAGGCATCATCATTGGGGAGCCCTGGTTAGGCTTGAGCTCCCGATCATACATCATCTGCAGACAGGCTGCCTTACGCACACTTTCCACTAACTGATCCACCGTACCTGTTATGACAAGAGGATCTCCCATCTCCAAGGGGTTCAGACCTCCAGCCCAGTACACGGCTCTCTGAGTCAGTGACCATGGGTCTTGGCGGTTGCCAGTAGTTAGAAACACACTTGGACCCCAATATCCTTCTGCTTCTTTCTCTGACAACAAAATTCCGTCCCCTCCTGACAAAGACACTCTCCACACATACTCTGTTTCCGATTCTTTTGCAGTCCTTGCAAAATCTTTTTTTAACTTTGCCAATTCGATTGCTGTAAATGGGACTTCTTCGGTGATAACTTTAGGACAGTTATCAGCATCGTCCTCAAAAAGACCCTCTGTTTTAATCAGTGGATACATATGAGGGAGGTATTCTACAGTTTCTTTTGCCTTCTGCAACTCTCCTTGGGGATAAATTTGCTGTATCCCCTTCTCCAAAGGCTTCACTTCTGCCTCCACCTGTGTATCCATCTCCCTCAAAAGTTGCTCCCTCAACTTGTCTTTCAGTATCATATTTAGTCTCCTTTCCTTCTCTAGCAATTCCTTGGTTTCTTTTAACTGTTGCTGCAGAGTCTCTATAACAGTCTGCTGGGAACCTATTACTTTATCAGCTTGACAAAACTTCTGCTTTCTCTCTTCCACTGCAGCTGCCAAACTTGCTCCTAACACTGCACAAATTATAGCTTTTCCCTTCCCCCTCCTAACCTTAGCTTCATTTTGTAATAATTTAATCCTGTCTACCACACTCTGTGGCTGAAACGAGTGTTTTTTTGCCCAATCTTGTCCCTGGAATGAAGGACGAGATTTGTATGTCTTCAAGAGATCATATAATTTGTCTACTCCTTCAATATCACAAACGTCATTATGACAAACATCAGCTGCCTTCTGGGCAGTCTTTTTTTTTTCCTAAAGCAAGGGGTTTTTTTTGTCCTGAGAGTGTCACTTCTCTCTCCCATAAGGTCACACTTTACTCAAACACAAATGCAATATCACCGTCAATGCAAAGGGGTTTTTGGTCCTGAGGGGGCCACACTTTGATATGCAAGATTCTGCTATTCACCCTCAGGAGATTAAAACTGAAATCCAAAACAAAACCAATGTAAAAGGGATTTTGTTCCTGGTAGGGTCACACCTTACACAAATACAATATCCTTCCCCCGTTCACTCTCAGAAGGCCACATATTAATGTAACACAAAGGGGGTTAGTTTGTTCTGAGAGGGTTGCATCCAAGACAACAAGATAGCAGAGCACTCTGGTCTTGAGGGATCCTGCCAACTACGCCAAAAAAGATGTCCTGATCCAATATCATGGAAGGTTGTTAAACAATCCCAAGAGCCCAAGATTAAGGCACAAACGAGGCCAGATGCCGTACAACCTTGTGAACTTTATTTTCTGGAACAACTGATAACAGAGATAGGACAGAGAGGAAAAGAAAGGACAAGTTAGAATCCCTGAACAGTTCACCCATTTCCAGGAAGACATTGTCCTCCATGTGTGCATGCCCAGGTGTTCATGGTGGTCCTCTCTACCCGGCTCCAGTGGAGGTGCAGCTTGGTAGGCACCGCTTTGGGTGGATGTTGTAGTTTCCGTTGGGGACAGTTCGTCTCCTTCAGAGCAGCAACAGGATGTCTGTGGTTCAGTGTTGTTGAGACAAACAGTTCAGAAACAATCTCGTACACATGGATAAGGACACCTCCTACTAGACCTGGCTGCTCAAGGCCCCATAAAACCTGGCCTTGAACAATTTCAGAGAGGGGGCATCCACAACTTCCCTGGGCAACCTGTTCTAGTACCTCACCACCCTCATTGTGAAGAAGTTTCTCTTTATGTCTAGTGTAAATCTGCCCCTCTCTAATTTATAGCCTTTAGCCATAGTTCTAGCACTACATGACTTTGTAAAAAGTCCTTCCTCAGCTTTCTTCAATGCCCCTTTCAGGTACTGGAGGATTGCTGCAAGGTCACCTCTTCTCCAGGCTGAACAATCCAAATTCTTTCAGCCTCTCCAACTATGGGACATGCTCCAGGCCTTTCATCGTCTTTGTAACCCTCCTCTGAACATATTCCAATGGTTCCATATCCTTCTTATGCTGAGGATTCCAGAACTGGACACAACACTCCAGGTGAGGTCTCACAATAGAGGAATGGAGGAATAGAGAGGCAGAATCGCTTCCCTTGACCTACTGGCCACGCTCCACACTTCTTTTGATGCAGCCCAGGATACAGTTGGCCTTCTGGGCTGCAAGCTTACTTTGCCAGCTCATGTTGAGCTTCTCATCAATCAGCACCCCCAAATCCTTATCTTCAGGGCTACTCTCAAACACAACATCCCCCATCCTGTATTGACCCAGATGTAGAACCTGGCACTGGGCCTTGTGGTAGTTCATGAGATTCACAGAAGCCCACTTCTCTGGCTTGTCCAGGTCCCTCTGGATGACATCCCACCATCCTTGTGGTGTGGCAACTGCACCACTCAGCTTGCTGTCATCTGCAAACTTGCTGAGAGTGCACTTGACCTTGCTGTCTACATAATTAATGAAGGTATTAAATGTCACCGGTCCCAGTACAAACCCCTGAAGGACACCACTTGTCACAGATCTCCATCTGGACATTGAGCCATTGACCACTACTATTAACCACCCAAACAATTTCTTATTCACTGAACAGTCCACCCATCAAATTCATATCTCTCCAATTCAGAGAGAAGCATGTTGTGGGGGACCATGTCAAAGGCTTTATAAAAACCCAGATAGATCGCATCCACTGGTTTTCCTGTGTCCATTTTTGTGGTTACTCCATCACAGAAAGCCACAGGCTGGTCATACAGGACTTGTCCTTGGTGAAGCCATGCTAGGTATCCTGAATCACCTTGCTGACCTCCATGTGATTTAGCATAGCTTTCAGGAGGATATTTTCCATGATCTTCCCAGGCACAGAAGTGAGGCTGAGAGATCAGAAGTTCCTAGGGTCATCCTTTCTGTGTTTTTTAAAATGGGCTCAATGTTGCCCTTCTTCCAGTCACCAGGGCCTCTTCCTGACTGCCATGACTTTTCAGATATCATGGAGAGTGGCTTGACAACCACATTGGCCAATTCCCTCAGGACTCTGGGATGCATCTCTTCAGGTCCCATAGACTTATATATGTTCATGTTCCTCAGACGGTCACAAACCTTATCTTCCCCCGTAGTGAGAGTGCTATACTGCCCTGGTCCCCATCTTGTTGTACATTCTCCCACAAAGGGTTAGGAGAGTGATTACAGTGCATTATGTCCACATTCATTTAGTTAATTTTATATATATATATATATATATATATAATTTTTATTTAACAGCAATTTGCAAAGCATTTTTTCATCAAATGACTTAAGTACTAAGCGCTACTAACTGTACGGTGCAGAATCAGTACAGATACATTATGAAAAGCAAAATCTCTTCTCTGTTCTCCATTATTGAATTGAAGATGCTGAAGATCTAAGGACTGGAGCCATGCATACTACAAGATCATCTTAAGCACAATATGATATTGTCTACAGTTTGAAAATAATCTGTGAGCAGTCTGCTTAGTTGGTGGCTTCTATTATTTTATAAAAATTAAGAGAAATTTGTGATGTTTTTAAAGATTTATTCTGGAGAATGTGTAGGGGTACATTTCAGAGCTTTGAGCCGATCTGAGCCACACGACTTTTAATGAGAAAATCACAGCTAGAATGGCATGTAATAATCTGAAAAATTACCCTTTACAGTTTCTTTAGATTTTTTGTGTCATATGTTATGGTAATAAATGGTTCTCAGCATGATGTTGATTCAAAGGGGTATTGCTGCATCAAAGAAAAAACTTGCCTTTTCTTCATGATCTCTGAATAATGTTATTAACATATGCAGGGTCAGCTTTGAGCATCAGCAACCTATGTGACATGGGAGCCTGGAGTTACCTTGATGTGAGTAAAATTAAATAAGCTTTTTTAATTTGCCTTTTCAAGTTGTGACTCTGAAAAGAAACTGAAAAAATATCTGTTTTTCTTTCAGCATTTCTCTTGGCTACATTTATTGTGGTTCTGCCATGGTAAGTTTCAAAGCCTATAGTTTTTGAATTATTATAAAAAATCCTCAGTCTTGAAGAATTCTAGAAAATGTATCAAATTGAATAACGCAGCAGCTAGAAGACTAATCAGATTTTTTTTTAATATGACTGTATATGATGTATATTGCTAGTTTTGAACAGTTACTTTAAGCGCTAACATTGATCATTGCACAGAGTTGGACTCTAATCCTTATGCATCCCTTTCAGCTTCAGATATTCTATGATTCTCTGGTCATCAAAATAGGGAGGATCCAATATTCCTCCACACGTGCCTGGAAAAAAGGACACAGTTGAGGGTACTCTTGATTTTTCTTGCTACTTCAAAACTTAAAAAGATAACTAAGATGAGTAAAATCTCCATTCTCCAAAATAATACTGCTTTGTCATGGAGTTTTTTCCCTTGATCTGTGAAATTACTTTTGAATAGATATGAACATGAGTAAATTAAGGAAGACATGGTTTGAAAGGCTCTTTCTTCTACAATTTAGGAAGGATCTACTCGTTTAATACATAGCAGAGAGGGCAGAATCAACAGAAGGTGATTGCAGGAGAGAAACTTTGGATTTATAACTCAATAGGCCTATTCAAATTTCTCTGGATCTAGGTACAGATATTTTAAAGACATCATTCTATAAAATCTGATTACAGAGATATCATAGATAAGTTATAATATTCACAGGTCTCATGCTATCAGGTCTTTTTATTTTAGTGTAGTGCTGCTATAGCAATTGAAATATATAAATAGTACAAGACCTGACTGTGGGCAATGTGCTCAGCATCCTATTTAATATATCCATTTAAACAGTGGGAGTTTATTTTCCTGAAACATACAGCTGCCTAAACCTGCAGCTGGCCCAGATTTAGTGGTGAATATTAAGTGTATTTTGCTTTGTGACATTAAAATTTGGTTTGCACTACCAATTTTTTCCTGTTTTCACTCAAAACCCTAAAGTATTCTTAAAAAAAATCCAAACCCAACGTTATGGCAAATGAGAAAGCAAGTAAAGAAGTTACAACCATAGCCATAAGCAAAGAAGGCCAATTGTATCCTGGGCTGCATCAAAAGAAGCTTTGCCAGTAGATCAAGGGAGGTTATTCTCCCCCTCTACTCTGCTCTAGTGAGACCCTTCCTGGAATGCTGCTTCCAGCTCCAGAGCCCATAGCACAGGAAGGACATGGATCTATTGGAGTAGATCCAGAGGGGAGGGGTCACTAAAGTGATCAAAGGCCTGGAACACCTCCCATATGAAGAGAGGCTGAGAGATTTGGAGTTGTTCAGCTTGCAGATGAAAATACTCCAAAGAGACTTTATTGTGGCTTTTCAGTACTTGAAAGGGGTTTCCCAGGGACATTCCCTGGACACATTCAGAGTCATGTTGGATGGAGCACTGAGTAACTTATCTAGATGAAGACATACCTGCTTATTGCAGGGTGGTTGTACCAGATGATCTCCATGATCTCTTCCAATCCAAACCATAAAGATTCTATGATTGTAAGTTTTTTTGTACAGAAATAAATTATTGATTGCTACAATAAAAACCTCTTAAAATAGAATTTAATTGTGTATTATTTAACTATATGAAACAGAATTCTGTTCTGGGCAGATATGACTAATAATATTTGTTTTTAAGAAAGGTATTTGGGATAAAATATTAAGATATGGAGGAAGTATCTAATCAGGAGAATTTTAATTCTTCTGTCTAATACTATCATTCATCCCCATCAAAAGAGAAAGAATTAAAAATCAGTAAATATTTTAATAAAATGTGAGGGCTTTTTTGGTATTAAGACATTAAAATGTAATACTTGTTACTTGCTTGCCTCAGTTCTCTCCCACATCCCTCCCTCTTTACATGTATGTTGAACCTTTGAGATCATATAGATTGACTTCTATTTCTTATTTAGATTGAGAGGATTGTTGATTTTAATCCTGAATAATATTGATCAATTCACTATTCCTGCTTTGGTGGCTTTGTTTATTCTAGTTTTCATATTATCCTTGAATGATCACTAACAAAACTTTGGGTTACAGATTTTTAAACTGATTAAAATGTCACAGTCCTTTAGTATATTCCCTAATGTATAATCCTAATTCTTCACAGGATTTACTAGTATAGAAAATACTTGTTTCTGTGCCTTCAAGTTTGCATGGGAAGGAGGCAAGCTGAGCTTGCACCTCCTCAGGATGCAGCTGAAGTCAACACCTTTCTAAGAAAACAGATTTAATGTCTTCACATCTACTCAGCTGCAGAATTGCATTTTCATAAATAATTAATTTATTTAAAACCTGATAATTTGCTGTTGTCAAGTTTTGTATGGATTTCAAACAAAATGAGAAAAGCTGGTTTCTAATGATTCCCTAGACCAAATAAAATTTGTCACAATACATATTCAGTTTTGATGAAACACATCTTACTGTGGCTGAATATGACAGCAAAGCAGCAGTGCCTCATTTACCTTTGTTCTCCAGTTTAGTGTGTTCAGATATACCTTTGACAGGTTGGAAACTTGACAACACACTTTAAAAACTGATATTATTTACTTCAGACTAACCATGATTTTATTTAACATTATTTTACTAAATATGGGTTAGCATATACTTTTTTACTGATGAAAATCTTATAAATTTTTTTAGTTGACAGATTCTAGTCATCTTTCTTGAGTGCTAAATTAGAGTGTCAAAATGCAGATTAAAAGATGCATACAAATTTGATGTTCATAATTTAAAACCTAGTTTAAAAAAAACAGTTCTTTATTAAGTAGTTCAGTCTTGTTAATACTGAAGATATTAATCAAAAATCCTTTACAAAAATATATTTAGTAGAAGAAACAATAGCTGGACTATTGTTGTCTATCAAATATAACTGTAATATTTCAAAAGTACTATCCTCCTGTGTGTTTCAGAAGCTTAGAGAGAAATAATTATGCATCTATCCCTGGAAAATAATGTATTTTTCTCTCATTATATATATATTTCCTTTTTTTCTTAAAAAATACAAAAAAAAAATCCTGTTGTTTCAACGAGAGACTTTTATTCGAAAAGTTAATGCATAAGTGCATTCATTTTGTAACACAAATTTATGGCAATTAGTGTTCCTGCTCTCAAATTTATACCAGTAATACCCTAAACCACAGACTTCAGGTTCTTGTTTTTCCAGTCTTCAATAGTTTTTGCTTGAAACTGGGCTTTTTTCATGGTTTATTATTACATTTCATTTAGCAGTGTTTAACATACAGTAGCATATAATAGTGTAATAAAAGGCAAGATGAAATATTGACTGAGAAGTCCAAATCCTTTTCTTTTTCTCTTCCTTTGGCCCATTTCTTTGTCTTGGAAGAACAGATAAAATTTGAGCTTAAACATCAAATTATTTCAGGATTAAAACATGTTAAAAGAAAGTTTGCTTCCCTGTGAACAGATTTAATAATTACATGGCCAAAGCCTTCTCTGCTGGGCTGGTTTTGTATCCTTGATTTAACATGAAAACCTGAGAAAAATCTCAATGAAGTGAAAGAATATTTGCTTTCTACTTGTCTTAGCTTTTCCATATTTTGATTGTCTTCTTATCTGTAAACCCACCAGAAAACAGAGACTTTAAGCCAGTTATGCTTAATATACTGAGCAGCGTCTCTGTCTGTGCAGAGCCCATGAAACTTCTCTTCTTTAGCTGTAAGCCCTGTGTCCTCCCACATTTTCACTCACTAATCTGTTTCCTGGACTGTCCTTTCTCTGTCTTATTGGATTAAGAAAAGACTTATGCCAAACTGCTTTGTGGTGAAATGTGATTTTCATATGAATATTTGGTCTTAAGGGCTTTAGTGGAAACAGAAGAGATACTATCACATCCTTAATAAACTTGTCTTTGAATCTATTGAGTTACGTCATGTGAATATTCCCTTGAGTCTTCAGAGTTTTAGTAGAAATAGAAGAGCTACTAGCACATCTTTAATAAACCTGCTTTTGAAACTACCAAATTATCTCCTTTTCCAGTGTGTAATTGTGCCTATATGTGGAAAAAAATGCCCAGGTTGATGAGCTATCCTGAAGAATGGATTTCATGCATAATCTAGTCAGTCTATTCTCCCTTGGGTTTAGTGTCTGACAGTTTCCCTGACTCTGTGCTACTAGACTAATTTGTGTTCACTTGCTTTGCTTGAGGAGTTGATGATAGTCCTCACGAAGAGAAGACAATCTTAAGTTTCCACACTTTGCTGATTCTGATTTAGGTTTGATATATTCCCAATAAAACTTACTGAGGTAGAGAATTTCTTATTTGTCCTTACATTTTAGCAATACAATGTTTCTTGCATTCACAGAATATTTCATAATTCTTTTCAAGTCAGTAAAAATGTCTCTAATATCCAAACATCATTGCTGTTTTATTTCACAACCATTTGTCTTTGTCCATGAGATTTCTCTTTTAAAATTACACAAATTGAGCAGAAAGAGGTATCATTGTTTTTTTCTTGGCTCTTGAATGATCTTTTTATTTGATACAGTCAACATGCCCAACCACTCTGCTTCATTGACATACCCAAGACAGTAGTTAATTACAAGTTTATTTCATTTTCCTATTGAATTTTTATGCTTAAAAATGTATTTTCTTATATCAAAGTACACTAATACCTTACTTAAATACTGCATTTCAAATCAACTAGTTTTATACTTTACTATTTTCTTGCATTATCAGAGTCTCTGGGAAGATTTTTTGTTTAGAAAAAAAGTATCAAGAGTTTCAATATATTATGAACTAATCAATTATCCACAGATTTGATCAACATGAATTTAGCTATTCATTAACCCTTTTATTCTGCCCTCTGCTCTCTGTCTGTATAGCTTTCTAGGCTTCTCCCCTTTACTGTTCAAGTGCTAACATAAACACAATACTGCTAAATTACTGGAAAGTACTATTATATTTTTGAAAGTGAAGAAAATAATTCAGGTTGGTGTGCCTGTTTTTCAGGATGTAAACTGCATTCATGATTGCCATATTTTTAATGGGCATTTAAAACAGTAAATGGGTAAGGTAGGAGGTGCGCATAACATACATATCTGGTTAATAGAATGTGATTTGTAATTAGTAACCTGTGTTCTTAGCTCATGTGAGTTCTCTACAAAATGCTATTAATGACTGGAAAGTATCATTATCAGACCAGTGCCTGGTTCTGTAAAGGCAGAACTTTTACTGTGCACATACTTCTTTGAGTTTATTCACTGCTGCCTTATGAAATTATATGTACACCTTAAATCCTGTCGGAATTTTTGTCTCCACTAAGGCTGAGTATTAAAAGCTTCTTGATCTAAACAGTCAAACAAAAGAACGTGAATTTTATAAAAACATAGTCATATTGTTTTGACATTTCTCTTTTCTTTGAGTCAAATAAAAATGTAATTTCAAATATCCAAAAAATAAAAAATAATATTAAAAAAACCACAGAACTCCAAGCTCTAGCAATCTGTGAATGTTGTCAATACAAATAAATACTTTCTACACATTTCTGGTGCTACTTACTGTATTGCTTATAAATCAGAGAAAATTGTAGGTGTCAAGGATACAGTTGGTAAATATCCATTAAGTACCTAATTTATATTCCCACTCATGACAAAATTCAAAAGACACACCCTAGTCATGTCATCAGTGGTCAATTTATACTGTAGTCAGAGGTCTGAGTGCAAGTTATATCACTGCTTCAATTCACGCTATTATCTAGTTTATTTATAATAGTGAGGCCAGTTAACACACATAGCAGTTTCAGTATAGCAGCTCAGGCTTCAATGATAAGAAATATCCTTAATATTTCCACAATTTCACAGATGACTTTGGAAGTCTGTGAAGGCACAGTGTTCAAATTAGCTAGTTTATTGCCAGTTCAGCTATTCTAAATGAATTGCAATCACATGGAGTAAATGAATATGAATCAGTACTATACAGTCTGCTAAAGAAGTGTCCTGTGCAGTATTTTGAAGTATGATTAAGAGATGCACACAGTTAGAGAGAATTATAAAACTCTTACCGTAGTCTTTGAGATGATTGATATTCCTAGAGACATGTGAACAGGAGAAAAGTCTTTGATACTTTACTCCAGAGCAGATGGATGGGAAAGATGATAAGAAAATGAAAATGAAAGGAAGGACAAAAAAAAAAGTAAGACTAAAAGAAGAAAAGTTGATCAAAGGAGATAAAGACAGAGCAACTAGAAATCTGCAGCATCCTGGAAAATGAAAAAGTCCCAGTCAGCACAGTTATTGTATTTACTTTGTTTGTTGAAGAAGCATCCAGGAAAACAGGGAAGGTTGCAGGCTGCCTCAGATCAAATACACTTGTTTAAGAGGCTATTTTATCTAATTAAATTTGACACCAACATAAATTGCAGAAAGAAGGGCATGTATCCTCTCTTCTTGTTGATCATTATTTGTTCTCATCTCTCCCCAAGACTCTTCCATGTTTTTTATAATTTTCTAGGGGAGTGCTGATGGGTTAGTTTTGAGCTAAGTGCACTGTGCCTTTTGCCTTGAGACGTACAAGGAAGGAGACATACAAGGAAGAAGCAGGGAAGTAAGAACACTTCCAGTTTTTGCAGTTGTTCCTTGTTTATACTGTCCTAAAATGACTGTTAAACCACGGACCAACAGGGAGTTTTTCTATTGAATTATATAATACAAAATTTACTTTAAAGCACAATTTTAAAATTATAATCAAATAACTTTAAAGTTCTAAAATACATATGTAACAGTTGTTAAAACAATATAATTACATAAAAAATGTAAAGTAACAGTACAAACAAGGGACATTTCTAATTCCATCACCTCCTTCTGATGAACAATTGTGCATTCACAAAGAAAAGAATAGTTTCCAATTAACATTCAAGATAAAATCCATCTCATTAATTCAATATAAATGTCAATAGAAGTAGAGATTTCATACTGAATGCTATATATAAAAAAATATAAAAAGGCTGGTTGGCTAGGCTTGTAAACCAGGTCTAAGGATGACAGAGAAAAAATGTAGCTTCTGGGGGGAAATGGGATGAGTTGCTGACATGCTGGATTCTCAGCTTCTGTGCCCACCTAAAAAACTACCTAGCAGGCTGCTCACTTCTCGCTGTATCCATTGTCCAGCCCTTTTCCTGACAGTGACCACACTGTCAACTGCTTCCACATCCCTTCTCCATCCTTCCCTGGCCTCACTGTTGTGTTCTTTGTCCCTGACACCTCAGCTCCCAATTTCACATGTGAGACGCACCAAGTCCAAGGAAGGCTCTGCACAATTGCTTTCAGTGCCTAAATACTAGAAGCCAGAATTTTTTGGGGCAAGATGAATAGTTATGGTAGGTTCACTTTAATTATATCAGAAGATCATCCCATCCCGGAGACTTGAATCCCTAGAGTGTCATGGCCAGGGTAAGGACAGTAAAGAAAATGGCTGGTAATATCACAATACCTTCCTAATATTCTGGCTGCACTATAAAATGTCCATCTTAGTAATGACATCAGTTCTTGAAAATAATCCCCCTGTCATGCAGCAAGCAGTCAGTGAAGAATAACTGTCTTTTCCAAGGCAGTTTACATTTTATTCAGAATTTTGAAGCAGTTAATGGGCAAACAAACAGCCTTGCTAAATGTTACTCAAGTGCAACCAGAAATAAACAAAATTCTGCCTTAGAATATGTGTTTTGAGTGAAATGATAAAAGAAGGGAAATTGCTGGTTTTTTTTTTTCCATTGTTAAGCTAGTACTTTCAATTCCACTTCTGTAACACTTATTTATTTTGTTTTATTAATTGTCCAGTAAAAGGAAATTGCTACTGCAAAACAACATACAAGCACCTATATTATTTGTGATTTTTAAAGTAATTCATGGGAATGTATCACTGACTTCATACAAAACACAACTGATACAAAGAAAGCTTTTCCTCTGTTTTCCTTAAAGTTTTAGACTCTGTCTTAAATGTATTTATTACTTAATGATTGGCATAAAGGCACTTATTTGCACAGCTGGGATAATGTCTCTTCACAGGGACTCAGAGTGATATATTCTGCAATTGCTGCTAATCTATTTTATCTAAGTGTTTGTTCTCAGAGGCCAACGTCTGTCTGGAAAGTTCTTGTGTGTTAGAATGAACGTTATTTCTTTCAGTGATTTCTATTTATCACTGTGCTGTGGGACACTGCTGGCAATTTAAAAAAGAATAATGCCCTCCAGGTTAGAGACCAACAGCAGGAGCTGCTCCCATAAAGATGAATGTACTAAAGATTTATCTGCTTACCTATGTAATTTCTCCCTCTTTGAGATACCGAGGGATTTTTGTGCATCATTTGCTACTGATTTGTAAGAGGTTGTTGTCTAAAGTAAAGAAACATGACACCTAAGCCATCTCTTACCAAAAATTCTTCATCTTTCCGACAGTATGAAGAGAGTAGAAAACATTTTATCGTGAAATATATTTGCAGAGCTCCTAATGAAGCTACTAAAACATATAACTACCTTAGTGATCATGAGTATGTTAACAGTTTGATTCTCACTAGAACTGAGGCGGCAGTGAGGGAAAAGTAGCTGTCATGTTTCCAGGAGGTATTCCCCAGTTTTAAAGATAGGCTGTGTGTTTAAAACTTCCACGTACAGAAAGTATTGATGAAAGTCTAAGAATCAGTGCTGTGTCGTCTTAATTAGTTTATTATAGATTTCATTTGGTTTTGTATATTGAGTTGGCATGTGGAAGCCTCATTAGCTATAATGACAGGTTGTTTTCAGTACTTATTAAAGCCAACAATAACTAAAAATTTTAAGAAGTACTGAGATCAGTTTTAAAATTCAGACATGTAGGAGTAACATCAGCAATTATAGATTTTAATATGTTGGATATTGCAGAAACATTGCATGCAAATAAACTGAAAATTGACATTAGGAATAATATTTTATGTAGGTAATTCTTTACAGACTTGTATGTGTGCAGGGGCATATCTATAAAAATTATATGCAAACTGCAAATACATTTTAGAATAATAATTAAAGTTATCATCATAGATACCTACTTAACTGGCATTCTGAGTATTTTTATGGAAGACATATTTCTGGGTAATGATTTTGAGCCCTAGATTCTGACATATGTCAAGAAGGCCTGGTTAAAGACACCTGAAATGTTACTGGAAAGTAAAATTAAGCACTTACAAAATAAACCTAAACATTTGACTTTTTTCATCAGTTCCTAAGCAGTGCATTATGATCTTCCTGAAAAAGATCTGGATTGTTTAAATGTTGCTGCTTATCAGTGTTCTTCTAGTGACTGAGTAAAAAAAAAATATAGGTCTGTACCTCTTTCCAAATGTATGCTTACACAAGTAAGTTTACCTAGTTTCTTCTTGCTAAAAAATGAAAAATCTTTTAAAGTTATATTTAGAAGAGTGAGTGAAAACAAATAAGCTAGTAAATGGGAAACTTTGCTAGGACACAGACTGAGAAGTAGAAAATATACTGCAATTACAGAAAACATTCCTAGTTTTAATTTCTTACACAATAACAAAATTCAGACTGCTTCTAAATTGAATCTGGAAATTACAATTCGTGGATTTTTCTCTCTGCAGATAAGTAAGGAAAGAATAATAGTTTACGTATTAAAAAATATGTATTAAAAATTATTTATGTATAAAAAAGTTTTTTTATTTTACTTACACTTTTTGTAATCTGATTAAAATCAACATAGTTACACATTTGTTAGTTTGGAAATTGGTCCTAAACTCATATTACTATGATAGTCAGGTTATTTGTCTCAAGTAACTTTGATTAGAGGGGCTTTTCTAATGCAAAATCAAAGGCCATAACACAATCAATCAAATCTTCTAAAATCTGTATGAGTAACTGTATCAAGAATCAAACAATAAATGCAATTAAAATTGCTGTTCTTTTGCATAATATTCGCTAATCTAAACCACTTAATATTTGTTTTTCCAGTGCAATAACTTAATTGATTTTATGCTACTGTATTCTGGTGAATGATTTATGTTTAATTTCTTGATGTTCAATTAACAGTATAATAGATTTTAATTCATCAGGGATATCGCATCTTGCACAGTGTTATCTCTTCTGAAGGTGACAGTCAGTCTTCATCAAGCCAGCTTTAAACTCATTCAGTTCTCAACATTTGACATCCCAGCTGTAAACCTACAAATTCCCTTTGCAGTTTTTTATTATATTCTAAGTGGTTCAAATATTATGTCATCTTTATTTGTATTCTAGAATTCAAGAAAATAAAATTAGTAGAGGGCACAGTTAGACTCATTATTTAATGAAATTAAGAAGCGTATGAAATAGATATTCATTTGCTTTTGGAAAGTAACATGAGGAAAGGAAAATGTAATACAAAGAGAATACTTAGTATTTTATGACTTCTCAAAAGGTTTCCTGCCACTACTAAAAAAAGGCATGGACCAAAAAGGTATGGACCATGAAGCAGGAAACTAAGCTGGTACTGAAGAGGATTAAGAGACCTGTAGGAAATACAGGAAAATAAGGGATGGTATTTTCATTTAAATTAAGCAAGTTACACATGATTTCTAGTGAAATAAGATTATAGACACTGTCTTCAGATTTCTACTGGTTTTAGTATTGAGGTTACATTTCAAACTTGAATATTCTGATGGATGAAGAGAACGATGTTCACATTTTCTTCCAGGGAAAGGAGTGATTTGAAAAAAAATCTGGAAAGTTAGACTATTATAAACAAGAGAGAGTAAACAATAAATTGAACAGGGATAGAAAGACAATAGAGAGGACCGGGAACATTTTTTTGGTGACAATTTAATAGAACTATCATTTGCTTTAAATAATAAATAGTTCCACAAACACTGGAACTAATAGAGTTGTGTTTCCAAATGATTTGTGTTTCATTGAATGGCTTTTTAAATGAAGTAAACTAAGCCTGCAGCATGTTCCCTGTCCTTATTAAACACTAGAGATCTAAGACGAGGAGAGAAAGTGAAAAGAAGAATGACAGTGAGATGACGTCTAATAAAGTTCCAACTTTGACTGAAGCTTTTCTAGAATTAAGGCATTTATAACCTCTCTCTCCTATCTCCATTCTTCAACATGAGAATGTGTGTATTTAATAATAATTCAGTTCATACTCCAATCTTTCCCTCTGTAGGTACCACTATAGCCTCCTTCCTGCCCTTAGCTATTGACACAGAACTCATAAGAATGTAACATCTGAAAGCCCTATCTTTCTGTCATGTTTGATAGAAATTGTCCAGCCAGTTCAAAAGTGCTAGAAAAACAGGGATTGTCATGCTTTCACAACTGCATTGACTCATGAACAGCCTGACTTTGATGAACAAATTCAGGAAAGAAAGGAGGGAGGGAGGAAGGGAAGAATGAAATCATCCTTTAGAAAAGTTTCACTAATTCTCTCATTTATTTTCTTCCATTTTTTGTTATGAAGACTGAAAGAAAACTCTTAGTTTTGTGTTGCTTGGTATTGGTTTATAACTTTTCCTTCTGGCAAGCTGGGCACAGAGGTTTCATTTTGAATCCATTCAGCAAAGCATTAAATTGCCTCCCTGGCCAGCTGGTTACCCGATTCATGCTGATCTTCCGTTCTGTTCTACTAAGTTGCCTTGCTACAAGTGAAAATAAATCTCTATACTTGGACCCATGCTGTATCAAGGTATCACTTCTGACAAAAACACATGCACATCCCAGAAGCCAGAAATTTCTGAGTACAACTTGGGAGTAATAGTCTAACTAGAAAGCTTGCTCCCCAGGGAGAAATGGAACTTCCCATGTTGAAGAAGCACCTCCCATCACATAATGTACCCCAAGTAGAAACTGAAATGTAATACCTAAACTATTTGAGAACAGTTAGATTTATTAAAAAGATGGCAAATGCAGGGGTACTTGGAACTGAAAACAGTTCTTCTCACAACCATTATGCACACTTAGGCAATGCAAAAAGAGAGACATAAGCCCTTCAGTTGAAGTGGTTACCAGAAAACGGCATCGCGGTGACATTCTTCCATTTCACTGTGGAAATGACCCCAGGAATTCTGATCCTTTGCAAAGAGAATGGCTGTGTGTAAGGTCCGTAAGGGCATTTCAGGGCTCCTGATCAATGAAACTGCTGTTTCTGGTTGACCTTGACACTCAGCTTCATCCTTTTTCTATTTTCAAACCCCTACCCACCGCCTTCCTCCTGAAACAATTTTCTTTTCTGCCCTCCCACTTGCCCTCTTTCCTCTCCAGAAACAGGAGACTCTTCCTGCGTTACCATAACAACAGACAGCAATCTGGCCACAGCTAGGCACTCCTGGCCTTTTCCTTAAAAATTCAACCCCATGTGAAAACATTTGTGCCTTGTTCTCTCTCTGGAATCCTTTTCTCCCTGGCTTTAATAGGAGAAAGCCTCACTCCGCTCTGTGTGCAGCCAATGTCCTTCCTCTCTTACTCCCTCTCAAAACACTGTTTTCACACCACTAAGAAACGCATATTTGATGCTTAATTATCCCCTGCTGAGCTTCCTATATCACATACTCAGAAGGGCACGCCACTTTGCAAACTCCACTGTACAAGTACGTTTATCTTTGCCATCCTGGTGCTTCTCTCTGCAATCATTGCTCTGCAGCCATATCACCTGGACCAGATGTGAACTGATAGGGAAGCACAGTTCTGCCCATACAAAAGATAAGGAATGTGAGGAGCTGTGCCACAAAGTCATCGTGTCAGATAGAAGCAACTCACACCTCCTCTTTCCTCAACTAATCCATCAGACTAAAACAGAGCAGATTGTTCATTTTTTTCCTGCCATTTACAGTGAACATGTCATATAATTCTGCAAAAAGTCTATGCTATTTCATTTTGGCTCTTGTTTTACAGGGAAAAGATTTCTCACTTGAACACCAATATGGACATAAGTCTACTGTGCTGTATAATAGTATTTAATTGTAGTTTATTCTAATCTTGTAGCCTAATGTAAATGTCCTTGTGGTGCATATGATATTAATCAGACTTTCAGGTCAATTCCTGTTTCTGAAAACAAAGCATGTCAAAATACAGATACAAAAGGTTATGTTTGATTCACCTATTCTGTCCTTGTACAGTGTACCTGACACTGTCCTGACAGCCAAATTTCTGGAGGGCCACAGAATTCTAGGAGTGTCCAGGCTTTGGAGCACTTATCACAGCATAGCGAGTATGAGTCATAGTAGCTGGAACAGCAGGCAGATAATGCCAGTATCACAGAGCCCTCTTTTCCCTCAATTTCGCTAGCAAGCATTTTAGAAAATTTCTAATGTGCCAGAGCCCACATATTATTGTCATGCAGTTCAATTATTTATAGTATCTACCTGCTGCCCCACATATAGCATCTTTAGACAACAGAAAGTTGTGGATAGAGAAGGAGATGAAGAAATGTTATTCCTTTTACTTGGAACTTTCTTCCAATATTATGTTGACACTGTTAACTCCATTAATCTTTGTGAAAGAATTTTGTGTAACTCTGCATCCTCTGCTACACCTGCATCTTGTATGAAATGTTGTCTGTAGGTAAACTGCACCTGATTAGTTGCTGCACAGATGCTAGCCCAGCTACAGCTCTCCACTCTGAGAGAATGTATCTCCAAAAGGTGTAATGTGTGTGTCCTGTACTTTCTTTACAAACCCATTAAAGATTGAATGGCAAAGAAACACATCTCATCAGCTCTGTCTCTTTCTCTAGTGGAAGATTAAGCTGCAAGCGGTTCTCCATCTATACACTGTATGTTTTGGATGAAGAAGGCTATGTCCATAATGACTGTTACTGTGTGATGAGAGCTGACACAGAGGAACGCTATAAGAAATAATAATTATCCTACAAGAATGCCATGATAATTGTGAACACCAAGGAAAATTAAGGGACCTCGAAAGGCTTGAGAGGTGGGCCTGTGCAAGCCTCATCAAGTTCAACAAAGAGCAAGGTCCTGCACATGCATCAGAGCAATCCCAAGAACAGTTACAGGTTGAGCAAAGAATGGATTGAAAGTAGTCCTGAAGAGAAGGACTTGGGGGTGCTGGTGGATAACAAGTTTCCAGTATTAAAGGAAGACTACAAGAAAGCTAAGGAGGGGGTCTTTATCACAAAGTGTAGTGACAGGTCTAGAGGTAATGGTTTTAATCTGAAAGAGAGGAGATTCAGATTAGATATAATGAAGAAATCTTCTGTTCTGAGGGTGGTGAGGAACTGAAACAGTTTACCTAGAGAAGTAGTAGATGGTCCATCCCTGCCAGTGTTCAAGACCAGGTTGGATGGGACTTTGAGCAACATGACCTAGATGAAGGTGTCCCTGTCTATGGCAGTGGGAGGTTAGAACTAGATGATCTTTAAGGTCCCTTTCAACCCAAACTATTCTATGATTCTATGTTTCTATGAATTATTGAAGAACCAATGGCCTTTGGAGATCTAAAAATTATTGTAACAAAAGGAAGAGAAAAGGATGTTGTTCACAAAGTGCACCTAGGAACTGAGGAGATGGCAATGCGACTTTCTTGTGACCCTAACTTGAAGCAAGGGTTCAGTTCACAAGGATTAGTGACAGCTCTTCAGATCATCTATTTGAGCAGAAATTGCATGAGTGAAGGAAACACATGAGAGATGTAGATACTTAGATCATATAAAAATAATGCAGAGAAGTATTCACTTCAACCACAGTTCCTTGGTGGGATATGAGATATCCAGTTTGTTTTCAGGGATAGTAGGGGCTTAGAGAACAGAAGAAAGTAGTTTGCTACCTTTTATGCAACTAAACAGAGCCTTTTTATTTGTTCTTAGTGCCCAACCCTTCTGCTGAGCATTTCACACTCATAGCCCTCTTACTATTCTAGCAAGCTACAGTTTTTGTAAAATTAGAAACATTAATTTCCAACACTCTGGCATTAACAATAGTCTGTGTTATAGGAGTAACATCTGATAGTGTTAGAATAAGGCAAAAATCTCAGTAGTACAGCAAGCTACTAAGGAGCACGTTACGGGGTCTCTAGAGGCACTAGTTTGGAAACCTCAAAGTGACTTTTACTCTACCCGGGGCCATATCAAAAGAAAAGAACTCTGAGTAAAATCACTTCTGTCCCCCCAAATGGGTCTGACAGCCCTGCTTCATTCAGCATCTAAGTCGTAGGCATTGTTAACATCAGTTTCTGTTGCCGATAATAATGTTTAACAGGGCTTCTTTCAGACGATCTCCAAACCTATCATGTCTGGTTCTCAGTGAATCATCTATGACTACTTTTCTTTCTCAAGGTCTCCAACTTCAGTTTTAGAAAAATGAAATGTGATTGTTCTACCTTTTTTACTTCATAGCAGGAAAGAGGGAGTTCATTTGATATTTCAGTACATTAATAAGGTAGAACTGGTAGCAAGGAGTAGAAAAGAAGGCACAAAGGCTTAGTTGAAGAGAACAGACACAAATAAAATGTAAATAAAACTAAGTAAGTATTTTTTTTTCCATTTTTCATGTATTGATTGAGTGGGCAAATGAAACTATGGGGAGAAACTCTATGGGCTGAACAAAACCAAAGGTTTTTATTTTCTTAAAAAACCCCAAAATATTAATAACACGTTCAGTGCAAGAAGTAGAACTTTTTTTTACAAACTGGCACGTTCTACTTCTAAGGTAAAGAAAAGGTCACTTTTTTTATTAAAAAGGGAATTTTTGAAGTAGATTACAACTGCTTTCAGCAATGTCAAAACATAATTGTCTTACATCCCTTCATCCAAAACCAAACTGTGTCAATTTGTTAACCACTTGTCATCACCACTGACAAAGAAAATTTGTAAACCTACACTTGGATAAAATGATGCAAAATACTTTCATCTAATATTAAGGACAGCAAGAAAGGAGAAGCAAGGAAAATGGTTATGAACAGAGGTAATCTACTTTACTTGTTTGCACTTAATTTGGATTATCATTCATGGATGACATAAATTTCCCACTTGCTGTTAATATATACCAAGTCTTATGCTACACTCATCAACAGTTAACTGAGTTGACTGGCCTCCAACATACCTGTCACCCATCACAATTAACTATAGTCACTGTCGCAAACAATTTAGTACATACACATCTGTGCTCAGTCAGACAGTCCCAAATGTGACGTGCATATGTCTCATTTGATGAATCCAGCTCACAAACAGGGTTCTTGAAAAAGCGTTAAATATGCTGACCTAAACCAAACAGAACAATGTTTAATCTGTTTATGAGTGGATTGAATTTACGTACCTTCTGCATTCTTACAGGCTTCAGAGATGCACTGCAGTGCTACTGTGTGATTCTCTTTCTTTGAAAGCTGTCCCTTATCCAGAAGGAAAATTACAACTGAAAAGATTCTCCTAGAATGCAGTGGAATATACAATAGATCTGTTCATTATAACCACTGGTATGGTAGCCTTGACACATGGTTGCATGGAAGAATACTGAAGTGTTCACACACTTGACTGTCTGCAT
This sequence comes from Clamator glandarius, assembly GCA_033459285.1. NCBI lineage: Eukaryota > Metazoa > Chordata > Aves > Cuculiformes > Cuculidae > Clamator > Clamator glandarius. Next base: position 138,240 of record JAUNZM010000133.1, read on the forward strand.
TGTTTCTATATTTAGTGTTTGTTCTGAGCTCAAGACAATGATTCCTGTAGAAATTAATATTTTAAATACAGTGTGGTGATCCATAAATTTGAATTAACCAATCTCTTAAATAACTGGAAATCCATGTTCATTCAGTAGCTGACATAAAGTAGATTCTAAACTACTGCCAGTATTCCAACATCTGATTAATAAAATTCTTTTATGTCTCAAAAAATAATAATTCAAGACTTTAAAGGCATACAGATTTTATGAGCACAGGGGGAAATGTTTTGTATCTGTAAAATGTATACCTGCATTTAAAAAATATTTTCCTTACAGTACCCTTTAGAATTTTTCCCACTATAGAAAATTCACTTAGAGATTGTTCTTTTGTTTTATAAGCTTGCTTGACATTTTAGTATCTTTTTTTTAATCTTATGCTGTCGTATACAGCTATGCAAAAATTGCCAAATGAAAACGGTATTTTTTCATAATTATTTGTTCAAGGAAAAGCAGTTGCACAAGTCACAAGACAATGAGCAGTTAGAGATTTTAAATGCCTACCTGGAATGAAAAAGCCAGTGTGATACCCAAAGACATTATATTTACAGTTACTGAAATATTCAGAACACTTTTTTTAGGACAGAACTCTCCAATTGTATTGGTCAGTAAATCAAACATGCCTGATCAGTAAGAGTTTTGAGAAAGCCAGACGTTGCCTAACACTAAACAACCTCCAATAAAATCTGATGATTGCTTTTAGCTCTAAATACTTATTCTCCCCAGTCTCAAATGCTGGACTGTGAAAAAAAATTGTAGTTCAACATTTAAAGGTTTCATAATTTCAAAAGTAAAGCAAAAGAGAGCTGGAAAAAGTAGAGAGGTTGCTCAATGATGCAGATTGTGCTGATGTTAGTTCTTGGGAAATCACACATGAAGCTTCTCTCTCCAAGCTGACTTGCTGTCTGTTGGTTAAAGCAGCAGAGGAATAAGATGTTCATTTGTATGATTATGGCACCTGCCCTGTAGAACAGAGATATGGACAGATCTAGTAAGAATGTTGTCAGTGGGAGTGCAAGGAAATGAGGTGCTTGTAGATATTCTACAACTCTGGCAAACATTCAGACTAATTGGTGAAACAGGAACTTGGTTTCCTGAGTTTAAAGTCACTGATTTTCACTTCATTGAAGTCTTCCCAGAACTGGCATATTATAACTAATAGTGCCACCCTGGGGCGGCTGAAGTCAAGGAACAGTGATTTTTCTATCTTGTCTAATAGATTGATGGATTCATATCTTCCACCGAGTGAGAGCAATGTGTAATGGTAAGAAAACGACGTGTAGGTGTGGTGATCAGTACACATAGCTGTGTGTGTTCATACGCTATAGCCTGTCTCTGATGAAGCATAAAATTTTGCTGCCTCTACCTGAACCGACAGAAAACATGCTGCCTTATTCCACTGTAAAGGTGGCCTTAGAGAACAAGTGGAGAGCTCTAATAAAAATACATGCAAACACACGCAGTGAAAAGCTAAATCAAAGACATCCTCATGCCTTGTGAATCTAGTGAAGACTTCCGCAAAAGCTGTCTCTATGACATACTTCTGCCTGTTAAAGTATTGAGAGAAGTATGAAGCAGAGTAAATCTTTCACAGATCACAAAGTTGTTTATTTGTATATATATGTTTTATTTTTCTAGATCTCCAAATGCATTGTGCATTTCCTAAGAAAGTTAGTATACCAATGATTTCTTGGTTCATGGATCTTCTCTCTTAGATTATATCAGCATAAAATAGAAATTTTACCATATTATATAAATGATTGGTCACATAATTCAACTAGCATATTCCAAATATTTAACTCGCTGTTAGCCAAAATACGTTTGTAAAAGATGATGTAGATAAACATTTGATAGAACACCTTGAACTGTTTATGGGAAGCTCCTAACGGAAAAAGTGGTCATAGTTCTTTGCAGATTGTCTAGATTAGATACTACATCAATGTTTTATGTGAAAAGCAACTGTAGAAGGGAAGTACAACAAAACAAAGCTGCAGGAATGCTAGCCTCACATGTACATGCCTGCTATCTACAGTGGACCAATGATAAATAAGCGGTTTGCAAACCATGCATTGGTTTCCAAAAGACTGGAAAACTATTCCCAGTAGCAATGATAGTACTTAGATATAAATTAGAGTAATTGTTATGAGATAGTTTGCAGAGTTACTTACTAAAATTTAACTGTCAGACAGTTCGTAAAACCTATTTTCCTCGAACAGGTCAGTCTAGTGAAAAAAATTGGAAAAATATTCTAAACATAAAGGAAGTTTATTACATATGTTAATGGAAATTAAGTGCCAGTACTTCATATATTAGCTGTCAATTTACCATCTTGTGAGTATAATGCTAGGCACATTTATTATGTAAATTTATATGTATTACACAGATGACAATAAAAAAATTAGATTAAGCTTTAAATTCTTAAAAGCTAATAAAAAAAAGAGAATGAGAAGTAGGTTCAATTTTTACCACAGACTAAATGTTTTTTTCACATTACTCTTGTTTTAGATATGTGAGAATTAGCAATGTCACCTCCTATTTTTTGATTTTATGTTCTCCCAGGTATCAACGTTCAGGACCTGAAGTTTTACAAAATTATACAGAAAGTAAACCAAAAATGCTCCCAAATACAGAAGTCTCCTTTTAAATGTCAGTATCTTTCCTCAAATTTTTTTGAAAACTTTACTTTAGGGAGACATTGACTGAGACAAGAAGGCAATTCTGATTCAGTAGTGTTGTAAAACCATGGGCCAGGAGAGGGGAAGTAATCCCTTCAGGACTTTCTCCATGAGATAAGGAAAAAAGAACACATTCTCAGGGCTAAATAGAAAGGAAAGGCATAACTGTTTAGCTCATGGGGCATCAAGTTATGAATTATTTCCATTTGTAGACAGCTTTGCTTGCTATGATGAAAAGAAAATAAAAAGTGGTTTTAGTATTGTTTTTGTAGTTTTAGTATTGTTTAGCATAGTTTATGTATGTGGGCTCCTGACTAATTAAGAAAGAGTATCTGTCCATATTGCTGCCCTGCTTTTTTGGAGGGGGAAAGGAGGGTGTGTGTTGTTTTTCTGTACAGTAGTGTATTTATGATATATTTGGAACATATATTGTGTGGATGGGAGAAAGAACTCTAGGTTTTCATAGATATACTTCTCAACTATACTCTTACATTGTGTTTGATGAGATGCAGGTTTAGTGTGGCATTTGGAATGGGGGATGTTGGGGTTTTTTGTGATGTTTTTTGTGACATTTTTCAGATGAGGCCATTACACTGTGAAAATATCTGCATTTTGAGTGGGCTGAACATATTCTCTACACTAACAGGTCTGTCTCTGTGTCTCTTGAGCAAGTATTTTTGCAACATGAAATAATTTATACTGTTTGTGAAACACTGCCTTTCAGGAAAATTTGTATTGAAAATGAGTAGGGAATACTCCTTTTATTCTATCAGTAAAGCCTCAGGGAATATGTATTTGTTACAACAGCTCCTGATTCTGATTCTATTTCCACAGCTGGTTTATCCAGCGTTTCAGAAAATATCAGATGCAAATGCATCAAAATACAGTAAGGTTATAATTCTTTATAGATCTTGGATACATTAAAGAAAGAATAGGTCCAAATATAGATGTCAGAAGTTTAACAGGACTATAATACAGGCTAAACTGTTGGAAATAAATGTGCAAACTGTACAATTATCAAACAATTTACTTTTTGGTCTACCATCAGGGTAAAATAAACCAAAACACCTGTTAAACAGTGTAAAACCTAATTTTACCTAATGGCCTTTATTTCCCTAATTTGCTTAGTTCTTGGGAAAAGCTACAATTCAGAAAAATATTTTATTCTCATTGTGGAATGAAATGCCAATTTGTTCCAGTTACCCTCAGTGTGCGTATCATACTTGTGCACAAAGTGAACTTCCTTTGTTGATGAACTGTGTAACTCCAGCAAGCTGTTGAAGAAACTATGACATGCAAAATCAAGCTTTTGCCTTTGTGTTCATGTGCTTCTGGAAGGCACACTTCTACTATTATTGCAATGGATTCTGATGGCTTAGGCCAATAAAAGCCACAAAGGATTATAGAAATTATTCTCTGAATGTGCTTAAGTCTTTATCAGTTCAGAAATGTCTAAAATGAACAGTAGTCTTCTGCACACAAAATGCAAGATGTATGAAAGACTATTTCAGTCTTCATTATAGATTTAATTCACATCATAATATATTAGAAAACAACTTTTCCAGTGTACTTGACCCCTCTGCAGTGTCCAGCATCCAAAAGTCTCCGTAACAAGTTAATTGATCTTTCATAAGTAAATCGTAAAGATGTCATCCACACAAACCCTGAAGTAGCCCAGCAAGCCCAAATATTACTTCTTAAAAATAAGGTGACTTTAGGAAAGATTATGAAATATAAGGACTTGAATTATTTTTCTATAACATTATTCTATACTGTCTGTTTCAAAATCTTAGAGAAAATGTGGAAAAGGGAGTTGTGCTTGTAAAAAAATATAAAAAGAGAAAAGGGTTTTTTATCCCCCTTGAAGCTGTAGGCAAGAGAAATGTATTAAAAATGCTAAAACACTTTTCATAAAAACACTTCTTCAGAGTAGACTATCCAAGAGATAAAAACCAGAAAAAGTGGATGAATATTAAATATAAACTCTTTCTATATCTAGGACTTGCTAGTTATACGGGTATTTTCGTAACTGTCTGTTTAATGACAATACAGAGGGTATGAGCAATGTGAAAATTAAGTCATAACACCTGGGCTCAAATGTGTAACGCAGGGGTAAGGCATAACTAACAGAAGAAAACAAATCATGTATTAATGAGTCCCAAATCATTCATCTGTAATAACAATTAAGTTCTATTCAGGGTTTATATTTCCCCACCTGCCCACAAAGCTGACTTGAGATTATTTTTCTCCTTTTTTTCAAAACAATTACATTCTGTATTAGTTGAATTATAATATGACATAGCTAGAAACACTTATACTCCCTAATGAGGTCAACCATTTTCTAGAAAACAAAAGGTTCAGTTGCTTTTCTTTTTATATATAAAATGTATCTTTGTTCATAATAATCAGCAATTAGATCTGGAAGTATCCCTATGGCTCCCCCTCCAGCTGGAAGAAAAAATAATTATATGGTTGACATTTCCTTTTGGACAGCAACTTCAGAGTTATTGTTCAAGCAACTATATTCATCAGTGCTATTTTGATTTTTAAGACTTTCTTTCTTAAATTTGTTTCAAGAAATCATTTTGATCCTTTCTGATTCAACTAAGAACTCAATGACACTTGATAGTCAGAAAGTAATGTTTTGATCAAGTAATATATATATTTAGAAGAGAGTTGAGAATGCTTTAAGAGATTTACCAGAGATTTCTAGTTAAGTATGGAAGAGAGAAATGGGAGAGGCTGAAGGCCTGAAGATTTATATGAATAAGAACATGAGATATACCTTCCACTGAAAGAATACCTGAATGCTACTCCATCTTTCTATCGTGTGTTTAAACTTACATCAGCTTATGTCAGTAGTATTATCTAGGGATAAGATAGAAAGCAAAACATGTGAAGGAAAAATATTATGTTCTGATTACCCCTAAAAATGATATAGGGATGAGATCTAAAAAACACAACCCACTCTGTATAAAATTGTAAATACTGCTATTATCAGGCTGATTTCTTTTTGGCATTATAGTAGATCCTTAGGGAAGAACTGTGAGATGAAAACACAGTATGATCTCTGGCATGGAAACAAGCAAAAATGTGATTACTGAAAACAAGGGATACTGTAAGAACAAATCTGACATTGACATCTGGACTGAGGAACTGGAAGAAGACCACAAGAAAAGTACACTACAAGGTATCAGAGAATTGTGAAGGATCCTGAGAAAAAGTTTAAAGAGCATTGTGCAACAGGGAATTATTAAGAATGATTCAAATGCATAAAAAGCAGTCAAAATTACAGTGTATCTAGCCAGGGATAACACTTTTTAGGAAAGCAAATAAATATGACAATACCTTATACTGAATGGAAAAAATCCATCTAAGTCACTTGAAACAATCTGATCAATGTATTGGGAGCTGCAGCTGATCTAAAGTCATAATAAGATAGACAGTTTTGGATTTGTACCTTTATTAAAGTGATCTTTCCCTTTTAGATGGCAACCTACTGCACTTCTATTGGCAGTTCACAGCAACTACTTTGTGCTGTAAGACAAAGCTGAGAGTTAGATGTCTGGATATCTCTACCAATCTTGTCCATAGAAACGGAAGCCTTACAGTATTCAGTGGTATATAAATTGTATATGGAATTTTGGATCCTAAGACACACAGACATTTTTGAAAGTCTGGCCCATAAGCGCACAACATAACACATATCAAAACAAAGCATGATTCGTGGTCATCACCTTTAGGAAGATTGGTTGAGAGTGAACTGTGGTCTAAGTACCACAAAACTGCAACAACACACCATTTTGTAAATTCATAGATTCTGTCAGAAAAAAATTCACTCAGACATAGCATTTCACACTTACGGCTAAATGGCCTTTAGAGTGGAGCTTAAAACCCTAGAGAGGGGTCTGCTTCAGCTCTGCAGCTACTTGTATACATAACTATACAAATCCAGAGTGGATTACCTATGAAATCCAGAATCTATCTAGTGACAGTAGTTGAATATGAGCCAATAAAAATATAATGGAGAGTGGAGTAGAGTGTTTTAATAATTACTCTTACATTGCCTATTGCTCAGTGAAGAACTGTGCACTGATTAGTATTTTTATACTGGCCAGATCCCTAAATTAAAACCTGGTCCCAGCATTCTGTGTGCACATTGTCAGGCACCACATGGTTTCAAAACAGATGTTCCAAGTACTATACAGCCAGTTTTGCAGTTGCTTTTCCTCTCTGCTTCCCCTCCACCCCTAGCTTATCTAACTCAAGTGTGCAATAAGTCACTAGCTGATGATTGTTCTGACAAGGACACAGCTTCTCCAGGTTTCCATGGCAGTTATATGCCTGGAATGCAGCTTAGTACAATCCTGAAGTAAGTCCAATATGCCCAGAATAAGAGAAAAAAGAACAAACTCATTACTAGTTGCACCCAGTTATGCACCCTGTCCTGTCCCATGCTATGTACTGTAGGTGAAGGTTTAGCAAAGAATTCATCCACAGATATCTATTGACTTTTGCCTTGAAATCAGCATTCTGTCATTTTGCATTACATAGGCATTCCAGTGTAATAAATTATATTAATAATAAAGGCAGAAATATTAGACCATTCAGAATTTGCAGCAGAATAAAATCACTAAGCAAAGATCAAATGTGCTTCCAGAAATCATGTAATTGTTCAGATTGTTAGCCACAGATAGTTAATATATTTAATTTGGGTTTTGCAGAAATGAGAAAAAAATCATCTGGGAAAATCCCAAAAGCATTTCTTAAACTTTGAGTTCAAGACTTGGCTACAGCTGAGATGGATTACATTTTTTTTTTTTTCCCAGCAGGTTGAGGGAAGTGATTCTACCCCTCCGCTCAGCTCTGGTGAGAACCCACCTAGAGTATTGCATACAGCTCTAGAGTCCTCAGAGTAAGAAAGACATGGACCTCTTGAAGCAGGACCAGATGAGGGCCACAGAAATCATCAGAGGGATGGAACACCTGTCCTATAAGGTAAAGACTGAGAGAGTTGCGATTGTTCCACCTGGAGAAGAGAAGCTTCTGGGGATACCTTATAGCAGCCTTCCATTACTTGAAGGGAGACTACAAGAAAGCTGGGGAGGGGCTTTATACAAAGGCATGTAGTGATAGGATGAGGGGAAATAGCTATAAATTGGAAGGGCAAAGATTTAGATTAGGCTTTAGGGAGAAATTCTTCACGATGAGGGTGATGAGATAATGGAACAGGGAATTTGTGGATGCCATCTCTGGAAGTGTTTAAGACCAGGTTGGATGGGGCCTTCGGTGCTCTCATCTAGTGGAAGGTATTCCTGTCCATGGCAGGGGGGATTGGAACTAGACAGTCTTTAAGATCCTTTACAATCCAAATAATTCTATGATTTAATGAATACTTACTTCAAATCTACTTGATGTCCACCTGATATCCAATTGAAAAGTGGAATAGACTCTACAGTATCCTCTTTTTTGTTGAGTATCTGAATGGCATTGAATAGTGCAAGTGTGGCACAATGAATAAAACATCCACAGAAAGTACTGTTTTAAGGTAAGGGGTTTTTAAAATAAGAAATGCCTGAAATCTGGGACAGGAAAAAAAAAAATTGTGGACACAATCTTATTCTGCAGGCTAAGAAAACTCAATAAGAGGAAATCTTAGCAATGATATGAATTGTGAAAGGCTGTCTTAGCCTCTGTAGATCATGTGGTTAACTTTGAATTAGAAGCTTCTCTACAGTTCTTCTCACAATATTGAACACATGGTGTCTACAAAACTACTGAACCTCCACAAACACTGAAAATCACTGAACAGTTAGAGCAATTTTTATAGGATCTAAAAGTGACTAAGGCAATATATTAAAAGCAAATAATAGCTAATAGGTACTTTTAAAAAAAACAGTCAGATTATTAAGCAATTTGACCAAAACGATAAAAGTAAAAGAAAGAAAGCAAAAATGGTAACTTTGGGGAGAATATTTTGTGGGTATAGGAAATGGCGTTCTAATTGTTGTTTAATAATTCAAGAGAGGATGAATTTTGCTTCTAACAAAGTATTGGATGCACATTGACAGAAATAAATTTGACACTTGGCAGAAAAAGCATCTGCTAAGGTCTGCTTAAGGCTTTATAAATCTATCTTGTGGTACAATTTTGCTGTACCATACAGTAAGTTCCCAGACTTGCAGGCTAGGGTGGGGGATAGGAAATCTTTTGAGTGTTTGTGAGGAAATGATGAGAGTGATAACAATCACTTTGGAGATTCTGCAGATATACAACTCTCTACTTTTGAACCCTGTCCAAATTATAATCAGAACAGTAGCAGATTGGTAAAAGATCAGTTGTTAGCAAACAGCAACAGTTTATAATTATATATAGAAAATTGATTAAGTCATGACTATATACAAAAAATATCACACTCATCCAAAAGTATTGAAAAAGATGAGGTAGATCAGAGAAGAGGATAAGGACAGATATATATAGAGAAAGAAGTACTAAAGAAGGAAAAAATAGGGCAGAACAGAAAGATAGTCACCAGCAAATGGACAAAGGTCTCAGCTTGTGGTCTTCTGTCAGCAGTTGTGCTCCAATGAGCAGTGGGTACATATGAGGGCTCCTGTGGTGAACGGTTTATAGACTAGACCCTACCCACATTATCATACAAGTCTTGGAGAGGAGGGATCTTGCTGCGCAGTGTTACCTCTGGAAAGTTCTAGATATGACCACACCTGGAAGTTCCTTTGGGAAGGTTCCAGAATTGAGTCAGAGAGGTTTCCAGGGGTCATTTGCAGCCCAAAAGATCCTGGTCCAGGCTGACTGCTGTGTGAACTCTCCAGGTGCACACACATAGTTTGGGGCACTCACTCCTCCCCTCTCTCTACAAGAGTGATTCAGCATTTCCTGGTCCATCATCAGCCACAACCCCATCCCTTTTTCAACCACGTTTTCCTGCTATTAGGCAGCAGAATGTTTAAGCAGCCTAAAGTTTGAAGCACATACAGTTTTACAATAAGATTTATGTTTAAGAAAAAAAAAAATAATTGCCCAGTACAATTAAAGAAGATTGGTCCTTACATAGATTAACACAACAAAACAAAAAAATAGACTTCTATTATTAAAACATTAAAACTAATTAGTAAGTCAAGTGAGGTTTGGGTAGGAGGCCCAGATGAGGTCAGCTGCATGGTAAAATTTCTAAATACACAGAGTACATAAAAAAGTAAATAAAGCAATGCCAATACTTGTTTCTAGTTTTAATAAAAAAACCCTCACAATCAAGTAAGTTTTATAATTTTTGAAGACAAGTAAAGCCAGCAATATTTTCACATTTGTACAAAATATCAGTCCCTGTTCAAACTGTACTAACCACAGTGACTGTCTTACGAAACTTCTAGCTTTTGATCACATCTCATCTAGAAAAGCTATATAAAACCACTTTGATGCAACTAATAATTACTTTTACTTTTCCCCATAGCAGTTTAAAGGACCATATCAATGTTCTCTAAAAAGAACGGAATGGAATGGAATGGAATGGAATGGAATGGAATGGAATGGAATGGAATGGAATGGAATGGAATGGAATGGAGGACAATACAGGATTGTGAGAAACATGCAAGAAAGAAAAAGGCCTTAAATTATTAAAGAATTATATCCATCTTAAAAATGACAAGGGAGAGAAATACTGCATTGCTTTCACCTTCAAAATTGCTCCTGATTTGTATATCCATGTTACCATCCTGTTCTGAGAATAATCACTCCCTAGCAACATTTTCAGTCATTTTTAAGAGTTTTCAGCTTCAGTACAGTCTTCCTCGCAGATATGAGAAGGGAAAGCTTTCAGTTTATGTTCAGAAGTCTCAGAGATTTTTGTATACTTTTCTAATGGCAATATTTATTGTGAAATTCTATAGATTCAACTCTCATACTCTTTATAAAAAAATAAAAAAGAAAAATGTACCCTAGACTTATCTTATTGTTGTAAGAATGGTTCAAAATTGTTCTACTAATGCAGTCCATGCTAACTGATAACTAAAATAAAACTAAATTCAGGCCAGAGAACAGACTCAGCAATGTATGTAATTATTTAAATAATTTCTAAATCTAGTGGTCAAAGTTTCAGGCTTGGTGTGACCTACTGGGGACTTTAAAGTTGGAATAAAAGCCTGCCCCGCAGTTGCAGCTCTCATCAAGGATAAAACTTGAGTAGACTGCTGAAGGATAAGTAGACTTAAGGATTTGTCAGTCAGCCACAGAGGAAAGCATACTGACACATATAAAGCATTAGCATTTAGGGGGAAACTTACTCATTGTACAAGGGCTAATACATTAAGTTAGAGTAGAAATATGCTGGTAAGCACAAACTCTTGTAAGCCATTTATTGGAAGTGGCATCGATAAATATTCACAGTGTGAGAATAACTGAGAGTATAGCAATAAGAAAGAAGAGAATGACTAAGCAATGGTCTCTAAGAACAAAATAAAACCAAAGAAGTAATATTAACTGTATGTCTTGGCCATTAATTTCCAAAATTACTGCTCCTCATGGAGATATATTTTAGAAAGCTCTTTGCAGAAACTGCAACAATTTTTCTTCCTGTGCTGATCTATAAATATTTTATTCAAAATAAGGAAAACAAGAAAGAAGATCAGATCTAAATCTAGAATGCTTCTTTTACATCGACTTCACATTCTTGGTTCATAACGTTAAATCTCTATTCACAATAAATTCCTGCTCAATCTCTCTCTATAAGCTCTGCAAAGGGGCTAGAATTTTAGGAGCTAGTAGAATTATGTCCTTAGAAACAAACTTGTAAAAAGCTTCAATCAAGAACAAAAGAATAAAAAATAAGTAATCCTAATGATTTGATGCTAGCTGCAGGTATTGTTAAAGGAAACATGAATTAGGGTCTCCTATTGACAAAAGATTTCTTTAAAACAGAGGCACATATTTCTCTAGACTCTGAGTTCTGGTCTCTGTTTGTTTGTTTGTTATTTTGTTTGTTTCTTTTCCCAGATGATATATATTATTGATTGGATAGATAAGATTTTTAATGACAAACAAACGAATACAATCCTAAAGTCAACAGCTGACAGAAATGAACAAGTACACCACAATGAATATATGAATAGCAATTGGAGCTTCTATGAAGGGTTAGATTCTCCTGCATACTCAGGCTCAGGAAATGTGTAATTAGATGTCCATGAGAATGGCCAGGCCTCCTCAACAGTGATTTCTTAATGCTAATTCAGCAGCAATCACCTGACAAATAAAGTTAGGTTGTCCATGTACCATCCAGCTAGTCAGTCTCAAGATCTCAGTGAAAATTCAGAGGGATCATAGTGAAACTTGGGGTTAATTATATGTAAAGTTTTTGGGTTTTTTTCTGTAGATACCATACTTACCATAAGTTCCGAGCATCCTTTATTATTGCCACGTAATGAAATATGTTATTTATAGATCAATGTGAAGGTGTCTTAAGACAATATTTAGAGGATTAAACCTTAGGATTTGGCATTCCATTGTTATTTTAATCCATTCCACTTACTTTCCTAAGCTTTCTATTCTTTTCTTTCTGCCTTTTACAACAATGGTGTTGCAATTAATCTTGTAAAATTTACTTTGTAATTGTTTGCCTATCAAGGTCTGCAGTTTTGGATTATTTTCCAGTATGTGTGTGTGTATATATATATCTATGTTTATATATAATAATGTAAGTGGAGGGAAATTAAATATGTTTTTCGTTTAATTTTTCAGCCTTCATTATGTTTCCTACACTATCAAATCATTTAGAAATTATAGTAAGACTATTGCTGGGTATATTCTACTCTAAAGTGAGAAGTTAGTGCAAAACTTAAGTCAGTCTACATCTATTAGGTTATACTTTAAATTTTAAAATATGCAAAGATTTCTAGGTAAATTGCTAATTTTAAAATTGCAAAACAGAAAAAAGTATAGGAAGGAAAATACAGTTACTCTACTATTTTCAGTAAACTGAGCTAGTTCTCATTGAATTTATCTCAAAAAAGGCGTCTGGATTTGCTCCAAATATTGCAAGCAATTGCTCTTTTAGTACTGTCTCACAATATGTTGTGATTTGAACACTGTTACAAAGCAGTCAGGGTCATAGAAGTAATATAAATACGTGTGTGCGTATATGTATACATACTGCAGTATTTAATACATCTTTTATGCAGAATACTGCAATTAGAGAATGACCCTAAAGATCTTGGTAATGGACTTAGATGCAAAACCAACTTCCTTTAGCCAAAGTTCAAACTGATTTTAAAGGCAGATGTTTGACTCACAAAGCTATGGCACTTAAAAAACAACCAAGCAACAAAACCCAAAAGGGATTGACCTGTGTTTTCTGACCTCTATCTGGCCAAAGATAGTTAAAAGCAAACTTGAAAAATGTTAAAATGTCACTTGCGCAATTCATGTCTAGACATCTAATTCGTAAGCGTCTTTAAAATCTTCAGTCACACTTTTTGATATCCATGGCTGACATAGGTCCTTTGTAAAACAAAACTGAGGGACACTTTCCTTCTCTACTTAAAATATTTCCTTTAGTGACATGTCCAGTCAGTGAGGAAACAATTCTCCCTTCTTAGGCAAAGTAGTCCAGCAAACTCTATCAATTTTTACAGGTCCATATTTTTAAGGCATCTTCCTTGTCAGTTTCACTCCATCTCTCCCAAATCCTATGGAGTTCATACATGATATCCCTTCTACACGTTCATTAACTTACACATCCCTGCTCTAAAACATTTAAAATATTTTTTGTGGATTAGTTTAATGCATTCTCACTTGTTAAGAAAACCATTTTCTAATCACACCAAACCCAAATTTTAAAAGCATGCTCTTTGCTGGGATACATCTCACCCCAAGTCAGTTGATCCAGTTCACAAGACACAGGTCTAAAAAGGTCAATAGGAAATCCAGCTCAAAATTTTTAAGCTCTTGAGCAGTTTGTAGATTTGGTCTTGTCCTTTGCTTCCAGAGTCAGTAATCAAAGATTCACATTCTTTCTTTTTACAAAGTCTGGATAACACTTCTTGGATAACAGTATGCAGAAATGAAAAAAAAAAAAAGTAACTAGGAGATGGGCTTCTCAATTCCAGTGTTAGTGTGGATATTTCTATTTCCTAATAAACATTTTGAAAAAGATCTTAGCTTTTGTGCCATTTGCCCCTGTATTCCTGTAAGCCCTTATGGCAGATCATTTGCAGTTTTCTCGTGAAACTAACTCTAGTAGCATCGATCTTCATACTTGCAAAACTCAGCTTCATTAGGAGGAAGATACACCTTTTTCCTAGTTCAGACAGATATGTTTCTATATTACTACAAATATATAATTGAAAGTGTATGTTTATTTAGATCAGTTCCAATAAAGCTCCACTTTCCTTTTTTTGTTGATTTTTATACATCATTTAGGACACACTGGAATATTGATTAAGGAACAGAAGAAAATTTTTGTATTTTATGTAGTAAATTTGGAATGGTTTCTCTTTAATACCACAGTATTATTTCATGACTGTTTAGGACTAATGTAACCAAAAATCAGGATATTTTGTTGTATTGGCTTGTGATGATATGAAGAATATTTTGGGTTGCAATGAAATACATAACTGGAATTACTACTGTGAATAATCTGTACAAAGGCAATATTTCCTGAATAATTCTGAACGTGTTCCTACACAGATCAAGAGAAATTCCCTATTTGTAATTTGTGCTAGGAATTTAACATCTGAATTTGGATATGTTAATTGGCATTAGGGCAATGACCTTTTTGTACGTAAGTCAGGTAAAAAGTTCAGAGATGTCTAACACAAGTAGATTGCCTTAATGTGACAGAATAAGATACAAAATTCTTTCTAAATCGTTCATGTAATGGTTTGATTTTCAAGAGTAAAAAAAAAAGAAAAAAATATGTTATTTACAAAAGACAAATATAAAAAGTATATTTTACATATATACAAGGTATTATTCATTAGACTTACATTAATGTTGTATGTGCAAAGAAGCCTTAGGGTAGATTTGCCCCATTTTTTTCTCAGCTACTTAATGGAGAAACCAATTAATTTTCATAAGATTCAGATGATATTGAAGTTTAATTTTAAAGGAGTTTTTTGGAATTGCAGTGTATTTTCCTGTCAGAAACTGAGAACAATCTCATGGAACAAGTACAAGTATGCTTGTATCTGGATAAATATGGTTATATATGAATATATATGAGATGTAGTTAAAACTAATTTCACTGATTTGCAACAAAGGGCTACTGCATCCTCCTAGTTGCACTGGTCTGATGAGTAAATTGGTCACTTTCTCGAGCAATCACATCATTAAGGGGAAATGGAAGGGTTCCAAAAAAGAAGGATGTAAACCAAACTTAGACTCAGTGTTGGGGAATCATAGAATCATTGAAAAGTTTGCATTGGAAGGCACCTTAAAGATCATCTAGTTCCAACACCCCTGCCATGGGCATGGACATCCCACTAGATCAGGTTATCCAAGGCCCCATCTAACCTGGCATTAAACAACTCCAGGGATGGGGCATCCACAACTTCCCTTGGCAACCTGTTCCAGTGTCTCACCACTATAAATCTGCCCTTCTCTACTTTATACCTGTTCCCTCTTGTCCTATCACCACAAGCCTTTATGAACAGCCCTTCTCCTACTTTCTTGTAGGCCCTTTCAGATACGGGGAGGTCACTAGAAGATCTCCTTGGAGCCTTCTTTTCTTCAGTCTGAACAAGCCCAACTCTCTCAGCCTGTCCTCATAGGGAAGGTGCTCCAGCCCTCAGATCATCTTTGTAGCTCTCCTCTGGGCCCATTCCAACAGCTCCATCTCCTTCTTATGTTGAGGATTCCAGAACTGGACACAATACTCTAGATGAGGTCTCACAAGAAAGGAATAGAGGGGCAGAATAACTTCCCTTGACCTGTTGGCCACACTTCTTTTGATGCAGCCCAGGATATAGTTGGCCTTCTGGGCTGAGAACGCACATTGCTGGCTCCTGTCAAGCTTCTCAGCAACAAGTACCTCCAAGTCCTTCTCTGCAGGGCAGCTCTCAATCATGTCATCCCCCATCGTGTACTGAAACTGGGGATTGCCCCAACACATGCGTAGGACCTTGCACTTGGCCCTGTTGAACCTCATGAGGTTCTCACAGACCCATTTCTCCAGCCAGTTTAGGTCCCCTAGATGACATCCCATCCTTCTGGTGTGACAACTACACCACTGAGCTTGATGTCATCTGCAAACTTGCTGAGGGTGCACTCAATCTCACTGTCAATATTGTTGATGAAGATATTAAACATCATTTGTCCCAGTGCAGACCCTTGAGGGACACCACTAGTCACAGATCTCCATCTGGACTTCAAGCCATTGAACACTACTTTCTGAATACAACCTTCCAATCTGTTTCTTATCCACAGTACCATCCATCCATCAAATCCATATCTCTCCAATTTAGAGAGTAAGATGTTGTGGGGGACCTTGTCAAAGGCTTTACAGAACTCTAGATAGATCATGTCCATTGCTTTACTCGTGTAAAAACAGAAAGGGAAGTCAAGGACATCAGTAACAGTTTTCAGGCTCCTAGATAAAAGGGTAGAGAAACCATGCTAAAAACAGAGCAATTTTTTTTACAACAATAGTACCTTAAAGAGTTTAAAATTCTATATTTCTGTCTTTCTTTGATAAAGTGCCATGGTTATAATGGTAAGCATGTATTTACATACGTACAGATTATTTACTTCTTAAAATACCTGGGATTCTTTGCTCTTGAAACTGCTTCTTGTAATAGTAAACAAATACCTAACATACACTCTGACAATAAAATATAAGTTGCCCACAGAATTTCACTGAAGATCATTTTATTTTTATTTTCTGTCATCTCACAGAAACTTGTAATTTGTTGTCATCGCTGAACAGGATTTTTTTCTTTCTAACTCTCCAGAAGAGGCATTTGACAGAACATGAAGTAGAATTTTATTTAGCAGTTGGGAATCTTTGAAGGAAGGACTGAGCTGAGATGATTCACTGTTGAGCAAAATAACTCAGTGTGACTATTGTGGCAAAATTACTACTACACTGAAATTTATCAATACCTGTCATAGCATAATTGTACAGCTCCAATACAGGAAAATGTGTGGCATAGTTGGTTCACCTTTGTTCAGTGCCTGTTACTCTCAATATTTGATGAATAAACTAAAACAAAGGAAAATAATATAAAACAGGACATCAGATGGCATAGTACATTTCCATTTCTCCTTTGGACAAACATTGATATGAACACTATTGAGCAAGCACAACGCTCACGTTTCACAATAAATGGTTAAAAAAAAGACTTGGACTAAGACAGCACATTGTTTTATTTTATTTCAATGTTTTTCTGATGTCATCTACGTAATTTTAAATTTAACTTCCATCTGAATTAAGCAGGCTATTTGCCATAGAAAGTTGCTGTTATAATTTAGTCTCACCTCTTTATTCATTTGTAACATACTTATAAAAATGATTTCTAAATGCAAGACTATGAAGATCAATTATATAATATACAGAATAAACTATATATCTGTGATTATTTTTCTGCAGAAAAATGGTTTTGATTTCACCGTACACTGAAAATTACAGTCTAATTTCTGACTTCAGTACTTCAAAGTGATACTTCCATATGTGTTAGGAATGTCTTTTCGTGGGTATCACAGTACAGAAAAAAACTCCTATATTAACCAAACAATGAGATATAATACATTAATAAGAAGTATGTAAAGATATAAATAAAATAAAATCTATATTTAATTATCATAGAATCACAGAATAACCAGGTTGGAAGAGACCCACTGGATCATCGAGTCCAACCATTCCTATCAAACACTAATCCATGCCCCTTAGCACCTCGTCCATCTGTGCCTTAAACACCTCCAGGGAAGGTGACTCAACCAACTCCCTGGGTAGCCTGTTCCAGTGCACAATGACCCTTCCCATGAAAAGTATTTTCCTAATGTCCAGTCTAAACCTCCCCTGGTGGAGCTTGAGGCCTTTTCCTCTTGTCCTGTCCCCTGTCACCTGGGAGAAGACACCAGGTCCCTCCTCTCTACAACCTCCTCTCAGGTAGTTATAGAGAGCAATAAGATCTCCCCTCAGTCTCCTCTTCTCCAGGCTAAACAACCCCAATTCCCTCAGCTGTTCCTCATAAGACTTGCTCTCCAGCCCCTTCACCAGCTTTGTTGCTTTTCTCTGGACACACTCCAGAGCTTCAACATCCTTCTTGTAGTGAGGGGCCCAGAACACACGATTCAAGGAGCAGTCTCACCAGTGCTGAGTACAGAGGGAGAATCACTTCCTTGGTCCTGCTAGCCACACCATTTCTGATACAAGCCAAGATGCCATTGGCCTTCTTGGCCACCTGGGCACACTGCTGGCTCATGTTCAGTTGGCTGTCAACCAACACCTCCAGGTCCTTCTCCTCCAGGCAGCTTTCTAGACAGACTTCTAGTCTGTAGCACTGCATAGGGTTGTTGTGCCCCAAGTGCAGGACCCGGCATTTGGCCTTGTTAAACCTCATGCCATTGGACTCAGCCCAACGGTCCAGCCTGTTCAGATCCCTTTGCAGAGCCTCTCGACCCTCCAGCAGATCCACACTTCCACCCAGCTTAGTGCCGCCTGCAAACTTGCTAAGGGTGCACTCGATGTCTTCATTCAGGTCATTGATAAAGACATTGAACAGGGCTGGACCCAGCACTGAGCCCTGGGGAACCCCACTTGTCACTGGCCTCCAGCTGGATTTAACTCCATTTCCCACCACTCTCTGGGCCTGGCCATCCAACCAGTTTTCCACCCAGGAGAGTGTGCGCCTGTCCAGGCCAGATGCTGACAGTTTCCGAAGCAGAATGCTGTGAGAAACTGTATCAAAGGCTTTACTGAAGTCCAGAAAGACCACATCCACAGCCTTTCCCTTGTCCAGCAGCAGAGTCACTTGGTCATAGAAAGGTTAGTTTGGCAAGACCTGCCTTTTGTGAACCTGTGTTGACTGGGCCTGATCACCCGGTTCTCTTGCATGTGCTTCATGATAGCACTCAAGATCACCTGTTCCATGACTTTCCCTGGCACTGAGGTCAGACTGACAGGCCTGGAGTTCCCTAGATCCTCCCTGCGACCCTTCTTGTAGATGGGCACAACATCAGCCAGCCCCCAGTCCAGTGGAACTTCCCCAGTCTTCCAGGACTGTTGGAAGATGATGGAAAGGGGTTTGGCCAGCACATCCACCAGCTCCTTCAATACCCTCGGGTGAATCCCATCCGGCCCCATAGACTTGTGTGTGTCTAGTCGGGCTAGCAAGGCTCTGACCACCTCCTCTTGAAGCATGGGAGCCTCATGTTGCTCCTCTAGCTCCTGGATTTGTACACAGAGGGAACAACTTTCTTTACAATTAAAGACTGAGGCAAAGAAGGCATTAAGTACCTCAGCCTTTTCCTCGTCCCCAGTCACTGTTGCTCCTTCTGCGTCCAATAGAGACTGTATGGTCTCCCTAGTCCTCCTTTTATTATTTATATATTTACAGATTTTTTATTTATATATTTACAGGGTTTTCGTTATCTTTCATAGACTTTGCCAATCTGATTTCTAACTGAGCCTTTGCCCTTCTTATTTTTTCTCTCATTTCCCTCCTGTAATCCACCCAAGAGGCCTGTTCCCTCTTCCAGAGCCCATAAACATTCCTCTCCTTCTTGATATCACTCAAGATCTCTCTGTTCAACCAAGATGTTTTTTCCCCCTGATGGCTTTTTTTCCGGATCATGGGGATGGCTTTCTCCTGAGCTGCTAGGATCTCCTTTTTGAAAAGCTCCTAGCCCTCTTGGGCTCCCTTGCCCTTAAGCACTGTCTCCCATGAGACTTTGCCAACCAGCCTTCTGAAGAGTTCAGAGTCTGCCCTCTGGAAATTAAGTGCTACTGTCCTGCTGACCACCTTCTTCACTTCACCTAGAACAGAAAACCCTATCATCTCATGATTGCTTAGCCCTAGGTGTCCTCCTACTGCCACATCCCCCACAAGGCCTTCTCTGTTCACCAACAGCAGGTCCAGGAGGGCACCTTCCCTTGTTGGTTCATTCACCAGCTGTGCAAGGACGTTGTCTTCCACACACTCCAGGAACCTCCTAGACTGCTTCCTTTCTGCAAGTAAGTAGACATGTAATCTCTCACACAACTCAATATGCACACATAATAATTCACAGAACATGTACAGAAGATTGGCTAAATGACTTGTAATTGCGTAAAAATATGCATTTAGAAGAACATAAAACAGAACCAAAGCAGAATTCTGTATCCAGCACTAACTTTAAAAGTAAAATATTTTTCTACATATTACTCATGTTGGAGATTACTGATTTTCTACTCATTAATGAATCTCAGTTCTTTTTTCTGTGTACAAATTTTGAACAAATGTGTTCTTATTTGAATTTTTTGGAATCTTTTAGTAATTGCGTCATTATCAACTAGGTTAATATACTTATTGTATATTGAGCATTTACTACAAATATTGTTGGAAATATTCTCTGTTAGTATTCTACTGGTTCGTCACCTGAGACATATCATTATTTCTGCACTTGCTATGGATTAATTCCAAGCAGCAGAGAGTTCAGAACACCTAGGTGAACTTTTGAGAGTAAGAGCTATGCATGCATGTGTGTATGTGCACATATGCATTCACATGATGGAAACATTGCTTTTTCATGGTCATTCTTGTGGCCTAGATATGATCACATCTCAACTTTGTGAAAAGAAATGTTATCAGAATAAACAGTTACTGTTTAAGTAATCCTGCTGTTTCAGTATCTTCTTAATATGAAATACATGACATTTCCTCAAATTCAGTAAGTATTTACATGTAGTTCTCCATTTTCCTTCTATACATATTCTGATTGTCCAAATCATGTTATGAGGAGAGTCCTTCCCAAAATGTATCCTATATTTTTTGTTGTTGTTAAATTATTTAATTTGATAAAAATTGAGAATTATATCCCATCTTCATAATCAGAATGCAATTCCTTAAACTGAAAATAAAAGTCAAATCTTCTGCCCACAAACTGCTTTTTCACAACTTGTGTTTATTTTCCAGAGTTTGACAATGGCTTTGATGTCATTCTGTTGTGTTGTCTTCTGGCATGAAGACAGTAACATTGTTTATGTTTAGCATGAAATTGGTGCTTGCAGAAAAACACAGACTGTGTAAAACAAGATTTAAGTGGGTGGTAGTTAATATAGCTGGATAGGGTTAATCTGTAAGTAACACGATATTATCTTGTAATGGAGACATACAGAGACTACTGTACCCTATATTGACAGCTGCTGTGGATTTTTTGGTAGCTTACTTTTAAGTCAAGCTGGAATTCAGTAAATGCATTCTCATGGTGACTGCTTCATCTCTTAGCATTGAAGAGCTTTCATCTGCCCAGAAAAATACATGTATGTAGTAGCATTTTTTTAATGTTAAGAGTCCATGACTGCCTAGCAAAACACACAAGTGTGACTGCATGATAGTGACAGGCACAAAACCTGTAGAATGACACAGTGAGGACAAGCAGAGGACTGAGTCACTGCTCCGAAATTTCTCAAGTCTGAAAATTATGAGCTCTGTGTAAAATTCTACAGGATTCTGGAAGATGCTCAGTACTGCTTTGGATGCAGCTATAAAGTCTTCGAAAGCTGATTCTTGAGATAGGCCTCAAGTTTATGAAGTCAAGTAGATTAATCTACATATGTTACCTGGTGTAGCAGAACCTCAGTATGAAGAAGTTACCCACATCATGTCATTGACCTGGTTTGATAATACTAAGTGCCTTGCTCCTCAATAAGATTGATAGGACAGACAACAGGCAGATATTTTAGAGAACATATTTGTTAAAGCTCAAGTATTACCTTTTAACCAAAGATTATTTAAGTTAGTGTTATTAAGTAAGTTACTATTATTTTTTCTTCCAACAATGCATGCAGTGTCAATGAGAGCTCTGCAGCCAGAACTCACATAAAACAGGAAACCAAATCTAGATCACAAAAGTCATAAGAGGCTGCAGTTCATAATGTTGCAGCTGATATTCTAGCATTGTCTTCTTTTGCAGAGCTAGCAAAACTCAGCTTTCTGTGAGTCAGTCTATTCAATATGAGAAAATGATGATTCAGTCAGGCATTACTCTCTTGATGAAATCCTCTTTACAAATAAGGTTTTGATTCCCTGAACACAGCAGAAATCAATCAATAAAGCAAAATACTTTTGTTCACTGCTCTGAGATCTTTTTAGGTAGTATGCACCTAAAATCTCTTTAGCTTCTTTTTTAGCTCAGGGCAAAGCTATCCTTTCTTCTTCACTGTTGTGTGTATTTCTGAGAAAGATATACCTGCTCAGTCTATAGTCTCAACATTCCTGTTTTCCAAGTTATTTTTTTTGTGACCAGGTAGGACTACTGTGGTAAATTCTTGTGGTATATTTAAATATTATTGTGGTATGATTTAGTACATGATATCACAAGTATGACTAAGGAGGGCAATGCACCATGTCACAAGTGCAGAGAATGATAAATTTGACTTTGCCATTTAAACAGTGTTTCCTGAATTTATGCCTTCAGGCAAAACACTGGGAAAAAAAGTAACTTCATTCTTTAAACAAGCTGTTCTTTGGACAGAGCTGTGTTCTTGGTGTGGAGTTACTTTGTGGTTTAACCATATGTCAAAACTGACTTCTTTACTTGTGTTTTGTGTCTTAAACATTGTCTGAGTGCAGGGCTGCTTGTGCCTGAGGGACTTTTCAGTGGCTCCTTGTTAACAATGAGAGTGGGGAGTGTAGGAGCAGGCACTGCTCCCCCCACACTTCACCTGCAGATGGGCTAAGTGTCCCAGATGGGCTGATGCAGAGGAGGGAGAGGAGGGCAAGCACTGCCCCCTCACTTGACTGCAAATGCACACCTAAAGGGTTCACACAGAGGTTATTCTCATAATGATCTGTTGAACTGCCAGTGACCTAGTAGGTCCCAGCCTCAACTTGAAAACCTCCCAGGACTAACTAACATGCCTGAGTTAGAGAGCTTTCATGGCAAGACCACCTCTCACATCCAAATAGGACATGGACTTGCCCTATAAATAGCACCTGCCAAGAAGCCACTAAGCACGTGCCTACCACCCCATGGACCATGTTTCCTTAGGAAGGACTACTGGACTGTTCTGAAGAAGTGCTACTGGGTTGCATGTTCCTGAAGAATTGCTGCTGGAGGAATTGATGCTGGATGGATCACTTTTTCTGTGGAACTGCTGTGCCCCACTGGAGCATTGACTATTTTTCTTTTCCCCTGCTACTTCTTCCTTTCTCCTTCTCTGTCTTGTCCTGTTCTTATTCTCTTCCATTTCTTACGATACTTCTTTTACTTTGGCATTAAGTTATATCAGATTGAATCTAAGTTGTGTTGTGATTTGTTTAGCAACTCTGGTTGTGTTCAAGGTATCAGATCGTGATTTAAACATATTGGGATCTGTTTTGTGAATTTGAGAAATTGCAACTCAGAATGCTCTCGAGTACCTGTCCAAAAAAATACTGGATTTGAATCTGCCTTGAGACTTGTCGATCTCCTACTTGCTGTACAGATATCTCAGAATCCATTTTACCCTCCCTTTTGGAATGTGCAGATTGAGGCAGGTGTTCTTACTTATCCTGCCTTAGATGGAAGGTGGTGATTATAGCTGCCAGGCTGAGTGAGGTCTAACCTAAACATAAGAACAAGCAGTGATTTGAGAACAGATAATTCATTAAGACTGAGTAACATTTCTTTGTACACAAACTGACTCTGAGGTTTTTCCTAAGAGATATTCTCCATCTCCATAAGGTAATTTTTTTCAATGTCTGAACTAAGAGACTTGAGGATCATTAGAGCACCGACACTACTTGTTTAAATTTCAGGTGGGAAATTTACCTCAATATGAGAATTCTCACCTTTATTGTGTCTTTATAAATGTTTATAAATGTTATTATTGTTTTCAGTTTATGAATTCTAACTCATTGAAATCTAGGAAAAAAGCTAGCATCTCCTCTAACAAAAGAATATAGTCTTACAAAACTGTTTCTGTGGCTGCCAGATACTTCAGCTTCACTTCAATACTTAGTAATTTACAAAAGCAATCTCCTTTGAGTGCTATGTGTCCTTGAACATTAGTAGTTCAAATTATAATTTGCCTTGGAGGAAACCACTCATTCTCAATTCTGAGTGCAGGTAGAATTGCTGTTAAAAGTCAGAAAATGAATTTAAATAAATGAACCAGGTTAAATTAGCAACTGAAGAAAATCAAGAATGTATAAAAACAGTAAGGCAGAACACAAGTTTGCTGTTCTCACTAAACAGATATCTTGTTTTTCAAGTGGTTGTTACAAAGCAGAAGTGTCAGTTTTACTACAATAATATAAATTGATGGACTAAAAAAATTAATCCTTAATGGCTCAGTCATTCAGAGACAAGTCTATTTTTAAACACAAACCCTTAAAAATCAACACATCCCAAATCTAAAGTGATGCCATTGACCATACCTTGTCAATGCTAAGTGTTGTATTCAAATTCTTCAAAAAGTGTGGTGGCATTACTGCAGGATCTTATAGGGTCACACTGTCCATAACACTCAGGACGGCCCTGACTCAGAACCCCATTATTCCCTATAACTTCAACTGTCTCTCATGGGCTTGTTGAAAACTACTGGCTTACTGGCACAGTTCTAGGTGACTGTTTATTCCTCATTATTTGTATCCAGATTCCCTATTTTCATGTTTCTCTTTGCAATTCACCTCTATTCAGAACTTTCTTCCCTTTTTGCAAAGTTCTGTTACATTCCCTCCTTATTAAAGGGGTGTTGTTCAGCACTACTTTTTCTTATCTTGTCATTACAAGTTTCCCAGATCTTTTGGTCTCATAAATTCTTTACACTGTATCAAATATAACTCTGCTTGCATTTAATCTCCCATCTTGCTAGGAGCTGAAAGTACCTTCAATTTCAGTATGTTTTATTGCTGAATTACAGTGTTTTGCCATTTTTACTAATCTCATACTGCTGTATGCCTCACCTTTCCCTCTCTCTTCTTCTTTCTAATGGAGTTATTCTGGTATGTTCTTTTGCCAAGATCTCTGCTTTCTCTCTACCTTTTCACACATGTACTTTTCTGTCCTTTATTATTATTTTCCTGTTGTTTCTGGGAAAGCTATTCATGGTGTTTGCGTTTTGAAAAGTAATAGGAGCAGATGCTTAAATAAGGCAAAGAAAGGAAGGTAATGACTACAGCCATTATCAAAAAAGTAGAAGATTCTGAGCTGTACAAAATTTACGTTCAAAAGGTTATTTGCACATATTATTTCTTGGAATAAAATAAATAAATTATGTCCTCCTGCACTATGGGATTTGTGCATTTAAACAGATAGGCAAATCAGCCTGTTATAGGACATAGATTGTGGAGCTGTTTTGCATGTTCTTATTCTTACACAAAAAAAAAAAAGCAAAAAATAAGAGATTGTGTGTCTAGCTTTTTCTATGTAACTTTCTTCAGTATGAAACTCAGGCAATATAGATCTCCTATACAGATCAGAGCACAGGTTTAAAAAGACCCCCAGGATCATTGAGTCCAACCATTCCTACCAATCACCAAACTATGCCCCTCAACACCTTACCCACCGGTCTTTAAATAACCCCAGGGAAGGTGACTCAACTACCTCCCTGGTCAGGCTACTCCAGTGCCCAATGACCCTTCCCATGAAAATTTTTTTCTGATGTCAAGCCTGAACCTTCCCTGGTGGAGCTTGAGGCCATTTCCCTTTGTCCTATCCCCTGTCACCTGGGAGAAGAGGCCAGCACCCTCCTCTCTACAACCTCCACTCAGGTAGTTATAGAGAGCAATAAGATCTCCCCTCAGCCTCCTCTTCTCCAGGCTAAACAACCCCAATTCCCTCAGCTACTCCTTATAAGACTTGCTCTCCAGCCCCTTCACCAGCTTTGTTGCTTTTCTCTGGACACACTCCAGAGCTTCAACATCCTTCTTGTAGTGAGGGGCCCAGAACACACGATTCAAGGAGCAGTCTCACCAGTGCTGAGTACAGGGGGAGAATCACTTCCTTGGTCCTGCTAGCCACACCATTTCTGATACAAGCCAAGATGCCATTGGCCTTCTTGGCCACCTGGGCACACTGCTGGCTCATGTTCAGTTGGCTGTCAATCAACACCTCCAGGTCCTTCTCCTCCAGGCAGCAATGTGTCCTGCTATGTTAGTGAAGCAAAAAATATACAGATGTCATTAAGAGACAACCAATCTATGCAAAGCTAATAGAGTAGCAATTAGATAACTTACATCCACATAAGCTAAAATAAGCAAGAGAAGTTAATTAGAAAATCTTATGTCTAACTGTAAGGAATTTACCTTACTAGATCCTACCTCCGTATGCCCCAGAATCCCTCTTGGAGAACACATGTAGAGGAGAAGGAAACAGCTAAACTAACTCTTAAAGACTTTCAGATTGCTAGAAAATTACCTGGAGACTAAAGAGCCTTAAAAAGATAGATCAAGCTAAACAGAGCTACTGCTTAAGGATTTTTAAATAAATTGCTTACCAATGCTAAAAAATCCATAAAATAAGTTACGCCTCTGTAATCTGTCCACCTCTTATACTTTGCTTTTTGACTACGAAGACAAAGGACTACATGTCAGTTTCCAGTGTCCCTGTTCCTATTACAGAAGCTAAACTCAGCTTAGCCATGACATTTTTGAATGTTTTCTCCCTTTCCCTGCTCAAAAAGCAAAGGACTATGAGAGTGACTTTGAACATTTTATAATGTGGAGTTACCAACCCTTCTTTTTTCTGGCAGTTTATAGCTCAGTGGCTGGGACCTTCACATCTCTTCTATTTCATACTCAATGCTCAAATGAAGATGAGCGTATGAGCTAAAGCCCATAGGATTAGAGGAATTCTTTTCTAGAGTCTGATTGACAAATTATGTCCTTCTTTTTCCTCTCCTTCTTCCATTCTCTTTAACAATGGCTTATTATGAATTGCATGGCAGGCATTATCTTTTACATAGTTTTATATAGTATAGATGCTGTCCTGACAAGATTGATTATACTTTCTATAACATGTGACTTGAGAATCTGTAATCTTCTCTTTAGAAAGCCAGCTACAAAAGCTCATAATACTTTAAAAACTCGAGATGAGACCATGTGCACATAGTGAAATTTTTATTTGGTTGCTATTTGCAGTAAAATTTCTTCTTAAAAAGTAATTTTTGTCATCAGCATTTATGGTAAAAGTTAAACTTTTTTCCACATGTTTCTCAGCTGAAAACCCGGTAGTCCTGATTCCTAGCAGATCAAGTTGCTTAAAGAAGTTGACAAAATTTCAGGCATATTTCAAACATCATTCTGTCATAAAACTCAATGAACTGAAAACATTTACTTTCATTTTGTCCAGGCTTAACTAGCTTTTTCTATGTGGGCCTCTTCCAGAAGACTGAAATTTGATAGTTTTAAAAGAATCAGACTTATCATGAAAAGAAAACAAAGCCCCTTCTTTGCTTTCATTTGGTTCAAGGAGAAAAGATAAAATTGCATCAGTTTATTTTTTTGGTAATATATTCTTTTATGTCACATTACATCCCTTCAGTGAAGGAAAAAGACCATATATTCTTTAGATGGAGTCCCTAGCCTGAAACAAGTCAGATTCAGTGGTACTGGCACAGAAGCCTAAACCCTGTTCCCTGCTGTTCCTTGCTGCCTTAGTATTACTTGGCAGCTCATGTTGCTGGAGGAACTGTGAATATTTTGCCAAGTCATCCCAACCTTTGTCTCCAGACAAAGGAAAGTAATGTCCTTTCTGCATATACTATGAATTCAAATATTTGGGATTTCTCAGGGGATAGGCTAATTTAGGGGGAGCTCTGGATTTGTCCTAGTGCAGTGGAGCATCCGATCTTGCTTTTCAAATACCTCAAATATCTATTAATGCACCCTTCCTCCTCTGAAACAAAGATCCATTTCCATTAAGCTTACCTTCCAAGTATTATGTCTTACTGACTCTACCACATTTTTAGTTGGTTTTGCAGCTGCATCATAGCTTATATTGCTTAAGCATTCTTTCATTAATTGGCAATTTTCTATGGTCAGAATAATACACTTAAACACTGTGTTATGTTTGTACTGAGACAAAAGACAGGAAATTTTATACTGGCAATGAAGCAAAATCAGCAGGTGTGATTGTCATGATAACTACACCCCTGGGTGCTTAGAAGCACATGGCTGCATCTGGCCTATAGTTATCTCTCCAGGGGTGAGATTATTTCATGATAACCACACCGCCCTAATGGCCCATCGCATAAGTAGTATTCATGACCCTTATACAGAATCCTGCCTGTACTGAACAGACTGAATTTCTCTCCCATCCCAGCTGTCTCTACTTTTACGTTATTAATATAATTCTTTGTCTGTTCATTCCTATTCATTAAAGAGGTACATTTAATATAAATGCAGAGTGTCTTGTCTTTAATACCAGAATGATAGATGAATAAAATCGATGCTTTGGGTTAAAACCAACCATTTATCTAGATTCAAGGTATAGCATAACTGATTCTGTGTCACACATCTGGTGGAATCTGATCAGCATTATTTGCCATGAAAATCTCAATTTCAGAATGAGGGACTTTTCCAGTGCTCTGAACAAAGAATAATCACT
This sequence comes from Clamator glandarius, assembly GCA_033459285.1. Taxonomy (NCBI): domain Eukaryota; kingdom Metazoa; phylum Chordata; class Aves; order Cuculiformes; family Cuculidae; genus Clamator; species Clamator glandarius. Next base: position 166,694 of record JAUNZM010000133.1, read on the forward strand.
TCTACCTTATTACTGTATTATTGCTAGAGAATGTGTAAACAAATGAGAGCAGGGGCACAAATTTCCAGTCCTTTCTCACTTCATAATCATTGATAAGCAGTGTGATTTACAATTAGACTGAGGATACTTATAAGTGATACAGAGAAATAACTCAGAATTCAGGGAACCCAGGGCTGTGTCCTATGTCACCTAATTAATATTGGCTTATAAAGTGCAACTGTAAACTGCATAAACACTTCATGAGTACAGAAAGAAAATAAGTACTATAGCTGAAAGAAATATATTTTCTTATACTTTATATAATAGATTGTTTAGCCACTTCCCTTTAAAGGTTAATGTATTTTCCTAGCAATTTATGTTGAGCACAAAGGATCAGAAAAAGAGGAAATGACAGGAAAGTGCAAGCTACCAAGTAAAAAATAAAGGCTCCCTTCCTCCTAATGAGACTCAAGACACCACTAATCTCATCTGGTTTAGCTGATAAGGGGAAGGTATAAGATGGTGAAATGGATTCAATAAAGGAATATGTCTTTATTAGGCACAATCAACTTCCATTTGGGTTTTTGTTGTTTTTTTCTTCAGGAATATAAAAAGCTAAGATGACTACTTTTCACAAGGTACTAATCATTCAACAAGTTAAATCAATATCTTATTTTTTAAATTGAGGCAAAGCCACAAGATATTTCTTAATTAATTTCATAAGAGCAATTAAAAGGATTATTTTGAGACTGACTGTTGTAATTTAAATCAATTTTAGTACACAAAGTCATATTACCATCTTATCCTCTCTCCCTAGCAACAGTGGATCAAAACATGGTAGGGAAGTAAAATACACCCACTGCATCCAGAAAGGATAAGCACAGATTAGGATATTTAATTGTCTGAATCTCACACCTTCATTTAGTCTGAAAAAGCAATTTCAGGCTTTTTTTTTCAGGGTTTTTATGTTTTTTTAAAAAGTCTGTATTTTACACATAAGATCGAAAGGAAAATCGTTTTTAGTAAAATGTGGAATTTGTATTTTTCATTCCTTTTCTTATGAAATAAAAAAACCCCAAAACTATGACTGAAAAAGCTGGAAGGAATGGAGTATCTATGATGTAGATGGAAGCCACTGAAAAGAAATATTGTGTTACATTAGGATTATTTTTTTACATTAATGAGTAATGTAAAAATTGGAAACAGATAAGCAATGGATTTCTAACCAATTTACTTCTGTGTCTAAATTTTGGATTCACAAGTCTGTTCGATAGGTAAGCAACAGCACAACATAGTACTTTGTTTTTTCTTTTAACTTCAGGAATCCCAGCTTACAAGTCCCTCAAAAGCTCAGTGAATAATTTAATTCTCCCTCTAAAAGGGGAAAATGTCAAAATCCACAGGCTTTTCTTCTTAGAACATCTAAACAAAATTGTCTTCCTCTGCAAGTCATAGTTTTCCTTCACAGGCAGCCAGTCAAGCATCTGTCCAACTTAGTTCTGTGTTGCATACTACACAATAAAAGGCAACTATAAAACATTCAGCCTTAACTTCAGATATTCCAGGTAACTTTTTGACTGTTTTCTTTAAGAGTTCAGCACAAGCAGGGAAATATTGAGTGTTTATCTCATAAATTTGTTTCAGCTTTATTAGTAGATACCCATTTTCTTTAACAGAGCATGAAATGGTGAGACATAAGGGAACAAAAATAGATTTAAATAAATTCATTAAGCTCTGTTATTCTCCAGGTGAATGATACCTGAGAAATTCTCAGTGATCAACAGAGAATCAGATACTTCTGGACAGAAAATGGCTACACATTCATGACTTGGGATGCAAATCAAAGTGTAGAATAGAATTTTTAATTCTATTTTTGTAAAACAGATTGAAAGGAGTTTCTCCTGCTTCACTTACTAGTCTATCTATTTTGTGCATGCTCTCTGAGGAGGAAATGTTTTGATGCTTTTCTGTATTGTGATCTGTTCAGGAAAACCTGTAGTCTTGTGTAAAGTTTTCATCATATGAACTCTTCCATAGAAGGTGAAATTATGTGATTTTAAAAGATTGTTCAAATCCTTAAAGCTAAGCTTACTTTTAATTTTAATTTTTTACTGAGATAGTACTGCTTAGCAGTGTAAAGAGTTGGGCATCAGGTGTGTGTATGTCACTCAACTTGTCTATAAAGGCTTCCTTATAAATGAATTGAAATATTTTACTAAGGAACCTAAGGTTCCCTTGTGCTTTCTTTTGTCAAGACCTAAGAAATGGTAACTAATCTACAGGTATAATATGGAAATCAGACAGTGTGATAAGTGGGGTATTTAGCCACAAATTTCATTGTACAGAAGAAAGTTCCTAGGGTCAGTATTTTAAGTTATCATTCATCTTTCTTTACATGTATGTCAATGGAAAATTTCTTGCTTATGACTAAGGAAATCTTTTTATTGTTAAAAATATTCTCATTCTTGATGGAACACATATTTAGAATAAATCTGGTTATTGCATTCTCAGGCTGTTAAGAAACTTTCTTGAAGTATTTATTTTCAAACAAGGGAAAATATATTTGTCTGAATGAAGTCAAAAGTTTCAACTAATTTAAGCTCTTTCGAGACTTTAGAATTTAATGAAAAAAAAACCAAGCATACTAAAATGTTCTTAAATGTATCAGTTACCTCAAAGGTCTCCTACATGACAAATGGATTCTAATATTTTAAGTTTTGAAGAGTGAAGACATATCACATAGACTGAAACAATAGCACTGCACATTTGAAAGAGAATTGCCTTAGCGTTAGTAGATCTTACAAATCTCATTCCAAATAACATAAACGTTGTTTGTTCTTTATATAACTGAGATGACAAATTCTTTAACATTATAGGTTATTATTTCCTGATACTCTTACTGTGCAGTAATGAAACTATTTATATATAATAAAGGAAGACCATTTAGGCTACCAAATAGAAAAAAAACACATATAAGCATAACCCCCCCCATACATTAATGGAGTAATTAATTTTCTGACATGGTTAAGCGACTTTAAAAAAAGGCTTCTACCCTCAAGAATGATCAGAAGAAATAATGTAATTATTCTCAATAAGACAATGAGACCAAATAACTATTAAAAAGAAAGATATGTTTATGAATCCAGTTTTATTTTAAAAAGTTAAGAGCTGGAAAGCTTTTGTATGTTTTTGAGTGTCTAGATTTATAAGAACAAAAGTTTCAGCTCTTGTTAAAACTGATGAAACTCAAAGAATATACTAGAAAAAGAAGTTACTGAATATTGTTTTAAGATTCTCCACCACCACAAGACTATTTGCCTCTCAAGTTGATAAAAAAGTATTATTACTCCACTGCATGTAAAGTAGCAGACTGACTATTGATGACCCAAAACGTGTAATGAAACAGCTCAGGAAGGAATGGAGCCAAACCGAATATGGCAACAGCTCATTCAGAACCCAGAAAAACGTGAATGAGAACCCGCTCTCTTCCACATAATTAGAGATAAAGAACACTTCAAAAGCCTTTGGAGCTGATTCAGTTCATTTCTCTGACATTCTTCTGAAACCAAAATGACCTTTCTAGATCAGTCTTATTGCTTTAAGTAAGACCTCTCTCCTTCCTCCCTGTGGCATCTGACTGAATCTGCATAGCAAGTTTCAGGTCAGCATGCTTCCACTGAATGATTTCACAGAGAAAAAAAACTCAACCAAACAAAAAAGAGATGGAGGTCTAAGCAGTTATTTAATAATAGTTTTCTTTCAGGGTTTGAATGATCTTTTTATATTATTTAATATATTTAAGCATAGAAAGCTTCTTCACTTAAACACTGACTCATTTATACTGCTTATTTCTAGAGAGAATAGATAAACAAAACAAGCCAAAATAATCAATGGAACTAAATTCACATTTTGCATTCATTTTCTTACTTCTCATGATAATGGTTTGTATGGTTTCTTTTGAGAACTGGCTTACTTGTTTTGGGTTTGTAAAAGTTGGATAAATGTTTTTATAAATCATGTAGATAATAATAACCTAGCCAAGACTGGCAATCTCATCAATGAGTATCCTTTGCCCACTTGTAAATATTTCAAGTTATCAGAAATGTAGTGCAAAGGTGTATGCAACTTATGGAAATAAGATACACTGGTTTAGTCTGGGAATTAGCACAGAGTTATTTTTCTGCTTAGTAGCTTGTATGGTGCTATGTTTTACATTTGTGACCAAATCAAATGTCAATAATGGAATGTTTTAGCTGTTAATGGGCAGTTCTTATGCAGTGTTGAGGTCTTTTCTGCTTCTTACACTGCCCCAGCACTGCATAGGCTGGGGGTGCACGAGAAGCTGTGAAAGTACACAGCTGGGACAGAGTACCCTGATTAGTCCTCACCATATAAGGTCTTGCTCAGTAATAAAATTTGGAGGGGAAGGGAGAGGAGAATAAGAATAAGAGAAGTTACGAACTATGGCATTTGTCTTCTAAACTGTCATATGTGACAGGGACCTGCTGTCCTCTAAATGCCTAAATATCCACCTTCCTTTAGGAAGTAGTGAATGAATTCCTCATTTTGCTATGCAGCTTTTGCTTTCCAAATTAAACTATTTCAAGATTCTTTACTTTTTATTTCACAGATTTTCTCACCTTTTCCCCTTCCACAGAAAGGAGGTAATAAAGGAAATAATGTCTGGTGTAATCACCTTTTACTTGTGTTCTTGAATTATACTTGCCTTTAATAATAAAATTGTCATCATTAGCAGTCATTATAATTGTGTTTTTCTTTAGCTTTGAGTCCCATTTGAATGTGGACAACTGGAGGAGGCTAAAATTGTGCCAATCATGAAATGAAGATTGGCATTAGAAGCAAGCATTAAAAACTGTATCATCCATTGAAAATATCCAGATTTGATTTTAATATTTTGGGGATGGTAAAATGAAATATAACGCTTTACAAATTATATGCTACACTGTTATTCTAATTTTATGTTTACCACTGAATCCTCTCAGACCTCTGACAGGCTGAAGATGTGAAATACATAGTATGTCTCTTTCATAATGTTCATGTTATGAGATGGCATGTCAACCTTTGTTTTCCATCTCCCTAAAACCTTACCATCCCCAAGCCAATTTGTATTTTTTCCAATGGATGGCACTGAGGGGAAAATCCTGAATTTTACAGTTAATCAGAGAAAGGCAATGAATAGAACTCCCTCTTGCTCTCTGAAATGTGGCATTTCCTTGTAAACTGTGCATTCCACAAAAGATTGCTGTAACTGATTCAAGTTACAGATGCTTCACTATACACAATCATAAACTACCTCTAATTGTATTTATAGTTTTCTCTTGAACATGATTTGTTATTTATGCATTGTGTTCTGACATCTATGAGGTTAATTAATATATGTTTTACTTAACATAATTTCCTTATTGGTAGGAACGTCATACTTCAAATGTAGATAGGAATAAAATGGTTTTGGCAGTTTTCCAGAGTTTTTCATCTACAGTCATTCCTTGTGAAAAAATTATAGGATATTTGTAAAACTACATTAACAATAAAATTAGCATTTTTGCAATGTCTTACTGTATGAAATTCTGTATTGATGGTAGCTCTCTTCAAATGCATTTGACACTAGTATTACTGAGTTTAATGAAAGAGCTATATGGAGAAAAGCATTCCAGAAGACAGTTTGTAAGTGGCTGTTATAAAACTAACATAAACCTACTGCAAATTCTAGACTGCTAAATCCATACTCATAGTTTTGGCAGTAGTTTGAGTTGTGTTCAGCATCGGGACAAATTACACACATTTCTGTTGCAATCTACTTCTTGAGGCTATTAGTAACCCATAGGATATGTACTTTAACGTGTTTTGTTAAAATCACTAGATTTCAGAAAAAGGTTGATCTGCATTACTCTTATTTTCTAATTTCATGGCTGCAGAAGTCCTAGGCTAGAACTGATTTGTTCCTGTTACTTAAATTTACTAATATTTATCAGAACATCATACATTTCAAAATAAATCGACTTTACTCACGCATCCTATTTACTGTGGATAGACAGGTTTAAGATCCAACAAAGTTCTTATTACTTTAAGTCTTTTTTTTATGAGACTATAGAAAAGAACTAACTTATTTGAACATTGCAGAACTTTGGGGGCATAAAACTTTTGGTGCGAAATCATCTCTAAAAGTGAATAAGATGGTACAATCCTTTTCCACCAATAAACTTCTTTTCTGCGACTCATGGATATTCATAAAGGTATAGAATTCTGTTTTCTTTACAAAGTAGATCACCATTAGTACATACAAATGAATCTCATTTTAAGTCTTGTAACTATTTCAAGGTCTTTGAGTCAGTTAAATTAGCTAATGTGCATGCATTTCCTGATGTAAATAAGAATTTATCACTGATTTCCATCATCAGTGGGGGTGGTAACAAAATTTATTCACATGATTTGAGTATATTTAATCGCTATTGCTTTGATGATAACTTAGGTAGTCCTTCGTTCTACTGAGATTTTCAGTATTTTAGGTGTTTCTTTTTCATAACTGTGAAGTTTTTCGATGTCTAATTGAATAGCATTTTCAATTCTATTGAGAACAGTGCAACTCTTTAGAACATACAATTAAATATTTGCCTCATGCATATGAATAATTTTCTCATAATTTCTGTTGTGAAAGTTGAAAGATTGACCTTTGAGTGCTGGAGTGCCATTTCATCAACAGTCAGCCCAAGACCTAATTGTATTGAATGGATGCAAAAATTCCTCTGTCAAGAAAATGAGCATTGAGCCATTACAGAGAAACTGAAATTCCGAGAAATAAGTCAATTTTTTCTTCCTTGTCTGTATTAGACACATATGTTAGGGAAGCAAGAATCAAGGCCAGACTTTCAAGGGAGATCAGTTCTTGTACTTGGTAAGTGAAATGGTTGAAGACTACCTCAAAATTAATTCTGGACACTGTTGGCAGGAAGGAATCTTCTTTCCCATGTATTGTACCTACTTGTGAGAAGAGGATAAAAAGTTTCACATCATAAAGGCTTTAAATAGGCTTTTGAATAAAAATTACTTGTAGCTGGATAGCTGTAGAAAGCTTGAAAAACAGGAAGTCAACCAGTACTGAAACTAGAGCATCACAGTTAGATTTCTAATTCTCTTCCTTTTTTTTTAACCCAGCATCTCATCACTTTTTGCAAGTATACAAAGAAATAATCCAATAACAAGATTAACGTAGTCATGTACATGTCTACTTAACAAAGAGTGGCAACTACCTCCATTTCAAAATGAATACAATATTATAGCTCATTCAGATTAATCAGAAGTGTATGAAAACATAGGGACTTAAATTGATACTCAACATTGAAGAAAGACAAAATGGCTCAAGAGGACCGAGGAGAACTGAAGGTGGTGAAATTTGTATGTTCAGCTTTTAAAAGAACAGACGGAAGCACATGAATATTAGTTTTACTCTGATTATGTTGCTTATTGAGTTCATTTCCACATTTCTCATCTTTGCCACTTGGGGTTACAATGTCTTTGAAACCAAAAAAGTTCTCTTGCATGTGTAGAGAGCATCTAATGCTTCCTAATACTACCAAACTGCACTTAATAAGCATATGTATTTTTGGTTTCATTTGCAATACGCTTGCCAGAAGCAGAGGTCAATATATTTATATTGCCAGGGCAGGAGGTCAAAAAAATTATTTAATGTAACTTTTAAAATCTTTAATTAAATTCAATTTGCATGCAGTGCAGGAATAGCTACAAAATTAAGTTAAATAGCTCTGTATATTAATGTTTATTAATAGAAGGTCATGAAGCCCCCTTTTGCAAGATTAGTGGTTTCACCAGCTCATATATGCTTTTTATGAGTTTCAGATGATATATCCAAAGTTTTCGGTTTTACCAAACTGCTATAGTGGCTGTTGATAAGAAAATTATCCAACTGGTTCTTGCTCTTCCTTCATGAGATTATACAATTCTTTATCATCATGAGAAGATACAATGACACAGTGTAGGTCAAGAATAAGAAAATTTAATTGTAACCCTTTATCACATTTCTTATTATACATGCAGATTAAGAAACCAGACCCCAAGATTTTCTCCAATGTCTACCATTTTGACAAATCACTACTGAAAAAAGTCAAGGCATACACAATGCAAGGCCTTAAATACAGCTTCAATACAGTTAACTAAGTTTTCTTACAATTCCAGAGCAGAAAGTATGGCTTTACCAGCAGTTCTATATTTCTTCTAAAACTAACAATACATATATTTCATATTCTAACTGCCCCAAAATGCGAGTGTTTGTTTTCCTGTTGTAGGGTTGTCTAAAAATATTGAGTGTGCTCTTCCCTGGCAACAGAATTTATACTATTAGAATACTTGGAACTTTGACATTCCAGGTGCTTCATAGCAAATAAGCCTTGAAGAACCATTGGAGCTGTCTAATCCATTTGCTGCCCCAGTGAAATAAAACGGTACCTAAGGCATACTTATCTAATATGCTTTTGAAAATCCCTAGTTATGGAGAGTTTACAATCTTCTCACTAAAACTAGTGCTTAACTGCTTTTAGTGTTGACAAATCTTTTTTTCTGATGTCTATGACTATTCTTTCCTTGAGTGACTTTTACCTATTATTCCTTGCCTTAATACATGTCAGTTAGTTTACGCCTTTCTCATTTTCAGCAATTTGATCTTGGTATCCTCAGCATTCTCTTACCTAGACTAATCTGCTCCAAACATTCCTGTCTTTGTAGATCACCTATCATCAATATCATTCTGCACTGATGTCTCACCAGTTATTCTATTCTATCATTCCTGAGAGAATAATATATACAGTGGGATATTAAACTCCAGTAAATGCTTTATCAGCACTGAGCAGACTAGAGGACAAACTTCAATTGTCTTTCAGACAGCTCCAACCTGTCCTTTTCTGCAACAGTGTTTTGTGGAGTCACACCACAAGGCTTTCTTTGATTTTTACATTTGTACTTACTTTATTCTACGTCCTTTTAGCCTAACCATCCACACTGTACTCATACAGGGTGACCATCAGGATGTCTTTTCTGTAAACTGTCCAAACTTTTCTATTTTTAACTCTGTAGTCCAACTGAGCTCACTCTTCCTGAAGTGTTCATGCATTAGTCTGCTTGTTGCTGCTTCTGTGTTCCGAATTGTTCAACACTATGCCAGCAGGCCTTACTTTTCATGAAAACTAGTAGGGAGTTACTAGTTTAACTTTCATTATAAGAAATAGTTTAATAAAAATCATGAGGCAGAGAACGGCTGACCAGATTGTGTAACTGCTCTAAAAGGTCTATGGACAGAGAAACTGAAAACATAAATAACTTGTGAAAGGTACTAGGCTAAAACAATTTCAAGCATTTTTCAGTGTTGGGTTCCAGACTTTTAAAATAGGGTCTATGCACAGATGGTGACCATCAAGAAATCATTTTTGAGTGAGAACAAAGATGTTAGATTGTTAGATATTTTGTACTTACACTGTTAAGAAAAAAAAAACAAACAAAAAAACCCCACCAAAACCAAAACCCCATAGCTGACCTGATCAAGTGCTGGAAATAGCCTGTAGTTTGTTAGCCTTAGTTGGTGTCTTCCAGAAGTCCTTACCACCAGCAATATGACTGCATGATTCTGTGAATCTATAAAGGCTGAGCATAAGTCCAGGTCATACCTGCAGAACTGATGCCCAGTTAAATGCCCCTCACCTCATTTTTCTGCAGCTGTTTACTTCTCACTGCATCACACTGAACTTGTCCTTCTTGATGGACATCTTATTTATTTCGGACATTTAGAATTCTAACATTTCCCTTGAAAAGAATATCATCCCCAGCCTGCAAACACATGCATGCTTACCAAGGTGTACTACATATTCCATCAGTCAAGAAATTAAGTAGCAAGTAATGTCAAAACAGGAAAAAAGCCTTGCCATAAACCCTGTAATGTGACAAAATGCCATTTTGAGGGAACTATGCAAATACTCATTCAATAGTGTATTCTGCCTAATTATGTCTTTTCTTTACATCGTTTTATGGATACGTCCATGCAAGTAAATAGAAAACAGGTAGGGACCTAGCAAAATGCAGTAGGCTGAATTGTGTCCACATTGTTTGGTGTATATCCTTCTAGAATACCATAGAAATATCCTTCCAGATGACCATCCTCTAGCTTACTATGTCCTGTGACACAGAAACATTGAAAAACCAATCACTTCAGATCCTAAGCTATCTCAAGTAAGTGTGTGATTCATTATCCAACTGATAGTTTTGTCTTTGTCTCTAGACTGAACTACTTCAGATGTTTAACCGTGGATATAATAACACATAAGAGGCCTGTGATGCACAGTTATGTTATAAAAACTCATCTGTGTACACACAAAGGTGTTCACTAGGTGTCAGTGAATGGGGAGATACAAGTGAGTGAAAGCAAATACCGAGCAGAGGCTGGTGGGAGCAGGGGTCAGAGCCCTATGAGTAGCCTGTGGTGCAGCAGGTGTGGGTGTGTGAGCGTATGGATGAAAACATAGAGCTGGGTGAGATGACAAGGAGGTGAAATGGCCACCTGGGCTCTGGCATCCTCTATGTTGACACCCAACAGCATGTCTCTGTGTGTATCATTAAGAGCAAGAGCACAGAGGCCTTTGTTCCCTGGGGAAAGAGGGGAGTCCCAGCCAGCTCCATGTGCACATGCGTGCACTTGTGTGCACGCAACAGGCTGTATCAGCACTGTCCTTGTGTCAGTACTGAGACATATGAGTACGGACTGGGGTCCTGGGGCGACTACTGGGCAGAGCGAGTATTTGAGCCCAGCTACTGGAGGGATCCATGTTATACCTATATATATAAAGACATATATAACCAATAGCATATCTCTGCCCTCCACAGCCACAGAGGGAGCAGGATAAGGTTGCTGGTGCTGTCTGTGTTCATGTGAGTGCTCTTCTTCTCTGTCTGTGACCAGTGAACAACTGCATATATATGTGAGGCACACACGTGCTCTTTGTGCATGTGCCTGATGAGAACCCACCTTCAATTACTGGCTGAACACGGGGCATAGAGTAGCAACAGCAGCTTTCTCTAATCTAGCCTGATATTTTTGCATAGAAATGGGTACCTGAAGAACTTTGAAATGCAGGAACACATCCAGCAGTGCCTGAACTGCCCTTGTATCTAAATAAATTTTCTAATTTACACATACCTTGACTGAATTGTGCTATTACAAACAACAAAAAAATGAAAACTACAGACTCCAGCTATTCATACTCTGAAGTTAGTGAAATGGAGATCAAAGTAAAGTCCCCTGTGATTTCAGAATGCACTACTTACTTATATGATTTTACATTAGATATATTTAATAGAGCTATACCCTCTCTAGATCCTCCTTTATTATTTGTGTAAAGTAAGTTAACATACCACAACATCCAATAATCAGGATTGTAAGGAAAACCAGGCTAAAGCAATTATGTTCAAGAATCAGTTACTGTTTATCTAACCCTCCAAATCCTGGCTTTGTCAATCCACATAGTGAGTATCTGAGAAAATGGGCTGTTTGATCTGTTACAGATAATTCCTGGCATTATTATTCAGTTACTTATTTCAGGACTATTTTTTTTCCATGATATGATTACCTCTTTTCCAAATATATCTTGGATGTGTTTGGACAGTATTCATTGTCTGTGCTGTCTGAAGAAAGCTGACACTCATCTGCACTTCAGCTGTTCTGTTCTTCATTTTAATTGGTGTATTATTATTGCTTTTTTCTTTCCTTTTCCTTTTTTTTTTTTCACTGTTGTTCTGGTTGACACATTACTTGATTATTTGCTTTTAATCTGGCAGATGTCTCCATCATCATCACCCAATTAGAGGCCAGTTGATGAGGATGTATAGACACTAGACACTAAATAGCATGAATTATGTTTGAACTATACAACACTCTTCAAGAGACTTATAGGATATCTCCTTAAGGCTACATGACTGTAAATACTAAAGACTCATAGAATACAACTCTAAAGATTTTGGTATGTCTGTTAGATTCTAAAGCTATTGAGTTCACTTCTAATGTTTAAAAATAGACATTTAATATACAGAACATATAATATACAATTACTGTGTTTTCTAGTGTCTCCAATGTCTAACATCATCTACTGAAATACCTTCAGTAATGTTCAGGAACGTTTCCCTCTAAGAACAAAAGAACATTTGTGTAATACATATTTTCTTACTTTGAATCAACCAGTCTATTTACTAAGTTTCAGATCAATTCTGGACTCTATGGTTCTAATCAATAAAATTGGCCTTAAGAAAAACTGTCTTCCAACTTCTTCCTTGAAGTAAATAAAAATTCCAAAGGTGTTCATCAGTCTCCCAAAGCCAAAAGTGAAGCTAGCACCTTAAACCCTATCAAACTGGGGAAGATATGCACTCTTTGTGGGGTCACCAGATTCTTTTAATTTTATGCTGTGCATCATAATACTTGTTATACAATATGCTAAATGGGATAAAAATCTTTCAAATGCACTATATAAGAAAAGGATAACCACTTAAATCAACTACCCCATCTAATAACTGTGGTTCTGTAGACACAAACATCCTGTAGATGTATAGCATTAATTCTCACTGCAGAAACTGTATTTGAAGACAATGTAATTACTACATATACAAAAAAATTGAAAAGCACAAAAATAAAAGAAAAATATACTTATCCCATGCCATGACAAGCTTACTGGGGCTTTAAATGAATATATTTATTTATAAAATTGCCTTTGACAATTCACAAGATCTGATTATGTGGCAGGATACTCTGACAAAGGACTTGATTATATGGCGCACTGAGCTGTGGCTAGTAAAGAATAACATCCGTTCATGCTTCTACTTATTATTGTTAGAAAAGTTGCACAATATCGAAAATTAGTAAATGCCATAAACAAATAAATTATTGATGGGGAACAGCACGTACCATTTGGGAGAAGTAAAGAGGATAAGCCATTTTACTGCATCAAGCAATTTTATAAGTGGTTGCAAATGAAATATTGATCTTTATACATGAACTGTAAATGGACTAAAGTGGATAACACAGGAAAAGCTATACATTTTATCTAAAAAATACTGTGAATTTGTATGGATGGAAGTTCCTTAGTGCATGTTATGTAAATATTCTAGTCAGAAATGAGAAGGAGCTTGATGATACTTAAAATGTTCAAAGTGATTTAAATTCAAGTTTGCTCCAGAATTTTTATCTTTCTAAAAATTAATTTCCAAAACTTAATTTTTTTTTAATTCACACTATGTTAAGAAAAGAGGGAAAAATAAAAGAAAGTAAGAAGAAAAAAATAACAAACCTTCTTACCACTTTTTGGAACAACAAATATTAAATAATAATAATATCTATAAGAACAAAACAATCAATGTCAGTGTCTGCGGGGCAGCATTCAGCCTTACTATCCCTGTCCTTCTGGTCCAGGACGGACAAGGTGATTGGACAGGAGCTGCCTAAAGAGTTGTAAAATTTAAACAGATTTTATCAAAACTCACAACATAATAGTGTAAAGTCCTGGTTTGGCAGATATGCAGATATGGTCCTCACAGAATAGGTGGGGCATAGATTCTGCAAAACCTGTTGATTTTAGTGGAGCAAAATCCTCCAAAAATACAGAAATGATAGACAAATGGAAATCTGCCATCATGTCTGCACATTCTTTACTTTGTACTCACCAGCACTTATGCATTTGATACTCATTGTAGTATTTCATTTATACTAAAGAATATAACAGATGCCAGTCAGGTGTTAGCAGGCACACTACTAGGTGCCATAAAGGCACAGAATCTTTTTTCTTCATGATAATTTTCCTTCTGTTCTCTCCTCCAGTGAATTTTCCTTTCCTATAAAAAAAAAAGAAAAAAGAAAGATAATGCCTGGATTAGTTTGCTTTGTTGCCAAATCACACAAAAATTTACTAAAATTTGAAAGAAAATATATATTTAAATAGCATCTAATTCTTTTTCATTCTTGGAATTTGCATTTTACAGGAGAAAATGTTTTTTTTAAGCAAAACTATTGTTGATTTTAACTATGCTCTGTTTCTTTGCTCCGCATTGAATAACAGGAAGTTTGAAATTCTTTGCATGACGACCTGTGATGTTTCATCACTTATGTTGTAGTACTGATTAAAAAAAAAACAATGAAAACTACATATCACCGTTAAAGAATCATAGAGCAATCTGTGTTAGAAAGGATTTCAAGATATCACCTGGTCCAGCCTCTTGTGAGAAAAAGACCCTCGATGACATTAAATAGTATTGTGTCCATCCTTACCTCATATGGCTGAAATATTTAGAAATATAATTTTTATTGCTTAAAGGCCCAATTCTTGCCTTATGATTACAGGTACAGCTGAATAGTCTTCAGCATAGAGGTACAGGAATATAGGGAGAGAGGTATTCGAGTACATGGAAAAACTGGCAAGAAGATGAAAAAAATCACTTTAAAACATGATCTGTTGGTTTTTTTTAAAGTCCAATGAATGATTTCTTGACTGGTCTCACACTAACAGAAAATAAGCTCTTTAGTTGTACAAATACACACTTGGCAGGTTTAAAAATTCTCTTTCATTCTGTACCTGCCCCATAAATGGTAATGAACTCAGAACCACTTCCAATGGCCTATATGTTTCACTAAAATATTTGCAATACCCTTAAAGATTATTCATATCTCTTTTGCTTGGGTTATTTGTAATCTTGCTTTCTCTGTGGATTAATCCACAGATCTTTATACAGTAGGTAAAACCAAGCTATGACATCCTTATTCTTGTATTACTTGAGAATATATCATAGGTCATGCTTCTTAATTTCAAATCTAATGATTCCATTGGAATAACCTTATCTTTTTTATTCATAAATGATACTGTATTAATGTCTTATAGAGATGCAATCATGTAGTCAGTCTACAAATGCAAATATCTCAGAAAATATTGCCTTTATTTTAATACAGCTGCTATATGCATTCCTATCTTTGTATGGTACCTAAATGAAAATAAAAAATTAGGTAGTGCTGCAAAATGCTGGTGCAATCTCTCTGGAAAATGAAGTAATCAAACTTGACAATTAGACAGGAAATAGACACCAAATACATTTAAAAAGCTCTTCATGGATCTAGCTAACATGCTAAAACTGATTTTATTTTTCTCAAAATATAAAAGTGTCAACCAATATATTTAATGACTTTTTGTCAGCTATGCTGTGGTTTTAGACTGAAAAAAATAGCAGGAATAAATACAAAACCTATGTAATTCTTAAAATTACTTTATTAACAGCTGTGATACAAAAAAACAGGCTTTTTTCAGTATCAATATGTATTTCCACTGTTTTTAAAATGTATTCTTTTAAAAGTTGAAAATTAAGCCATATTTAGTCTGTTAACTTTAAAATACTTTCTGTCTCATTCTGTATTTTTTAAAAAACCCTCAAATAAGCAAGCATTTTGATGTTCCTGCTTTCATATTCCATCTTCTGGCTTCCCTAATTTCAAAGGGACTTTTAACAGCATGAACTATATGGAAGCTTGTAGTATTCAAGAAATAGTGGACAGTAGAACATATCAGAGAAAGAAAAAGTGAAGAACAGTTGAAAGAAGAAGAAGAAAATCTAAAACTTCAGGAAAGAACAGAATCTTGGAGTCATAAGAGAAAAACAATTGAGGAGGGAAGAAGTCAAGTAAGATAAGAGGAAACAAGAGAAATTAAAACAAGTCAAGCAAGGGAAACGTTAAGTCAATTATGAGCTTGGTTACCTAGCCAAGAATTTAGACAAAGAAAAGTAACAAATAATAAGTATTCAATGAGAATATGAAAGTTGGAGAGATTAACTTAACATACAAAGAAGCAACAGTGGCTAATTATTATTATATATGTGTTCATAGCTCCATGTGGCCATGAGAGATATCTCTGTAATTTTACATAGTAACTTGAGCCATCTTACAACAAAGTAGGTAAGAATTTCTTCTCAGTCCTCAGTTCACTGCTGTATATAATTCAAAATAACCAAAAAATCCACATTTAAAGACAAAAAATACTCTTTCTTGTTTTATAATACAATAATGTCTGTCTATAAAAACAGACATTTAAAACTTCTGTTTTCTGAGTTTTACACATTCTTGCCTCTTACACTGTCTACATCACCTGTATATTTTACTGCAGAAGTGATACTATGACTACATCCACGATAAGCTTGTATCCATAGATTACAAAACTACAGTAACACCATTGTGTCACACAAAAATATGATGCCAGAAAGTTTTTACCTCCCTGAATTTGTGAAGCAGCTGCAAAATCATGCCTGTTACTACTTTGCGAAGTCTCCTTGTAGGTTTATGCATGTTTAAATAAAGCTGGTTCTAATCTTAAAATGCAAACCTACTTATCTTTTCCATGCTTACACATCCCGGTAGCAGATGTTGGGGAAGCACTTGAAAAGAAGAAAAAGCTTTCCATTTTTAACAGAGTGAATTTCAGAACAGAGCAAGCTACACATGGACTTTTAATGATAATGTTTGCCTACAGTAAACAGCACACTTGGTAAATCCTAGTTTTATTTGGGCTGCATATATATATATAATTTCTAAAGTACATTTTACAAAATGAAGAAAATTCCAGCGAAGCACACTTGTGAATATAAGGGATTAGGGAACAGACAATCCTGCAGTACAACCCAGTAATAAGCCATCTAGCTTGGTTCAGAAGAATTTTAATTTAGTGCAGTGAGCTTCCTCCTTGTTTTCACAGTAAAATAATAGAGATTTTTTTTCTTTCTTTTTTTTTTTTTAACTTTGGAAACTGGTATTTGAGCTCTAAGGCCAAAGCACGCAAGGATTTTCAGTATAGTGATTTAAGTACAATTATTTTTGTATTCAGCCTAGTACAGAAGCTCTGGAATACCAAATATTCCCAGATTCTGAAATACAGCAATGTGAGGACAAAATATACATACAAAAATAAAGGAATTTTTTTTTACAAGAAAGCCAGTATAACCTAAACTTCTGAAAGCATTTACTGTACCCAGAGATTTATGCACATCCTGCAAAAACGTCCAAAACAGAAATGTGGTGTTTCTAAGTGGACTACCTCAAACTTAAAACAGTTTATAATGCACCTTTTACTAACTGCAGTGTAATCAGAGTTACCTTAGATTGACTACTTCTCCCTCAGTGGGGTACAACTCACTAACATTTTCACCACTGACGGCTGATTGATGTGTGTTTTTCTTACAGCGATGGTGCAATGAAGTTCTTGGAAGATAATGATGATAGACTATTGTGGAAGACACTGCCATAGTCTCTGTTTTTTATTCATAGTTTTTATTTAAGTATAAGAAAACCACTTTGCAAAACAGTGTTCAGCAAGTGATGCCATTTGACATGGAGGAGTCACTTTAGTGAAAATTTAGTTTTCTGTTTTCTGTAGGAAGTTCTTAAGGTCTTTACTGCTGGGCCTTTTTTTTGCCTGCCTTTGTTGAGACTATCAGTCAGGTTTGTCATGTTCTGCGCTTTACCAGTCCCCCACTCTTTCAACTAATTGAAGTACCTGAAGTCTGGTCATTAAAATTATTTTATTTCTGCCTTTAAAATTTCTCCCCCTACCTTTACTTTTTTTTAATACAAAATTGCTAGGTGTTTCTTGTGTTTATACAGTCTAATAAAGTGCAGAGCTAAGATGGAGGGAAATCAAGCAAACCATGTTAATCAGGAAATCTTTATAATCTCATTCTGTAAGGAAGATTCTAATTCTTCTACTTTTTGTCCAGATATACTCATCTTCCAGAGTAAACAATCTGGGTATTATTTGTGAGAGTTACCTTGATCTTAAAGTCTCTAGATAATTTCCTCTGTATATGCAAATGCTGGGAAGTTTGTGAGAAAAAGATGTATTAAAAGCTTTTTGACTGAGAAGAGACAATCTGATCTTTTTGATTTTGGAAGAGAACTGAATGCAAAGAAATATTTTCAGTTAAATAAAATAAATTTAATTTTATAAATCAGTTCAAGATTAAATTAAGTTGAAGAATTTACAGTCTGGAGCACTGTACAATTATCACACACAATCACAGAATCACAGAATAACCAGGTTGGAAGAGACCCACCGGATCATAGAGTCCAACTATTCCTATTAAACACTAAACCATGCCCCTTAGCACCTCATCCACCTGTGCCTTAAACACCTCCAGGGAAGGTGACTCAACCACCACCCTGGGCAGCCTGTTCCAGTGCACAATGACCCTTTCTGTGAAAATTTTTTTCCTGACATCCAGCCTAAATCTCCCCTGGCTGAGCTTGTGGCCATTCCCTCTCATCCTGTCTCCTGTCACTTGGGAGAAGAGGCCAGCTCCCTCCTCTCCACAACCTCCTCTCAGGTAGTTAGAGAGAGCAATGAGGTTTCCTCTCAGCCTCCTCTTCTCCAGGCTGAACAACCCCAGCTCTCTCAGCTGCTCCTCATAAGATTTGTTCTCCAGCCCCTTCACCAGCTTTGTTGCTCTTCTCTGGACTCGCTCCAGAGCCTCAACATCCTTCTTGTGGTGAGGGGCCCAGAACTGAACACAGTACTCGAGGTGCGGTCTCACCAGTGCCGAGTACAGGGGGAGAATAACCTCCCTGGACCTGCTGGTCACGCCGTTTCTGATCCAAGCCAAGATGCCATTGGCCTTCTTGGCCACCTGGGCACACTGCTGGCTCATGTTCAGTCGCTGTCAACCAACAGCCCCAGGTCTCTCTCCTCCAGGCAGCTCTCCAGCCAGGCTTCTCCTAGTCTGTACCTCTGCTTAGGGTTGTTGTGCCCCAAGTGCAGGACTCGGCATTTGGCCTTGTTAAACCTCATGCCGTTGGTCTCAGCCCAGCGGTCCAGCCTGTTCAGGTCCCTTTGCAGAGCCTCCCGACCCTCCAGCAGATCCACACTTCCACCCAGCTTAGTGTCATCTGCAAACTTACTAAGGGTGCACTCAATGCCTATGCTTATGATCTTTTTAAAATAGAAAGGGTTTTTACAAATACCTTTTAAAAATTTGGATATGATTCTCCTATCCCTCATGAAAAGAAATGTCCCTTCTGCTGCTGGATGATGTCAACATGGTCAAAAGAAGTTGTTATGTTTGTAAAGATCTGCAATCATCAAGCCAAAGTAGTAATTTTTAACTCTTTCAGATGTAAAATAAACAAACAAAAAGGATGTTTAGCTTTTCTTGGTTTTGATTTTTCTTTTTTTTTACTTTTCTTGTAGGTTTTTATTTTGAAGAAATACATTTGTATATGGCATTATTAAACATAAGATGTGAGCGTAAAATGCCTAGCTTGCATAGCTTGTCGAAATTGCTGTCCTATATTACTCTTTACTCTCTGTTCTTTATTACTTTTGGAACAGGTGGAGCACACAGTAAATTTCAGCCCTGATGTCATACGTACTGTCCTCATTCTCACATTGCTAAGCAGATGAAGGCTGAATAATTACTTGCCTATTTGTTGAACACCTGCCATGATGCTAGCCACAGCTCTAATCCTACACATTATTCCACACTGTTGTGCAGACATAAGTAAGTTCTGGGAAAAATAAACTGCATGATCCAGAACAGTTTGAAAGACATTCCACTTGGAACTAGCAGAAATATGTATAATTATTTTTCTTACAAAAGTATTAAAAATTACACTCCGATATGTATCAGCCATACTGTGAGAAATCCACTTCCATTTTTAAAATTTTATTTTATTTTTTACCATGATATGACTGAATTTTGAAAAATAATCACTTAGAAATTAAAAAACAAACGAACAAACAAACTTAATATTGGCCAAAGCATTTTGTTAATGTCAAATATTTTTTTGCATTTGTAAGTGAAAGTATTTCTGTGTGACATTTGAAGTGCAAAAGGTGCATGTACTCTCACTACTGCAGTATTTATGAATTTGGGGAGCAGTAGGAGAGTCTGACTTTGTAGCTTAATGTTCAGCAACTTTTTGAGGACTAGATCAAATTCCTACTCTAAATGAAAGACAGTAGAAATTTGAAATTGCATTTTTTTATCAAGTAACTACTGACCTACCAATATAATATGCAAGCTATATAACCAAAATTCTCCTGCCTACAAAGGTGAGAAGAGAAGGTTATAGTGTGAGACTCATTTTGATACATGAGGCATCTACAAGGTTCTGTGTGACTGAAGAAGAAAAGCAGGTTGTTGCACAAGCAGCAGAGATGACCATGCTTGGTTACAGATGACAAGTGCACTACATTCCTTAATCCTCTCTGATCATTTGCCGGTGTCTATTTGAGAATTCTGGCCAGTCAAAAAACAGCACAGGGTCTCAGTGATGTATTCAAACTACTCATTCAACTACACAAATGTTGATCAGCTGACTGTATACATGTGCGATACAGACTGGCTACTGTTACTCTATACTAACACATTACCTGTTTTTCTTCACCAAAATGTTAAAAAAAAGTCTAATTCAAAAATTATGTATGTTTGCCAAGTTTGAAAACATAGAAATAGCCATGAATTTTTTAGTATCCTCTTGAATCATGTTTTCAGGAGTCATAGAGTCGATTCGTGAACTGATTTCATATAGTTTATATAAAGGGATAATTTATCTTTGATCTCTTCCCAAGTATTGTTTTAAATATTGTGAAGTAAATGTTGAATTAATAGCATAAATAGGATGAAAAAGAAGTCCTATAGCTTAAGAATTATGTTGTGAGTAAAAATCCATTTGAAATGAATGGGAAAGATGGGGGCTTCGCATATTAGAAAAACAGACAGAGGAAGTGTAATATTATATTTCAGTTTTGGAGAAAAAAACTGTATTTGCTATTCAAAAATAGTCTGCAATCAAGTCTCAATAGTTGTCATGGGGGATTAGGGAACAACTAATCTTAAGCATTTCCTGAATCTGCCGTTGATTGGAACCAAACATTTAAGACATCGTACTAAATACACTGAGCCTTTGTAATGCATTATTTTCATTTACCTATTTTTGTTAGATGTCTTGACAGGCTTGATGTGCTGGAAAATAGAATAGGAACACTGGTATAAACCAGCAGGAATTTACCTGTCTTTTATACTTTTATGCGACTGTTTCTTAAATTCCTATCTGTTTTTGCAAGCTGCCAGAAAAAAAATCCACATATCCAACACAGAGAGAAGTCATAGTGTATTCACTTTAAATATCAACAACCTTTTGTGATTGCAAGCTTTTAAATATTCTTTGCTTTTTTTTCTTTTACTTTTCAGGTCATGATGGCACTTCTGCTTAACATTTTACATTTTGATATGGCTTTATACTGGCATTTAGCATAGCTCAAGAGTTGAGCTCTTGTCAAAACATTAAAAATCTACAGCATATATGATTTTTCTAGAAATACCGAAGTATTGCTAGCTTCAACAGGAAAGAGAATGACAATGAAGTATAAAATAAAAGTATAGTTTTTACTTAATTGTATCCGGCAGAAGTCATCTTAATATAATACAGTACTAAAAATAAAATGACAATATTTTACTTGAAATGAGGAAATATATGTCCTAATAGGTGATGGGCCAAAGCAGTAATAATTTTAATCACAAAAGACCGTTAAGCAGTATGATCCCAGACAAATGCATTGAAATCTTTTAAAGTGAGTTACTGGCTAGGATTTTTTAGGTGGATTATCGTAGTGAGAGCAGATGGTCCCAGTTTATGCCTTTTGTTCTGCACAATTATTGATGTGGATGCTAATATGAGACAATAAGTGGGCTATTTTTTGTCTATAATTGACATTAAATGGGTAATATTGAGGAAGCATTATGACTAGCTGACAGATTCAAATCCATGTAGTCCTTACTAAAAATCACACAAGTTCAGAATGTTGTAGCCAAATTAACATCATAATTATCCACACACAAAGAAGAAGCAGAACAAAAAATCAGCAGGGAGAAAAAACTTTCAAGGGTATTTATGATCTGCAAAGAACTACAGACAGTAAAATTTCGAATAGAAAGAGGTGCTGTTCAAGCACTCATCCATTCATCCTTCTGCACCCTGATATGGGCATCTGCACTACCCACAGAGCTGTTGTGGTTCTTGTATGTACAAATATCTGCTAATGTACCCAAATTCAGTCTCTACAAGTGTCCATTTCCACCCAAGAAGATGAAGGTTTTGCCCTAGTATGTCTGCACCTTCTTTATACCTACTAAATAGCAAAATACAATCTTTTTGATAAACAGCAATATTATTTCAATATTATTTATGTTTCAGAGATGTTAATGATGAGCAAGTGAGAATCAGAAAACCTGAAGGTCTCCTGTGTTCATTTGCTTTTTCAACATAGCAAATGTTTATAATATCTGTTAGTTTTAAAAACCTGTACATTAGTATAACTAAGAGTGAGAAGACATTTCTTACTGGTATGAGGAATATGTTCTTGGAAGACTGGGTTATACTAAAACTTGTTAGAAATGCCATTGGAAGAGCTGATTCTTCCTGAAGCATGAGAGATGGACAATGTGATCTCCTGAAGTTCCTTCCAAGCCTGTGTTCTGTGATTCTGTAATGTACTGTAGTAGGCTTTGACCAAGGATAAAAACATGAATTTAACTTGCTATTTGACAGTTTGAATAGATAACTGAAGTCTGTAATACCTTCTAGCTCACATAAAACTGTGCCAGTTCTAAATTATCTAGACACATATATTAAGCATACATATACATTTGTTAGATGTGACATTTTTTTCCTTTACTTTAGTTTTAGGATGATTATAAGATATTAATGGCTTGAACTGAGTCAACACAAACTTTAGCAGTCTACAATGAAGAAAAAAGAGGTCCTTTTAGCAAAGCCAGTTTGAAATCCTGATCATGTTCATATCAGCAGAAGTGTGATACCGCCTTTTTTTTACTGTGATATTTTATACAGATGAGTTTTCCTACTGGCAAAAGAAATGGTGCTGTTCTGAGTTTTATAAGGCAGATAGCAATATAAGATGCATCAGTTTTTAAAATATCCAGATAATCTTTGGGAACCTCTTCTCCCCAGATATTTCAAATTGAATAGAAAGTTGTTGTAGTTCAAATTTTAGGACCAGGATGCTGAAAAAAGTTAGGACTCCACAACCATACACAGGTTCTGGACTTACAGAAGTCACTACAATAATAATGGTTTAACATGATCTTTCTGTTACTTTGGCAAATCACAAAACTTGTTTCAGTAGTCTGTATTTTGTGAAGGTAGATTATTAAGCTTGTTTACTTGAGGCAGAAGGTTGTGAAATATGATTTAAGAGTGGGTTTGGAAGAAATTTCCACAAATGTGAGATATTTTATTCAGTTGTTATGTAAGATCTAATTTCAAGTATCTTGATGTATTCAGTTAGAAGTAAGTAATCTGTACAATAACACATGCTTATGTTTGAAACTGTGCAAGCATCACAAAAACACAGGCTTCTGATATTCATATATTGTGGCAGCTGGACACACTTAGCCTTCCTATTCTTAACACAGCTGTATACTTTACTAATTCTGCAGTTCTTGTATGAAATTATTCTGTAATGGTAATGTGCATTTGCATTTCAAATCCCATTTTAGGCTATTACATACTTCTGTGTTATTCTGAGGGCCTGCAAACAGGCAGAGCTTGGTTGAGTCCAGTGGACATTTGTCAATACGCATCTGCTTGGTAGCTGGTTGCTTATTTTTGAAGCAATATGTAATTTAGGATGATCAAAAATGAGTTTTGCTAGTAGATACTATGATCTTTACCTTTTCCTCAGATGACAGCTAAAATATAAACACAACATAAGAATGTTTGTTTATTATGATCGTACAATCATGATGAGACATTATGTACTGAGTTCTAGAGAGAATTCAACTAAAATTAAAATCACACGGTTTTATTCTACTGCATTCAGATTATGAAAGAGTCATGTTTTATGTGAAAATTTTCCATCAAAGGAATTACAGTTTGGCCTTGTATTGAATATTCAGTGTTTTACCTTGTCCGTATCTTAGTCTGTGAGTACATAGACCCTTACATGAAAGCTATCAGTAGGGGAAGAGTGTGGAAAAAATGTCTTGTCAGTTCTCACTGATTTAATTAGGAATCTGTATGCTTTAGATATAAAGACCAGATCTTTGTATTTTATTCAGTTTAAAATCCCACCCCTTTCCTGCCTCTCAGTTGACTTTGAGTTTTTAGGCACATAAATTGTAAAATATATTATTACCTATAAATTTGATCAAATTAGTTTGTAAAGTGAAGTTCAACTGTAGGTTAGTGATACAAAGCTGCCCTTGCATTTTATGTGAATATTTTTCCTCCTGACTTCAGTGCAAACTGCATGTCATTCAAGTGTAGAACGGCAGAAGAATTAAAACTTCACTTTAAATGAAAACTCCCATAATGAGTAATTCTGATATATGTACTGAAAATCATGCTCTTATCCGAATTTTTTGAGGCATATTCTATTTTCTTAAATAATTTCAAATGAAATCAAATTGAAATCTGGCTGTTCCAAATTTTTTTATCTATTGTAAAGAGATTACTGTGCAATGATTTGTATAGTGTGTTATGTCACCTGCTATCCCAGAAGAGTTCACATAATATAATTTATTCACTTTAAAAAAACTAAAAACATAAAATAAAGAGTAAGCTCCTGCTCTGACTTGGTTTGTTACAGAGGAGAACAGCTTTCAGGTTGTAGTTTATGAAAGGAAGCATTTTGAGGCCTTTTGAACAGATTTTACTACACACAGAGCTGACAGTTGTCCAAATTGTCCAGTCAAATATTTACATAGGTTATCCAAGAGAGATTAATAACCGTCTTGCAACCAACCTCCACAGAGGAAAAAATTATTTTGAAAAGTAGGCCTGAGCAGGGAGAAATATGCTGTTAGCCTAACAGTATTAACATAGCTGTCTTTGAATATTTTTTTGCAAAAGCTCCAGTGAACATGTTAGTAATGCTTTGAAGGGAAGCTAAGCACAAATTTACAGCTGAGTTTTTTATTGTCTGCAAGCTGTTCTTACTAGATTAGTTTCTTTCATTTTCTATAGCTTTGTAGAAGTGAATCTTATCAAGTATGTATTTCTAAGTAGTGAACATACATCCTCAACTACTTTTTCACTGGGAAAAATGCTATATATTTGCTCTACTGAGACTCTCAATATTATGTTCTACTATATTCTGTAAGATCCTCGCAGAGAATCTAATGAAGTGTTGGTTAAATGAATGGATAATGAGGTAGGTTGAAAACCGTTTGAACCAATGGCCTTATAGGACTTATCAGCAGTAAAAAGTCTACTTGGAGGACTGTAATTAGTGGTGTACCCTAGCGGTCAATACAATGCCAATAACATTCAGCATCTTCATTAATGACCTAGAGGATGGTACAGAATGCACCCTCAGCAAGTTTGCAGATTGTATAAAATTGATAGAAGTATAAGATACACCAGAAGGATGGCAACAGGCTGGAGAAGTGGTCTAACAGAAACCTTATGAAGTTCAACAAGGGGAAATGTGAAGTTCTGCATCTCAGTAGGAATAACCTTAAACACCAGTGCATGTTGGGGAACAGCTGCCTGCTTTTTCAGGGAGGAGCTTGGAGTCCAAGTGGAGATATTCAAAACCAAGCAAGACATAGTTCTGAACAACTGACCCTAGCTAGTCCTGCTTGAGTATATGGGTTGGACAAGGTGATCTCAAGAGATCCCTTCAAATTTCATGATCCTGTGTCCTGACATCCTGCACAGTTGCTATGTTCTTTACATTACCCTTCAGTCTACCATTATATGCCTTTTCCTTAGCAGTAGGGCATCTTTTATTGTTTCAGAGGCAAATTTAGTCCTTCACTGCTTGCAAGTGTTCTGCAGATGAGAATTTAAATAAATATTTGCAGTAACCCTTCAAAGAAAACAAGAATATTGAAAATAAAAGGATTTTATCACAAACAGAAGACAATATGAAATCATTGCTGGGGAAAAATAGGTATAAAATTTAAAAAATCACATGATTTACAAATTAAAGCAGTTAAAACTCCCTTTTTTCTGCTTCTATTAGTATATCTCATATTTTCAAACTGTAGTGTACGCTTCAGATTCAAATTTGACATAGTCTTTATTCAGTAAATTCTGCAGCACTATCCCTAAAAAAAATTCAATTTATTGTATGCAAAGGAATTCCTAGTAGCTATGTGGGGTTCTTTAAAAATGCTGTTTAGATCCCCTAATGTTTCTTTGCCCAGAAAGGATATTCAAAGGTGATTTCAATGACACTTGGTTTTGATAGGAGTGTTTCAATCTGCACAGCACATGCCTGTTACTATGATGACAATAATGCATTCAGTTTACAGACACATTAACTTTGTGCCTAAAACAAAAGAAGAAAAATCTGTGCTAATACAACAAGCATGCAGCTACTCTGTTCTTGCTTGTTGTCTTTTGGATATAGAGTCCTGACATTTCCCTCCCAGCTTTTGTCACAGACCTGAACAAATTATATAATGAATGTTAAATTGTAGAAATAGTTTGGCTAAAACAGACATCTAACCTGTAGAATATGTGTTTACTATAAGACCTGGAGTGCTTTTCAGCATACTCTGGCTGCATTGTGACTGCGGAATTGAATGAGAAACAGGCATACACCAGCTTTGCTCCTCATTAGTAAACAGAGAACTCACAGCTGCCAGAAGTGCCATCTTACACCCAAGGCTAAAATCAGCAATCCTTTCACCCCATAGTAATATCTTATACAGAACAGCAATGATAACACAACACCAGTGACAGTGCAGGCTTCGTATGTCAGTTGCTTTCCCGGTCACAATATACCTGAGAAAACTTAATTCCGTTTTCTTTTATCTTCAAACTATGTTTACTACTCTGAGCACAAACAAAGTTTAACAAAACAAGGCAGTCATTAGAGCCTGATTTTTGACTGTTTTAAAAGATGCACTTTGTTTGCACTTTGCTTTGGAAAAATAAGTTTTCTGAATTAGTTTCGGAACTACATATCTCACATCATATTTTGCATGTTATCTGCCAAAAATGAGAAACAGCAAATCAAAAGCACTCTTTCTGTACTGTCTAATTCCAAAAGCTTCGTGAATGAACTATTGTTAGAAATAATTTTTAGCCTATATAGCTTGCATTTTAATGAGTCTTCAACATTCCTAATGTGGTGTAGTTAATCTGAAATTAATTAGCTCAAAATACAGTCATAAAAGGTATTTGTTTGCTTGTGAGGGGAATTCCCTAGGATCAAAATACAAGACACACTAGAACATCTTCAAAGTGAGACATAGATTCCATGAATTCCTAATATGTCTTTTTGTGACAAATCTTTGTATTGCACTATAAAATCTGAACACTAAGAGGAAAAAATAAAAAAAGCAAGTCATCAACCTCAGACAACTAACTCTTCTGGCTTATGTAGACTTTCTAACCAAACATCAAGCAGCACTACAGATGGATCAAAGCATGTTAATAAAATATATTGGTTCTTTACCTGTGTTTTAGCATCCTGACAGCTTATTCAGGTAACATTCACTATGCTATCGAAATAAAGAGCTTAGGTATTTTAGAGATCCCTTTTTAAATTTTTCTAATACAGTTATTAAATAATAATCATTTTGTATTACACTGAAAACTATAAGAAATATGAGCGTATACTAGGTATTACATCACATACACATTTGAAAATCTGTAAATGTTTTTTGTTAATCTGAAATTCCCACTCACTCATATTTTCTGAAGACATAAATAGCATATGCATGTTCATAGAGTCGTCTGACCACTATAAGGCAACCTATTTACTTATAATTTTAGTTATTGACATTTACACCTAGACAACAAAGCAATGAGCCCACCAACGCAGGCATAGATTCTGCTGGGGGAATACATGTATGGGAAAGCAATAGCCATCACTCTTCACAAACAGCACTGCATGTCTTTTACAGCATCTCTCAGACCTATGTCTATATGGAGGAGGAAGACAGTAGTTTCAGCTTCTTGTCTTTGTTCCTTCCCCTAGAGTTGCCGTCTTTCTCTTATTTTTGTTAGTTATCTCCTTTTCCAATACTGTATGTGCTGTGGGTGTGTACGGTCCCTTGGCATACCAAAACTCAGACTACTACAGTGGTGTGGCAGAGGATAGGCTCTTCAGGTTACATCTTAAGGGTATTCGGGTATAGTGTAGCTGGGTTTTCAGTAGAAATTTAATTAACAGCAATTTATTAAGTACTTGAATTGCTCTTATATGCTAAAAGGGGAAACATCATCAGGGATCCAAGAAAGCAGTTCACAAACAGAAAACCCGAAGGAAGTTGGAGAAAGAGGGTCAACATTTTTTTCTTTCTTTTTACAGGCTTACCTGAAATGCTGTTACCAAAATCCAAACATCAAACCTTCTTCTTTTCTTAGGAATCTGTGGCAATTGTTTCCAGAAGTGATCAGGCTAGCCTAGCAGCCCACCAGTGCTGACTTTCTCCCTCTCCTCTGCCAACCACATGCTTCCCTGATTTGTCTTACACTCCTGCAGTCCTTGCCAAATCACTTACTAAGCTTTCTTAACTCAGTAACTTAGGGAAAATTAAAAAAAAAAAAAAGATAATGCAGGATAAATTAGATAAATTTGATTGTGGGGTGTCCAGCAGGCATTGGGGATATTCTTAATATACTTGGGAATGTGGAAAGGCAAGTGAGACTGTCCCTTTCTAGCAACTCTGAGATTGCAGATGCCTTGGAAACCTCAGCCTAAGATGCCTCTTCAAAAAGAGAGGGAGCAGTTCCAGAGTTCCAGATAATTTCTGCTGTTCATGCAATTTCAACAGAAATTCCTGCTGTTCCTGGAATGTGTGTAAGAACTTCCTGACACAACTGGTGAATGAACCGACTAGAGAAGATGTCCCACTGGACATGCTGTTTGTGAACAAAGAAAGCTTTGTGGGAGGTGTGACAGCTGGAGGAAGCCTGGGGCATAGTGATCATAAGATGACAGAATTCTCAGTTCTAGAAGGGGGTCAGCAGAAGGAGGTATTTAAAAGATGTGTAGATGAAGAGCTCAGGGATATGATTTAGTAGTGGACAGATGCAGTTGGACCCAATGGTCTCGAAGGTCTTTTACAACCAAGAGAGTCTATAATTTACAATCTCACATTGCTTCCCTCAAGAAAATAAAGTCAAGTGAGCAAGAAATAAATAAATAGATCATATTACTAACTAATGTAATAATTATTACTTATTAATAATCATAGAATCACTAGGTTGAAAAAGACCTTTGAGACCTTTGAGTCCAGCTATACCTGTCCACTACTAAATTATGTCCCCAAGCACCTCATCTACCCTCCTTTTAAACACCATCAGGGATGGTGACTCAACCACCTCCCTGGGTTGCCTGTTCCAGTGCTTGATAACCCCTTCTGTGAAGAAATTATTCCTGATACCCTATCTAAACTTCCCCTGAAACAGCTTGACACCATTCCTTCTTGTCTTGTCACCTATCACTTGGGAGAAGAGACCAACACCCACCTCTCCATAACATCTCTGCAATCTCTGTTTAGGTAGTTGTAGAGAGCCATAAAGTTTCCCCTTGGCCTCCTCTTCTCCAGGCTAAACAACCTCAGTTCCCTGAGCTGCTCCTCATAAGGCTTGTTTTCCAGCCCCTTCATCAGTTTTGTTACTTTTCTCTGAACATGCTCCAGCACTTCAACATCTTTCTTGCAGTGAAGGGCCCCAAACTGAACACAGTATTCAAGGTGTGGCCTCATCAGTGCAAAGTACAGGGGAAGAATTGCCTTCCTCGACCTGCTGGCCACACCGTTTTTGATGCAAGCCAAGATGCTGTTGGCCTTCTTGTCTACCTGAGCACACTATTGCATCATGTTCTGTCAGCTGCCGACTAACACCCCCAGATCTTTCTCTGCCAGGCAGCCTTCAAGCCATTCTTTCCCAAGCCTGTAGCACTGCATGGTGGTTTTGTGTCCCCACACCCATTCCCTTCTAAAGTAGAATGCATATAACATTTGCATGAATTAGTATGAGGTGATTAGATCAAACTCATAGTCTTTGGGGTCTGAAAACCGAATTAGTTGGTTATGAGACTCTCTTGGTTGCTTTGATAATTTTCCCTGCTCCCTAGTTTACCCATTTTCCCCACCTTACATACACAATTTACCACAGATGGATCACTAGTAACAAAGTCTATCAATTGGAAAAATTGCTTATTATAGCTCCAATATAAGTAAGAGACTGTAAGCATAGTATAACTACAACACTATTTCAGAATAGGATCTCTCGCATCTAGTGTTTCACCAAGGTGTTATCACACCTAGAGAAAGTCAGGAATGCTCCTGGCTTCACGATTTAGAATGCTTTAAGTTAGCTCACACTTTTAATGGTGTCCATTGTGTTTCCCTCACTGAGGAAAAATATTTTATTTTGCATAATAATTGTTAACAAATTGTAAGAATTATTTTTTAAATAGTGGCAGTGAATCTTTTATTTGATTGTGTAGAAGTGATTTGCCTTTTTGGGTTTTCCTGACATTACCTGCCAAATGAAAAGATTTTAGTAACATGTCAGCTTTGACACAACATTTCCAGCATATGAATGGTGGCTTTGAGCAACTACTAATGAATTATTCTAACTTCTTTTGGTTTCCTTGTACCTTATGGGTGGTTTTATAATATTATAGAGAAAA
Source organism: Clamator glandarius (assembly GCA_033459285.1). Lineage (NCBI taxonomy): Eukaryota > Metazoa > Chordata > Aves > Cuculiformes > Cuculidae > Clamator > Clamator glandarius. The sequence continues at coordinate 197,389 of JAUNZM010000133.1, forward strand.
AATACCAAACCCATAAAACATAGTACTTCATCAAAACTGTAAAATTATGTGACTTTCAAATCTCACGTATTAGTGTTTTACTATGCCTTTTTCCCCTTTTCTATTACTGATCTGTCTTATTTTATTAACATAAATTAAATAAAATTTTGAATGAACATATTTGCAATAGTTCTCCAGAGCAAACAAAATGAAGTCTGCCAATTCATTTTGTAAATAGGTCTTGGTTACACTTTGCACTTGCTCCACATTCATACTCCTTTAAGAAGCTTTGCAGATGGCAAACTACATGCAGGTTGTTGAGAAATCTCTAGAATTATCATCTGAAAATGTTCCTATAGTCACACATTCTCACTGATACCTCTACATATTCATAAGCTTTTGGGAATTTACACTGAGCACTTAATACATCTCATCCAACTCTCCTCCTTCCCGCCTCAGCCTGCGCAGAGACTGAATTGTCATTGATTTCCCTCATTGGAAGTACTCTTGTGCCTGAAGAATATACTTTGTCTTCAGCAGTCATATATTGCCACATTAAATGTATTGCAAAAATATTTATGTAGAGAACACAAAACCTTCATAAGAAAGATCTTCTTTTCTAAACATTAATGTTTCACAATTTTAGTAAACTGAATGTGTACATAATAGACAGAACTTGATTTTTGAATTAGGGTAAATGGCTATGTTGGAGACACACAAAACCCCCCAAATACTACCATAATTGTGTTTAGTATTATTTTATTGAAAATCAATGATTCAAAAAGAAAGTAATAGTCTGCAAAGTAGTAAAAAAATCCTGGTTCCTCTGTATCCCGTTGTGCCCTGATTAAGAATATGTCCCTGACATTTCCATTGATGTCAGGGTCCTAACACTCACTGTGAGACTGAGAGACAATCATTTCATTTAGTGTCATTGTTTTGTTTTTTTTCTTGACACCAAACATCACTACATTACACAAATTTGCTAAATGTGCAAACAATGATACGCTTACAAAAGAGACAGAGAATTACATTATGTGTTGTCAATCAATTTTTATATTTCTTTATATATTACATATTAATTATACTTGCTTGTTTATATTGATTTTTCAATCAACTTTTTATTGGGAAAGAACAGAAACATGTAATTCCATGGCAAAATTTTTATTACTAGATTACAATGAAAGTTAGATATCTATGTTCGTTAAACTGATCTCCTTTTGAAATTTTTCTTTTAAACATGGCACTTAACTTTAGAGCACCAAAAGAGAGAAAAGGAAGTAGCTTGTTCTACTAGAAATCTGGCAAATTACAAATTCATCATCTTTATCATTTTTTTTCCTGCTAACATATAATTAATCTTAGTGTTTCTGTGGACATGTGTGTCCACCTTAAATCCATACTTTCTAATTTTGCATCCATCACTATGGGATTCAGATCACAGATCTTGCTTGTAAATGAAGCCTGGAACTCTCAAGAACTTTGTTGTATATGAGTTTTTATGTAAGTACCCATTTGCAAGAGGATTGCTCAAATATGTGTGTTACATTTCCATATAAATATTTGCTGGATGAGGGCCCTGAAGAAGGTTGTGAGCACCAGTATTTTATTATTAATCTTGTCCTGCACCAGGTTGGGGGATAACAGACTTGTGGACTCCTTGAGCAAGTATTTATTAAGGAAAACATCAGCTCAGCTGAACGTGGATCTGCAACAGTGATGAACACATTAGCTTATTCAGCATATTTAGCCAGCTAATTGATAGATACTTGTGCATCTGAAATGCAGGGTTTAAAACTATTAGTCCTACTCATTTATTATATACCACCAAAAGCCAGCTGCCTAAGGCCTTTTCAACAATATTTTTTTCAATACTCTATTGAATCTGGAATAATCATGCCATTGATGGACTGAACATAGGAATATTGGAAGATATATGTCTAAGAAATCATGCAATAGGTAGCCCATAGGTAGCACATTGTTTGTTGGCCTTTAGAAAACCTCTAGAAGTATAGAATTTCCTGCACATGAAAGTTTATCCTGTTTAGGGCCCATAAGCATCAGTACAATAGAAATTAATCTACGTTTCTATCATTTCATCTGGTGAGCACAGAGTCATGTTACACATTTATACACATAACAGGGGCTAAACATTGGCTCTTCCCAGACGCTCAGAGTAAAGAAAATGGAAGATGACATAGGCTAAAATAGGGAATCTATTTGCACCATCTAACTTCAGTCACCTAACTACCTAAACTGGGAGGCTAGACTGCCTAATGATGCCTCCATAAAACAATGTGCAATGCCAAGACTCTGCTGTCATTTCCAGCTTCAGGTGTTCCAGAGTGCTTCAGGGCTCTCTGACCAGAGAAGCTGCCCCAGCTCCTTGCTCAGGCATTTCAGTCACCCAGGGAGGTGGTTGATTCACCTTCCCTGGAGGCATTTAAGGCACGGGTGGACGAGGTGCTAGGGGACATGGTTTAGTGTTTGATAGGAATGGTTGAACTCTATGATCCGGTGGGTCTCTTCCAACCTCGTTATTCTAAGATTCTGTAATTCTAAGACTACTGTGCTGGCAGTAACATCAGTTGTTATATAGTAATTTGCTTCTTCCTGCTTAGATGTATCTTGCGTTGTTATATGAACTGCTGCAGAGGAAAAGTACAACTACAGCTCTGTTCGCTTGCAATAATTTGTGGAGCGCTACTCAGCAGTAGTCTGCACCTCTGTATATGGGGCTCTGCAGGTTCCTGCTTTATCCTTCCACTTTGTTTTAATTCAGTGGCCTGTAGGCAGACACTGTTTTTTAACATAACCAGTGTTTTTATTTTTATTTTCTCTTCCTTTTTTTTTGAGATTTGTCCATCCTGTTCACTTCTTCACTTCTAAAGACTACTTTTCTTCACCTAAGCTGTGCTGTGCCATTCCTCCTTAAAACAACTGTACATAATAAATCCAAAATTACTTCTTCATTTCATTTGACCATAGTCATTAATTTTTTTCCTTTTTGTCCAGTGTACAGGTATTGACATATATCTGATGCATTAATTTTTTTTTTATCAAACACTCTCCTTCATGTTAGCACTAGATTTTTTAAATGCATCCAGAACATTCCCATCCACCTGCCTTTTAATTACCTCCAGGGATAGTGACTCAACCACCTCCCTGGGCAGCCTGCTGCAGTGCCTAATGACCCTTTCCGTGAAAGATTTTTTTCTGATGTTCAGAAAAGATGTCCATTTTTTTCTGATGTCCTGCTTTTTGTAGATGTGTGTTTGTAAGAGTTTCTGGAACAAGAATTCTATGAAAAATGTTTTTCCATCTCTCCACTTTAAGATTTTCTTTTTTATAAAAAAAACGCACAGAGGAATATTCCTTATTTTAATGCAGGAAATTGTGGTTTTCTGTAACACTGAGAATTCCCCTGCCTTCAAATTAGGCTCTGAGGAAAACTGACAGTTTTAAGGTAACTGTCAAGAGGCCACTGGAGCTGCTGCATTAAAAATGGTGAATTATCTGTTGCACTTAGAACAATGATACTTGTTCTACTTTTTATATTCTTGACTAACTAACCATACAGTTCTTTACCTAAGCAGGGTAACACAATTTTGCGGTAGAACAGGTGATATTGAATTATGGCATCCTTTTGAGAAGGATAAAACAGACAGAGGAAGGATGGCAAAGAAAGTTCAAAAGAACATGAAGAGTTAGTGATATTCTAGAAAGTGAAGGTAAAATAAATGGGCAGAGATTTAAAAGTGTTTCTGGATTAAGTCAATAAAGGGTAGGTACAGGGTATCTGTACAGGCTTCTCTCACTAGCTAAAAGTGGTCTGACCTTGGGGTATATATTCATTCCTACTCCAAAATCACTATTTTCCACATTTGTAGTAAAATAAAAAAGGGACAGAAGTACTAGCCACTCCACTCAAATTCCTAGTACCCTCTAGGAGTCTACCCACTCAAGTTGGGATTAAAATGCCTGATAGAGAGAAGTGTAGCTAGTTGCTGACATATGACATATTCTGTCATATCGAAGGGAAACAGGTTCATACTTCTCAAGAAAGGCTGAAAAAAGCCTGGAAAGATATAATTTCTGCTGCTGTCTTGGGAGAAATACAGTTTTCAGAGTAAATGACAATTCTTCCTGAAGGGTCTCTGCTCCATGTCCTCCCTTATAGCAGCAGCCAGATGAACCATGTTATTATTTTCCTACTGTCCCAGTGGGATAAATAGATATCTAAGATCTGTACAACATGTAGATCATTATTCTGGACTTCTGTAAGGTTTTCAACATGGTCCCGCATGACATTCTTCTCTATAAAGTGGAGATACATGGATTTGACAGGTGGATTGTTTGATGGATGAGGACTTTGTTGGATAATCTCATCCAGAGGGCAGTAGTCAACAACTCAATGTCCTGATGGAGTCTGGTAACAAATTATGTTTCTTAGGGCTCCATTTTGGGACCAGTATCATTTAATATCTTCATCAATGACATTGACAGCGGGATTGAGTGCACCTTCAACTAGCTTGCAGATGACGCCTAGCTGAGTGATGTGGTTGAGGTGCTTGAGGGATGGGATGCCATACAGGGTGAACTGGGCTAGTTTGAGAAGTGGGTCCATGTGAACCTTGTAACATTCAAAAAGACCAAATGCAAGATCCTACACCTGGATTAGAGCAAATCCTGATATCAGTACTGAGATGAAGGCTCTGAGATGAAGGAATTGGGACCAGCCCTGCCAAGAAGCACTTGGGGGTGCTGGTGGATGAAAAGCTCGACGTGAGCTGGCAGCACGCACTCTCAGCCCAGAAGACAGTATCAGGGGCTGCAACAAGGGAAGTATGGCCAGCAGGTGGAGGAAAATGATTCTGCCCCTCTCCTCTGCACTCGCGAGACCCCATCTGGAGTACTGTGTCTAGCTCTGGAGTCCTCAGCAAAGGAAAGATATGGACCTGTTGAGTGGGTCCAGAGGAGAGTCACAAAAATGTTCAGAAAATACCTCTCATATGAAGAAAGGCTGAGAGAGCTGGAACTGTTCAGCCTGTAGAAGAAAAGGGAGACCTTATTGTGGCCTTTTAATATATAAAGGGAGCCTGTAAGAAAGATGGGGGCAAATGTTTAGCAGGGCTTGTTGTGATAGGGAAAGGGGTGATGGTTTTAAACTAAAAGAGGGTAAACTTAGACTAGATGTAAAGAAAAAGACTTTTGCTATGAGGCTGGTGAAATACTACATTAGATTTCCCAGATAGTTGGGAGAAACCCCATTCCTAGAAACAAACAAAGTCAGGCTGGAAGGGGCTCTGAGCAACCTGATCTAGTTGAAGACGCTCCTGCTCATTGCAGCGGCATTTGGACTAGGTGACCTTTAAGGGTCCCTTTCAACTCAAACTACTCTATAATTCTATGATTTTATGTTTCTTAGCTACACTCTTCAGTAGAAATGCAGTCAGTGTCCAACTCTAGCTATAGCACTTGGCAGCGTTACCAATACTAGCCAGTCCTATAGCTCTGTTATCACATCTGAATTGGAATGATTGTGTGCTACAGCCATACAAATGCCAGAATAGAAAAATAAATAATTCTAGCGACTTTGTAGGAAGTAAGAACTTAAAATGGAGTACTAAAAACACCAGGTTTCAAGAAAGGAGAAAATATTTAAGACCAGTGATGCTAGAGAAGGGATTATACATGAATGACATAGAAACACAGCAAGTATCTCAAAGAAATGTGAGGAAAAGATCATACTGTCACCTTTAAATGTGTATTTTTACCTTAATAAAATGTTTTAATGGGCAAATTTGGTTGGTCTGGGAGTAGCACTAAGATAAACATTAAGTTATTAGAAAACTAAGTTCGAAACACTGATGCTCTATTGAGGTTCTCTTTTCTATTTTGTTGGGTTTTTTTTTTAACAAAAGACACTTTCCCCTAACATTAGCTTATAGAGACGGCTTCAGACACTATACTTAGAACTGAAAGGAGCAAGTTGCTGCTTACCTGTAAACTTTTATCAATTTACAATCTTAGATTAGATATGCAACCAATATAGATATATCAAAGGTCTGAAATGCTTTAGAAGTACGTGAATCATAAATTTTTAATTAGCTATAAGTATGAAGCAGCTTTATATCCTTATTGAAATCCATTATTGTGCTTTCCATTTGCAGTATGTGTTTATCACAATCAATCACGATGGCCAGAAGCAGAATTTATTAGAACAAACCCTGTAGATTCAACCCACTCTGTTCTTTATAATGAAAATTATTTGTTTATTTGAGCAACCTATGGGCTTTTGGCATCATTTCCAACATATGAAATATTCATTTGAATTTCTGTGGGAAGATGAGCCAAGATAGAGGATGGAAAGTGTTTTTATCACAGAGCAAGTTCAGATATACACCATGATGAAGTTTCAACTTACTAAGAATGCTTATAATAAGAAGAATTTTATGTTTTTTTCTGCAGAAATATATCAATATCTGTTGAAACATATATTTTATTTTTATGCCTGTGATCTACAACCTCCTCAAGTGTCTTTTAAATATCTACATGATTACACGTGAAAATCTTGCACTCTGATGGGGTTCAGATGCCTTAAGTTTTGGCAACAACAGTATCTGGATGTTTGTGTTCCTGTTTCATGAGCCAAAATCATATATTTTATTGGAACTTAATGAGAATCAATTCGCAGAAAGATGGCAAAGACATGTTAGACAATTACTGGACTGATAAACTGGTGGTATGGTCACTGAAACACTTAAGCATGTTTTTGAAGTCAGTCATCTAATCATCCCTTAATGCTGTGCTTTACTTCTTTCCCCTGATAATTTTCTTTTGGATAAAACTATATTCTCCAACTAGTAAAAGTCATTGGTCAAAAGATTCCAGCTGCAGCAGGTGTGAAATAAATGTTCAGGGAATAGAAACAGGAAATGTGGTATTCCACACCAACAATTTTGTTTGGTAGATCTGTCCCTCTCTGAGTTGTACTATTAATATAGAATGCATGGCTACAAGAATGGACCCTTACTGGACTTTTAGAGTTCACCATACCAAAATACCCCAGTTATTATGAGGTTTTTTGTAACATGCCTGCCCTCTGAACATGAGGGAATTGTAAACAATAAGCATGCATTTCAAATGTGCATTTATGAATATTCATGACACGAAGCTCTAAGAAAATACGAGTTCTTTTCTTGTTTGCTCAAAAACCTGAAAATCCTTCTCTACAAAAGAAATCTCATCATACACAAACAGGCAATTTACAGACAAGCCAGATTTCACTAAATATTGATCTGACCTCAAAGCACTCTGCTTAAAATTTTGTGTGGACAATCATTTTTGTACAGTAAAAGTAAAGAGTTAAACTACTACCAGTCTCTGACTGTTTCATACTGGAAAATTTGACTTCGTGATATTCAGGTTATGGTCCCCTGAAAAGGGGGTAAAAAAATGTTAAATTATTTTACTGAACACTGTACTGAAAATAAACACTCTTCACATCCACAGCACATAGCAATTTCTTAGACTTTTTTTTTTATTATTGGTTAGCTCTTGGTTTGGTTTTGTTTTTTGTTCTTTTTTTCTTGTTATTATCTGTTCTATGACCTGAGATCATTAATTATTTCTCTGGAGAAATGAGGTAGACCTTAGTGATTTTTCTACTGACTTAATAAACATCAAGAAGAATGTGAATAGATAAAAATCTCAATATGAACCTCAGCCAAAGGTATTTTCTATGGGTAATGAGAATTAGGAGGAAGGAGTTTTTTCATGCATGTGTGGTTCTTTGAGGATTCCCTTTGAGTGTTTTATAGTGGTCCCTTTATCTCCCATTCAAAAATATAGGAACAGACCACTTAAATAATATCTCCATAGGTATTCACCTAACCAGATAAGCTGGGAAAGAAATTTTCTGATTGATGTTATTTTGTTCACTGTATGAATGATAAGCAAGCTTTTTTTTTCCTGCATCTACAGAAATATTTTGTTCAGCTTTAGGTGAAATGTTTCGATCCATACACAGAGAAAACAAAGTAGACTGCTAAAACCAATATTAAGGTATTAACATTTTTAATGCAAAAGTCCAATGCATTCACCTAGCAAATCAAAAGACTACTTAGAGCTTCCTTCATTGCTCTAAAGGATATTTAGATTTTCCTAGAAAAACAGTCCAGCCTGCTCTTTCGAATATGCTGGAAGATGTTGTTCTGGATATCCTATAGTGATGTTCTTTGTTTTCAGATGAATTATTTAAATATATTCTGAAATAGAAATCAGAAAATAGGGAAATGGTTTTGACTAAGACTACAGGGTCACTTTTTTTTTTTTCTTTTGGTCCAGTGAATATTTAAGTATTTTGTAAGCAGTTGAAAAGCTCCACATACAAAAACTGCAGCTGCAAAACAGAACATCCATATTCTAATAATATAATAAGTGGAGAGATACCAACAAGAGATAGACATCGATATCCTTTTCCCTCAGATGAAATTATTGTCTTGCAAACAGATCTTTTCTTGCAAACAGATCTTTTCAGAGGACACTGACCTGGACAAAACGTCTAACTATAGTAACAAAAAGCAGCTGCTTTTGTTCTGTCATGAAACAGAATCTATATATTGATTCAAAACCAATATACCTTGGTGAACTTCATCATAAGTCACAAGTAACTCCAAACAACTTAAAGGGTAAGTATACAGACAACAGGAAACTAACAAGTGAATGTAAATTATGCTATTCACTTCAACGGAAGCAAAAATAAAACATAAATGTTTATACAATAATACTAAAATTTAAATGTGCTTTCATAACTTTATTCTTCATTAACTATGATTATTCCTTTTTAAATAATTTCCTTAAAAATCTAACATAGTTTGAAGCACTAGATTCAGGTATGAAGAGCAATGAGATAAGTAGATATCCATCTTCTTTGAAATAAATTTTCATATAAGATGCTCTCAGATCAGTAACTATGTGGGAAACCATAATCTTATTTCCATACTCTTTTTTGGACAGTGTCATATATAAGGACATCAATATTCTTTCTTCAAGTGAAATCTTTCTTATTATATTGAACTACAACAAAGTTTTGATGGGGGAGATTTTTTTCAATTTAAGATTTCTTTCTGATAAAACAGCAAGCTTACTGACAGGGACTGATTAGTGGTTAGCTCTTTCAGTAATGTATTTTCTAAATAAGAACATCTCTTTCACAGCCACTCTCTACTTGCAGGGTGAACTGTTTTAGTTTAATTTCTAAATGCCAAATTCTCTCAAGGATTCTCATAAACTTCTGGGAGTCGATGAACTGGTTTTCATATTCTCCAAGGGAAGGCCACAGTAATTCCACATTTCACACTGATATGGAGGACTGCCCCATCCAAAACAGCATTACCAGTGTTCTCGGTGTATGTTAACACTTATAAAAATATGAGCGACTAGTGAGTTAACATCACTCTTCTTTACAAAAATGTCAATAATACCTACATACGACCTGATGAAAATATCCTTACTATCTACCTTTGAGTAACACTGTAATCTTCTCTGTAGTTAAAATGCACATGGACCAGGATTGCAAGTTAAATATAGAAATGTTTGAAGACACATTCTAAAAGCTAGTGTTAAGAACAAGTTTTTGATAACATCCTACTCAATCCAAAAAAAAAAACCCCAAACCAAAAAACAACAAAACACCCCAAAAAACCCTAATGTTGCCTTGTGGCTATTTAATTTGAAAATTTTCACACACACAACAAGAAATTTGTGAACTTAAGTCTTTCAATAGACTGCTGGGTATTGATAAAATTTCCCAAAAGGATCGTTTAGGTTTGCTTCCAAGACTAAGGGAAAGCTTCTTGGAAGGACACCTTTCTTGAACCTTCAAAATGCCAATCAAACTTCTGCCTACGTTTCTTCCTATGTCACTGATCTCTTTGTCTCTCTTGTTAAGAAAATGTGACATGGAGCATGGATAAGAGCAACATAAAAAGAGCTGACTTCAGATTTTACAGAAGTGACACCAATAGTCATGAAAAAGCAAGAACAAAGCCTATTAAGTACTGTGAGTGTCCCTGTAATTGTCAGGGCATGGACTTCCATGACACTTCATTGATCCTACACAATCAGTTTTGGCCTTTTGTACGTAACAGGGCAGGAAAGTGCCAAAACCCCCATGACACTGATTCTGTGCTAGATACCCCTTTGTATTACAGATCTCTCTATATCACTTAACAGAAACTCTCTGTATGTATAGCAATTATCTAGCTCGCTTGTGCTTCTTAGAGTGGTGTATTGACTTTGGTCCCAGGCTCAGGTCTTGGGTGCTGTCAGGTCCTGTCCAGGTGTCCACAGAATAATTCTGGAAGCTTTGAACACCCCAAAACAATGAGTTAATGAAAGTATTGGCAGAATGTTAACTAAAGCATCTTAAATGTGCTGCTGTGACAATAATATTATTTTCTTCCACAGGGATAGATCAAGAATTTGACACCATCAGGATGGCATTTATTTATTTACTAATAGGAGAAATGTATAATTAACAATGAGAAAATGGGTTTAACTGCCAGTAATTAAGCAAAGAATTCATGAAAATAGCAGACAAAGGATTTGTTCTCCTGGACTGAAAGTTGAGGAGCAGGGGACAAGAATAAGTCAAATGGGATGATATGAAATAGCCTGAGCCTGCCTTTCTCTGTGTTGTCATGGCATTCTCAAGCATTTCTGCATGCTAATTCATTTTTTTCCTTTGTTCTGATTTTAGCCACTCAGACTTTACAGCTGCATTTTTCTATCTTTTTCTTATTATTTTCAGTTTTTAATGTGACATGTCCTTTCCTGAAGCATGTCACATACCTATCATTTGAAGACAGTCTAGAAGAGTTAGATGTGTAAAAAGAATAGTTTCATTTCCATACGCAAGTACCTTTTAGTCTTTCTGAAATTTTTGCCAGGAGTGCAAATAGTGATGGAGAATTTTATGATACTTGTTTACCTGGAATTTTACACTCATAACTTTTTCTGTTTGTTACTTAAGAAGGTGAAATAATAAGAATAACCCTCCAAAAGTTAACTACCAGCCCTCTTAACTTCCACATTTAAATAAATGTAAGCCTATTTAGCAAAATTTAGTCTTGTTTTCATGAATAATTGCTACTTATTTTTCATTTCTTTCATTTCCATGCTTATTTTTAACCACACAGGGAATACAAGAAAGAAATCTCCAACTATTATCATTCCTTGTGTTGAATTGTTTTCAAGTACATTATCCAACTGCAATTCTATGATTTTTTGCACAGTACTATTTGGACTGTGCAGTTCTCTATATTTTTAAGGTATATTTCTTTCTAACTGAATGCATAATCAGAATGAGCTTTGCATTTATTGGAGCTTTTTAAAAAAAACCCATCCTTGTAAAATCTGCCTGCAAACAAGAATAGCAAATGCTTATTCTAACAGACTCATTTTAAGTTACAAAAAGAAAAAAATACAAAGAAAATGAAAATGAAGTCTTCATGAGAGACTGCAGTTTGAGCTTTTTGCTTCTATCATACCGCACCAATTCTAAAACCAAAATGGCAGTAGATTTTGTAGATTTGATCTTAGATAATTGCATGCCTAGTTCACAGAAATCAACCATAAATTTCATAAATCCAAACTACAATTTTAAAAGATAAGTCAAGTGTCTTCAGTCCACTACTGAACTGCTGAACTGGGCAGCAGGAAATACTAAATTTAAAGGACGCACTGTAGATGTGTACTAAATAGTGCATTTTCAGTTAAGTACAGTAAAGTAGGGAGAGTATTGTACAAAGCCTAAATTTTTAATGACCTATAGGCAGTTAGGAACTTTCCTTTAAGTCAATGAACAAGTGATCTCCAACTTACATTGGGATGGTGGTTTAATGTGGGCATAGAAGGATAATTTTATGTATATAATATCATCAAAAAAGGTTTTTTTCAGCCTCCCAGCAGAGTAAGCAAGAAGTGACCCATCCAGGCCCATCCAGTTCCCTCTGCACCATCAAAACCTTTTCTTCTACTACTCCTCTTCCAACATAGAGTGTGGAAATCCTTGTGCTTCAGGGCATAAGTCAGTCATTGGTCTTGCACATGATTGGTTTCAACTGTTCTCACAGGGCTAGTTTTAATTGAAATGAAATCTACAAAAATCAGCATATTTAAAGCAGATAAATTATTTGGAAATTTCTTTCAAAAGAAAACTGGAAAGGAGTCTGACAACACTGATACAAGGCACATTTATACATTCAGAGTATTATATCTTTTCCTGCATCCATCTTTTTGTGATCTTTGTTGTTCTGGTTTGGACTAAAGCAGAATGCATTCACTGACTTTTCAACTAAGTGTCTTTCAAAGATTCGGCTCTTGATGCTTACCAACACAGTTTTTTAGACTGTGACTATCCCTAGAATTGATCAACCTGATAGTTATGACAAAGGTAACAGGGCACTGGTATGTAGAGAGGCCATTGTTCACACCTATTTCTATGTAAATTGAAATCATCCTGGTGTTGGTGGTGAAGAAGGGACAGGTGACTCAAATCTGACCAGCGAAATATTCCATGCCACACATGTCATACTCAGTATAAAAGCTTAGGGAATCACAAGGGTCAACCTCTCATCTTTGAGGGTCAGTGTTCAGGGAGGACCTCGCTTGTCCATCTTTCTTGAATCCATCCATGTGTTCCTGAATCTGGATCCTGTGTATAGCTCTTGCCTGCTGCTAAGTCCAGTCTGAGACCTTCCCCGCATATGCCCTGAAGCATCAGTGATGACCTTTAGTCATCAGGGAGGTTTGAGTTGGTATTGTATACTTGCATATATTTTACTATTTTCTTATTAATATTATTGCTTTCCTTTTTATCACTATTGTTTCACTAAAGTTGCTTTAGTTTCCACCTAGCAAATATTCCTTACTTTCTTACATTTCTTTTTTCTCTTTCCTGGGTGTGTGGAACTGGGAATTTAGGGGAAAAAACAGTTTTGTTAACAGTGTTAATTCCAATCAAAATGTCATGGATAGAATATTGTATACTATGCCAGGAGCCTTCCAGCTATACTTTCACATGATGCCAGCCCTTCTCACTGGAAAAAAGCATTCTTTTTTGAGACCTGTCCAGCAGCAAAAAATGTTCCAGAAGGATCAAAGTAAGGGTGACATGTACATTAATCTTCTCCTTAAAGGAATTATTCATCACAACACTACCAATTAATGACATTCATATGTTAAATACAGCAGATAAAGAGGTAAGTTTGTGTTTTCTAGTAAAGTCAGGGATATGCTTGATGAGTTCATTAGCTGAAGATTTACATAGCTTACAGTCAGTGAGAGGAAAAGAACAATAAAGCCTTCACTAAGCCTATTTCTTTATCTTCAGTAAGTTGCGTGCTGTGACCATTTAATTTGAATATTGCTGTCTGTACTGAGCCCTTGACTAATGCTATTATAAGCTGACTTTACACTGATTTCATTAAAAGTCTACTACTTATCTATCAGAATTTTCTCTGGTCGTTTGTTATTTAAATAGAATTGGTTGGGATTCATAGGTGAGTATTCAGTTCTAGAGTTACTCAGAGACACTTAGCTAAGACTTACAGCTCAATCCTAAGGCTGTCTGACCAGTCAGAACACAGTACTTCTTAACATGGGTGTTCATAGTAACACAAGACATAGTTTGGAACTAGGGGTGTCTCTGTGATAACATCTGTAAGAAGGGGCAAAAAGTCCTGTGCAACTGCAGCCTGAGAAGAGATGAGTGCAAATATGTAAGAGAAACAGCTCTGCAGACACCAAGGACAATGAAGGAGGGAGAGGAAGTGCTTAAGCTGCTGAAGAAAAGACATCCCTGCAGCCTGTGATGAAGACCACGGTGAAGCAGACTATCCCCCTGCAATCCACTGCTGCTGTGGAGCAGATATCTAACTGCAGCCAGTGAAGGACATCATGCCAGAGCTGATGGATATGCCCAAATGAGGTGGTGACCTTGTGGGAAACCTGCGCTGGAGTAAGCTACTGGCAGGACCTGTGGACCCATGGAGACAGAGGAGCCTGTGGTGGAACAGGTCTGCTGGCAGGACTTGTGGCCCCATGGGAGACCCATGTTGGAGCAGTCTGTTCCTGAAGGACTGCACCCCATGGAATGGTCCCAAACTGGAGCACTCTGGGAAAGGATCAAGTTGGAGAAGTTCATGGAGGACTGTCTCCCATGGGAAGAGGCCCATGCTGGAGCAGGGAAAAGGGTGAGGAGCCCTCCCCTTGACTCGCAGAAATGACGTTGTGATGCACTGACCATAACCCCCATTACTCATGACCCTGCACTGCTGGTGGGGAGGAGACAGAGAAAACTAGAAGTAAAGTTAAGCACAGGAAGAAGGAAGGTGTAGGGGAAAGGTGTTTTTTTTAAGATTTGGCTTTATTTCTCATTATCCTCCTCTGATTTGATCAGCAATAAATTAATTTTCCTGATTCCAGTCTGTTTTGCCCATGACAGCAATTGACAAGTATTCTCTCAGTGTCCTTGTCTTAGTCCATGAGCCTTTTGTTATTCTTTCTCTCCCCTGTCCAGCAGAGGAGAGGAGTGACAGAGTGGCTTTGATGGGCCCACCACAGCCAATAAAAAGGTATTTCTAAAACTCCACACATCCTTACAAAGTCCATTTTCAAAATATATTCTGTGTCTACATGATGGACTCATTATGACTCTCTCTTCCATCTGCCAACCAATTATGTCTCAAGACAAACGTTAATCATGCTATACTTTATTCATCTTCCTGCCCGTTCTTTACAAGAAAGAATAAAACAGACTTGTGGCCTATAAGGGAGATAGGACGTGATCTCTTTAGGTGATCAGCCTGAAATTTTTGGGATTAGGATTTTGGGAAGCACTGAAGAATGTCTCACTCTATAGTTCAGTTGTAGTCTTAAGTACCTAAATCTCTTTTATACTTTACATATGATCAGTCTTTTAAATACCAGTAGAGGTCTACACTGTAAAGAAACAAGCAAAGATCCTATATTGACCTCTGAAAGAAATGTAATTACATTAGCACTGAATTGCATTGGTGAAATTAGCAGCGTCTATGAGTGGTAATACTCGCGGGGGTGAAGTGATATACTTCTGCAGGTATACTGACTCAGTTTTCTGCCCTTTTGTGGTGACTCATACGTTTGTAATGCAGACTCTGGAAACTGTAATTATAGGATATTTGAGAATATTATCCTCTATTTTACTTTGGTAGCCAGTGCAGGTTCCTTCTCTGTTTATTCTTTCTGCACTATGCCTATTTTCCTGGCAATGTTATTCATGTATTGCTAGAGCCCTGGCACGCTGGTAAAAGAAAGGAGAAATTTCACAGCTCTTACTTGTGCCAAGACCTTTAAGGCTAGAGAGAGATATTTACTAAATTGGGACCAAGACGACATGTTCAAAGTGTCCTGAAATAGAAACTTTGACCCCTTGGAAAAGTGAGCAGCTTTTCAAATTCAAATATCCTCAGTTAGAAGAAAATTTAAAGGAAGCAAGAGAAGGTAGAATTGTCTGAACATTGTTAGGAAGTACTATGCCTGCATATGCAATGGAAGACTACCATTTAGGCACAGTGACAGAAAAATCATCTGACTCAAAGAAAAGTAGAGCATATTTACACATGATAGAGAAAATTCTACACCATGGTAAACTTCACAAGTTAAATTTAGGATGTCTTCTTGAAAAAATCTAAGGTCTATTAACTCCTTAATGATTAAAACTCTTCCATTGTTGATGTAGCCTTGGACTAACAGCTTTGTGAATAATTTCTTCTCATTTCCACTAAAAGCTTTTGTATGGAAATAGAGCTACTTTACTGCCGAATTTGGTTCTAGCATCTATATCTGAAGAGTACAATCCCACAGATGCAGCAAAGGGAGGGATGCAGAAAAAAAAAGAATGCTAACTTGTAATACGATGGTAGACACATGTTTATGACATATAAAGTTAAATCACGTATCACTCCTCTTGTGTGCAGGAAAAAAACGTACTGTTATCAAAGCCAGTGGTTGGTACGCTACTAGCTTGGGTAGCAGAACTTTTTGAAAGCTGGACAACAATCTTGAACCTAAAATGAACACACTCCATGTGACTCTGACAAACCTCATCTGGAAGACAAACAGACAGGATGGGTGATTTCCTAATGTTTTATTATTAAAGCAAAGAACTTTAGAAGACAAAGGCTATGGTAAAGATCTTTGGGAGTCAAAGAGAGTTTTGTCTTAAATGTCACTAAACTGAAATCAGAAGCAGACACAGAAGACTTAAAATGCAAACAAATACGTTTTTGGAAAAAATCCTATTATGCAAGATAATCCAATTAAATTTTCATAGAAGTACATTGTGTGAATGGTAACCAGTATAATGTACACAAAACATTATCTTTCAAACAGAAAGCAATAAAGTTGCCAAATAAAACAATTATTTTCATAAATAAAATGCCTTGCAAGTTTGTGGATTACAACAAATCAATATATTTCATTAGTCAACAAACACCTAAAAGCTATAAAACAATTCACTATTATTTTATTCTGAAATAGAATTGTTTGCACTGTTTTTAAAAAAAAAAGGTGGAAAACCCTCAAATAAACACAGGACCATGTTTATCTCTTCTGATGTCATTTGAAACATATACACACTTTAAATGTCTGGTTTGTACTCTGAGTGTATTGAATTTGAAAGAATTCTTTCAAATAAAGAGGAAATTAAAAAGCAGATTGCTAAATGGGATATAAACATGATTTCACTCAGGCTTGTTAATGTGTCAGACTGAAATCCAACACTCTCCCTTACTTAAAATTATTCTAAACAGTGCACATCAAATATTTTAGACATTATTGAAAATGGCTGTCACAGAAAATGTAAAAGGACTGCATATATTCAGCATTGCCTTATTGTCTGAATGCCTGAATCTTGACACTGACACAAAATTGCTACCCTGTCAGCATGTAAAAGGACAGATCATTTCATCTCTTTAGTGATAAAGTTTCAAATCCACAAAGCACAAGCTATCAGTCCTTTGAGATGATTATGATGCCTTGAACCTGACAGCTTGCGATGACAGCTTTCACAAATTCTGGAAATCAAATTGTTCCTGTATCTAACAGAAGAAGGCAGGTGTGTACAAAACAGAAATGGATGAGGCTAAACATGAAAATAGTGTGATCTTTACCTTCAGTGTAATCGTTAAAAGTTATACCAGGGTAAATTATAGATTTTGATTTTGAACCTCTTCATGATATACACAGATGAGGGCACCAATAACCCATATGGGTAAAAGATTTGCCAGGAAAGTAATATCAAGATAAACAGATGGTTGTACCACTGCCATATGGCTCCTCGGAAATTGGATGACGCTATGGCATTTTGCCACAAGATAGATCTAATGTTATTTCTGTGCCAATATTTTAAGCAATGCAAGGAAGGAATACATAACTATTCGTAATTAGCTGTGTTATGTAAATATTAAAAACCCCACAGTTTTATGGGAAACTTTGTACTCTGAAATGTTGCTGAAATGCAGATAGCAATTCAGTGGAATATTTGCTCCAGCTCTTTATTTTTTATACTCTTTACTCAGGAAAATGTGTTAAATACAAAAGTTGCTGTGCTGATGAGGCTTAATTTCACAGTTTATCTCCCTGTACAGAACAAAGAAATCCTCTCTAAACACTTAGAGTTTTTGCAGTGCTAAAATAGCAGAGGAAAGCAAAAGCAGACTACAGACCACTCAAAATAAGGAGAGTAATTCTAAAACTCAGCTCATCTGGGTATTTGCTTACATAACTGAGTTATTAAATATGTCATACCCAAAGTCTGAGGTTTGACGTTCTCATAGAGTGAGTACATAATAGAACTTTCTTATAGTTAAAAAAACTTTAGGTTGACATATCAGGTCAGTTGTACTTATCAGGTTTTTACACTGGCTTAGACATACCCTTAGTTCCAGTTCAGACCAGTATTTTCTTAAAGAACAAATGAAAGCATAGCAAGAAGCACAGAAACACCATAGAGGATAATTCAGAGGGTATTTCCAGTTCAAGATACAGAAACTTTGCTTCATGTGTTATAATAGCAATAATTTGGCTTTTGAAAAGAACTTAAGGCAAAAGTGCATGGGTGAGAGCTATTACATTAAATCCCAATTACAAATCTTAAATTTTTACTAAGATATGACAATCTCTGGATGGATCAAAGCGAAAGTTTGACTTACAAGAACTCTAAAGACTTGCAGAAATCTTTACTTTAAACACTACTTAATATTCAAAATCATCAGCATGTCTTTAGTGAACAAAACATATCAAGAAGAGAGAAAAAAAAATCTAGCAGGTTAGGAAAAAACCTCGCATCATCCTTCAGTGATATTTCCTCCAGCTTTTCAGCTAGTACTTATTCGTCCTGAGCGCTACTCCTTACTGTTTGAATTCCTCAGCTTTAGAAGTACTCAAAGCACATAGATACTTCTCTAATTTTCTGGTAGCTAAAATTAGCAATGAGTCTGATTCCCTCTGATTTCAAATCTTTTCCTGTAAAACATAAACATAAAAACACATAGCAGGATAATTAACCAGAAGACGGGTTCTACGATTACCTTGTGGGTTGCCAGTAAAGTTTGGGTTTTTTTGTAGAAGGAAATACATAGACAGTAACTAGGGAAAAAAACCTAAAAATGTTAATAAATCCTACAGGAAATTATGGTTGACCTTAAAAGATGACTAGCATTTTTACAAAAATCATGCTCTTGTATCAATCTATACTACCATTAGTTTCCTTCACAGAAAATTTGGAATATACCTCCAGACAGTTCCTTTTAGAAATTCATGCGTTTTTCAGGGCATCTGTGCATACTTCCAGGTATTGATCACTTGAGTTTTTCGTGAGTTGTAAGGCCTATAGCATATGCCTTTTTTTTCCACTTTTCATTTCCCTGCAGTATTTTCGGCTTCAGGGGAAATTTCAGCCATAACTCTGAAACACAGAGATTGTTGAGCTATTATAGAAAGCTCCTTGTGGTTTTTGCACTCAAGAAAATGTTGCACTTGCAATCTTCTCTTTAATGGATCTTGCATTCAAACCCACACTTCATTAGAAAACTGGCTTTACTGCAGAATACTCTGAAGTATGACCAAGGTAAATCAATACTCACTTTTTTTATTGCCAGTCACATTGAGTTACCAAGGCTTTTGACAGAGAAATACTAAGTTGACCACTTTTGGTTTGGCATGAATGACAACAGATATTCAAAACCAGCTTGTTCTCCCACCTAATTATTATTACTGTGAGTCACTGTTAAATTCCATTTCTATAATACACTGTTCAGCTATATTCAGCAGATTAGTTCTGCTAGGCTAGCTCAACAACAGCTCTTGGTCACAGTCTTTTAACATCCTGTTCAGGGGAGGAGAAGTAGGAGGGGAAAAGAAGAAGGCGGAAAATGAGGAGAGGATTGAGGAAAGTAATAAACTTGAAGGGAAATTACATTAGTTATCACAGCTTGACTATTCAGTACAATCAGGACAGTGTGCTTTTAAATGAAAATATCCTATGCATTATGAAAGTAATTTTTCAAAAAAGTTGTTGCATTTAGTGGCTAGTAAATGGAGATCTGTAAGATTCTAATTGTAAATTGCCACCAGAATTACCTCCATTTAGACCCAGGAAAAAGAATTTCCAGTGTTGAAAGCAGTATTTTTACTTTATGGGAATTAAACTTCCCTTTTCCTCACTTATTTTCTTTTAAAATGTTTTATTTAATTGTCACATTTACTTGAGGTATTTCTTACTTTTAGCTAGAAACGTTTTCACTGGTGTTACTGATATGCTTGCGAGCAAATTTTTCAGTGGTGCTGTCCTCTGCAAACTGGGTTTTGACTGCTCAAAATTCAGATGTTATTTTAACACTTAATTGAATAGTCAGTTCCAGGATGACCTTATGTAGACAGAATATTGAGTATTACTTCAGTCCTCTAGACATTATTAGCAATGTTAGGGAATAGAGAGATATTTTTCAGGGAATAAGTAAATAAGCGTTATTTATCATAGCAAAATGGATGCTACAAAGAAATGATATTACTTTTTGGAACTATACTGTAAGGAAAGTAGGGGAAAACTTGTTTAACTAAAGGATAATATTGACATACTGACTGGTTATAAATCGACTGTTGAATGCTTTCTGACTGGCAGTAGGAGCAGTTGAATCCTAAAGCAGATTGCATATGGTGTTGAGGGAAAATTCTTGCTGAAACCTTTAAAGAACAGGCTAAAAAATGGTTTTGAGCACTGTGATCCAAACAGCATTGGGAAGGACTAGTTAACTAGGAAACCTCTAAAGCTTCCTTCTTGGTTTATTACTATAATACGATTTCATGCAAGAATAGAAGATTGCACCAAATTTTGGGATTGCTTTCAGAAATATGCTTTTATTGTTAAGACAATCCCCAAGGTAATTTTTGGTTGTCAGAGGACTATATTTTTTATAATATTTTTAGCTTTACTACCCAGAAAGTATATTGGCATGTCTATTACTGATGGGACAGATTTTTGGAAAACTTGCACTCCAAAATGGAGTCTTGCTCAGCACCTTGGTGAAAGGGGCAGAATTTAAAAGCACTTCTCAATGAATAAATTGCAGGAAAAAAGACCTAATCACATGGAAGCTTGACTAAGACACAAAAAGATGCTTCAGGAGGCTTTAGCCATTTCTACAAGAGTCATTTCACATATCACTCTGCGATATTGTAGCATAAAACTTAACTCTTGGATACATTATCTCAGATATCTATTTAAAGATAATGTTTATCTGCTTTAATTTATAGATGCTATTCCATATACTATTAAGATAAATTTCTGTGACGATATAAATCCAATTTTATGGGATTTTTTAAGTTATTTTGCTTCTAGTTTATGTTGTGGTAGCACCATAAGCCTAACCAAAACCAGAACTTGACCTCAACACATAGGAACAGGCAAAATGATGATTTCAAAGACTGTAGATAGCTGTTTCAATGGATTTAACAACCACAATATGGATATTTCATCCAAATCAGGACTTAGAAAAAATTTTTTGTTGACAGCAATTGATATGCCTCTCTGTGCATCTAGGATCTTTGTTCCATACAAACAATATACTGAGATAAATTTGTGCGCTCAACTTAAATATTCTGATTGCTAAGCTCATGCTTAAACTCCTGAAGTCACTGCTTCCTAAAGCCCACTTTTGCTTTGTATGAGGAGCTAACAATTGTTATAGCATAGTAACAGATCACTTGAATTTAGGAAGTATAATGATCATGCGTCATGTGGAAAGAAAGTATTAAAGAAATTAGAAATGGTCTCTGGAGATGTTTTCTTTTCATAATTTTCTTCACTTGTCTGAAGTAGACTTTCCTTCTGTGAGTGAACCTGGGGAAATTGCCAGTAATGCCCTAGCAGCACATAACCAGCTGTGGATAATTGAAATCCCCAACTGCAGTAACTCTCAATTAGCTAAACCAGGAGCAGCATGAGGATTCTTGAAATGTAGAAAGCTTTGGTATAGATGCCTAAGAATAGTTCATTAGGATACCTAGGGTTTTGAAAAAGAGAGTATGTTGTACTAGAAATCAAATTTTTGTTTGTTTTTCAGCTCAGGCTGTAAAACTCTTTGAGTATTTAAGGTAAACTTATTTTTCATGCATTTGTGGTTTGTTGTGTTTCTTTCTCCACTTCTGACAAATGTTTAAAAATTAGTTAAGCATCTGTTCTCTTCTTCATTTGAGGAAACTTTTCTTTTTAAACAGCTGTTTATTTAGGCAATTTGACTTTGTTGCCAGTTCCCAGTATCATTTAAGATGGGTTGTTTTAAATCTCTAAATTAATAACTTCTGGGTTTTCTACTAAATAGTTCTGCCTCTGTAGCTGTTTCTTCCTCTGCGGCATATTAGCACAATTCTTGTAACAAGTATTACACTGTTAAGTACAACTAGAGGTACTGACTAGGCTCTTGCTTGAAGGAAGATCAGAAGACATCAGTTGTGAATGGAGTGGTGAAAATCAATCTGTTTTCCTTTTTTCCCTGTTTGCCTGTGCATAGCCTTCTTCATTGCTTAAATTCCTGTGTTTCTTCTCAGCAAGCAAGGGTCATATTATATTATCAAATACAGGAGAAGCCTGAAGGCTAGTTTTCCTCAACTGTTACTAGAGGAAGTGGAGATTCTCAGAGTCTCAGGAGTTAAACAAGAAGTCCTCCACAGCCTGAGAAAAAACACTGTAATGAATGAAATTATAATTACTGAGCTTACAGTGCTCTCATTGCTCTTATATTCTGTTGGTATTTTCTAACTGATTTTTTTTATAAACAGCTTTAACAATTCCTATTGAAAACAAATCACTCAAGCTCAGAATAACAGGGCATTAAGAAGGTGTGAAATGGATAAAGTATGAAGAGGCTGTGAGGAAAGGAAAAGACTGAAACAATCAGTGATATAGAACAAGATAGGAAAAGTCAGTCAAAACTACAAACTGTTTGAATGCTCATATGGCCCTACCTGGCCTGATTCTGTGCCTATGGCTAGGCATTTTTCCATTCTGCTGTGTGATATTGAAGAACAGCAAATGCAAATGGTTATGTCTTTCTGAAAGAATGGGAGAAACCCTTTCATTCTCTTCCCTTGGAATTTTTGCTCTTCTCATTTGGAGTCCTTTCTAATTGACATAAATCCTTCCATCTCCCAAAATACAGTGCTAACCTAGGGCTTCAACATGAAATTGCTAATCAAACACCAATCTAAATACAGAAATGTCTATTAGCAAGACAACAAATAAAGGTAAACTGGAAGAATCTTGAAAATCTCACTTGATTTCGGAACAATCTTTTTCAAAAATAACTGATGCTTTCAAATGTGTCATGTTAGCAGTGATATTCTAAAGCTGTGAACAACAGGACTTTTGAAAGTCTGTTATTTTTTGTTAGGATCATTTCTTCTCTAAGATGCTTTTAGGTGTAAAGCACTATATAACACATTGTCTATATGTATCCATGTATCTTGTACGCAAAATGCATACGAAACAGCAAGAGATGATAAAGGTAAATATGACCTGCCTCCATTATGCATTTATTCCTTAGGCCTTGCAACTTGTGAAATATAAATCAAAGTGGTATCAGATGGAAATATGATTTCTAATATTATTTCTACAGCCCTGCCTTTTATTACTACTGCTGTCATTCTATAGCTGGGGTTACCAGGGTACTGTCTAGCAAAATTGCATTTGTAAAACTGAAGTGGTTCCTGTCACGGGGTAGAGGGGGTATATATCTAGCAACCATTATGAACAAAAATTGTTAAAGGGTTCCTGGCTATCTCCCATAAAATGCCATCTATTAAAGACAGTTCATGGTTACAACAGCAGAGGAATTGGAAACACAACTTTTACACTCCCAAAGTCAGTAAATATTTTGGCAAAGTTTCTTTAATGTTACTAAGGAGTAACATGACACAGCTTTGTATCAGCTGCTATTTATATACCAGCTGCTATTTATGCATCACCTGTAGTGGCTTGTCCAACTAATTATCAGGTACTTTATCATAAATTATTACACTACGATGTTTATTTCATCGCATTTCTTGTTTACTTTGGATGTTCTACTTGCCATATGAGCTTACATATTCCACATATGGATGACATTAAGGGGACAATTATTATCAAGAAAAATAAAAAATTTTAGCTTTTCATGTTATTTTACAAAGAGGAAGGGAAGGATTATTCAGTGTGCAGACGTCCAGATTGCAAGAGATTGTGTCATTCTGCTACCCATAGTCTCTTTTTTTAGATATAAAAGGAGCTTGCCTGTTGCAGACAGTAGAAATTTGGCTGCTGCCTTGTATATTTGTTTAAATATTGCAAGTAAGAGAATGATCCACTGTATTATCTGTTACAGATAAATTCTATGTATTGTATAAAATAGCCTTTATTAAGTTATTCAGTTGGAGAGGGATGTTCTTTTTTGCAAACAAAGACAAATATTTGTATTGTGCTATTGTTTGCTATTCATAGGTTGGTTGTTAAAGACATCTTGGAATGTTAAGATACTTATTCCCCTGTTAACTGTGATAAATTGTGGACTGAAAATATATGAACACTGAGCATTTTAATTACTTGACCAAAGAAGAATAAGCAAAATGTCACACATGGTTGCTGAATCTGCAGTGAGCTTCCCACAGCTAGAAAACTGCAGCAGCAATTTTCACAGCCAGCTGAAGTTTGATTCACTTGTTTCACCTGGGAAGCATAGAGATACTCCTTGTTTTTTCATGAACTCACAGCAGTGAAAGGTTTGTGGTATTAAAATACAAAAATACTATATTTTGGCACTGTTTATCCTTGCAAAAATGGATTTTTTTTCTCACTGAGAAATTTGGCAAAGTGTAAGATAGACTCTACAATGGTTCAAGAACAGAGTTGAAGAGAAATGAAAGATTTTCTCCATTTCAAATATGATAATAACCTTTCTCTATCATTATCAATATGGATTTGTTAATGAATATAGATTCTTACATATATATAGCATGCACTCAATATGTTGTATCTATGGTACAATTATTTCTGGTAGCTTGGGAGGCAACACAAGGCAATGTCTTGCTTATCATGATTATTTTACCTTTTTGCCAGCAAAACCCGAATTGGTTTAATCACAAAGACTGGGTCAGACACTCATTTAAAATTATCACAGATATGTGATATGGGTTAAAATTGAAAGTTGCAACTGTAGTTTGATATATGGCATAACCAGTCATAAGCTAAATCTACTGCTTGGTGCAGAGTAGCCTTTAGAAACTCCAGTTAGAGAATAACAAAATTTTTCTGTCACTTATGGATCGTGTGTGATAAAACTTTAAGAGATACAGCCTGTTGGGTTTGCATATATCTGATCCTTCATACTTATCAAAGTCCAAAGCTTGAGGTCCATCAGCCTTCACTCAGTCTTTGAGTCCAAAAGGTGGGCCAGAACCCATTTAGTCTACTGGAATTAAAGCTGTGTGTGTCTAAATAGCTCCAGTTTTTCTCAGATTTAAGGCAGGGTAGTAAAACATGTTTGATCTTGACCAGTCTGATGTTACAGAGAAAATCCCATTTGGCTTCTGTTGCCACAGCTGAAGGTTATCCTATAATGTTATTTCATGACCCTAATCTAGGCACTATCTTGCTGCCAAAACTTCTGGTTTCTGTAACTAAGCAAGTTTAGTCTTAGCTGAATTGGGAACTTACATGACTTTCATTTTCCCTCTCTGTCTCCCAGAATGGAGGTAATGTTCCAGGAATTCACTCAGAAATAGCTCATTTTTCTCTTCTGGGCTAGTTAAATTAATGCCTGGCCAATCTTTTAGAAAAGAATAAGCAAACTTAATACTTGCAGTAGTGCTAAAGAGGCCTATTGTACAATTCACTTGAGATAAGAGGGAATCCAGGGTTAGTGATATTTTTAAATGTATGAAATTTAGAACACTAAATAGGTCCCTGAGGTGTTTTAGTGTTTTAGGCTAGATGTGGTTTGCATACAACTTTTTCTCATGTAATTATAATACTTTAAATCCATCATAACAATTTTCCAAAACACTTTAGAATTGGAAAAATAAGCATAAATTCTACTACCTGTTGCATGAACTCTCTTGATTCTTATGAACTCTTTTTTAAAATGTTCCTTTGTGGTGCTCCTACTTTGAGAATAATTCCATAAAGTCTGTGCAACCTATTTCTACCAGGCTAGAATATTTTTCTACAGGTAAACAATGACTGATAAAAACACAGTCTACTTAAAAACAGTTGATGCAAGGTAACCAAGTAAGAATATTATGCTTATGAGGGTTTTATTCTGTGTCTTTGTAAATTACGCAAGAGTAGGTGAATTCTGCAACCACTTTGAAGTTTTTCTCACAATTTGCAACTTGCCTTTCAAAACAAGATTTTTTGCAGCTCATAGTTAACATTTTTTATCCGCATTAAAATGATTTATCAGATGCTTATCAAACTTATCAATGGCATTGCGATCTCCTTGGGAAAGAGTAAAAACTTTCTTTGCCTCAGGCATCTTTCAGTGTTAGTAACACACATGTTAGGATGCAATGGTGACTGAAAGAGTTTAGAGTGCTGCTGCTTGTCTAAGAAGATTGTCTTATGTCACATGGAGTCTCCTACTACTACTGAGAACCCTATCACCCAGTCGAAAGAAACTCTGAAAGTTAAAATTAATCTTTATCTTTGACCATTTGTCTGATAAAAAAGGCTTATATCCATAAAAGCATCATTTCAGGTAGACTAGGGATTGGAGAAGGGAATGAAATTTATATGCTTGAGGTACCTATGTTAGGAAAGCCTTCTCTATACATTCTTCTTTAGGGACCAAATAGTGTGCGGATACAACCTGGTCTGCAGCTCTGCCCCACTAGTAAGTTTTATTGGAATGTCTTTAACTTGTACATAAGTTCTTAGGCAGGACTACCCAGAATTTTTATAGTACACAACAAATATTTACTAATACACCATGTTGATACCTAGGACTAATGTTCTAACAAAAAAAGTGTGACTATGCTCTCTGCCAGCTCAACAGATACTTGACAAGCCACTGCTGAGTCAGCAGTCAATTGCAGATGCATCACCTACACTTTTGTAGGTTTTATGAGAAAAGTTCATCTGCACCTCCACAAAAGAACACAGAGAGACAATATCTTGGGTAGGGAGGCCCAGATAAACCCTGACCCTGCTTTTCCAAATACATCACTGGGGCTATCAGCCCATTAAAAGCTCATCTCCACATACTCAGAGGAGTACAGAGGCACAAAGGAGGACAGGAACCCAAATCAAGGATTCTGTGGAAGGGATGTCCTGTTCAGGTACTCCCAGGTCTGTCCCAGAAAATCTTCAGTCCACTTGTGAAACACATAGAAGTGAGTCAATGCTGGCAAAGCTTTGACTGAGTAGGGTTCACTACCTAGGACTGTGGGACTCGCCTCATTACAGGACACAGGGGAATGGCATTTCACAATTTCACAGGACTGTTTACAGGATCTTTAGAGGAAGGATCTATGTGATTTAGGGAGGAACAAGTGTGGGAAGACATAGGCATAAGGAGATAGAGAGAGGTGGTCATGTGTAAACATTTTGCTCTTCGATTGTTTATCTGTCCATGCTCCAAGCCTGATCAATACAGTCTGTCTTTTCTTTTAAATTTCTTTCTAACTTTCTTTATCAATGACCTGTATGAAGGCATGGAGTGCAACCTTAGCAAGTTTGCAGATGACACCAAACTGGGTGGAAGTGTCGATCTGCTGGAAGGCAGGGAGGCTCTGCAAAGGGATCTGAACAGGCTGGACTGCTGGGCAGAGTCCAATGGCATGAGGTTTAACACAGCCAAGTGCTGAGTCCTGCACTTGGGGCACAACAACCCTGTGCAGAGGTACAAACTAGGAGAAGTCTGGATAGAAAGCTGCCAGGAGGAGAGGGACCTGGGGGTGTTGGTTGACAACTGACTGAACATGAGCCAGCAGTGTGCCCAGGTGGCCAAGAAGGCCAATAGCATCTTGGCTTGTATCAGAAACAGCGTGACCAGCAGGTCCAGGGAGGTTATTCTCCCTCTGTACTTGGCACTGGTGAGACCACAGCTTGAATACTGTGTTCAGTTCTGGGCCCCTCACCACAAGAAGGATGTTGAGGCTCTGGAGCGAGTCCAGAGAAGAGCAACAAAGCTGGTGAAGGGGCTGGAGAACAAATCTTATGAGGAGCGGCTGAGAGAGCTGGGGTGGTTTAGACTGGAGAAGAGGAGGCTGAGGGGAGACCTTATTACTCTCTACATCTACCTGAGGGGATGTTGTGGAGAGGAGGGAGCTGGCCTCTTCTCCCAAGTGACAGGGGGCAGGATGAGAGGGAATGGCTTCAAGCTCCGCCAGGGGAGGTTTAGGCTGGACATTAGGAAAAATTTTACACAGAAAGGGTCATTGGGCACTGGAACAGGCTACCCAGGGAGGTGGTTGATTCACCTTCCCTGAAGGTGTTTAAGGCACGGGTGGACGAGGTGCTGAGGGGCATGGTTTAGTGTTTGATAGGAATGGTTGGACTCAATGATCTGGTGGGTCTCTTCCAACCTGGTTATTCTATGATTCTATGATTCTATGAACTCTTTCCCACTAGAGACCATTGGAGGATCCAGCTGTTGTAGGAGATCCATGGGAGTCCTGGGTAACTACTGGATATGCCATGGGATCTGGGGATCTCTAGGAGTGAGACCCACCCGTGCATGTGTGCATCTAAGGGCAAGAGCACAGAGGGGTTGGCTGCTGGGGACCTAACTCAAGAACAAGGGTTGTATGTGTGTAAGTGGGAAGTTCAGTGCCATCTGCTGGAGCAGGGATATAACCTCAGGGGCTCTTATGACCAGGTGCCAGCAATTGGGGGATCCAGGGGCAGCTGCTTGGCAGACTGTGTGTGCATACACATACTATGTCTTAATTAGCCAGAGAGGGGTAGCCACCATGTATAAATGTGTATATGTATACACGTGGTGTATATGTATACAGATGGTGTATATAAATGTTGTATACATTTGTTCTATGTGCATCTGTCTATGGAGAATTCATTTTCAGCCTACTGGTGGAGCCTAGGAGTATTGCGGCAGCCTTGCCTCTCTCTAGCTGCCCTGTCCAGGCTAATATATTTTCCTCTAACATCCACTCCACTGATCTTTGGGATGGGCTGATCTTTTATTTCAACTAATAACTCTCTTCTAAGTCCTATAAAGCGTTATAACTTTTCATGTTTTCAATAACTCTTTGAATCATTCTTAGCAATTTAAAAAAAATAATTTCTGCATTTGTTTTCACTTTCATTGTGTTGCATGGATTTGATTCATGTGCACTTGCATAGCTCAGCAATGGTTTTGTTCATTAGAGCTGAGCCAAGGTCATAGAAATGTGCTTCACAAAGCATAAAATTGTATACACCTGAACCTTGGAGTTGCATATCCAGATTTTGTCTTGACAATTTTCACTATTTATTCTTTTAGATTTTACTCCATACTGTTTTAGGCAAAGACGTATTTATGTACCTTTTGCAACTCTAATAGTTAATTGTTCTGAAAGATTACCTATACCTGCTTATTGGACGTTCAGCTTCTATTATGCCTCTAATATGATCATTCTTTACATACTAGAGGTAATGCAGAGGTAAAATATTTTCAGTATAGATACTGTAAATAAACTTCACTTTTTATGTGACAATTAGGGCTGCAGAAGTGTTGAAATACATGTTGGGAGATGCATATATTTGCTATTTAAAAACCAGAGAGAATAAAGGCAGATGTAAAACTGCATCCAAACAAAACCAGAAAAAAAAAACCACAACACTTTTTCTACAGAGAGGAAACTGTAAAAGCAGCCCACACAGTTTGAACATTAATGATTAGATAGTACTTTCAAGCTTATTTGTTTTGAAAAATTTGGCCTTCCTACACAGTACCCTTCAGGATGCAATGTAAATTGAACTGCGGGGCACTCTATAGCAAATATACAGTCATTATCTCTTAGATGATTCTGTCTTGTGTCTCATAACTTTTCAGCAGTAGATGTGAAGCTCCTCTCATAAAAGCTATTACTTTGTCTCCATGATACCTGTTGATATGAGATGATGAAATAAAGGTGATTACTCATCCCAGCAGGCACCTGCTTTGACCTTGTTGTGTGTAGTTTATCACAAACATTGCTGTGTGGTATTTCAAGTTGAAAATTAGGCAGATGCAAGAACATAACATATGCTACTGGGCCATTTTATGTTTACTAGCAGTACACATGAGAAGTTTATAATGCCACGAAAGCAACATTATACAGATGATACAGCATATTTTAAAAAAGCCCACTGCCAAAGGTATACATGCAAATAGAACACAACTGCTTAGTTTCTCACTTTCAGAATGAAAATTTTGCAGACAACATAATGAAAAATTTCATGGAAGAGAAAACAGGCAAAGATTAAAAGTAACTTTTGAAGTAAATCAGGAAAGTCATGATCCCCTTGTCAATGTTAATGAACACTTACAATTTATATTATTTTCCAAAGATTTCCAAAGGGGAAATAATTTGTGGTGAAAGACATTATCATCTTCAAAGATTCCTTCAACTTTTTTATGTACAAGGCACAAATAACTATAAAAGTACAAATAAGATATAATTATGATTTTATATATTAAAAGAAAAAATGTTATCGTCAAAATTTTGCAGGAATGTATGTCCTGAGTAAATCACCCATCCATCAAAATCAGGTCACAAAGCCTTCCTTTTTGCTATATTTTTCTAATGAGAGTTTTCTAAAGCAAAGTTAGCTTCCTCCCCTGATTTGTAACATCTGACACTGTCTTTTAGAACAAATAAGTACAGTAAACAGGAGAAACAAAGGCAAAAGTACCAGCAAAATAAGACTCATAACTTCTATGCTTTATTTTGAAATGTAGCCCTGTTTTACAAGGCCACTTTACTCCTGAATTCAGAGCCCATGAAGAAAATTCTTGCTTTTGTTCATTTTAACATACACTGAACTACTGCTTATTTCTTGCAAGTATTATACTGTCCCCATAAATGTCTTTGCTTACTATGAGTTTGGGTCAAGCTCTAATTTTTCATTTGTGTAGCACATCACCTATGGAGTTCCCTAATCTTGTACTCTGTTGTACCTTAAATATACAAAAAAATAATTGGAAGAGTTAGGTTTGGAGTTTTTATTTAGTATTCAGGGAAAGGGAAGTTGGAGGCTGAAACTGTTGCATCCACATTTTAATTGCATAACAATACAAACTAGTCATATTTAAATTAAGGCAATTATTTCAAGAGTTGGTTTAGATGTTTCAGCTTAAAAATATTTTAATAATCATGCTTTACATTTTTATAAAAGTCACAAAATTCATTGAGGGAGGTGCTATCCTGTTAAATACTAGAATTTTTCAACATAAGTAAATATCATAAATTAATAGTGAAATAGTAAGTCTGAGGCATAAGATTTTTAAAAAAAAATGCCTGTTCTTAAACATAAGTCTGGACATAACATGCAAAATAATTTGGGAAAGAGAGTTGAGATTACTTTCTCTAAAATTTTTTTTCAATGATGATCTGTCCTTGGCAATTTCTAGTTTGGCTTTGTTTTGTTTTGTTTTTTACAACCAAGGTAAATACTTCCTATTCTAATATGTTAATTATTTTTCAATTAATCTGTAAAACTATTTTGTAGTTTATGAAAAAAATTAGTTTAAAAAATTGGTCCCTAGAACAGGATTTGCTTAAAAGGCAAAGAAGCAACTAATTCAAAAATAATAGAATTTCTTCCTGATAAAATAAACTACGACAGAAGGTTTATGTGCAAGAAGTGAGAATTTATATTTGAGCATTTTCCTATTTTGCCAGAAGTGGTAACACAATGGAACTAAGCTAGTGTGAAAGAATTAGAGTAACCCTTATTGAAGAAAAGTGAAAATGATTTTTTTCAGCTAGCTTTAGTAGAAGTAATGTCAGGGTCCAAAAGCCAGTTTTTAATGCCATTCTACTAGCATGCTGGGAAGAAGGAGGCAAATCCTAAAAACATTTGGGTCTGACTCATAGATTTCATTTTTTCAAACTGAAACTGAGCACAAAGGTACCTTTCTAGATCTCATACCTGCATTTCTTAAAAACAGACCATTATCATTGGAAGTCCTATCCATATGGTAACAACAGGTGAAAAATTAATTGAGATATTTAGGTGTTCATATGAATGTTACATGAACAGAGAAAATTGTTTTAATATAAGATTTTTCGTCTTGACTTTATTTTGATTAATACATTCAGAAGTGGAAGAATATGCCAAAACAATATTATGTCTTTGAAATTCCCTTCAGCAATTATATTTTCAATCAAAAGAACATATGACTAATTACAAACCATATTTACAGTCCTTGAAAGGCATCCACAGAAAAGAAAGTGCCCTGAAAAAAATTCACAAGTGTTCGTTAAAGAATGACAAAAATAAAATATAGATTTGAATTAACTTAAAAATGCTAAATGTTAGTTGCTTCCCTACTTACAGAATAAGATTGTTACTCTTTAAAAAATACCCTTGGTCTATAATTCTAAATAGCTCATATGAATTGCGTAAATAAAAACTGCACTTTTTTAGAACTGCCACTTAAGCAATTTGGGATTATACAACCTATTGACTTTCAACGACACTCTTCTTCGCAGATCAACCATGCACATGTAAAAATCTCATCTCAAATACTGAGATTGAGTTTAAATTTTACATGTAGGTCTATAAATACCTCATCATCAAATTAACTTGAAAATTTTTGAAGCACACATTAAGGTAGGGTAATTTTATCCAACCAAATGTCCTCTTGTCCAGGCTAAACCGTTCACCTCTCTACAGTCTCTCTGCATAGACACTGGAGAGAGATCATTTTCAAGGGCAATTCAGTCCATGTTAAAATAGATTTCTGAAGAAGTAAGAATATCTGATTCTTATTTGCTTCTAATATACTCCACAAACAGTAGCACTTCGTTGTGCTAAAGACACTGTGTGCTCCGGGTCTGATACCGGTCGGATTCCAGTCAGAATGCTAGCAGGACATTGCATTGGATATTCTACCCTTATGCCTGTTCCATTTTTCATTTGATTAAAGAGGCTTGATAAATACTTAAAAATATAAACTGGATAACTACCTTTTTTACCCCAATCCATGCTGTGAAAAAATGCCTCTTTCTTAACAATCAACATTACTAGCAATTTATTTGGTTACTGCAACACTTTTTAAAGGAAGACTCTTTGATAATCTTACGCTCATTATTTACTTATTTTAAATGTTGGTTTTGCCTGAAGACTTTCTTTTCCAGACTTTTTCATAGTATTTATGTTCCAAATAAAGTATAAACAGTTATCAAAGGAAAGGAATACACCTGGGCTAAAATCCTAAATAATGCAAGTTGTAGAATAATAGTAGACCAGTAGGATGTGATGGGAACTAATACTCATGTCTTAATAGATGTCATTATTTTTATGTGTTTATGATTGAACAATGTTAATGGAACAACACAACTCTATTGTTTGGGAGGGGCGATAAAGTAATAAAGAATAAAGAGAGAGGATAAAAATTAAATCTTCTATAATTGTTTGCATCAGCTCTTGCTTTCTTTTTTCACACCTTATACTTCCTTATTCCATGAACAATCATGTCAGCATTATTAAGTTTAAGGCAAGTCAGTGAAATAAAAGATGACAGACACAGTTATTAATGAAAATATAGAAAAGATATTATGAAAGTCAAAATTTATTAACCACTATATACAACTACAATTGAAATTTTCAATTCCAAGAAAAGTGCAGGGAGGAATAGTAATAATCTTGTATATCATCCTCTGTTAGCAAAGGCTGACTTTCTAGTTACAACTGGAAGGTATATTGTGGAATGTTTTAAACAAAAGAAGTAATTGACAATAATTGTTTTGTGTGTTCAGGAAAAAGGAGCACTATGTGAACACTTTATTAGTGTTGCCAGAACAATCATAAAGCAGAAATGGTTTGCCCCCAAGCCTAGCTCACATGACAATAATGTGGAAGAGTAGTTAATGTGTGGAATACTGAGCACCACATCTTATTCTTTTCTTGAGGAATTATTTTAGTTCTTATAAGGGGGAGATAAAAATACAAAAATTTAAACATTGAAAAATAAATAAGAGGAATACAACTGAGAAAAATATTATATTGAAGTCAAGAACCATATGTTTATTTACATCAGTTTATGATCCACCTCAGTATTTTTATTGTTGAAAAAACAAAGCTGCTTTAGGGAGCAGAGTACTGAAGCAAGATTTTCTCTTTTCAACGAGGTAATATACAACCCATTTAGCTTACTCCCCCTTTTCACCTTAACTTTCTACAGATGTTCTAAGTATTCTTTACCTAGAAATATCATGTCACATTTGACAAAAAACAGAAAACACTTTCAGAAGCATTAACCTTTATTTTAGAGACCGCTTTTATGTGCATTCACGTATGTTCTGGGTTCCCAAATGGTCCAACCCAAATACCTTAAACATTAACGTTATCACAGGGAAAACAGAGCTGCAATGGATCCTGAGAAAAGCTAGGAGGTTTTAATTCAGAGAAGTGTCCCAACATTTAAGTGCTGTTCTTTGACCTACACATCAAGGCCCTGCTTTTACAATGTGCACAAGCATATTTTTAAATCAGCCTTTATTCAAAAGGCACTTCACAGTGACTATACTGTTGTAATGGCTTGTTCTCATGTCACATTTGAGCCCCAATCCTTGACTGTCCAAAATATCTATAAGCCTACATAAGTATTAGTATGCATGAAGTGCCTTTCTTTCTCAGGAAACTTGAACTTAAGGTAAGAGAAAAGAAGTGAAAACTAACTTTTATTTCTGCCCTTTTAGGACACGTGTAGAGTATATCTCTGAGTAAGCCAGAGCTGGATAAAATTGGCTCAGCCCTATTTCCTTCTGTCACTATCTCAGCAGGCTTGGCACCCTTCTGTACCTCCTTATTGTTTGCTGTCAAAGTTATGCTGAAAAACAAAACAGTCTGTGTAACATCCTCTGATTTTTTTAGAAATGCTTATGCCACCATATCGACAATCTGATGAGGTGTTACTTTGAATCATGTGTCTCTTTCCCTTGATGGCATGTAAAATGAGTCTCTGGGGTAATATTTCTTAATGTATTCTGTTTCTGCTTTAGCCTAATAGTGCTTTATTTTTAAGTCCATTGAAGGAGCATCATCCAGTTGAACCTGTGAGCTCTTTTACATCTGGAAACTTTTTGGAAAACCTTAATGTTATAGTTCTCCCTTGCCGGCCAGGCTCTTAAGGAAAATACTTCAGTCCTGTTTGAGGGCTCAAAGTAGGTAAAGTACACGTGAAACATAAAAGGCATCATAGTAAAGTGGCAAGAAATCTTGTGACTGTCTCTATGTAATATTATTTTTACAGGGGTCAGGTGTAGGTAGGTAAATGGCTGCTCACGGTATGTGTAGACGTACTCTTCACTGGGTAAAACACTGGCTGAATATCTGGGCCCAAATAGTTGTGCTGAATAGAGTTAAATCCAGTTGCCAGCTGGTTGCAAGTGGTACTCCCCAGGGCTCAGTGCTGGGGCCAGTCCTGTTTAATAACTTCGTCACTGATCTGAACTAGGGATTTGAGTGCACCCTCAGTGAGTTTGCAGATGGCATCAGGTTAGGCTGATATGTGGATCTGGTTCTATAGAGGGAACTAGTTGAGGCTGGATCAATGAGCTGATGCCAATGTTTGGGGTTCAACAGTGCTAAGTGTCAGGTGCTGCATTTTGGTCACAGCAACTCCTTGCAATGCTACAGGTTAGGGGAAGAGTGGCTGGAAAACTGCCCCACAGAAAAAGACATGGGAATATTGGTAGATAGCTGGCTGAATATAAACCAGCAGTGCGCTCAGGTTTACAAGAAGGCAAATAGCATCTTGGCTTGTGTCAGAAATATTGTGGACAGCAAGGCTAGAGAAGTGATCATGTCTCCGCGCTAGGAACTGATGAGGCTGCACCTCAAATACTGTGTTTGGTTTTGAGCCCCTCACAACAAGAAAGGCGTTGAGGTGCTGGAGTGTGTTCAAAGCAGGGCAACAAAACTGGTGAAGGGTCTTGAGGACAAATTTTATGAGGAGCAGTTGAGGAAACTGGAGCTGTTTAGCCTAGAGAAAAGGATGCTGAGGG
Source organism: Clamator glandarius (assembly GCA_033459285.1). Taxonomy (NCBI): domain Eukaryota; kingdom Metazoa; phylum Chordata; class Aves; order Cuculiformes; family Cuculidae; genus Clamator; species Clamator glandarius. The sequence goes on from JAUNZM010000133.1 coordinate 233,161, forward strand.
GAGACCTTATTGCTCTCTACAACTACCTGAAAGCAAGCTATAGTAAAGTGGATGTTGGTCCATTCTCCTAAGTGATAGGACAAGAGAAAATGGCCTCAAGATGCACTAGAGGAGGTTTAGACTAGATATTAGGAAGTATTACTTCACTGAAAGTGTTGCCAAGAATTGGAATAGGCTGCCCAAGGGAAGTGGTTGAGTTACCACTCCTGGAATTACGTAAAAGACATAATATTGATGCTTAGGGACATGGGTTAATGGTGGAATTGGTGGTATTTGGTTTACGGAAGGACATGATGATCTTTTAACTTAAACAATTCTGTGAATCCTTAAATCCAGAATCCAGGTTCACACATTGGCATATTGCTAGCTCAAGATGCAGGACACTCCTTTGTGAAGAGGAAAGGAGAGGGAGTGATAGTGTTTCATTCGAGAGGGTTATCCCGTACTGTATATATGCATCTGAGAAAGTGGTGAAGAAATCTCCAAGGGTTTTTCCATGTGTTTGGCCTCTCCATACCAAGAAATTGGATATTGGACTTAAAGGTTAAGGAAGTAAGCTCTTATTGTATGAATCTGATCCTTTATCAGCACTATGAGAGAGGAAAACCAGCTCTTTAAAGAACCTAGAGATCCGTTCTAGAATCCTAAGAATAAAAGAGAAGAATGGAAAATAAATCCCCTATAAAATAAAGCAAATCCTCAAAGATTAGTGTACTTTCCTTCTTTTTGCATTGTAGCCAGCTGTAGTTCTTTTTCATAAACCACAATAACTTTCCCCTTAGTGAACTCTGACAACTGTAGTTGGAGAAGCATATCTGTCTTTTTCTATCATTTGTTCAAATACCTGGGAATTATAACCTTTAATTCCTTGGAGCACTGTCTCTTGTTGATCTAGGCTTGTCCCTTTCAAAGTGTTCCTAAGTCTTGGTACTGCCTTGCAGGTGTGAGAGACATGACAACTTGGATTTGTACCAATTATTTCACACGTTTCTGCTTTTACTGAAACTTGTGTATTACCATGTGATGAAGAGTGACAGCCATGTCACTTTTCAGAACCTGTAGCCACTTCTCAGAATACTATAAATCCTTGAGATAGATCTCAGTGTGAACTGTTAGCATAGGAAGAGATCCAACAAATAATGTTACAACTCAAAACTATAAAATGAAGCACTTACTTAGACTAAGCACTATAACAACACTCAGCAGACTAGTGCTACATTTTGATGCTTCAGAAGTAAGAGTCAAAGAAATACTCTAACATAAAATCAACATCCAAACACATTATATTTTGCAAGATATAAAAAATATCTACTTTCCTGAAAAAAGAACTATAGCTTATTTCACAGAACTGAGAAGAATCATTTGTGTAACTTTAATTAGAGAATTAAGTAATAACAGCTAATCACAGACTTTTACAAAACTACTGAAGGAGGTCATCTGTACAATTACATATTTTGAAATTCTATGTGAGAAGTAAGCACAAAGGACTATTTTGGAATATAATAATTTGACAATATTCCAAACAAAGCTTAATACTTACAACTTCATGACAATGAGATAAGGAGGACATCACACTGTACTCTGAGGTCTCCTCCTGATCCTTCTCTACAGCAGAAGGGCAAATGGAATGGGACATGAGAGTTTGTGAACTGATGCCTCCTTCAAGTGTGCTTGCTCAGATTTCAAGGATCTGCTGCCAATAACTGTTCACCATACATTTCACAGATGAGCTTTCTGAGTTGTTTTTTAAAGAATAAAGCAGTGAAATTAATTTTCAGAGGAATAAGCTGATACAGTGAGATAGACAAAACATTTTTGTTTAGATAGAGAAAGATTGAGATGGCATAGGAAAGTATTTACTTCTCAGAAACAAATGACAAAATGAAAATGGAAGATAATGAGGTGTACCAAAATTTTATGAGCCACCCCAGAAGATGCCAGTGTAACAGACAGATAAGCAAAACCCATAAGATTAATATCTGGTTTGAAAAATTGAACTCTGCAAGACCTTCAAGGCAGAATTCTGATCTGAAAGTCAAGCCTGACAATAAACAGCATAACAGGATTTACCTCATGTTTGAACACAAGAAGTCTTGGGTTTAGGTCCAGCCAAGCAAGAAAGCAAACCATACTCAAAATATTTGAAAACTTTTAGTGAAGGAAAGTACAACCAATGAATCACCAGAATAATGTTTATGTTATTGTATTACACAAGACTGTACAAAAATTAAAAGTTATTTCTGACATTTTATTAAGTCCATCCACTAAAGAATATTCCAAGACTCCAGAGGAAAAAAAAATAAAACCAAAAAAAACCCCTAAACACCTACCTTCCCCCACCAAACTTTAAAATATAAAAGTTTACCATAAAATAAATATAAGTTAAAATAGGAACTTAGAACTTTAACCTGAGGTAAAGGGTTAAGCAGTTAGAACACATCTCCATGAAAGACTACATAAAGTCCATGCTGAACTGAATCCATATTTCTGAAACCGGGAGCGTGAGATGCTCTCTGACAGAAGGAAAAAGATAGAGAGATGGGAGAAAGAGGGGAGTAGAAAAAGAATGAAATAAAACTTCACTATTTAGGCAATTATCTTCTATTAACATTTGACAATCAGGTTAATTATCATTATTTTCCAGCACTGACGTTATTTAACAAAAAAGAAGTAAAGGAAAAAGAAGTAAAGGAACACATATACTTCAATTAACTTGAATCATGCACTACAACAATTATGTCTAACACACAGCATATTTCCTGTTAATAAATATCCTTTTGTCAGTGAAAACTCTCAGGGTATAAAATTCACCTGCTGATACAAAAGGTGAAAAAAGGAATGCAAGTATGCAAAACCCCACAATTTACAGAGATAAAAAATAGTGTTAAAAATAAAATGAACAATAATCCATTCAGTCTCCAAATACTCAGACTGAATAGAAAGCCTCAAGCCTACCTTTTTTTAAATCAAGCCACAGATTTTGTGTTCAATAATACTGATTTATGTGTCCTATTTGATCACTAACACAAAACCTTTCCCTCAAGTAGTTACACTGCAGGAGGGGCATACAGTTCTTTCTATATAAAGCAAGAAAATATTTACAAAACAATAATCAAATTGATATATATCACAGCCTCAAGATCACTTCCACTTCAGACAGGTTTGAAAAACTGGTGTTCCAGGCTTCAAAGCCCTCATCTGATAAATCACATATAGGCTGCCAAGTAACTAGTAAACCATTCATATAACAAAGATGAATAATGACCTGTACAGAGTTTATAAAAATGTTCTTAGGAATGTTCTTAAATAAAAGTCATGGCAAACATAAATGAAGTGCATATAAAATAACTGTGGGAGTACACCGCTGAATGGCGGTCATAAATGATATACTGACAGTGGTGAAAATGAACATGAAATACTAGAGAAAAAGCCTGACAAAAGAGTGCTTTTTCTGTTTGCTTGCTGAGGGAAACATATACCTACTGTTGCTCCTTAAAACAACTTCAGCTCAATACTGTACCTGTAATGAAATGTTGTGCCTTGTCTTTATTTACATATACAATGACAAGAAGAGCAAGTCCTTTTGATGGGAACATCTAGGTCTCTTAACAGAACAGAAAAATACAAGCAGAATATGTATTTTCTGTGAATCTGAAAGTTCAATAATGCTTTGACTTGTGCCAGTATTAGTCTTGAAATTTGTGGTGCCTTGAGCAGAGTTGATTGATATAATGCTGCTGAAATAAAGAACAGAAAAAAAATTGTATCAGAAAAGAAAATTACATAGAGAAGATAATAGAAGGAAGAATTCAAAAGAATTAACCAGTCAGGTACCCTAGACTGCAAAAAGAGAAGGAAATTGAAAACAAACATTACCTGTAGCATGGTGGTGTTTGTATTGGTTTCCCATTTTTCTCCATTTATCTTTCTGTGAATTACTTATTAATTACTTATTGATTACTTATTAATGCTTACCTGAATCACAAAAAAAGACCGGTGAAACTGCCAGCTGATATTTATAAAGTATATTGAAAATATATTGACTATCCCACTGGGCATATGTAAGGCATGCTTTAAAAAGATTTAAAAATCGTATTAGAACAACATACTTCAAGAATAACTTATGTCTTAGATAATGACATGGGAGCTGATCAGAAAAAGTGACCTAGAAAAAAATTAAGTAAAAAACCCCACAAAATATAAGAAGGCTAATTCATCTCTTGAGGCTCATAAGTCTTTGCAAGACTGAAATAATGAGTGGAAATCATGCATATATTTTGTCTCTGATGGGGTGGGAGAGTAAGGAGAAAAATACTGAAGATTAGAAGTTCCATATATAGTTGTATTTATGATCCCTAGATTCAATTCCATCAAAGCCCTGAACAGTTTACTAAATTGAAACTATGGAAAATATAGGCCTAAATGCCAAAAAAAAAAAAAAAAAAAAAAAAGTTTATCTATGTCAAACGTGCAGCTAATACCCAATAGGATACATATATGTCAGCAGCCAACTTTGTTCCTCCTGATTGGTAGGGTATAACTCACCATTTTACTTATTTTCCATCATAAAAAATTCCTCACTAAGTTTCAAAAAGCTAGTTTTTATTGTAAAAGGCATCATGTGTCTTCTTATTTCTTTGAATAGGCTGTTTCCTAACTTTTATCTTCTCAGTGACTATCTGCAGTCCTGTTCTCTGTACCAGCACAAATAGTAGACCATTTATTGGAAATCTATACCTTAGTCAGATTTTATGATACAGAAGATCAAGAAAAAAAAGGATTTGGTATCATCATGTGTTGTTTCACTCAAAGGTTACTTTTTTTTTTTGGCTGCATGTCTAGCTTTTTCCTTTATTTCTCTTCTGTGATGAATGATAATATTTTCTGAGCAACTAAACTATTTCACCCATCTATGGAGATTATATTAGTTTTTGAACTTATCTTCCAATAGTCACACTGAAATATATCAGGATATTTTTTTGCATCAGAAAAGATATTCAGTTTTCATTTCAATACCCACAAAGACATTGATTGTATTCTAGTTCAAGGCACTTATACCATGCCTATCACAGACACACTGTAAAATGGAAAGGAAAAAATATTCCCCTACTGTTGGGTTATAGATGAAGCTATACTCACTTTTTTTATTTTCTGTGAGTTACATGTAGTAGTAGGTCTGATTTGACACTAAATTGACACAATACAGTTGATTTCAACATAAGTAGTGGGTAAAACCAAGCCACAGTTGAAATCTGCATTCAGCGGTGCCTGTATTAACCCTATTTTTCAATAACATTTTCAAGTGACCTTGATTTTCCTTTCCCTCCACCTTGTTTATCAATAAGATCAGTTTAAAAAAAAGTTGCAGAAGATTGTCATGTCACAGGGTTCATATTATTCCAGCATAAGAAAACATTAAAGGTGGAAGAGGCCTGGTTGACTTCACCCTACCAGTATAAGGAAGGCCATATCAATTTCTTTACCTAGAAACAAGACCATTAAATTTCATCCTTTCCTGATATATCACTCATAAGAGCCTTTGTCATATTTTTTCATGTAAAATTCTAATTGTTGTAGAACAGATGCATAATGTATTTTGTAAAAAAATCTTTTCCATATATCTACCTAGCATGATGATAGGTACTGCCTTCTAACCCATTTACAGTTACGGAAAAAGATTTTACCTAGAGTGGAAAAATTCATACCCACTGCCTATCCAGTCATCTGTCTCACTGCACATCTCTCAATTTCACCCCACATTTATTTCTCTTTCATACACAAAAAATCACACAATTATTCTCTTACCCACAGGTGCCTACATTCTATTGGATCAGTTTACAAGCTTCTTTTGCAGCTAAAATCCTAAAACATTTTTGCAATATTTCTTTCACTATTAACTTGTAAACTTTCAAAAAGGTGCTTTTAGAAATATCATTTGTCATATACTAGGATTTACTAGGGATGCTATGTGCTCGTTATCTTATGTCTTCTTTTTAAATTGATTATCTTATGTCTTCTTTTCAAATTGCTCTATGAATTAAAAAATGTAGCATACATCTCTCCTCTTTCCCTTGAATTCACACCATCCTGGCCATATGTAGGCACTGCAATTCTTCTACAAATGCTTTTCTATTGTATATGTAACATTACATAATTTTGCAGGAAAAGCTTCTGTCATTATTCAGAATGCAGAAAAAAGTTTGTCCCTTTGATGCATCACAGCTCACATCATATCATATCGCTTTCAGCCACACAAAGCCACATGTAGACAGAATCAGACATAACAAGACACAACACATCACGTCTTTTTAGTCTTATACTCAAGGTGCAAAGACAAATGCTATCATAGAGGCTTGTAAGGCTGCTTTATAAAACTCATCACCAGAAAGCAGTGCATCTTGCAGCAGTACTGAACTTTAAGTGCTTCAGTACAGCACTAATACGCTGTTTGCTAGCATAACGGTAGTGCAAACTTACTGATGTGGTGGAATGAAGTGTTGCAAAACATAAAAAGGCAACATAGTAAATAAATCTAGAGGCACAATTTTGCTGTTAGTAGCAGTATCAGCAAAATGCATTATTTTAAGATTATTTTAATAAAAATATTTTACCAACTTACCTTCCTACTGATTTTCAGTACATGTTATTTTCACAGCACTCCCTAAGCTAGACACATCCAAGGGTAGATCATCTCTTCCCTTTTTAAATACTTGTAAAAGAATATGGTTCTTTTTTGCCCAAAGTTTCAGACTCCTTCTAAAGGATCTTTGAGTCTTAGTATCTGTTCCTCTCTTTACCTACTAGTAAAAACTTATGGTGATGTATCAAGACTAGTTTGCCCTGCTGGAGCACATTCTACTCTTTAAAAGATGTAAAGAAAGATTTATTAAATGTGTATTTTGATGGAGTACACCAATCAGTTATTTTGCATGATCTGCTATAGTACAAACAAAGGACAATTTTTTGTATGATTCTTTCAGGATTGTTTACTGACTGACTGCTTATTGGTAATAATATTCAGAGTAACACTGATCTAGTTACAGGAAAATCTAGTAAAATATTTTTTAAAATTTAAGAAATTATTTTATAAAGCTACTATGAAATCACACATTTAAGCACTGAGCAGGATATATGTATTTTTTCTAGAACATGGTGTTTTAGTTGCATTCTTATAAGAATGGAAATCTTATGTCAGTTGATGAGTTCATTCAACCAAAGAAAGCAAGCCACAGACCTGAATCATAAATTACATTAGAAGGCTTCTTTTTTTGAGGGGGGGGAATGGATCAGATGAGAACATTTGAGAACAGTTTGGAAGATGTAATGAAATATACTAGAAATGAAAGAAATAGCTTTCTATTCTTGAGTCATCATTGCTTCTTTTACCTGTATTTTCTCACCCAGTGTTATAAAACATACAAAAAATTTATCCAGTTCTAATTAGCAATTAACTTGTCAGTAAGTAGCATTGAAAGATAACTTTCTCTGACCTGAGAGAATCCAGAAATAGAATATTAGTTTAATTTCAGTGCTGCTTGGAATAGTACACAAAATTGAAGACCTAGTTGGAAAAAAGTGTCTTGATCCTCCAAGAACAAAAAATAATAGAGCTTTCCTAGTATCCACTTGATGTAGTGAGAACCACACATAATGGCTTGCTTTGTGTGTCTCAGGACAGCCAATTTCATGTTTGAACATTAAAAAGTCCATCCTCTGAGTTTTCTGTAAGCACCTATTATACAAGTGCCAAAAGACAAAGGTTTGTCTTTCATTCAAGTTTTAAAATTGGGCTTCTGTTCATAAAATATAACAATGCAAGCTAAGAATACACACTCCTACCTTTGTAAGATGCTGACTGAAAAGAGGACTTTTTAAATAGCTTTCAGCTAAAAGCAAGTTCAAAAATTGAATATTGATTCAAAAACCCACAACAGCATTTGAAAATGAGTCTTAGATGTGGCACTTTTAAGAACTAAGCTTTATTCTGTCATCTTCTGCAGTTGTACTTTTTTCAGGGCCCCTTCTGCATGAATAAAAAATCTCCCTTCAGCACTGTAATTCCTTGTGTATTTCAAGTGTCTTCTCATAAATAAAAACTGAAAAAAAAACCCAAGATGATTTTCAGTACTTTTTTAGTTCCTGGCACTTTGGGAAATGAAGACCATAAAAGAGGAGAGGCAGCAACTGGGCATAAATACTTCTTGGTAGCCAGTTTAAAGGAAGATTTTTTATGCAGCATTGTCCACTCAGAATGAGGATTACTGAAATAATGAAATCTTTCCTGAAAAGTAAAGGATTATGGAAGTGTTTACACTCAAGAGTGAGATTAAGGAGACTCGATAGGGGAAAAATAAACCCTTGCAGTAGACCTGCAGTGCTGTAATGATCTTGTGGTTTAAGCACTCAGCGTGAAACTCTCTCTGTAAATAAAAATGAAACCAGAACTGCAAAATTTGGATATGTATCCTCAGAAGTACATAGTGAAAGACAGGAACCTATATTTTTATGTCTGTATGCTTTTCTCTGTGTCTGCATGAAATAACCTAATTTCGGTGTCCTTTATGATGTTGAATGAAGGAACTTGCTGCGTAATATCGAAAGTATAATAATATACTACAATATAGCAGTTAAATGAAAGCTTTGTTTTACTGGAAAATTGTTGAAAACACTAAAGGAGTTAAGGAACATGAGACTCACTGAAGATTAATAGTGGAGATAGTGGAAAACTTTTCATGGTCTTAGGAGTTAAACTTCAAAACTTTGGAATGTCCTTGGAAGTTAGTGGACTTGTTCACACAGAATTCTGCTGGAAATCTGGAGATTCTGTAATCTGATAATGTCACTTCATATTGAATATGTCCTTTCTGAAACAACAAATGCAAGGAAAGGGGAAATAGTGACTACTCAGCAAAGGAAAAAAAAATCAGAGGAAAGGAGCAGCTTATCAGTTTTGAAGTAATTAAGAAAATGCACTTCACCTGTTTCTACTAAGTCAAAACAATAAGAACAAAAATCCACAAACCTCTCAGAGTTTTTAAAGTTATAAAAGCCTGAAACAATGAACTTTCTAAATGATCTATCAAAATCTCAGAATCTCTTTAAGCTTTTTTCACTGGTTAGAGAGTTTTCAATAGCTGAAATCCTCTATTTTAAGATTGAAGAGATCATAAGAGCAACGAAATTGCCTTTTAATGATATATTTCTTAAACACAGAATTATGCTTTACTTTCCATAAATCTCAAGATTTTAAGTTAAAAAGTGAGACATTCATTCTTAACTTAATTATTTGATAAGATTAGAAATAAATTATTAATCTGAATCTCAAAGAAATCTCTATTTCTTCGCATATTAAAAAAATCATTTTCTTGTGCTTGTGGAAGGAAAGATGTGGTAGGCTAACAATCTGCAACACATCTTCACTGACAAGAAAAATTCATTTCAGCTATACTTCTTCATGTTTGAGGCAATGCTCCATAAATTCTGTTGGACTTTTCCACTCACTTTAAGTCCCACATGATATCAGCTCTGTCTAACTAAGAAAAGGCATGAGCAAGTAAAGGGCTAATTAATATTGTTCCTTTGCTTAGTACATAAATAAATTACAATATTGGTCCAGTATCACAGAGAGAGACCATGTATGGGGGACTTAAACAAGAAGTAAACACTGGCATCATCTATATGCTGTAATGAGCTGTCCTTGACCAGAAAAGGTGAAGGCAATATGTAGGCAGAGGTACTAAGCACAACTCATGAAAATCAAACCAAAAAGAACAAACGTGAACACAAAGCAGAGTAGCAAACCTCACTAACAGTGTCGTGTAAATGTTTCTCATCATCTATTGGGAATGCACAGATAAACAGATATGCTTAAGAGCCAGAACAAACTGTTGGTTACAAAAACAAACCTACAGCTTGCTGGGGCTGTTTAAGAAAACATTAAGTTTTCATACTACTTCCCTGCCTAAATCACTGGTATTGATCACAGCGGTTTTTTAGCTGATCAGGTGAGAGGGTGTTCATTAAGCTCTGTGCTCCTCACTACAGATTCAGTAAGGTGGCACCCTTTGTTATGCTGCTTAGAGCCAACATTGCATCATATAAAGAAGAGTGAGAGACTAAGAGAAGTGAGAGGTTCAGAGAGAAGAGTTCATAACGGAGCTGAGCTGTATTTAGATATTGTATTATTGGCCAAAATGGATGAAAGTAAAGACAGAAATAAGAGTAAAGAAAGGCTGGAGAACACGAAGGTTCAAAAAAAAAAAATCTATGTTCATCCCATATAATATGTGTGAAAAAAATGGAAAACCACTTGTCTTCATGAATAGCAAAAATAAAGGAGTGGTGCTGTTTTCTGATTCTATTCCTGGCAATGATTTTCAGAAATAAACTGAACTTTATATCTCTATTTTAATAAAAATCACAGAACAGTCAGATTCTTAATAAGGATTATAAAGCAAGTAACAGAGAGGGTTAGTTCTCCATTCATGTCTTTGAATCTTTAGTTTTACTTCTATTTTTATTTTCATTTGTATTAGTCAACTTATAAACCTCAGAAAATCCCAAAACAGAAAATCTTGTCATCTCTGTCAAAGAAAAAAAGAGAATGTTAAGATACAGATGTATCAATTCTTGGTATACTTACAGCTTTGTTAAGAAGACACTTCTGTGAGGTTATTGCAAGAGTTACAGAGGTGTGCAACATATTGACATTACTGACTTCATTCACAAGAGACCATCAAATATAATGTATTTGTTTATTGTTAACTTGAAAAAGATTTCAAGCAATAGTTGAAAGCTGAAAAGCTCCACTTTATCTTTGCAGACTCCTAAGTTTAGTTGATACAAATAAACCTCACAAAAGTTTCCATTATAAATACAAGGCTCAATACGCTGTTTACGGGTAAGTTGTGTCCCTGTGATCACACAGAAGGGTGCCTTGCATCTAAAGAAACACAGGAGTTGTATGAACATAAGAACTAAACCCCTAGAAAGCAGGTGTTTCTATGCCTGTCATCCCACCATACTGGGAGGCAATGTTAAAAGCCAAATGATCTGTATGGATCGTGGACACAGCAATATATGCTTGTTTTCTTGTGATGAGCCTTCTCTCTTTTAGTCAGTGTCAATCAATCCTGGGTAACTCATGATTTAGGACTGTCAGGAAAGAGCATATCACCACCTTCTCACCTTCTCTACCTTTACTTTTTCATGAGTGAATAAAAAAAAAGAAAAAAGAGAACAAAGTTGCTTTATTTATTTGATGTTTTCAGAAAAGAGAAAGGAGTAATTTGCAACAGTAATAAAAAAGACATTTTACTTTTAAATTGTGTTCATAAAAGGTCACAAAGTTCACACTCCTTTTAAATACTTTAATGTGTGTTTACTTTCAAATGCAATCTTTTACCATTCTAATCATATTTAATCATGCTTCTAATCAAATATCAGTTGCAGAAGCACAACTGCACAGTGCTTTAGTTATAATGCTAACAGCAATGTCTAATAGCACTGCAAGTATGACTGCTTCTCAAACACATGAAGTTCATGGGCAGGCTCCTTGGACTATGAGGTCCTATCTGTAGGACAGCACTGTTGAATGTCATCTCTATTTCTCCTTATAAATACTGAACTTGCCAGTGAGTGGGTAACTGTAGGTTCCAAAAGTACCCAAGCTGGCCTTAGAAATCTTTTAAAAGTTGTGACCACACTGATTGTCTCGTTTAATTTAAGTGTAAAATATATTATATTTATTGCAAAACAGAATTATTTCAGTTAATTTATACAACCTCTTTTACATTTTCTTTAGCTAAAGAAACTAAATAATTTTTTTAATTTTTTCTTTATGTTTCCACCTCCTTTCAATAAGCAATTCTAATCATAGAATCATAGAATGGTTTGGGTTGAAAGGAACCTTAAAGATCATCTAGTTCCAGTATCTCTACCATGGGCAGGGACACCTCACACTAGACTAGGCTGCTCAAGACCCCATACAACCTGCCCTTGATCCAATGACTTCTCTTTCTTGGCTGGAAATGACTTCGTTACTTTATCTGTTCACTTATGATTTTTTTTAAGTCCTACAGCCTGACTGGAGTCTGATAGAGTAGAAGATACCTGGAAATTCTGGACAAATAACAACTGAGAACAGACATACCAAATCTACAGTATGATGCAGTTAAATCCACTCTGCACATGGCATAAAACCACCCCAGACATATCTTCCAAATTTGATATATTCTGGATGAGTCATATTTCTAGGCATTCACAGTTCAATGGCAGAGAAGAAACAGAGAAAGGAAAAATCAGGAAAGCATTGACTTTTATCTCACACAGACTTGTTAACCTTTCTGTTCATGCCTGCTGTTATTCCCATACATGATTTTGCTGGCTTTATCGTGATGACTAATTTTCAGTATTTGTGGGATGATTGGCTAATTTTCCAGTTTTCTGGTTACTTCATTACATTCCTTGATGATACCTCTCTTGCTGATTAATTCCATCCATCTCGTAAACAACTGTCATAATCCACTGATTCCTCTTGCATTGATTCAAACATTGCATTTTCTTTAAAGTAGATACGTTCATTCCCTTCTGGCATTCAGTCTTTTGTCACAGAGACATTCTCTAGTGATTTTAATTTAGTTTTCTTATGTGTATGTGAAACTTTAAGCCAGGGAGCAACTTTGTTTCAGTTAGTCTTTATTTTCAAGATCATCCATCCCTGTGCTTACATGTATTGGAATGAAAGAAATTACTAAGAGGCATGAACATGAATATTTGGTCTTACTGTCCCCTGCAGTACCTTATAAGAGAATCTAACATCACATCTACCTTCTACATGAAAGACTCTCTAACACTCCCATTTCTGTTGTGATTATTCAGGTATTACTTTCTTTTATAGCTTATACTAAAATGACTGTATTGAGTGTCTCATCATGTAGAGAGGTCAAAGATTAAAGAAAGAGATGAAGGGGAATATAGAAAGAAGTAAATGTAAGCTTGAATGCAAGAAAAAAAAACAGGAAAAATGAGAGGAAACTGGTGAAAGATCCACCTTAGTGAAATTACAAATTGGGAAGAAACCTGTAACAAATTTCCCTCAATAACATGCATGATGCAAAGTGCAAAGAAGGTGCAAAGGAGGAAAGACACTTGGAAAGTTTCATGAAAATGATAGAAATGATCAAACGGAATGGATTTCAAATTAATCCGCAATGAGGCTTGAATATCCCAAGTCCATTATGCTTGGTCCTATAACTGTAAAACTAAATATATGAGCAGAGTCACTTTAGCACTAATGATATACTTACGAAGATAAGAAATTAATCTATTTGTTAACATGTGTTTTCTTACTTCAATGGGAATAATAGTAATTTGACTTCAAAGGGTACTGTATTAGGTCAAGTTATTTAGCTGTTACCACAAGGAATGAAGTGTCAATAGCATAGATCTTTTGAAAATGAAAGGAAACTTTGGCAAAAAACTCCACAGGATGCACATTATATTTTTTTTAAAGAGATTCATCAAACAATCACTTGTTGCAGTAGTGGGAATTTGATAGTAAACACTACATATAATCCTGCAGGCATTTTGACATTCATTTTTGCTGCAAGAGTGTCAAGAGCTTCTGTGGTGCAGAAGGTGGGAACTCCAGGAACTTCTCAGTAGCTTCTGTATTACTGTAAATTCGTTGTTAGGGCCATTTTCCTCTGTCACGTGTATTATATTACCGTGACAACATCAGAACATGGTGTATTCACCATGATATAAATTAGTAATTTTTGTGGACACCAAAGCAACTCTGGTTCTGATTTTTCTACCATAGACTATGCATACCTATATTGAGTCCCTTTATAACCTAATGAGTACAATATTGTTTCTAATGGGGACAAATACATTGCTACAGACAATCTAACTGAGACAGTAGTACTTCTTGAAGCATTTTGTTTAATCATTTGAAAATCTCTGGAGAGATGGTATGTGGGAAAAAAATATTTCTGGGCTTAGTTAGCTTTGGCAGTAGTATCTAAGATGCTTTCCTCAATGCCCAGGAATAAAAGAAAGAACAGCCACAGGATCACATAATTTATCCATTTTCTAAACTGCAACTTCATGCAGTCATAAATATTAGATATTATTTTCTTCTATCTGTTTCTGAAATCCCTACATATGCAAACACCTACATACCCTTACATAGGATATTATTTCATTAATTTCATTGAAGTCATTTTGAGAATAGATATCAAATACATCTTTTGGGAATCATAGAATTATAGAATGGTTTGGGTTGGAAGGAACCATGGAAGTCATCTAGTCCAACTCCCCAGTGGTGAGCAGGGATATTTTCAGCAAGATCAGGTTGATCTTGGATGTTTTCAGGGGTGGGGATTCTACCACCTCTCTGGGAAACCTGTTCCAGTGTTTCACCACCCTCAACACAAAAAAATTCTTCCTGATATCTCGTCTAAACTTCTCCTCTTTTAGTTCAAAACCATTACCCTTGTCCTATTGCTACAGGCCCTGTTAAAAGGATTTTCCCCATCTTTCTTATAGGTTCCCTTTAATGGGGCCACAATAAGGTGTCCTCAGAGTCTTCTTCTCTCTAGGCTGAATATTTCCAACTCTCTCAGCCTTTCTTCACTGAGGAGGTGTTTCAAGCTTTTTATAATTTTAGTGGCCCTCCTCTGGACCTGCTCCAACAGGTCCATGTCTTTCTGTTCTGAGGGCTCCAGAGATAGAAGCAGTATTCCAGGTGTGTTCTCAACACAGCAGAGAGGCAGAATCACCTCCCTTGAACTGCTGACAATGCTTCTTCTGATGTAGCCCAGGATGCAATTGGCCTTCTGGGGTGCAAGTGCATGTTGCCAGCTCATGTCCAGCTTCTCTTCCAACAAGACTCCCAGGTCCTTCTCTGCAGGGCTGCTCTCAATGTCTTCATCCCCTAACCTATACCGATACTGAGTGTTGTACTGACTTGAGTGCAAGATCTTGTACTTTTCCTTGTTGAATCTCATGAGGTTTTCACAAGTCCACTTCTCCAGCTTGTCAAGGGCCCTCTGGATGGCAATGTAGCACATCATATAAGGAAATGAATACTGCTATAAACAGTGCAATAGTGATACTGCTATAAACAGTGCAATAGTGATACTCAAAACAACAAAAAATCCTATACGTTAATATAGAATTTTTTTTAGTCTGTTTTTTAATGGCTATAATATTAGTCAATGTAATGGCAATTTGAATATCCAAAGCCAATGCTATCAAATAATAATTTTAAGTGAGTTTCAAGGACTTTCTTCATTCCTTTTTCTCAGCTAAGATCTAGTCTTTGTTTTCCTTTTTTTGCCATCTTTTGGGTCTCTGTTTACAGTGCCAAGCAAGAGCTCTTAATTCTTCCTAGAACCCTGAAATGTGAATATATTGCACTTCAGTGTCATAAAACTGAACAAATACTGTGGTAGAACAAATAATTTTGTAAGTGGGTTATTAATGCTTAATATGCCTTATTAATATTCTGTGAATTAGATAAAAGTGAGTGATATTTCCCAAAAATTGTTTGGAGAAGAAAGCTTAAAAGCTAACAAAAAAATAAAACATACTTGAGCCAACAAGAAGAAATGGTTTGCAACACATAAGACCATATAATCTGGAATTCATCACAGAATCACAGAATAACCATGTTGGAAGAGACCCACCAGATCATCGAGTTCAACCATTCCCACCAAACCCTAAACCATGCCCCTAAGTACCTTACCCACCCTCACCTTAAACACCTCCAGGGACGGTGACTCAACGACCTCCCTGGGCAGAATGTTCCAATGCCTAACCACCCTTTCCGTGAAGAATTTTTTTTCTTATCTCAAGCCTAAATCTCCCCTGGCGGAGCTTGAGGCCATTCCCTCTCGTCCTGTCCCCTGTCTTGTAATAAGGCCTCCCTTCAGCCTCCTCCTCTTCAGGCTAAACAACCCCAGTTCTCTCAGCTGCTCCTCGTAAGATTTGTTCTCCAGCCCCTTCACCAGCTTTGTTGCTCTTCTCTGGACTCGCTCCAGAGCCTCAACATCCCTCTTGTGGTGAGGGGCCCAGAACTGAACACAGGATTCGAGGTGCCGTCTCACCAGTGCCAAGTACAGGAGGAGAATAACCTCCCTGGACCTGCTGGTCACACCGTTTCTGATACAAGCCAAGATGCCATTGGCCTTCTTGGCCACCTGGGCACACTGCTGGCTCATGTTCAGTTGGTTGTCAACCAACACCCCCAGGTTCTTCTCCTCCAGGCAGCTTTCCAGCCAGGCTTCTCCTAGTCTGTACCTCTGCTTAGGGTTGTTGTGCCCCAGGTGCAGGACCCGGCATTTGGCCTTGTTAAACCTCATGCCATTGGTCTCAGCCCAGCAGTCCAGCCTGTTCAGGCCCCTTTGCAGAGCCTCATGATGTTCTGCATATTCTTTCAAAGGTTGTTATGATGTAAGATCCATGGCCAGATGTTCCACGAGAAAATAACTATTATGACTCTTTTTTAACAAAAACAAAGGTGTTTCCATGAAATTTTGATTTTCATAAATCTGTTATTTCTGCACCGTTCTTTTACTGGTACATGATATGTCACCATCATTGTATATGAAATGTAACTTCAGAATGTAATAGCCTCTTGAACAAACAGCTCTTCAGGTAAACAGTTTATTTCTCAACACTGAGAGCTTTAATTTACCTTAAATTCTCTTGTTAATTAATCTACGTGAGAATATCACTGACTGAGAAGCAGCTGTGGACAGTGCAGGTGAACTGTGTCCACTGAGGTCTCAGATTCTTAGTGTCTTAGTAAAGCTGAAACCTTAACCTCATTTAAGTGTTCAAATGCCCATGAAAGAGAATTAGGTAGCAGCTTTACAGCTTTAGACCTTGAGGGCAAATACATTCCCTGCAGTTACTTGCACACAGACTCTGGTTTAAATGGAAAAACGGCAGAACATAAGGAGAAGGGTAATTATATTGACATATTTTATGCACATATGAAAATGCTAGATTATATGTTTAAAGGCTAATCATGATAAATACAAAGACTAATGGAAGAACCTTAGCAACATTACCAGTGAAAACTGCACTCATCAAACTGAGTATCCTAAAGCTATTGAAGGAGAACCATTTGACCAATTTGAACAATTTTGTCTCTGATGGGGCAATGGTGAGGAAACCCAACAAGAAGAGTCAGTGAAAGTCATGCAAGTTAGAGTGGATGCTGCAAAGAAGTATTGGACTTGTTATGAGACGCAAGGGAAGAACATCTAGTTAGTATGTAAAACTTATCCTGAAAGGCTTATGGGAAGCCCCTTTATGGGAAGGGCCAAAAGAAGGAAAAGTATCAGGGGAGATCTAGAAGAAACAAGCATGGGAAAACGTAGTACAAAATGTGTTCATGTGAGTGCCAGTGAAACAGTGGTCTCTGTCTCTGCTAACCTGTGGACTAATTCGAGTGTGTGTATGGTACAGTGCACTCATGTGCACACACAACTGCTCATTGGGAATGTGTGTTCAGCTTTACTATTGAACCCAAAACTGCAGCAGCACCACATCTATCAGGCTTCGATGGAGAAAATCCACTCACAGCCTGAAGCCCATTAGATTAGGCTGCCTCTAACAGTAAAATCTGTCATTTAATGTTTATAGGTATAAACTTCATTCTTAAGATCCCTTTACCCGATTAGTGTCCCTCTTTGTGCATAACTTTATACTATGCATTTGTGCTATGAAAAGGATAAGTGATAAAATGCAGAGGGAGAGAGGCATGTGGAAATTCTATCTACTAAACACATACAATTTTCTTAGGTTTTGGAGAATAAGTATGCATGAGATCTTGTGCCAGTGTATTTAATTGCCCAAAGGTATCTTTCATCTATCTGTCTTCTCCCTTTTTGCTGAATGCTACCTCTTGGTAGACAGGTTTTATAACAAATGCTGATTTTTCCACATTTTACAATAAGAAAACAACATAAAAGCAAGGAACACCACAATTTATATGAACAAATCTACTCTTAAAATAAAAAGTCACAGTAGTAAATATGGAATTAAATGGACCTTTAGAAGTTGCAAGCAGCAGCATGAAGTGTATTTGACAAATGTATGTATTAGTAACTGCAATTTCTACACAAAAAAGTTTATCACTGCTCAAATTAATTCACCTTTTTCCTTTTATTTGCTGTCTTTGTGCAGTTGTACCCATGTTAATATCAGTAGGTATTCTTGCCAGAATATACATAATTCTTCTATTCTACAGAGGTAGTGCAAATTGAAATCCGTACCTTCAATCAGCTTTATGCTCTTTCACATACTAACAAACTGAATCTGTAGTTTCTAAATGTGAGCGATGCTCTATGATAAAACTCTGAGTCAAACTACAGCTTCTGCGTTGTATTGGCCACACGGATTTGCGAGCTATGCTTATCTCAACAAAATCATTACGCACAATAAAATGAAGAATAATAAATAGAACACTGTCTTTAGAGAGTTAACATAATAAGCACCAACTGGGTCCTCTGATTACTGTTAGTTATAAAAATATTTTTCTAAGTCCCATGCTTTTCAAAGCCATGTATCTGTTTCTATATTGACTCCAAAATCAGTACACAAAGATGAATAGTCAAATGTAATACATTCATTGGGGAAAAAAATCAGACTAAAGTCTCTTTATTCCTGGGACTTTCCGAGTCCTTCAGGTAGACTTCATGTGTATACCTCTTTCTCTTTACATATGTATGCATAGACACACGCTAAGACACCAATGGCTGTCACTTTGTGTTTTACAGCCATATAGTTGACAGATCCATTATGGTTTCAACTTCTGCATCACAGTTTGCACAAGTCCACACAATATCAGCTCCTCCAAATGTAAATAAGAAGTTAAAAAAACACAGAAACCTTTAGTAGAGTTTAATGACTGTATAATAAATGCCTAATTCTGTATATATATCTGCTCCCAAGTGACAGGGGACAGGATGAGAGGGAATGGCCTCAAGCTCCGCCAGGGGAGGTTCAGGCTGAAAATTAGGAAAAAAATTTTCACAGAAGTGGTCATTAGGCCCTGGAAAAAGCTGCCCAGGGAGGTGTTTGAGTCACCTTCCCTAGAGGTGTTTAAGGCACGGGTGGACAAGGCGCTGAGGGGCATGGTTTGGTATTTGATAGGAATGGTTGGACTCGATGATCCAGAGGTTCTTTTCTAAAGTGGTGGTGATTCTATGATTTCAAGTAAATATATTTTGTTCCCAAATGCTTGTCTTTCTGCTTTGTAGAAATGAAGTCAGCGCATACACGAGTATAATCCAGTTTTTGAGTTAGTTCCCAGAGTTCCTCCTTCTTACAGTGAAATTGTGGTGAATCACTGAAGCATCTTACATTGATATTAGAATTTTCATACTCAGGCATTACTGGCTCACTCCTTCCACTTCAGTTCTACAGTTTGGTTGGCTGCAGATAATCCAATATAGTAATGTTTTAATTTTTTCAGTGGATTTCTTCACATAGTATATCATAAAATAAGACTCAGAGAGTAGGAAGAAGATCAAAATATCTCCTTCTAAGAACAGCACTAATTCATACCAGGAGACATTTATTTTGAGAATCAGTTCAAGATTAAAACACCTGTGCTTAGATATCTCTGTATCAGCTGGTACTTTCCATGACCCCTACCAGCTATTCTAGAAAGGTATGAGTTCCTAGTAGGACTTGTGTCATATTCCCAGGTTTATATGACTTTAGTACCTAGCACCATCTTGGAAGGAATAGAAACCTTTTTCAGATGACTGAAAATCATCTGAGTAGTCAATACACTCAAGAGACTCATTCTGACACAGACACATGAGATGGGATTTGTTTGCATAAATACAGTCTTCCTGTATAATTTTAGGAACACAAGTCTCTAACAACTGGAAAGCTGAAAAGTGCCTTAGATTCTTCTAACTGTATTTACTACATCTCCATTGATTATGGATCTACGTCCAGTTGTCAGAGAGTTTGTAATTGAAGTTATTTCCCTGAAGCAAATATTTCTTATTTGCTATTTTTCATTATTCAGGTAAATCTATTACTTTTCTTAAATAAGTCAGTAACTGTATAGTCAATTAAAAGGAATGCATTTTATGACATAACACCTGTAACACTGAACCAACTTAAATTTATTTTGTTTACTACTTTGCCATGTAATCTTCTTCCATTTGCATGGCAAAAACTGATTTTACAATACTGATGTATGACTTGTGCCATGTGTTTCCTAGTTCACAATTGTTATTTGTAAACAAAACAAATTCCTGGAACTTGCTGTAACTTTTAAAATAATGCATATTTTAAGTGAAAAACAGTAACAAATATGTTCCTACTGCCTAATTCAGTTTTTATGGTATAGCAGATTTATGAGATAGAAAAACTGTATTGCAAAAGTTACCAAATAACTGCAGGGGACTAATCTAAAAATGTGTCTCTCATGCACAAAAACCGTGCTTGTTGGACACAAAAAATTAATAGCTACTGGAGGATGTGTTTTACCGCATGATTATTTTTGGAATTAAGAAACCACAACTTAGAATTGGTTTAACAAAACTGAGTTTGTTCTGGAAATTCATAGCTACTTCAGTACTTTAAACCTTCAAGTGTGAACAGAGGTGGAAAATTTGAGGCAATAGAAACTACATAAAAAATTAATTATTTTATAAAGCACTTGGTAGACAAACAACTTTTTGTAGACCTCTGTAGTTTTAAATATTTAAAATAACTAAGAAATGTAGTATCACAAGAAGTGATAAGCAACTACTTTGGAAAAGAAAGAAATATCCATGGATATTTCTCAACATGACATCCACAATTTGTAACATATTCTGGATATTAATCACAAATATTGCCCCTCTGGGCAAGGAGAATAATCCATTTAAAAGTGAGGCAAACTGAAAATTATGAAAAAATATGGTAAGAATGAAGTAGTTTGGGTTTTTCTTTACATATTTTTGTTATTTTTTTTTCTTTTATCTCCAGCGAAGCAAAGTATTGCCAGATACTCAAGTAGTAACCTGCAAGAGCAAGACTGGTGAACAGTCCCTGATAATGAGTGACCTAAAGTCCTCCCTTTGTCATGCAGAACATAGATTTTCAGTTCTTTTCACTACTACAGAGGACTGATGCCACCTCCTCAGAAATGCCTTTGCAGTCAGTTTCCGTCTCTTTACCCTAGTCATCTTTTATTATTACCAGGTTGGTAATAAAAAACACTAGATGTTGCTGAGCATTCTCAGAGAAAGAAGTCTTAAGATCTCACTGCTGTTCCATGAAATAATATGCAGCTGGACATAAATTAAGGCACGATCTGAGGAATTCATAATCTTTTTGTTTACTGTAATTCAATAGACCAGATGTAGATTGCTTATTCAAGTCTTAGAGCTTCACCAGTAGTTCACTACCTGCCCCTTTAAACTCCAGGAACAGTTGCAGAAGCATTACTGTCAATCTTCCCTGACACTCTTTCAGTTTACATAAACAAGCATGCAAAAGAGCAGGAAAAGAAACTATGATGTCCTTCTTTCTGCATAAATCTCTTAACTGTGCGAGATTTTTCACTGTTTTGTCTTGATTTTGGTGAGTGTTAAGCATTTTAATCAAAATGGAATAATTCCAAATGAGAGTCTACCTTCATGCAATTCAAAGTGAGATCTAAAACTGAGAGATTCTTCATTCTTTTTTGTTTTATTTTTTCCTTTTTGTTTTTTTTTCTGAAAATTAATTTCTGACTCAGTTTCAATGAAACCAAAATATCTCTAAGCTTACTGTGGGTTATGAACTTCAAAACAACTCAGTGAAATTATTGGTCTCTTTTCTAATGCTACAATTGCCGATTCAGTGCAGGGGAATCATTCCCTGGTGCCCAGTCATCCCAGGCCTACCCCAGTCCACACAGCTCTCCTACTCCTGTCTGGAAGCTCGTAACAATCCCGACTCTGCCATACTACTGCCAGAGAGGATGATTTAGGGTTTCCAGTAGTTTACCAGACCTGGAAGATTGAAAAATACTTGGGTTAATGAACAGTTTTGATGAATGTTTTCTCGTTAGACAACTTTCAGACACCATTTAAGGCATTTTAGATCTTGACATTATAAGGTCGTTCGTCACATGATTAATTGCCATCTACATATGTTGGTTGCAGTGTGCAAGGTAGCAGAGCCTCAATATTCGATCCAAGTGTAACTCCCAGACTGTGATCACAAGTGCTGCACCAAGATGGCTGAAAAAACCTGGAATTTTATTCTGTTTGTCATTCTGGTAGAAGGCACCTATTTGGCAACAAGTCATTCTTAGATTTGTAGTGGCATTTCATCTGCCCTGTTTGTGCTACTGTCTCCTTTCTTCTAAGGCAAGTTGAAGTGTTCTGCAAGGGAAAAAATAAGTCCCTATCTGACCCTAATGGGGCAAAGCCACCTGATAGCGCCACTACCTGTGGACAAAATGGATGGGCTTTCAAATCCAGAAAGCACTCAGCACATAGTAGCCTGCTAGCTCACCAAAATATTTCTTCATTATAATTACACCTAAAACATTTATGCTTTAATCAAGCTCTGAACAGTAGATTAAGTTAATTTTATTTTTTCTCCTTAATTTAGCTAATTCTGTCTATTCTTTGAACATGGCTGCTTAGGCTTTTCAGGCATTTTCATTCTTTTAAATTTTCACAGGATATGTTGGAATAACTTTTCAATTATTAAAGTTGTTTATGTCTCCCTTGTATGCTGGCTTTTTTGGCAGCTGGAAACAGGAAGCTCTTTGCCTTATCACATTTCACCACACCTTTACATTTCACATATTCAGTGTATTGACACTAAAGTATCTCAATAAAATTGGACTATTGTGGATTTTGTTTCCTCAACTCTGTTAAAGAACACAAAGCATTTGTTTTAACTGAAAATAAAATCAAAAGAGCTAAAAGTACCAAATCCAATAAAAGATGCTGCACATTGTATTTTCATACGGCAGAATTGAACCCCTGGATCTCTGCAGAGAGGTTTGAATTATTGGAGCAGTGGCAGTGTTACTGCCACCTGCCTTCCCTTTGGGTTTCTGCCAAGAAGGAATAGCTAGTTATTGATGCAGGTCTCATACACTGTTGAGGATTTTCATTCCAGACAAGAGCAGCTCTTTTAGTGGCAATGTTGGCATCAGTCCTCTGACTGTGAACGCTTTCCAAAATACTTTCTGCTGCTGAGGATTTATAGCAGATTTACTGTAAAAGGTACCATAATCTGATACTGAATGAATCTGGCCCAAAAAATTTAGAGGATTAACACATACATACAGAAAAGAAAACTATAAATTTTAAAACTTGGTGTTGTCTCCTGTCCATCTATTTTACTGTGACTGTAGAAAAATGTATTTTAGGAATTGAACATATCATGTATAATTCTTATTTTGTTGATTTTGAATCTTCCATCTATGTCTCTCTAAATTGGATATGGATTTGATGAGTGTACTGTTTGGACAATAAGGAATTGGATGGATTGGTTGGATGGTCGCATTTAGAAAGTAGTGGTAAACAGTTTGATGTCCAGATGGAGATCCATGACAAGTAGAGTACCTCAGGGGTCCATACTGGGATATAGACAGGGGGATTGAGCTCACCCTAAGCAAGTTTGCAGATGAAACCAAGCTGAGTGGTGCAATTGCCACACTGGAAGGATGGGATGTCATCCAGAGGGGCCTGGACAAGCTGGCGAAGTGGGCCTGTGTAAATCTCATGAGCTTCAACAAGACCAAGTGCAAGGTCCTACACCTGGTTTGGGGCAATCCCCGGTTTCAATACAGGGTGGAGGATGATGTGATTGAGAGCAGCCCTGGGGAGAAGGTCTTGGGGTTGCTAATTGATGAGGAGCTTGATGTGAGCCGGCAATGTGCCCTCGCAGCCCAGAAGGCCAACTGTATCCTAGGTTGCATTAAAAGAAGCACGGCCAGCAGGTTGAGGAAGGTGATTCTTCCCCTCTACTCCACTCTTGTGAGATCCCATCTGGAGCATTGTGTTCGGTTCTGGAATCCTCATCATAAGAAGGATATTGAACTGCTGGAATGGGTCCAGAGGAGGGCTAAAGAGATGATAATAGGGCCAGAGCCCCTCTGCTATGAGCACACGTTGAAAGAGTTGAGATTGTTCAGCCTGGAAAAGCTAAGGCTCCAAGGCGACCTTATAGCAGCCTTCCAGTACCAGAGAAGTCTACAGTAAAGCTGAGGAGGGACTTTAAACAAGGGCATGTAGTGATAAGATAAGGGGGGATGGCTTTAAATTGGAAGGGGGTAGATTTAAGTCAGGCATTAGGAAGAAATTCTTTGTGATGAGTGTGGTGAGGCACTGGAACAGATTGCCCAGGGAAACTGTGGATACCCCATCCCTGGAGGTCCTTGAACAGAACAGGGTGGGTGGGGCCTTGAGCAGCCTGATCTAGTGGGAGGTGTCCCTGTCCATGGTAAGTGGGTTGGAACTAGGTGATATTTGAGGTCCCTTCCAACCCAAATCATTCTATGGTTCTATAATTCTATGATTCTATTTATGCCATTGAATTCTAGTATTCCATATAAATCTCCATTGCTGTGATTAGTCTATGATATCTGCATGCCCTGTTGAGCCTTATTGTCTTACTGGTAGTTTACAAGAAAATATCTGTGCTAGTTTGGAGATTAGTATCCTGTTTCCTCAGCAGCAAATAATATTTGCTTGACATTCTCAAAGTTGTTAATGTCGGTATGCTTGCTTACGCAAACTATGAATGTAAAAATACCCTGTTCAGATGGGTAGGGAAAATAAAGAAAATTGGTTGACTGCAAGACAAATGTTTTCTGTGAGCTTAGAGAACATCTTGAATCTTGGTTCAGTGTTCGTTTGCATCAATATAATGCAGGGACATCTCTGCTGATTTGCAAAGCTATTGGTTATGTTCCATACTGCATTTTGAATGAATGGACAGAAAGGAGCATCTTGGATGTCTAAGACTTCATGCAACCAGTCAATCAGTCAGTGGGACTGATCTCCCTTAAACTGGCTAGCCAGAGTGAATTTAGATAATTTGGGAATTTTCCAATTTTTTCTCATGGTTCTTCAAGCAACAAACTTGAAACCCTTCACTCTTCAGCATGCTGTACCTCTTGGGGTAGCTTTTGGGTCACATGCAGCTGCCATCCTTCTTCCTCTATTCACATTCCAGAGAAGAAAACAGGCTTTAGTAGGATGACAGAATACATCAGCAATATTCCACATCATGCTAAAATTTACTTGCAAGAATTTCTTGCCACAGGACACCATAGTCTTTTGATCTGAAAATAATGAGAAAATAACTACTATTGAATTACCTTTTGCTGAGGGAAATATTTTATCTCAGGAAGTGCTCATCTCCCATGCTTGGAAGATATTATAATGGAACAGTCACATTCTGGAGGAGAGCTCAAATCAATATCAACAGATATCTTGTGTTTGTGCAAAATTTTTCAAAGAATGCAACATTTTCTTTTCCAGCTTCCCTATGTAAGTTTCTTTACCCCCTGGCCCCAATCCTCCTAATCTATTCCTCATTTCTGGTAGCATCTCCGTCCTGGCCCCTGTTAGAAACTGTCTGTCAGTCACAAAATACAACCTCTATTACTTAATAATAACTGGCTAGATCTAGAGGTTATGCATCTCACAAATCTGCAGGTAGTTGCTTTTTCTCTTAGCAGAAGAAAAATGCTAAATTCTGCACCTGAGAGGTTCCTGGACAACACAAAACAGATAAACAGGGTACAGTATTTGGGTGGTATAAAGAACAAAGTTAAGCAGCCAGCCACCATCCTACACCTAAAGGAAGACACTCTGGAAGTCCTAAAATACTTTATAACCTACCACCAATGAAACATGGTGATTCATGTGTGTGAAGAGCAGAGAGATTAATGTGCCTTCAGATTATGATGTGCACTAACTGCCAGTCAGTTGCAGGTGATTAAGCAAGTGAGCAGAACACCAAAGAGTACCTTCCAAACCATTCTCCATGTGCTCAGGCCAATGGTCACTCTTCATATTTCCATGTCTCACTTCTCAGAGATATTACAACAGGTTATAGATGAAAGGTACCATTTGTTTTTTGTTTTCAATGCTATTAATTCTTTCTTTTTTAGTGCATCTTTGAAAATTGTTACCTTTCTTATTCTTAAGATACCTGTTAAGGAATGCCTGATCTCCCTATGTTAAAAACAGTTTGCAATATCATTTTCCTCTGGAACTGCTGGACCACTCTCTGTAGAATATTCTTCCTCATCTGCTTTAGATACCTCCCCTTTCCAAGTAGATTCCCAGTGCCAGCTTTAAAAGCAAAGTGGAAGTTTGTATCAGGTATCCATATGCCACACCATCGATTTGGTGTCATCTGATAAAGATATTGTTTTGTCTGAAAACTAATAATCATGTCAGGGTCATCAACCATCTCCAGTGTCCCTGGAATACCAGCTTTTAAGTTATCCTAACTTGTCTTGCATCATTTGCATTGCTAATCGATTTTGAAGCCAGCCTGCAGGCTTGTATTTCCACTGTTGAGTTATTTCTGCTGTCTTCGATATCTTCACTCAAGGCAAATACTGTGCAATGCACTTGCACTCCTCTCCTCCATGTTGTCTGGTGTTCCTGCAGTCAGACTGTTTCTGGAACTCTGGGCACACTGTGTTTTATCTGTGACCTCTATTCAGTATGGAAATTTCATAGTCAGTAATAGCACTCTCAGCTTTGGGTGCAATGCATTTTACCATCTGAATAAACAATCTCTCCTGAGATAAGGCAAAGTCTGAAAGGCTTGGTTGAAAACTGCATAGGACACAGTGCCAGTTGTTTCTCACAAAAGTTCCCTCTCTTTTTTTTTTTTGTTGTTTTACTACCACAGAAAACTATTTCTTAGCTCTCTAATAATTAAGTTCACAAAGCCACTAGCACTGTTTCCAGTAATACAAGAATAATAGTAGTTTCCAAATACTGGAAGATTAATTTTGAGACTGTTTGCTTTGTCCATATCACTTTATTTTAATCTGCTTCATTTGTCACTGACAACATCACCTGCTGAGCTAAAATGTTTTTCAGACTGAAACTGGAGGACGGGCAACCAAGATTAATGGCCCACAAATCATGTTAGCAAATTATTTTCTTTGACCAGCACTGAATCCTCATTTATGCTATTGTCAGATAGCACTAGAAAACTGTAGCTGAAACACAGTACACATTTTCCCTTTACGATATTTCATTTTCAGTCAACTGACCCCCAAAAGTTGTCAGATTCATCACTTAAAGACACCATCTGCTGACCTGTCATGGAGGGTGGTCAGAGCTGTCACAGTGGAGCATTTTGTCTTCCAGATTTGTGTGTAAGAGCAGCAGTAGGAGAAAAGTGCTTGTTTAAAATACAGACCTACACTTATTTGTATTGTTTGGAGGATTCCCTCTACGCTCACATTTGCCAACACAACAAAGTGATACATGCAAAGGGAAGATAAAACCTCTGTATTGCATGGGAGAAGGCTTTTGTATCAAATTTGAACTTCAGCTCTTTTCTCTGTTCAGCTAGAATAACTGATTTGCCAGCTCTCCTAGAGATACATATCTCTCTTTCACTAGAGTTTTGTTGGAACCACTGTATGCAACAGAGTGCAGACAGATCACATTGCAAGAATTCTATGATTCTATACCAAATCTATCCTCAAAGCAGACTAAAGCAAATGACAATATACTTAATAAACCCTTACACATATAACTCTTTTTCAGTCACAGCAGCAGCACAGAACCACAAGATATCTTACAATGCTGTTTATGATTTAATTTAGATTTTTCAGAGATGTGCTGTCCAAATATTACCCCTTCTGCCAAGTATTCTAGCAGCAAACATCCAGGCTCCCTATTTAACTAAGAAATGTTAGAGTTTATGTTAGATCACTAATTTGCGTTGTAAACACATTTTTTTCCTGTGTTGTTATTATGCGTTAAGGTTATATTTGAAACCTGAAAAGCTATATTAAGTGCATAAGGACCACGGTTTCAGTTATGGAAACTACAGCATTGATTTAACTATAAATGAATGGTAAACACAACTTAAACTTAATTTTGGCAGTAACTATTTATCATGGTTTTCTAGTCATGCAGATATATAATGGATGAATATCTTCATTCCATGAAAATTCTGTCCCCATCTACCGAACTACAACCATCTTGCTTGCAGCAATGCTAAGCTGTCCTCAAACAAGGCTGTCTTTCATCCCTTAGGACGTATTTCCTATTCCTGTGCTCAGGATTTATCATGTAATGAGAACTGTCAATTTCAGATTTATTTACTAGCTAGGTAAGAAGAGCCTCAGGAAACATGAGGCTCAGCTGCTTCATTCTGTGAGTCAGCAGAGGCTTCTTTCTCCATGACAGACAACAGGATAAAAAAGCCCCGTCACCAAAAACTAAAAAAAAACCTTAAGGTGAAATGTCTTTGTATAATTTTCTATCAAAATCTATGTTGTTCTGAATAATTTGGGATTTCTGTAGATGAGAATAAGAATAACAATAGGGTTTGCAAGTCCTTTCCAAGTGGAAACATTTTCTTGTTCTTTCTCAAATCTATTAGGTAAACAATCCTAATTTTCCAGAAAATTATGGCTCCCAAAATTTTGCCCAAAGACTGTTAGACAAATAATTCCTCCATAACTGAAATATTCTCTGTTCATCCATAAACAGGAGCAAAGGACACCTTTTTTGTGATGTGGCTGTTCATCTGGAGTTCTAAATAAAGAACATATGGAAATACAGTGGCTCTGTGTTTGGGTTTTGCCTTTTCACCTCTGTTCTTCATTGAGGAGTAAAACTCTATGACCAATAGGTCAGGCTATGGGAAGGAAGTGCACTTCTATTAAACAAAGACTCATTAGGCTAGATATGGTAAATAGTATATTGTCTTTCCTGCAAAGCATTTGTAAATGATTCTTCTCTATTAAGGCTGACGTTGAAAGTGTTTCACTCTCTACCTTGATCATCTCAACAAGAAGAAATAGAAGTGAGAGGAATGATTTTACATTGTCAAATCTTCTTCAAAAGTATATAAATCATCATTGTAACATTTATGCAAAAATAGGAGCATGTTGTAAAGTGAGGGCAGGTGCTTAAATCCTTAGTACGTTATTGCTCTGTCATACTTCTTTAATCTATAAATTTCTTTCACCATACCCTGCCTTTTTGTCACCAGGTTGATGTCAAAGTTTCTAAAACCTCTAAAATGACTGGCATGTGTCAGGTCCTACTAAACTACTGAAGGCTGTGATGTGGACTTCGCTATTGTTTTTCTTAGATGCATGTTCCATATTTGCTTTCACTTTTCTCTTTTTTTTTTGATACATAAGCATGATAATTGTTGCTCTTTCATCACTAACAGATGGTAATCTAAAACTGCTTAAAGAAATCAAACAAATGTTCTAGCATGATTCATTGAGTGAAACTGAGAATACTGCCTTTCTGCTGCTGATGTACATAATTTCTCAATAATTACCTATAGATTTGTTTTCAACTTCAATAACACTAATTGTGTGAGTAGGATTTATAGATAAAATATATATTTATTAAAATATGAGAGAGAAAACTGCATATTTTGTCTTACTATGACAGGTTTTTTGTTTGTTTACTGGGAAGGACTTACTTTTGCAATGGTTCACTATTTTGCATTTTTAAAAAGGTGTCTTTAAAAATATTCATATTTATTTATTAATTTTTTCCTTTATAGTTTATTGTTGGGATATTTTTTCCTACTGTATTGAATCAGCTACTTATTGAAGCATATTTACTTACCTTGTCAGGTTCCCTGCAAGAAGATACCCCTGGCTCTCCTGAACATCGAGTGGGATGTATTATTCATAGTTCAGTATTTGAATAATGCACCGACAGCTCATAATCCTCTTATATGCAAGGATTTTCAGTAATGATGCAATGCCATGTGAGATGCTTTCTTGGGATTTTGAAACTGGCCTTGACATGTGTGCATGGTTTCTGAAAAGCTTTTTTATTCAGAGGTTTCTTAGTTTAGCACCCCCCTCAGTCTTCTTTAAAACATAAGCCCATGTACCTGTGCAATTCAAAATGCAAAAACTTCTCCAGAAGAGTGAGATATACACAAACTATTTACTATCCACAATATATTTCGACACGTACCATGAAAAGTGTGTTTGTGAACTTAGTGCCACCACAGAAGTCTTAAGAGAGTTGCTAGGACAATTAAATCTCTGGGTTTGAGTAGTGGCAGGATTCCAGTTGCTGGAATTTTTAAGACAGTTTTTTTCTGCTTGTTTGAAGTGATAGTATATCCATCCCAATGACCTGATAGCTACCAAAGACTCTCTTGCCGTAGTTAGAGCTGCAGAAAAGCACATTGAAAATTATTTTATAGCAGTGCTTTCTCCAGCAGTTCTAAAATTGGACACCAGTTTTAGATATCTTTGTGACTATCACATGTCAGGAGACATACCCCTTAGTGATGTACGGGAAAGGAAATTCCTGCTGCTGTACATTAGGCTTTCAATTGTTATACACGTAAGAAATATGTTAGTGCGCAACCTACCCATGAGGTGTCCAGAGTCAGCCATGAGAAAATCTATTGTAAAATTAGTTTAATGTCTAGCTGATTTTAGAAACTCTCATAAATATAAGGATTAAGCATGTAACAGCTTCCAAATATATTCTTAATTACCATTACATAGTGTAACATGTTTAAAGAAGTTGTTCCCTAGAGGCATCTGGCTGTTAGTGAACTCTATTATGGGCCTTTGAGTAAAAAGGAGAAACAAATATAGATGAGCACAAACTCAGAATTGGAGATGCACTATTAAATAATCAGTGATACAGTAAAAGTAGCAAGTATACTCACCCTTCTTCCAACCATACAGAAAAGAAATCTAGTTGATTCATAGGGTGCCTAAAAGAAGGAAACAACAAAAGAATTTAAATTTGCCCATGAGAGATAGTTCAGCATAAGCATAATGTGAGAAAAAGGAATAATTGGTCAAAAGAGATATGACCCTGGTTCACAGTGAGATTCTTACAATCAAAGAAAACCACAGCTGAAGCTATTTTGGCTCCCACAGCTGTTATCAGCACTAATCTGCGGTTCTCTAAATCAGGGCAAGAGAACTACTTGTTTGCAAATAAAGGAAATGAGTGTGTTCCTAAGATGCCTGAGTAATAAACTTGGTGTCACTGACATCTCTGTTTCCCCACTGAGTAGAAAAAGTCTTCATGGAACTCTGTCTGTTACTCAGTGTCTCTTTTCAGAGTTTGTAACTGTTGAAATCTAAGGTAAGGTATTGCAACGAAATAGACTGGCTATGCATATAGTGTAGAATTTGGTAGTCATTTTTATAGCATACTGTGATATTTCCATTCTTTTATACTTCTGTTTAGTGCTGCGAAGATCACCACAGTATGTCTGGTTAATACAAAGGAACTAGGCTCTTTTAAAAAAATGCATGCATTTTCATGTCTCCTTCTCCATCCCACTACCCCCCTCAAACTCTGTGCACAATTAGAAATTCCTTATTTTAAATTATCTTTGATTATCTTAATTAAAAGCCAATTAGTCTTGACAGAATATCCTTTAATCAAGAAATGTGAATTCTTCTAGAACATGATAGAATAAACATATTTTAGCTTCTTATATCTTTGGTTTCTTCCTCCCCCCACCAAGATTTTAATAATGATTGCAACTGTTCATGTAGCACACTGAAGATCTGAAGTGTATTGGTGTGTGGATTAATCTTTATTGGGAACAATCACTGACTCAAGTTCTCTCTGAAACCTTATCTGAGCACTGTATGGGAAAATGGTCATTTACATGGGTAAAATAACAAGCAAGGGACTGGATCTGCTGTTAAATAGTACGAGTGAGGATGTGTCATTACCTTAGTGTGTACCTAGCCCTGTTCTATTTACCAGTACAGACATAGCAGGAAGGCCATGACTGCACTGGAGAATCAGTAATCAATACAAGTATTTTACAGGATGCTCTATTTATCCTCTGGATGACAAGTTGACTGACTTTTCTTCCGATGGCACATTTATCTGGAAATGGAAATACTTGATTTCTCTAGGGTAGCTTACTTTGGGGCTTTTGTGACTGTACATGCAAAATACCTTGATAATTACTGAGACCGAGGGAATTAAAATTCAACTTACACCTCACTGTGTATTTTTCTTTTGGGATTTTAACTTATTTGTTGTGAAGAAGCCCTGACTTTAGAAACCAAAAGAAAATTGTGGACAACAGCACTACTGGTGCATTATTCCTTTGTACAATATAAAAAGTGATTGTGAAGTCATTACACGTTTTTGATGCAATCAACTTCAGTTATGCTCCAAAGTATAAACCAAATATTAGACAGATTAAAAATATTACAAAAATCTGTGCTTTGCAAAAGAATGGCATGGATACATTATACTAATCTGAAAAGAAAACCTCTGGGAGATAATTTAATGGTAGTAATTGTGCAATATGTAGCAAGATAGAAGTTCAACAGCATAAATATTGATGGCTATTAGCTAAGAATTAAATGCACAGCTAAAAAAGGTAAATGATGTATTAGAATTGAATGCTTCAGAAGATATCTTATTTGGAAAATACAGTGGGAGATTATTTTACAAACTTATGCTGTATCATAAACACACCATTACTAGAAGTTTCTTTAAGTAGAAGAGATCAAATTTGTTCCTCTGACACTTAAAAGCTTTGCATAAGCATTCAAAATGAGAAGTGGCTTAGAATTAGACTGCAGCAAGAGAAACTTGACTTTATTCCTGCAACAAATATATAGTAACTCACCCCAAAACTTTCTGTTTCCCCAGCTAATAACAACTGTGTCTCAGGAATATGTGTATATGTCATGCCTAGATGTTTGCATATCTGTTAATATAAGGATTTATATGAAATGCTTCAGCAAATAAAGTTCCTTCATACTGATATCTTCACACTGGTGACACATTATAACAGTCTCTTCAAACAGGCATAAATTGGTACTACTGCTGAACCAGCCATTCCACCCTTACCCTCCAGTCCTGGCTGCATCACTCTACCCCTGTGTCACTGCCTCTTCCAATTTGCCGTAACACCAGTCTCTTTCTTTAGATTGATTACCTGATTTAGGCCAGATTTGTAGAAGCACAGAGGAGTGCCAAGGTGAGGATAGGCAGATATGAGAGAGTGTTGGTCTTATGTTTCAGCAGTGATGCCAACGTATGCTGATTTGCACTGTGAAAAAACACCATCATTAAGGAGAGAATTGAGGTGAGACAAAGAGTGATCTGTCAAATTCAGTAGATGGCATCTGGTTTAGCAAAACAACAGCTGTTTTTCTAAAAAAGAACAGTAATACTTATTTTATTTGTGGAGTGGCAAAACTTACTTCTGAAGTGGAAAGTCATTCCAGGGTAGAAGTTAACAGGGAGATTTTCAGGGTATGTAAAGCTGTTCTCAGTGAATCACCAACTCTTCCTCTGCATCTTCTGAAGAAGAAAAGGTTTCAGCAACACAGGAAAATGAAGCGTCTTTGTAAACTTGAGATACTAATCCACAAGTGACCAAGACAGTTGACAAGGAATGCTTCATGCTACAGAGGACCCTTGGTAATTCAGATACCAAAGAAAACATAAAGAAATTTTTGAGGGAGCAACAGAATAGTCCATGTACTGCCTAAGTTGATGCTTTCTTCGTATAGCACCCTCGGATTGAAAAAGCACATCTAGTACAACAGAGAAATAAAACACCAGCTCCTTTCTGGTTTCCCCAATGAAGTTAGGTATTTAAAGCCAAGCTCCCAGAGATAAAAGATAAGAAAACAGGCGCCTAGATTCAGAGCTATGTCTCATAATGAGATCATTGCCAAAATGTTCTGTATGGATTGTGGTGCTACCTCCGCATAGGAGATTACTCAAAATCTGATCAACCAGGGACGCAGGGATTCCTGGATGGAAGGTAAGAGTCTTCCTTTGACTGTTTCCCCTGTGCTAGGTACATATCTGGATACTCCCCATGCCACATATCCAAGCTATCCTTTACCAGACACAAACTGTGGATTAGACTTCTTGAAAAACTCTGGAAGAGGATAACTGAAAGGTTAACCTCTTTATCTAGGAAGATCTTTTATCTAAGGAATGCAAAATAATGCAAACACTGGCAATGAGACCTTCCACAACTAGATAGACATCTTCCTTTTTTAAACTCAGTAAAAGTTAATGTTTTTATTTTATCTCTTTACTTGCATCTTTTGTAAACATTTCTCTCGCTTGTATGTTGAAAATAAGTACTTTCATTTGCATTCATGCTAACGTCTCTGAAGAGTGAATTTTAAGAGGAACGGACTCCCCTCATCTTTCTTAATGTGAGCAACAACCTACTTGAAACCAGATAATGCTTAAAATAATCAATTTCATACCAGAATCTTATAATATGCTGACTAATCTACTCATGAATGCTCATATTTATTCAAATTATTTAAATTTATAGCAATATAATTTGCAATGTACGCATTGCTGCAAAGTATGTCAGAAGAACCTGCCCTGTCTCACCACTTTTGTTCCTGGCATTAACAAAGCCTATTTCAGTTCTTACTTTTGGTTCATATGATGACACTGGCCTGCAACCATCTAGACTTTCTCACAGAGTAAGTGTTTTGTCTTCTTTAGATGGTGCCAAAAGTCCATAAGCCATTATCAGTGTTTATTATAAGCCTTACAAAGTGACTGCAAAGTATCTATATATATATAAATATATGTGAGCATATGTATAAATAAAAATAATTATATATAGATTTTTAAAGACTAAAAATCCTCCAACCCCCTCACCAGCTTTGTTGCTCTTCTCTTGACATACTCCAGGCCCTGCAGCCTGGCATCTGGGTGGCAGTGTGCACCCCCTGGGGATCAGTCTGGAAGGCTGATAAAGAGCTTGGAACAGCCTTAATTTTCTGCTGAGTGGCCACCATGGTTCTCGAGTCCCTCTGACTGAGCTCCAACACCCTCCCTCCTTGCCCTCCTTGCAAAAACTACTATGCAAACTGCCGCACTCCTCTTTTCTGATGTGCCCTGCACCTGTTTGCCATGCTCCAGTCACTGGCATTCCCTTGGTGCCCTTTAAATCTCACACAGCTGCCTCTGCGACAACCCCCACAATTTCAGCCACCAAGTGGCAGCTGTAGCTTTCAGGAGTCAAAAGCTGACTGCCCTTCTCTCCCTCCTGGGTTTCCTGGGCTTCCCCCACTCAGGCAACTGCCTTTTAGCCTCGGTCTAGCAGCTGGCCACAGAACTTCTTGGTCCTGCTGCCGATTCTCACTTATTAACATGAATCTATTGAAGATAAAAATAATACCCATGGCTTTCAAGAGGTGTTTTAGAAATGTGAGTCACCAAACAAATTACTATCTCTGGATTTACATAAGTAGTAATATGAAATTATCATTCTTCAGGCTTTCTACAGGCCACTAGAGCAAGCCATGATTTCTTTGAAACCTGAGATAGGTTGTTACAGAATTCAGAGAACCATTTTAAGTCTTAGTAGACCAATAGCAAAAATTGGTTCAGAACCCCAGCACTTTTCTGAATGCTTATCCCAAAATTTTTTGATTGAATAACAGTAACATTCAAACACTGCTTCAACTATTTATCTGCTAATAAATGCCGTCAAATGGTTGTGTTATGTAATGAAGGGGAAATGCAAAATCAAATAATATTTAAAGTTTAATTAAAGACAACAACAAGCTATCTATGGTAGCTAGCAACAGAAGAGATACTTCAGTTTCTTAACTTGACCCTTGATTCTCACAGAGACTGACTAAATGTTATTGATTTAAAAAATAATTTCTTTGACAACTGTATGTGATAAACTAGGATACTGTAATATCTAAGGGACAGATAAAAGTTTGACCTGAAATTATTATCCATTTCACTGGATATAGCTATTCTCTTCTAGTAAATGTCTAAATATTTAATTTCCAACAGCAGATCCACTGGAAATAAGATCTGAGTATTCAATACCCACCTTAGCACTGCTGGACGTCACATGGGTCTTTCAGATTAGAATAAGGTATATGAAAATTCTTTCGACTTCTCCAGTGCCTTTAGCCCTGTTTCCTACTAGTCACAACACTAATCAACAGAACACTAGGTTTAGTCAAGAGAGTTAAGGCTGTCTGTATTTCAGACAGTAAGAACAGTGGAAGATGTATATATTATGTCTGTAGATGATAAATTATTATCAGACTTAGAGATTAAATAG
The DNA here is from genome assembly GCA_033459285.1 of Clamator glandarius. Taxonomy (NCBI): domain Eukaryota; kingdom Metazoa; phylum Chordata; class Aves; order Cuculiformes; family Cuculidae; genus Clamator; species Clamator glandarius. Next base: position 269,461 of record JAUNZM010000133.1, read on the forward strand.
TTATGTGTTTAAAAATTAAGCAGAAAGGAAAATAATAACATGATTAACAGACAAATCAAAGTGATCATTCAAGCCAGGAAGAAACTGGAACCCAGTCTTGGCGAAGCAGAAAGGAAAAAAAATTATGTCAGATAAAGCATAAATTATGACACTTCAAAGGCAACCTGAAATGCAAATGCTGAAAGAATACAGAAAGAGCAGAAAAAATATTCTTACTGAGATAAAGGGAAAGATCTAGTTAGAAAAAAACAAACAAACAAACAAAAACAAGTCCACAAAAGAACTACTTTATATTCATGATTTTTCCAGCTGATTTAAGTTACTATGTCATAAAAGTAAACATATGGCTAGAAATTTACCATTAATCCCAAGTTTCTGGTTTCCTTTCATATCATGTTGTTACTTCCTATGGGTTAACTGGTGGATGGTTTTTTGGCACTGATAACCGTGTTTTGCTCAATGTAGTCAACTCTACTATACAAATTCAAACTCATAGACAGTTAGGTTACATGTAAAAACACATGATTTCTCAGGTACCAGATATTGTTAAAGAGCTCACAACCTTAGTTCTTAATATCTCAGGGAAGGGCCAAGAATCTGTGGGTGAATTTGTATTACTAGTTCCTACATAGCCAACTAAACCATCCACTGAGGGACATCTGAATACTCAGTGAGCTGCAGAACAGTCAAAGGCTTTGACTTTAGCAAACAGACACGTTAGAATTAGTTTGACTTAGATTAGGAAGGAGCACAGCACAACTAGCAGACCACTTGATATTGGGGACTGACAACTACATTGCTTCTGTTTCAGAAGTTTTACAGACCAGACTAGCTCTGCTCTGCTCTGCTCCTGGGAACAGAATGCCTATTACAAGTTGAAACATATTAAATGCCTAGGTACCCAGACCATATTTCTTAGTTTAGTTTAATCTGAAAATTCTTGTGCTTTGATACTGCTTTGCGAAGCAAGCCGAAGAGTAGAAAATGGAGGCTGTTGGGAGATTTATTTCAAAAATATACTCTGGATCTAGAGTAAAATGCTTATACAGACTCACTTACTGATCATTAACTTGAAGAGAAGCATCTGGTCAGATTCAGATTGCTTTTGCGGGCAGCAATGAAACTAGATTTTCAGCATGTTGAAAACAGGGAGGGAAAGACTTGAATATGTGGAGTTATCTCTCCATTCTTTCATGACCAGCCTTTAGTTAAAGAACCAATTTTAAATTAGATTGGCAGGGAGTAAGAAGACTAGTCTTTCATCTACAGGAAAAGCAAATTAGTTCTTTCCATCATTCTTTACCACTGTTGGCAGGTATACACTTGCCCTAAAGCTATTCTTTGTAAGTAATGAAGATGAGTCACTGTCAAAGATCAAGATGAAAAAGAGGATGCCAGAACAAACTGATAATTTAAATCAAAATAACTTGACAGATCTGGATAGTAGAATTGGAATGAATGAAAACACTGAACTGCTAACAAAAAAAAGTTTGGTCTTTATTGGACGCCTGGAAAGTCACACGGTTTTGCCTATCTTTACAAGATGAGATGTTGTGAACTGCTAATCATTGGTGTACACTCCATCACAAGGTAAATTAATTGGGGAAAAAAAAGCCTATAAAAGTTCTTACAAAGATGAACATGATGGATAATGTTAAATCTCTAAGGAGTCTTTGAAAGGTAATTGTTCTGCTTCAGTCAGCTGAAGCCATTTGAAACTATAAAAATATATCATTTTTGGGGTAGAATTTCTGTATATCACATTGGTTTGGTCTTTTTTAAAAAAAATACAGAACCTGTTAGTCTTTTACTCAGTCTATTAACCTTCCAGACTGTAGAGTGTTCTACTGTGAATTAGAAAACAATGCAGTGAGAGGTAGACAGAAAAGCAAAATGAGTTAAAAATGAGTGCCTGGCTAGTATAATATGACAGAGTCTTGCTTCAAGTTAAAGCAATTTAAAAAAAAACCAAACCAAACAAACAAAAAAAAAAACACCCAAAAGAAGCCCTTAACATGGTCTAAGCATAGCTGAGAATTTTTTTTACAAGCTCTGCACTGTCCCATCTGTCCCTAATTACTACTCATCAGAGGCATTTTGAGGTAGGATTAACCTACAGGGGAATGTTCTGTCTGTAATGAAGTGGCTTAGAAGGCAATATCTAAATTGGGGCATCCTCTGACATTCACAGACATCATACTCAAACTCTGAATTACAGTCTAAATGATTAATCCAGTTTTAAAATAAAGCTAAAACAAATAAAACTATTTCTCCTCCGCAGGCTAAAAATTTTTACTTTATTTGAGATGTTCCTGAATTTGTCCTTTTTTTTTGTAACAAGGATTTAAAAACTAGTCACTGTCTGCACACTTATTAAGTTTCTTCCTGATCTTTCTGATTCTGCAGCAGAGTGATCCTCCAGATCCTGCCCAGGCAGGTTCTCCCCAGGGTAGCTTTCATCCTAACTACTGAGTGAGATGGAAGACCTCGTAGAAATATGCCATTAACATATATTATAAACCACTGAACATAACTAGATAAAATGTATGACAAGGAGCAGAAAGTGCAAATAGTATCAGCAGCTTCCTTCTGATAGTTCTTAATTTCTAGTGTTGGGCATCCTTAATATTGAAGTTGTGCAATCTTTATAAATCTGTCATTACTGCCAAATTAGCTGTTATGAAATGTATTTGAGACAAAGAACTGTAGGGTTCAGAAAATCAGAAGTGGTGTACAAACAATGGGAATCACAATTAACTTGCCAAGGATTAAAAACAATGCTTGGGTTGTCATTCTTCATGCTTCACAACGCAAGTCCTTACAGCGAGTGCCGGGGGTTAAGAATAGATGTCTCTTTCATAACAGGGATCTCATATCCAGCTCTGAACCCTTTCATATGGTGCTGTTCAGTGACATCACAAGAACATCATGTTAAATTGGCCATTAGTCTGATTTAGCATGTCAGCCTCTGTGTTCCCTGTCTCTGTGCTATGTATTCAAGGTAGAAACTCTGCTTCTACCTTGAAATCTAATAGCTGTGTTTTAAAGGAATCCAGCCATGGAAGAGCATGCCATCTCTTGATTAATAACATATGCAGGCTTTTTCCAGGCCTCTAAGAGGAGGATTTGGTAGCTACATATATTTGGTATGATATGAGAAACACATACTCTGTATTAGGAGACTACACAGGAATGAAATGTGAAAACTTAGAGAGAACCAGAGCATTATCACAGAATCTATTGAAAGACATAGTCTATGCAGTCAAAGATGTTATATTTAGAACATAACAAAGTAAACAAACAAATATAGATGTTACAATATAAAACCGAAGCAAACATACAAATGAAGAACTGATTTAGTTGAATCAACTGTACAGAAAAAAGATCAATAAAGATTTGTCAGAGTTAACCTCCAGAGAAGTAAGGTCAGTAATTGTAAGAAACTAGCTCTTTGACTCAAATATCTAAAATACTTTACTCTATACTTTTAGCATGAGTAGATAATGAAGGCTTTATTTTGCAACATGACAACAACATCATAAAAATAAAACCATTTTCATCTGCACTCCAAAATGTCACTGATAAATTTTAGAAATAAATTTGACTCTCTATAGATATGTTATTGTTCATACTAGTGTTACTGCATACTGGCTGTGTTTAAATCTTCAGAAACAGTAATCAAAAGGACAATGTTGTCCCTGACATGCAAATTTTTAAGATTTTTAAACAGCCAGAAAACCTTCTAAGATATGATATCCCAATCTGGTCACCGTTTTGCTCTTCTGCATGGGCATAAAAGGGGAGATAGATCCTCTTTCAGGCAATCTAGCTCTAAGGGTTGTCTTCCTACACTGCTTAGATACCCAAAAATTCTTTTGGATCCCTCTCTGAAGCCTATCACTTAAAAGATACAGAACTATGAAGACAGGCTGAGAGAGTTGGGGTTGTTCAGCCTGGAGAAGAGAATCATCCAGGGAGACCTCTTAGCAGCCTCCTACTACCTAAAGGGAGCCTACAAGAAAGCTGGAAAGGGACTTTTTACAAGGGCATGCAGTGATAGGACAAGAGGTAATGGCTTTAAACTGAAAGAGGGTAGATCTAGTTTACATATAGGGAAGAAATTCTTTACTATGAAGATGGTGAGGCACTGGAACAGGTTGCCTAGAATAGTCATTGATGTCCCATCCCTGGAAGCATTCAAGGCCAGGCTGGATGGGGCTTTGAGCAACTTGGTCTACTGGAAGGTGTCCCATGGCAAGGGTGACTGGAACGAGCTGATCTTTATGGTCCTTTCCAACCCAAACTATTCTATGATTCTATGACTCTTTTAGATGCAAAATTCTAACTTTATGAAAGTTCTGAGATTCTCTCCCCTTCAGTTCTCCAGGTCACATATAATTTGGATTCTCTTTTTTCTTTGACACATGGTCATCTCTATCTACCCAAGATCCAACACTGATAATCTCCTGAGTATAGAGAGTCTCTTATGACTATCCATTTGAGACTCAGGGGCTTTTTCTTAAAATGTACCCAATCATATTCCAGTTATGTGACAGTCCTACTTCATGTAAAATCTTATTGACCTTTCTGTCTGAAACTCCAAGAAACTTAACCCATTCCTCTAGCTGCAAAAGAGGAAAAGTCTCTGTTATGTGACACAGTTCTTTTTAATTGCCTGGTAAAGTTTTGGCTTTCTCTTAATGAAGGATTTAAAAGTCATGCACTATACTTTGTTTAGTCATGCTTGTGTTACTGCATATTGAGACAATGATCTGAGTTTTCACACTTTATGTGGCTGTCTATGGCAGATGTCAGAAAATGAATCCCCAAACAGGATTTTTGTGATATAGTACAGCTACATATAAAACACAACCTTTTAATGTAAGATTGAAATTTCACCTTTTAAAAATAGCACTCTCTCTGCAGAAAACATTGATAAAATTATGCAGTTTCCTTTTAGTAAGATGTATCAGAGGTTAATTTTTCACTGATGAGCGTCGATGGTCTAAAAATCAGGACCTTTATAACATGACACACTGGGCACCTAAAATAACTATCAAGTCATAAAAAATTATTTTCTTTCCTAGAATGAAGTGAGTCACAAAAAATGAAACTCTTGTTCTCACAGCTACCATCATATGACAGTGGCTGTATAAAATATTAAAAAAGAGTTTGATCATACTTTTGATTTTCAATTTGTCATAGGCCTTTTAACCTTCTGTTACACATTGTGCTTGAGGATTAAGGTCATTAGTCTAATAACTGTAATTAGTCATAATTATCCTAATAGGGTATATTAGTTAATGAAATCTCATTTCAATGTTCTTAATAGATTTAATTAATGCAATATTTATGTCAGCTTTAAAAACAGAGGCATTTAGGCTTTTTGTAATGTACCTAATTCTTAATGACTTACCAAGAAGTATTAGATTAATGGGAGTTGCCAAAATATAATCATATGTGACCTCCCAATATGCCATAAATTTACTTTACACCAGTCACAGTAACATAAGGGAATATCAAGACCTTTACACCTCTTCCCCTTACTTTTGCCGAAAAAATTTGTAAACAACCCTGGCTGATACTTTTCTAATGGTTTATCTATCTTCCTACTGCGCTACCAAGTAATTTAAATGTCATTCAGTCACTAGCATCCCTTCTTTACCTGTGGTCCCTCACTTCCTTTCTGAAACATGGCCATTAAATCATTACCTGAAAATTTCTAATACCTGAAATGGAACACAATGAGAATAGGAGTGTTAATTGAATGTTATTGTTGACTTTATCATAGAAACTCACATGCTTTTAAAGAATACTTTTATTTACTGGTTTCAAAGACCTTATAGGGTCAAGTTTTGTTTAAATCTATTGCAGTTTCTTTTCTGCTGTTCCATACAGAAAATCAACACAAAGCTTTACTATTACTGTTAAAATATGAGTCTTAAAGCATTTTAATGAAATCTGCTTTTGATATACAGAATTATCCTTACCTCTGAACCTCGCTCTAACCTTGCAGAAAGGGAGAGGGACTCATTCTCACAACCACTTTACAACTCTCAGTAAAATCTTCCCAAGTGTAATTCCTCATTTGTACTATGTCTCCAATTGTACTGGCACCACAGCTTGTTAGAACTGGAAGTATAACTTGCCTGTGTATGTATTTGCCCTTAACTGGGGATAACCAGCATCTAAATGGCCTTAGAGTCCTATATTTCATATTCAATCAAAAGAAGGCAAAAGTTTTTCAAAAGTGATAGGCTCTCCACAAAAAAAAAATATTTCAGAGGAAAAGAAAAGGAATTTTTCATTGTTCTGAGTATCAGATTGAATGCTCTTGTGAGCTTTGTTTTCTCCCTGAAGACAAAGAAAAATTGATGGGAGTCTTTCATCCTTTCAGCCTCACTGCCAAAGAGCCATGGATGCTTAGTCTGCTGGTCCCTGCTGAAAGCAGCAAATGGTCCAGAAACTCGGACCATTCATGTAAAAATGGAAACGGATAGCAGTCTTCTAGGTGAGCAACCAGGGACCCATCATTTTCATTCTTTCAATGAAAAAACCCACTTTCTTGGGAAAAAAAGAAGATAATTCATATGGGAAATTTATTCTAACACAAAATTATCAAGTACTTCTAAGATTACAACACTTGTGCATGAACTCTGTACTGTGTAAATTTCATCTGCAAATTAAATGTTAGCATGCAATCCAGCACAAAGTTTATAAAACCAACTAAGTAGGTTAGAAGCCAAATTTTGTTTTCAGCAATGACTGCAGCATTTATCAGTAGATAGTTTGGAAATTACAAGTCCAGGGTCTTAAAATATTTGGTACTAAAATAAAATATAAAACTGAAAGGGGGGTGAAGAAAAGGGAGTGAAAGCAAGCACTGAAATGAGAGTTCAGGCTTTTAAACTTTCTGCAAAGATGGTTCTATCAAAAAAAAAGTTCATTTTTAATAGTTTGACTTTTCCATCAAACAATCCGATACAGATTAATACTTTTGCTATCTTTACTTTGCTTATGGTTGTTTTATGTCCTGAGCAAACTGCTAGAGGGAAGTTGATGAGGCCTTAGCTCCTATTTCTCCCTTGTCAACCATTCCCACCTATTGCCTTTTGGAAAACTTTTTATTGTTTAGTGAAGCAGGGAGCTGATGTACTGGAAGTTGATCTTTGATGGCTTCTTTTTGTTTTGTTTCATTTTAAGATGTGTCAGCTCATTAAGAACATGGGAGTGGATACATGACAGGATGAAAAGTGTGGAACTGCTGTGGTCATCCTATTTTATGCACCGGAATTAAGACGAGTAAGGGAAAGAAATGGAAAAATACTGAAATTCAGACTAAAATTTCACAGCTGGTGTCTTTTTCTAGTCTGTACATCTGCATAAGTTCCCTATCTTAAGAACTGAAAGATTTGTATTGTCAAAAAAAGCTGAAAATTTACCTGGATGTAAATCATCTTTATAAATCTTTCTTCTCAATATCTGCTGTAGGATTTTGCTATCCTGTATGGTTGGAAATCACTATGGAAGAAATAAGCAGTAATAATGTCTGTAAGCCAATTCAGCCCTGCAGAAGCCTTATCTTTCCTAAGCAAAGTATGTCTAAAATCAAAGGTGGTGAATAAGGTGATATAAGTAGTTAAAAGGCAGCCCAGGCTACCAGAATTAACATACTGAAGAGCAGCAACTTTAATTTTTTAATGCATTTCATAAGCATCCCCTGAATAAGGTTAAGCATAATAGTGTTATACACCTCATTCTTATGAAAAATTAAAAATTCCAATAGGTTTTCAGCTGAAAGGATTCTCTGTCATGAAGTTCACCTTTTTTTATTTTTTAACTACTGAACAAGCATACTTACATAGAATTTACTAAGGCATGCTGGAGCTTTCATCACCTATCACAAACCCAGCAACTATACACACTCAAAAACCACTCTAGCTACCATCCAGAGATTCAGGAAAAATGAAGTTTGTCTTGAATGTTTGTTTATTGGGATTTCTTACTTATATCAGGCCCAGTGTTGAAATTTATGGGAAAAGCAATCCCCAGTGCATGTGCAAAGTGTCCTAACCTCATTTTTGAGGATTTCATAGGGATTTTAGGAGCATTTAGCTTTGGGCTATACTTCTATTAGGAAGAGAAACTTGCCTGGAGAGATGCTTTGCAGTAATTGTCATCATCCTGGAATTTTAAAAACAAAACGTATGATAAGGAAGAACTTTTTAAAATATTACCCTAATAATTATTGATTCCTTTGGTATTTATATAATAATGGTAATTATGATGAACTCAATTTGCATTAATGTATTTCTGTAACTCTGCATTTATTTACAACATCATATTGAAGTGTTACACAAGATGCATATTATACACTACATTTTTTAAAGGTTTGCAAACGATCTAAAGACAAAGACCGCGTGGAAAAAACCAGCATTTTTTTCAGACGAGGATATTGTTTGTTTTTGATTAAACCCACAGTTTCTGCTGAGATTTAGCAGTAATGAAAACTGACAAAATTGATGGGAGAATGCTGAGGCTCACGTCACAAGGAACACATGAAAGAGAGACAAAAATTTATAATTTTTCAAAGTCATTTACCTAAATAGGTTTTTTATATTTTACCCCCAGTGACAACTGTGAGATTAATGCCACAGGAAATTAAAAATTATAAGTTTATTTTATATATAAAGAGTGCTGGCTTCTGCTAATGTTGACTGTATTTGAGTAAAAGATGAAATCATAATGATACTTGGGTGATTCACTTGGCATACCTGTTCCAGTGTACTGTCATCACTGTAGTATCTTTACTAATGATCAGTGTGTTAGAGATATATATTAGTCCACTGTGTTCACAGCATGCCAGTTTTTTCATAAATGAAGAATTTAAATTGTAATCCTTTAAACTCTTGAATTTGCCTACCTATTTTTCCACTTGATCTGCCTGTTGCATCTAGGCCTGAGCATCTTCCACATAGGTGAAAGGCCAAATCTAAAGCAGATACGCATTTTGGTTTGCATTCTTAAAAGCATCTTTCAAAATTCTAGCATGTATTGAGAACTGCTTTTCACGCCCCATCAGCACAGGACTATCACTCCATTTTATTTCCCTTGGCAGCAAGGCTCATGTAAGTGGGTCCAGGATCCTGCCACTCATTCTCCCTTTGAAACTGCCTAGTGAATTCATATTATTTAAAGCACTTTCTTTTTTTTTTTTTTAGCATTATTATCACTGCAGCTGATGGGAAATCACAGAGGGGGAAATCATCAGCAAGGAGAGAAAAAGCTGTTTCAGTTAATTTTGCTGCCCAGGGAAAATGGAATGACTGGTCTTAAGTTTCTATGCCACTGAAATTCACTGAGGGCTTACACTAAATGGGATTTAAGTAGTGCATAGGCTGCTGTGTGCACATCGGTGCCCTCATAGAGAAAAACTGGTGAGATGTCATTCAGATTCAAGAGCAGTGTTACTACTTTCACAACTGTTATTTTGATTTTTTTGCAAACACTGGAGTTTGTGAACTCTATTATGCTAAAATACACATGAAAATCAATGAGCAAAATCAAATGAGCTTTGTTAGGCTCAAACTCTCTGTTATTCTAGACAGGGCACAGCTGGAAATCCTTTGAGCTTTGCTGGCTGTTCCTCTGGAATAAAGAATGTGTAAACACCCCAGCTCCCACACCCCCAGCATTTCATGGCTGTTGCTATGTGCCTCTGACTCCTGGATACTAGCTTCTCTCCTTTCCTCTAAGCAACAGGCAGACAGACAGATCTCAATGCAACCTAAATGCTGCCAGCACCACACTGCTGCAAAGGGTACCTGTAAGCTCCCTTTGTTTCCTAACGCTTTCTTCATATGCTGTGTACTTAACAAGCCGTAGCTGAAGATACTTGTCACATTAATGGGATTGTGTGAGGAAGAGGAGGCATGAGATGTAGGGAAAAAAAATTCACAGATTCCCTGTGAAAAGAAAGGGTCCTTCATACCTTACATGTTCTCAGTGGTACTAGAATATTTCCCTGTAGAGGAAACCTTTACATTGACTTGTAAGTCTATACTTCAGTAAAGACTAAAGCAAAAGGCAACAAAATACATTTAAGCTGAGCTAGAGAGCTAGCCAGAAACAACCCCGCAAAATCACTTTCTCAAAGCAGAAAGTGAGAGAAAGGTGGCAGGCAATTCTCAGAGGACAGCTGTCCTGAATTGCCCATGTTGCCCACATGTTTATGTATCGAGCTCTACAGCTCGGCTTCCAGGAGGAAAGAAAACTTCCCTTAGAATGACCTCCAATTTTTATAGAAATGCTTCGCAACCTCCAATTTTGTTTATCATCAGATCTATTATAATAACAATAGACTTTTTAGGATATTCATACAGTATCCTTTTGCTATACTGTGCAATAAACACCAAAATAGAAACAATTCTAAATTTACTCTAATGAATACTATAACATTGAGTATTTTGTTCCTAGGTTTTACAGAAACTGACCACGCTTCTTTTTGCATTCAACTCAAATGAGCTGAGAATTTTTTTTTAATAGCTTTACAAGTTGTACATGTGATGCGAGATTATATAGAGAGATATACAAAATCACTTGCTTTCACAGAAAAACATGCAAAACCCATGGTAAAAAAATGTAAAGGAGAGAACAAAACCGACTGTTAAGGCAGAAAAATATATATAAATAGAAGCTAAAAACCTCAATTAGTAAAGGTAGCATGCTTTTTAGAACTTTAAAATTCCTGATTATTTTCTAGAAATATATGACCTTTTTCTAACTCTCAGTAATAGAAAAATATTTTTAGATTAAATTAGAGCCCTAAGAAACATTAAATATAGAGTGAGAAAAGTGGCTAGAAGTCAAAAAAAAAGGACATAAAACACTAATTGCCAATATTTTGATATACTGGGACATTTCTCTGTCTTGTAACATAACCTTACAACATGAATGTTTCAAAAGATGTTCTCTTTGTCCCATAATGATTTAATTCCCATATTCATTTTCAACTTCCCCATTACTGTTTAGTTTGGTTTTATCTCTGTGTTAACTCTCTTTCCCATCCGGATTTTATTCTTATGCAGTTTGATGAGTTTTATTTTTCAGCATCTTTTACATTGCTATTGTAATTTTTTATTTGTAAACAAAATGGATTTTACAGAACCTTGCATTTTAATTTAGAATACTGTGATAGCCTATCAAATTTAAAAATTTGCTTTGAAATTATGTTGAAATTACCATTTGTATTTACCACTCCACTGTGCTAGTAATAATCAGTGGAATGAAAAGGTAAACCACAGAATTCATCTTTTATGGGTGGATAATCCCATCAAGAGGGAACAAAAATAGGCTATTCTCTTATTTAATAGGCTTTGAGATGCATCTATCTTACAACAGACATCAATCTCACCAGTCATATAAGTAATATTTATATTGTCATGATTTAGTTATTTGAAACATAACTTTTAACGATAAAAAATTACTTATTGTTTTGCTGCAGTAAATTTGCAGCCTTTTACTTAACAGACTGCACAGGAATATAATTTAAATATTGGAAAGACAAAGAGAAATTAGTAATCAGTAGTTTCATTGAATCAAATAAATGCTATCACCATTAGATTAGAAGGAAAGTAGAAGAGAGAGTCCCATAAAAGATAATGAAGTAGTGCAAATTGATCAAAGTATGTATGGTTTCCTAAACCAGAGCACAAGAGAAGGAGTGTTTAGGGCTGTGTTATTGCACCTTATGATAACAGATGTGTTACTACAATGCTTGCACTTTCTAAAGCAGCATGTCATCTGTGACTGAGACTGTGGTTCTTCTCTCTGCATGAGGCATTTTCATCCCAGAAGTGCAATCTTTCAAAAGTTTATATAAACTCAGCATTATGCACTAACATCTTTAGAACAATTATACAGTTAAATATTGATAACTGCTCTAGATCTCATCTTTGAAATGAGTATCTTGACACAGAGCAATCAGTGAATTCAAAGGCAAGAAGTGCATCTTCTCTGTTGGTTTGTTTTTTTCTTTGAAAAATTAAAGCATTAGAAGAGGGGAGACCTTATTACTCTCTATAACTACCTGAAGGGAGGTTGTGGAGAGGAGGGTGCTGGCCTCTTCTCCCAAGTAACAGGGGACAGGACGAGAGGGAATGGCCTCAAGCTCCACCAGGGGAGATTTAGGCTTGAGATTAGGAAATAGTTCTTCACGGAGAGAGTGGTTAGGCATTGGAACGGTCTGCCAAGGGAGGTGGTTGAGTCACCGTCCCTGGAGGTGTTTAAGGTTAGGGTGGATGAGGTGCTTAGGAGCATGATTTAGGGACTGGTGGGAATGGTTGGACTCGACAATCCAGTGGGTCTCTTCCAACCTGGTTATTCTGTGATAAAAGGGAATGTCAGGAAGAAAGGGCAGAAACAAGATAGTTACTTCTACAGAAAATATATAGAGGGGTGAAACTTACAGAAAGAGGTATTAAATAGCTTCATTCAGCTCCTTCCTCAGACTGTATGACCACATCAGCTAAGTCAGAGATGGGATGAAATTCTTCAAGATGCCACTCACAATGCATCTGTAAATTCAAGATCACTATGAGTGATTTTTCATATCCAGTTCTAAACTCTGTAGCTGACTGGCAATCCTAGCAGTGTATGCCAGTATAAAGAGGCAGCACACAGGAATATGGCAAAAGATTTGGCATGAAATCTCATAGCCTCCCAAGCTCTAACTCTGGGCTTTGAAGGGGCGGCAGGGGAAGGGACTGCTTTCTCAGAAAGGCCATAACCTTAGTCTAGTTATTACCCACTCACAGCTGCAGGAGCTCTGTCAGTTGCTGAAGAACTGGCAGTGAATTTCACCTCTGTCCTGATGATTCAGGCCAAGTGGGGCTCAACTGAGGGTTTGGCCATATCACAGATGAACGGTAACAAGTTGATGGCAGCACAGGGCTGTGCTGTAGCAAATCTAGTAAATCTGATTTCATTTTTCTGCTCTTCTCCCTTCATTATTTCCCCTCTCCCCATACAGTTTATAACACACACTAGCAGAGCTTGTTTACTGTTTATGTTCAGTTTGGTCTGATATATCTATTCCAGCCATGTGGTTAAAGACATGAAGTGTTCACTCTGGAATGGTTTAATCATTAATGGAAGCCCCTTCAGAACTGTTGTTTTTAGAAATGATTTTTAGTACAACAGATGTCTGAGGTAGATAAGAGCCCTTTTATGCAAAGTTCTCCTTTATTACACATATCTTAAATATTTGTTCTCAAATATTACAGCTGATGTCAAGTCCTCTGTGACACTTCATCTCTGACATTCAAGAGTAGCACTACTTTAGCTGAAATCCATTTCAATGGAAGTGATGTGATATTTGTTGCTTGAACGATGAAAAAAAACCCCAAACATTTGCCTCCAAAACAAACTGATCAATTTCCAGCTCAAGGAGGACATTTTCAGATTTTTTTTTTTCATTTTTTTCTTCTGAAAGGCAAGAAAACACAGAATATAAAAGCCAATAGTACCTTCTTTGGAGAATTTACTGTCTTTAAGGTACAAAAGACTGAATACTTTTTAAATTGAATGGTTTTCATCACTTTGAAAGGACCACTCTGCAGAAAGATATTTAGGGTAAATATACAGAAAAACTGCTGGAGCCTGACAATAGGCAATGAATGTTACAGAAGAGAATCTAACATAAAGTTTTTAGACCAAGTGTTCAGCTACACTTTGGGGACCATTTCTAATACCAAACTCATAACTCCAAAAGAGATATTGTTTTATGCATTTTGAATATATTAAAACATAATGTATGGAGGAGAGGATTGTATTTTTTTGAACATTTGAATAACTGCATACACTATATGAGATGCCAACTGATTTATACTTGATGTATGAGCTTGTTTAAAAACAGTGGCATGTATGCACAATCTGTTAATTTTTTTTTTAATAGGTAGTGATTTTTTGATACCTTGCCTGTGCTTCTTAAGAAAAACATATTTCTTGATAGGGGAGTAAGCTTTTTCTTCTTCCCAGAAAATTAGACTCTTATTGAAGAAACTAATTTAGAAGAAACCATTTGTTTCTTAAACTAAAATGTTTATATTACAAATCCATTTTTCCTTAAGTACTTTATCAATCTAGTGATGCCTAGGTGTAAGAATATTTTTAAGACAAAAATATATATTTACCATAATAAAAAGCTACTTGTAAACACAGCTGCTGTCTTAATGCAGAATCAAACCAGATATGACTTACATGAAACACTGAAGCTTCTGCTAGTGTCAACCCTCTTATAACTAATCCAATATTTTCCTATTGACAAGTTTGCTGTTGTTATCAAGGGAACTACCTATGTATTAAAGTAGGAGAACACTACACACCTTGTGATATTTTCCATGCATCAACATTCTATTGGCTCAGAAATTATCATGATCACTGGATTTCTGTTTCTGAAACTTGTTTGCTTTTTGTGTAAGAAAATCTTATAAACACAGTTAGAGAACAAAAACTCTGAACTGAACTTGATCAAGCTGATCAAAGTTAATCTGAAAATAAAATGCTGGTGGACTGGTAGGAAGAAGCAATAAAAAGGTTAGTTTTTGTGCAACTTGGAAAGTTTTTCTCTTGATTAGGAAAAATTATAGCATGTTCTAAATCTGATATTTCCACTGAAGTCTATGACTTTTGACATACAGTGAGTGATGAATTTTAGTTCCCAGGCATGTCATTTGAACTTACTCTGTAGATCTCCTTTGAGACATCCTGGACTGAGAGGTCAAAGATAAAGTGTTGTTTGTGAAAAATGGTCTTCCAGTTGTGACTCTGTGTCTCTATTGTTTATTGATTACGTGGTTTTATTGTGGTACATTGTGCTCTACAGAGTTCATCTGTTTAGTTTGTAGAAAAGCTTTTATTAAACATGATAAAATAGATTACATTTTGGAATATTTATATGTTTCATCAAGGTAGTTGGTAATCCTCAGCAAGATTATTTTCAGCTAATGAACTTAACTGGAAGTTGTGGAAAGGCTGGGAAACTACACGTCACAATCAATTAGATGTTTTTCCATGTAAGTTTCAGTACACATTAGCAACAGGGTCCTTGTAATTTTGAATTTAATAGTTGAAATTTATGCAGCAAAAACATTCAAGCTACTGTGTCACTATAACTAATTTTAAAGTATAGTTGTTATAAAGACTGGTATTACTAATACAAAAAATTAGTTACAAGGCCAAGATACTTCATTTAATGTTAAATGCATCAGAATCTTCAAGAAAACAAAACTTTGCTATCTGGGATGCAGTGATCCCAAGACATCACATTTGACTTTGATATTTAAGATCATGGTTGCATGAGCTTTCTTGATTTCTATCATAAAATGTCATAGCTCTGGAATTTTAATTTTCTACTTGCATTCAGAAACTATGTGAATTGCAATAAGTCATATTTATCTTATAATTAAGGCCCAGAGTACTTCCTGGAGAATTACTCATTTTCCCTTTTAACGTCTTTTCAGAAAAAAAAGTTACATGTTTTTTATGATGACTCTGTGCACCAAATGCAATATTTTAGTGGGTGCTGCTACAGTGCTAGGGTTTTTTTTAAAACCAGATTTGCTTTCAAATTCGAGCTAATGGCTAGTTGTGCACTCAACATATGGTTTTCACAAAGTGCTGACAGAACTCTCTTCCCACTTAAGGTAGTAGAAGTGTTTCTGCAGACTTCAGCAGAAGCACACTAAGTCTTGGGAGAGGACTATAGCAGTAGCAAAGGCGTCATATTACTTAACAGATGAGGCACAGCCACATGACAAAATAAGCCCATTCTCACTCGCAGAATTACTGTATAAATTAGGCTTAGGCTTAGGCTTTTTAAAAAATACTGCTCTCAGGGGGTGACCTAGCCCAGGTAAAGCCAAGGAATTGATATAAGCAGGGCTGAATCCTCACTGCAGGAAAAGGCATGAATGCAGTCCATGATTTTACTCACCTGGCAGCTGCCCTGTTTCTTAGAACAATTATGTCATTTTCTTCTACAAGCAGCTGTAAGTAAAGATTAGAATACCAGCCAAACCAAGCACTATTACTGTTGCCAGTGTAGTTGTACAGCTGAACAGCTTGTCAGAGAAGGGCTGAGCTTGTAAAACTGCATGTAGGCACTGGCAGTCCACAACAGACACCAAGATTGGCAGTGGTTGTATAGGAATACAAGCTTAAAAGAGAGGTACTGTTTTAGTCAATAAACTCTATTTGCTGTTCTGTCTCCTATGAAGAGCTGAAAATAATTTAATGACCTTTATTCTTTTCTCTGGTTCTTCTAGAAATCTTTGTAGCTACTTAGGCAGTACTAAACAGACAAAAACACGTTCATCTGTAAGAAATGCCTGGACAAGAAGCTATTGACAGTCTCTGGTCCATGCTTTCTTTGGTAACTTGCACTCCTTGTCCTTTTTCCTAAAGAACATAGGTCTGCTACTGCTGCTTCTTCTTTTTTCTCCTCCTACTTCCCCTCTTCCTTCTTCCTGTGCCATGGAGTCATACCCACCTTCGGTTGGTAACTACTGTTCCTCCCTCACTTCAGTTTAAGAGAGTTGCCTTTTTTTACTATAAGTGAGTAGGAAAAGACCTCTGTATTTCTCAGGGTCTGTGCTCCCTTTATGATATGATCTTATGTTAATAATACATGTAGGCGTTATTTAAAGTATCAACTCATCTACTGGAAAAAGAAAGCAGCAGCTCCAAACAGGTCCCCAGATGAAACTGGGAATTAAGCTACAGCAATAAACTGCATGAGAATAATTCTCACAGGTCAAAGGGGGCATTCACAAGGTGAAGGCTAATCATGCCTCAGCATCATAACAGAGACACTAATTGCCTGGTTTTCAGTGTCGTTGGGCACCTGCACCTTCTATTGAAGTGTATGTCGCTGTAAAGGAACAACATAATAAGAATGTATGGGGTAATTTTCCTTTGGGATGTGGAATGCAAAGAGAAAATATACAGCAGATGACACTAACAGAAATAGTTTATTCCCAATGTACTCTAAGTTTTCCATTTTGTTTTAATTCCTGTTTGGAAAAGTGTTTAAAATTTATAATGTTTAATGACCAAGACTCTTTGTTGATAATTGGGCTTAGCAAAACAACACTGAAATAAAAGCTAAACTTAATGCAATGTGAGTAACAAGTCACATACAGTAAAATACCAAGAAAACTAGCTCAGAGTTTGAGAATGTCCTGTGATGAGCTGCATTAAAATTTCCATGGAAATACAGATAATTGGCCTTTTAACAAGTAATACATATTTTGGAATATCAGCATCTAATTTTTTTAAATAGACAAATGAATTAAAATTATGCTTAATTTGTGTATAATAAAATAGAATTGACCCTGATTCCACAAACAAATAATTTGCTGCAAATAATCCATCTGAGTTTCCTTCTGTACTATAAAACTCTATTAATTTTCACAGTCATTTAAATGAAGCAACAGTTCAGAATTTTTTCATTTTGATGTCCTTTTGAAGTGACGGATATTGAAACAGAAAATTTAACATTGGCTAATTTTAATTAAAAACTAATTTATACAATATTTTTGTTATTTATGAAGCCGTCTGGCTTAGTTTGTTGGATACATTTAAGCATAAATATGTTTCAAAGAAAATAAAAAGCAATATTCAGTCTTATTACAGTATTTAAATAGTAATACTGGTGGAATTATGATAGTAGAACTAAGAAGTTGGTAAACCTCCTTCCTGAGCTACACTATATTAATTTACAGAAACCTGGATGATGCCAAAAGTAATCTGTTAAAGAATATATAAGGGAAAAAATAAATCTAATTTTCAGACTTAAAGAATATCAGCTACTTTTTAAATCCTCCTACCTGCCTCCAAGTTTGTGAAAACATATTTGTACTCTATCTGGATATACTAAAATTTGCTACATTTCCATAAACAATTCTATTTGACTAATACTAATTCTAGGGAAGTGTAAAATACATTAGGCCAATATTTATTAGTAACAAGATGGTTTTGGAGGAGGGGAGGGGACTAAACTACTGCATATGCTAGGAAACCAAGTTACACTAAAATTAACTATGTTGGTAGTTCTCTTTAATTGTTTTTCTTTCAGCTGGTACTCATTCCCACTGAACTAGCTCTTGTATTCCTTTCAGCTGACCTTAGCTTACCAGAAGGCTGTCTTTTCTCCTCACCGAACGGGTCGTTGTTTATCTTTCAGTACTCTGTTTCAAGGCTTTGTTAGAATTGCTCGGTATCGATCAGTCTCACAGCATCCAGGCCTTCTTCTCTGTAAAATGTTCCCACCGCTTTGTCCCTTCTGTGATGCCGAATTTACTGGAAATTCTCTGCAATCTTCTTGCAGCTTCTCCCATCTAAAGACATAAGAGAACTGTGGAGAAATTTCTGTTCCTATATACTAGATCACAAAATTGCTCTGTCTGTTTGTTTATTGTTGAAATGAACATAGGCTATGTATCTGGTTAGAAAGAATATGAATAACACCCAGACGTCTGTGGAAAGACAGATTTATCTATGAATCATAGAATCATAGAATGGTTTGAGTTGGAAGGGACCTTAAAGATCACCTGATTCCAACCACCCTGCCATGAGCAACGATACCTCCCACCAGACCAGGCTGCCCAAGGCCCCATTAAGCCTGGCCTTGAAGACTTCAGGGGATGGGTCAGCCACAACTTCCCTGGGCAACCTGTGCCAGTTCCTCACCACCCTCATTGCAAAGAATTTCCTCTTTATGTCTAGTCCATATCCTTCTTGTACTGAGGATTCCAGAACTAAACACAGTATTCCACATAAGATCTGACAAGAGCAGAATAGAGGGGCAGAATCACCTCCCTCAACCTGCTGGCCATGCTTCTTTTGATGCAGCCCACAATATGATTCGCCTTCTGGGCTGTGAAAGCACATTTCTAGCTCGTGTCCAGTTCCTTGTTGACCAGCACCCCCAAGTCCTTCTCTACAGGGCTGCTCTCAATCATGTCATCCCCCATCATGTACTGAAAATGGGGATTGCTCCAACCCAGGTGTAGGACCTTGCACTTGGCCTTGTTGAAGCTCACGAGATCCACACTGGCCCGCTTCTCCAGCCTGTTCAGGTCCCTCTGGATGACATCCCATCCTTCCAGCATGACAATTGTACCGCTTAGCTTTGTGTCACCTGCAAGCTTGCTGAGGGTGCACTCAATACTGCTATCTATATCATTGATGAAGATATTAAACATCATTTGCCCCAGTACAGACCCCTGAGGGACACCACTTGTCATGGACCTCCATCTGGACTTGGAGCCATTGGCCACTACGCACTGAATATGATCATCCAACCAATTTCTTAGTCACTGAGCAATTCACCCATCAAATCCATATCTCTCTAATTTAGAGAGAAGGATGTTGTGAGGGACCGTGTCAAAGGCTTTACAGAAATCCAGATAGATCACATCTGCTTTTTTTTCTGTGTGCAATGCTGTGGTTACCCTGAAGGCAACTTTCTTCTGAATAAAGTATTTATGAATTAAAAGTTAAATTGCTTACTATATTATGTATGCACAGTATAAAAATGTAAAAGAATTGAGGTGTTTCATAGTGCTTATTGCACTACAGTTGCTTCTAATTAAAAAAATTGTGCATTGTAACTTACCACTTTTTGGCTAAAAATTATTTGGAATGCTGCCAAATAGCATTCATTACCAACAAAATGTCAGAATATATTAGGAAGTCAAGAGAAAATATCTTCTTTTAGTATCAGCACAATAAATAATGCACAAAAAGAGCCAAAGGTTATGAAGTTACCATTCTTTCTTAGGGTGTGGCTTTTATTTCAAATGTCTAAATGTGTTGTCTGATATTTCTAAAGCAAAAAAAGTCATTTGGAGGTCAAATAACATTACCCATTTCACCCTAGTTACAATGCTGAGGTGGACATATGTAACAAATTCTTATGCAAGTAAGCCCATTAACACACAGGTTTGTTTAAATACATAAGTACTCACATGAGCAATCATAGAATCATAGAATAACCAGGTTGGAAAAGACCTCTTGGATCATCCAGTCAAACAATTCCTATCTGCCCCTAAACCACGTCCCTGAGCACTTTGTCTACCTGTCTTTTAAACACCTCCAGGAGTTGTGACTCAACCACCTCCTTGGGCAGCCTGTTCCAGTGCCCAATGACCCTTTCTGTGAAAAATTTCTTTCTGGTATCTAGTATGAACCTTCACTGGTGAAGCTTGAAGCAATTGCTGCTTGTCCTGTTCCCTGTCACCTGGGAGAAGAGGCCAGCTCCCTCCTCTCTACAACCTCCCATCGGGTAGCTATAGAGAGCAATGAGGTCTCCTCTCAGCCTCCTCTTCTCCAGGCTAAACAACCCCAGCTCTCTCAGCTGTTCCTCATAAGGCCTGTTCTCCAGCCCCTTCACCAGTTTTGTTGCTCTTCTCTGGACTTGCTGCAGAGCCTCAACATCCTTCTTGTGGTGAGGGGCCCAGAACTGAACACAGTACTCGAGGTGCGGTCTCACCAGTGCCGAGTACAAAGGGAGAATATCTTCCCTGGACCTGCTGGTCATGCTGTTTATGATACAAGCCAAGATGCCACTGGCCTTCTTGGCCCCCTGGGCACACTGCTGACTCATGTTCAGTCAGCTGTTGGCCAACACCCCCAGGTCCTTCTCCTCCAAGCAGCTTTCCAGCCAGACTTCTCCTAGTCTGTAACACTGCATAGGGTTGTTGTGCCCCAAGTGCAGACCCGGCATTTGGCCGTGTTGAACCTCATGCCGCTGGTCTCAGCCCAGCCGTCCAGCCTGTTCAGATCCCTTTGCAGAGCCTCTCTACCCTCCAGTACATCAACACTTCCACCCAGCTTAATGTCATCCACAAACTTGCTAAGGGTGCTCTCAATGCCTTCATCCAGGCCATTGATAAAGATATTGAACAGGATTGGACCCAGCACTGAGCCCTGGGGGACACCACTCGTGACTGGCCTCCAGCTGGAATCAAATCCATTTACAAATCTCTGGGCCCGGCCATCCAACCAGTTTTCCACCCAGGAGAGTGTGTGCCTGTCCAGGCCAGAGGCTGACAGTTTCCATAGCAGAATGCTGTGAGAAACTGTGTCAAAGGCTTTACTGAGGTCCAAGACCACATCTACAGCCTTTCCCTCATCCAGTAAGCGGGTCACTGTCATAGAAGGCGATGGGGTTAGTTTGGCAGGACCTGCCTTTCATGAACCTCTGTTAACTGGGCCTGACCACCCAGTTCTCTTGCCTGTGCTTCATGATAGCACTCAAGATCACCTGTTCCATGACTTTCCCTGGCACTGAGGTCAGACTGACAGGCCTGGAGTTCCCTGGATCCTCCCTGTGACCCTTCTTGTAGATGGACACAACATCAGCCAGCCTCCAGTCCAGTGGAACTTCCCCAGTCTTCCAGGACTGTTGGAAGGTGATGGAAAGGGGTTTGGCCAGCACATCCGCCAGCTCCTTCAATACTATTGGATAGATCCCATCCACCCCATAGACTTGTGTGTGTCTAACTAGGCAAGCAAGTCTCTAACCACCTCCTCTTGGATTATGGGAGCCTCGTTCTACTCCTCTAGCTCCTGTGGATGTTCACATTGGAAAAATCTTCCCTTACAATTAAAGACTGAGACAAATAAGGCATTAAGTACTTCAGCCTTTTCCTCGTCCTTTGTCACTGTTGTTCCCTTTGCATCCAATATAAACTTGATACTGTCCCTTATCCTCCTTTTACCTTTGGTGTATTTACAGAAAGATTTTTTTTTTTATTATTATCTTTCACTGAATTGACCAGTCTAATCTTTATTTGGTCTTTAGCCCTCCTGATTTTTTCCCTGCATGATCTCACTTCCTCCCTGTAGTCCACCCAAGATACCTGTCCCTTCTTCCAAAGCTCATAGACATTCCTCTTCATTTTGATATCTTTCAAGATCTCCCTGCTCAACCAAGCTGGTTTTTCTCCCTGCTGGCTCATTTTCTGGCACATGGGGACAGTTTGTTCCTGAGCTGCCAGGATTTCCTTCTTGAAGAATACCAGCCCTTAAGGACTGTCTCCCATGGGACTTTATCGACTAGTCTTCTGAACAGTACAAAGTCTGCCCTTTGGAAGTTCAAGGTGGCCATTCTTCTAACCCCTCTCCTCACCTCACCTAGAACTGAGAATTCTACCACCTCGTGATCACTTTGCCCCAGTCGTCCTCCAACCATCACATCCCCCACAAGGCCTCCTCTGTTAACAAACAGCAGGTCCAGGAGGGCACCTTCCCTTGTCAGCTCTTTCACCAGTTGTGTGAGGAAGTTGTCTTCCACACACTCCAGGAACCTCCTAGACTGCTTCCTCTCTACTGTATTGTACTTCCAGCAGGCATCTGGTAGATTGAAGTCTTCCACAAGGACAAGAACTAGCGATCTTAAGACTTCTCCCAGTTGTTTGTAGAAGAGCTCCTCAGCTTCATCTGTTTGCTTAGGTGGTCTATAAAAGACTCCCAACACATCTGCCTTCTTGTGGACTCCTCTGATTTTTACCCACATACGCTCAATCTTTTCATCACCATAACCTAACTCGATGGTGTCAAAGCCCTCTCTAACATAGAGGGGGACCCCACCACCTCTCCTGCCTTTCCTGTCCCACCTGAAGAGTTTATACCGCATCATAGCAGCACTCCATTTATACGAGTCTTCCCCCCATATTTTCGTGATGGCAAATGAGCCATAAGCAATAAGAGATATGACAGGAGTTTTCTTTTCTTCTTTAGAACCATAGAGTTTTGTGTGCTCCAAATATGTTACTGTCATGGAACAAAGCTAACAGAAGGTAAGCTTTCTGTGTTTTTAGGAGATAGTATTGTTTTGAATGGGTTTCTTTTTATGGCAAAGTAAATAGTGATTTCTTTATCTAGTTTTAGAACCTTCTGCTATTATTTCTCTTCAAGTTTAATTTTTAATTTAATTTTATCACACATGATTAATACACAACAAGGACTAATTGCTTAATCCATTTTGAAGATAACACATTAGAAAGTAAGTTGGCTGAAGCCATCCAGAACTGGCTTCATGAGTTAATTGTAGAAGAGACCATTCTAAGGGTTCCAGAGGGACTATTTAGGTTTTGCCTTCTAGCAGTTCTGTTATTGTTCTGCAAATCCTACTCTACAAGGGAATGAGAAAATGAGACCTTACCTTTGATCACTTTTTCTCCTCTCCACCTACATCTCTGGGCTTTGGAGGCAGGGCAATCCACTGAATAGGAAAAAAAAAAAAACAAACTATTGGCAGCTTGCAGTAACAGCCTTCCCCTCTCCTCATCAGTGCCAATTTTCAACATATCTCAGGAAGAAGATGGGCAGGATTTCCAATCTACAAACCAGAGCAGACTGCCCTTTCTCCTTACCTTGCAGTCTATAACCTTCTAACTCTGAAGATAGATACTGTAATTCCATCACCTTTTTCGTTCACAGCAGAAGAAATCACTTTAGGGTACCTATTCTCTTAATCAGCGTGCAGCCTTCAGCAAAGCTCTGAGTAGCAAAATTTCCTGCATTTTTGCAGAAAACATGGAAAATTACTGCAAATTAACAACATGCAAAACCTCCATGTGCAAAATGTTACATGCCCAAAAAGGTATAAAATCTTATAGTACTATGCAATATGTTCACTAAAATGAAGCAGAAAGAGTTACTTGACTTCCCATTATTCCCTTTAAGTTATCAATAACATTGTCTTGGCCAGCTTATATTATTGAATAGGTAACCTGGAAAATGTTGCAGGTCTGAGGTGTAATCTCTCTTGTAACTGGGACATTCAGTGTGACACTGACATAAAGTGCACTGCCTTTACCCATTTAGGCTAAGTGGACAATTTTTTGGACTCTCTTGGCTTACTGGACAGGAGCCAAGAGGAACCAAGTCATTGCAAGGAATCTCTCTAAAAAGACCAGGAACAGTCTAATAGAAATGAAACATAGTATTGAAATTGAACAAATGCCTCTTTTATTACATCTCACAATGACTGATCAGTAGTTTTGTAGAAGACGGATTTGCATTTAATATCTTCATTTCAGTAAAAACTTCGAAGCAACATAATTTTTACTCAAGAAAACAAAAATGTCATATCTCAAGCTTCACTTTAATCTAAATCAAGATATTTTCTTTTTCAGTGATTGAATGAAAATGTTGCAGATGACATCTTCATTAAAACTGCAGTAGTTTGGGGAGTCCAGATCAGGAGTCTTCTAAATTTGTACACTTTTATTGTCAAGCAAGCTCAAAGAATGCCACTTTTCTCTGTCTAACATTCTTGGGGAGTTCAACCCCAACATACTTTTAGCTCTCACTCCTCGCAGCATTTAGCCTCTCTAAAATCTGATGATCAGTGGCTTCTAGATATACTTTTTTTTTTGTCCTGGAAAGCATGGAGAAACAGCTTTCTAATTTCTGCTTATTTAATAAAAATGTTGTCAGAGCAGAAGAGCATCCAGTTTCCACTCTATCTGCCTTTAGTAAGACAGAGTTCATAATAAATGTTTGGCATCTGACATTTCCCCAAAATACCTGTTTTCTGACTAGGAGGGAAATGGAAAATTGGAACATTACTGTCTCAATGTCTCTTATGAACATATTTCCACTATACAGAAGAGAGATTTTTGGTACAGGCAGCATACACAAGGAGGACCACAGCTTTTAACTGAATGATGTATGATCTGACACCTGCCTCTGGGAACTTTCTGTCTTTATTTTAAAAAGCCACATAATGTCATGGTATATTATGTAGTCACTTTATGTATAATAACAGGTTATAAATTGATTTACTTTTCTAAAAATTCTGTAAAGACTTGCCATTTCTGATTTTCACAATAGGGTAATAGAGGCTATTAAAAAAAATCAGCCACAACAAACTACAGAAAACTATCATGTCATGTCATTTTTGACACTTAAATAATGAAGAATATGCAAATGCTGAGAAAGAATATGTTATTCTGTCATTGTATCCAACACCAAAAAGACAAGGAACTCACTTAAAATTTCAATTTAGTTTTTGAAAATCCTGTTTGAGGAAAAAGTTGAAACATTTTGCATGTGACCTTCCAGTGAAATTGAGAAGTTTGCCTTCAATATCAACAAAGACAAAATGTCATTGATTTTTCCAACGATGAGATCTATAGATCTGTATATAAACCATCATGAGATGTAGAATTTTTTTAAATGCAGGATAGACTAGCTATGAGATTGCTACTCCTTTCCTGTTAAAAAAGATTTCACTGAAATTTGGAAAAATACCTTTAGATTTCATCAGTTATTGATGTGGCATACCATTCTGCTTCATCTGCACTGCAGAAAGAATTCAGATTGTATTGTGAGTAATAGCTTCAGTCGTTGAAGTAAACTTGAATGTCAAATTCAATTATTACATTTTTTTAACTGAAGTTGATACAAATTATTATTTTTTCCAGTACAGAATACATTACAAATAACTCTGGTCTCTAGGCAAACATTTCTTATATATCAGAAGCAGAGAGATTCCTGAAGAAATTTCCCTTAATTTTTGTAGTGATATGTGCAGTCCCCTTAACCTAACCTTTTCTTTTCAGCTTAGCTTTGACGGAAAGAATTATTGACATTCTTGGAGACTGGCAATATTCGCAGAATATACAGTCGTGTTTACTTTAAAAAATGAAACTGTTCAATCAAAGAAGGTAGACAGCTAGGACTTTCATCTATGCCAAAGTCATCTCAATGGGAACTTTCCTGCCGTGCAATGCTCCATATTCTAAACTGTTACCATGCTGTGCCTGTCTTCTTGTTTTTAGGTAACAGATGCAGCTCATTGCTTGGAATACAATTTACGGATTTTTATAATAGAGGAATGAATTATTAATCTGCCTTTCAATTGTAACTTTTTGTGTATTGTGGCTTAGCAGATAATGATCCGGAAAATATCAACAAGCATGCTAGAGTATGTTTCCTAAATTCAAACAGGTATGAGAACAGACTTAGCAGAGATAGTGCCTAGACAGAGTGTAGGCTTAGTGACCACAGTAAAAATATGTATTTGCTGCCCCTTAGAAACAAAGTACTTTGCTGAAAAAAAACCCATTCTGTCTGAAAACCTACAATATCTCTGGAAGAGTCAGTGTCATTCAAGAATGGTATAACACAATTCTCACGTAGTGTTTCATGTAAAAAAGTGCAATTGTTTGAGCAGACCGATTGTAAAAGATTTAAAATTATATATAGTTCATATGTATATAGTCATCCAAAGATAAATACATGAATTTTTAAGAACTTCAAATTAATTTTAAATTTATTTCAGTCAATATAACTTTTATGGAATATGACATACTATTATTATTTTTTTTCTCTGAACCAATAAAAAATTATCAACTTAAGACCTTTTCCAATTTTCAGTTGAAATAAATGCAGAGCTCCATATTGACTTACTGAGAAAGTAAAAGGCGATTCCAAATGCTGCTAAAATTTTTGTAAAGAACTTGCCCAGGTAGGTGGTTGAGTCACCTTCCCTGGAGGTGTTTAAGGGACGTGTGGATGAGGTGCTCAGGGACATGGTTTAGTGATTGATAGGAATGGTTGGACTCGATGATCCAGTGAGTCCTTTCCAAACCAGTGATTCTATGATTATATAAATAAAAAACTCCTTCTGGTAATTTTTCAGTATAAGTTAAGTGTTGTTAGATATGATTGTTGGACACACTGAAAGAAGTACCTTAGTATTACACATGTATACATACACATAAGCACATGCATGCAAATATGTTTGTTGATGCAGGAACACCACAAGAGGAAGAACTCCTTCATAATATGAAGCCATTAATAATATGTCATTAAAGTTAGTCTGAAAATGAAATTAAGAAAGTAAGCCCTAAACAAATATTTTCTAAAAGAAGACAAACCAAAACAAGACTTTGAATACATGTAGATGAAATATAGCTGGCTTTGTTTGATGCCACAGTTCAGTTACAAAAATAAGAAGATAACAAATAGAGAATTCTCTAAAATTTTCTCTAAACATCTTAAGCTTTACTATAAAATAAACACGGTTGGCTATGTTTTTTATCTGAAATAATTTTAGCTAATATATCTTAAGGCTGATGCTTAGCTTACGTTCCATACTACTTCAGACTCCAGAATTCATGATGATGTTGTTTTGTCGTTTGAAATACAGTTCTTATTTTCAGTGAGTCTGCTCCACTATCTGTAATGGGTAACATCAAAATAATAAACACATAAAAATTTTAATTGACCTCATTGTGAATGAAAACAAAGTACTTGCCCTGCTAGTTTAATCATTAAGCAGATAATCAGCACTTTCTGTATTCTGTAGTATCCTTTAATAATGTCTTAGAACATAGTAACATTATAATTTTGTGGTATTTTTATAGAGAGTGATATTAAGATAGCCTAGTATGTACTGCATCTTTCATGCAATTAAATGAGCACACCTCAGCTCTAAAGCATGGTGCACTAGCTTTAGTAGACATTTTTATAGAGTTCATGATCAAAATTTGAAAAACTTGATCATTGATCTCAATTTTATGCTGTTCTCCGACTGAAACTAGCTGGTGACCAATGAATTAGTTTTTGCTTCTGCTGTATGTCTAACAATATACAGGAATCAAAATTATTATGAAATTAGCAAAATGAAAATTAGTACATTCAGATGATTCTTATTGAATCCAGGTTTTCAGTAGGTGTGGAAAAAATTGTGAGTGCAAGATTTCTATGCCAATAGGACAGGAATAATCTTGATGACCAGATGCTATGACAGAACTACATTCAACTATATATTTATAAATAAAGGCTTGTAAGGTATTGCATACAAAACAGTAAGCAGAAATGACACTACAGTCCTTAAACCTCTTCTGTCTTTTTACTAGTCTTATATTTGGTAATGCTGTAAAACAATTTTTTTTAATGACCCTCAAAATATTTGTTATTTAGAGAAGTAAAGCTCATATATATCCCAATAGCAAATGAATACTTGTTCTTAGAATTCTGCCTTCAGGCAAGGATCTTTCAAAGCTGTTTTGCATTTTATTAATTTCACACTAAATGCATCTAATAATCTTTTCTATTATTTGGGGTTAGGAGTGCTTGAATACACCCATAAGTACAGAATTCAGATGTGCACGCATACAATCCCCTCAAGGTGTTTGTTTGAATTTCACTGTGTTAAATAGGTTTAGAACAAGGTATAGATTTTCTGCATAACACTTTCCTACTTCCCCTTGCAAATCTTTACCAGTAAATTTGATACCCTCATTAAGCACTAGCAGTAGCAAACTGCAGATATAGAAGGAATTAATAGAATTTAATCATCATGGCAGAAGATACACTGAAAGCCTTAAAGCCTCTCTCTTCCAATTTTCTCAAGCTGGTGTTAGTTTAAGATTTGCTTTCAGTACAGGACAGTCTCAGCTTCTTTAACAGTTACAGATCTGTGAACTACAGCAGCACTTAGCCCTTTCCAATTTCCTTTTGCAGATTGTACCACATGCTTTGTCACAAATTACATGAAATTGAGGGAGGGTTGCTCATTTCAGCTCTTTGTACTGGAAGATTCTGTTTCTGTAACAGCAATCCACAACCACCATTTGAATCTTCAGCTAGCCACTGTCTGAAGTTGGTTTTGTGGCCCTAAAGTGCTATAAAATAGACTTAATGAATAATAATAACTCTCAGAACTTCTGCGATTATTCACAAACAGGTATTGCTTTCACACAGATGGCACAGCATGGGACTGGGTAAAAGAAAGATATCACACTGTTCTTTATGCCATGGAACTAGATCCTCACTGGGCTGCTAAGGATCCAGTCAGCAAAGCCCTTGTGTTAAGGTTTTGATTTAGAGCTGTGTTCATTTTAAAAATCACAGCAATCCAGACTTCCTTCTGCTAAACCGTCATCTTCACAGGCTCACAAAGACATGCTGAAAATACAGTAGCTTGTTAAGGGTTTTTTTTCCTTGTTCATTGTGTTTCAATGAAATTTAGTACTTGGCACAAAACACAGAAATTCCTAGCCACATGAGAGAACCGTAAGGTCTTCCTAATCAAAATAGTTACCTTAAGCTAAGAAATGAGCTCTACAACTTATCTATCAAAAAAAAGGTTGCTTAATACTTTCTTTCATCGGAATCAGTGCCCTTAATATCACCAAGATTCTCTGAAATATTTTGGGACTTCACACAGGAATGTGAAAATAATAATCCCCTGACTAGATAATTCATTACAAATATACATGAAGTATAAAGAAAAAACTGCATAAAAGCTAAACTGAAAAAGGTATAATATGATGCAGAGAAGCTTCTAATTCCTGATGTCTTCAAGGGACTGAAGACGGCAAGAACAGCAGGCTCTGTTCTTGATACATAGTTCTGTTTCTTCTCTTTCGTCCGAGAAAAACTCAGCTCTCAGAATGAATATACCAGGCAGCCAAGTACCTACAAAATATTGCTTTTTTTAGACCAGCTTTTTTCCTTTCTTAATTGTCCACAATATTTCACCTATCACTACCCTGAATTTCCTTAGAGATAAAAAGAAACAATCTAGACAGTATCCTCCCCTCACAGTAAAAATAGTAACCACACTATGCCATTAGAGAGACCAGAGCCCTATTTCTTCATTTCACACTTGGATTCTGGAGGAGACTGGTTTGTTTCTGTCCCTGGAGGAAGCGCCTGTATGAGGTTTGAAATGTCAGGGATAATTAAGACAAACTGTGCTTTTTTACACCAACAAAGGAAATATATCTCTTAAAATAACTCCCTACTGAAATCTCTGAACAGAAACCAGCTTGGCACTGTTGAGGTAGCTTACAACACTAAATCAATTGTCAGCATTAGGAAGGGTCTGAACTGGAGTATCTTACAGTTTCATTGCAATCCAGCAGACACCACGCTACCAGCAGGTACAAGTACAGACAGAATGCTGAATAGACAGATGTGAAAGCACTGGTACAAGGATCAAATAAAAAGACTTAGAGCAAATATGTTTATCTCAGAAACTGAAAGTGTAATTATTGTAAGGCAAGAATTTAGAAGTCAGAGGCATTCAATATCATTTCTCATTTAGACAATTTGTTGTCAGTAGTCTATAAGCAGTGTTGGAGTTTATGTCCACTTAAGAATTTTGCAAAAATTACTGTCCTCTGGATGGTAAAACATCTCTAAGAAACACTGAGCAAAATCCTGTGCAAAAGTGGACTTGTATCAGACCTTAGCTTCACGTCTGCCCATTAAGTTTTAAGACGGAAGTATAACAACTTTCCTTATATAGTTGCTTATTAATTCATCTTCAGGACACTGAAAAAACTCGAACATCTAACTTTATTTTAAAAGCTTCCCATTCCACAGGGTTATTACATTGATTTCAATCTGGCAGTGCTCAGTTCTCAAACTGATCTTAGATTCTAGGTTTTGTGGTCTCCTTGGAATTACCAGTGCAATGTAAACCCCTTATAAAGCTTTCAACACTACAGAGAACATTTGTCTCTAGTTTCATAGGTACTTTTCCTTACTTCTTGAACAGTTTCTTAATAAGTTATATAATTTACTTTTTTTTATATTTTAGACTTTCCATAATTATCACAGTGAAGTGTATTTCATCTGAATAAGACATAAGGATGCATTGATGGTGAATATAGAGTGTCTGACAAAATCAGCTTCTTAGTGACAGAATTTCTAATAAAATGAAAAATGTAGTTTATAATGTTAGAATAACACGTTGGATTTGCAGTTTTTGTTGTGGGAAATATGACAGACTAGCACGCAATAAAATAATATACGGGATGTTAAAAACTATGATTATTGCATGAACAGTAGAATTTGAATGTATTTTTATAAGATTTGTGTGATCAAACCACTTCCATGCAATATGAATTAACACTGGATGAAAACTTCCATTAAATTATTGTAGTGAAAGCAGGATAACATATTGTAATGTTGCTGACATAAAGGACTGTCCGAAAAGTATTCATGATGAACCCATCTTTATTGAATGCTTCACTTGCAGTATAATCCAGGGTGCCAATGTGAGTGATAAAGCTCTCTCTGAGGTGGAGAGACTCAGAGGTTCTAGAATAGGAATCAGAGTAGTAAAGACACTGTGCTCAGGGAGCCATCTAAAAAAGCTGATAGCAAAATGTTGAAAAGAGCTCTGACCCATCTTCTGTTGTCCCTTTTCTTTCTTTAAAACACAGGTCTTTCTGCCAGGAAAGCTGGTGGTGCTGTCCATTCCCCACTTTTTTTGGATTGTACGGTAGCTCTGCTAAGATGAAAGGACCAGGGCTCAGTACACTTTTCTGATGTCACCTAGGAAACAGGAGTCACATGAAAGCAGAATCTCTAAATTCTGTTTAGTGCTTTAAGAGTCCCACATACACTCTGCAGCCGTATGCTGAAATGCGTAATCTATGAAGCTGGAAGTGGAATCAGAATGCCTGTCCTAAGAGATAAGAGACAAATTCTAATACCATCTTTTCACCCCACACAAATCTTCAAATATTTCCTGGAAAACAGAAACACTTCAGTACGAAGATTTTGAGATGTTTCCTACTCCGCATGCCTTAGAGTAGTCTTCATTTGTAAGGTGGGTGAGATGGCTTGTATTTCTTTCAAGGGGGAAGGAAAGTTGGTGAACAGAACTGATCCTGTTTCTTCACATCATGTTAGACTGCTTTACTCTTACCTTTATAGAAGGGAGGCCCTATGACCACCATTGTTCTTTCCTTCAGCAATTGTGTTTTAAGACAAGGAAGGGAACTGTTTATGTAATGGTTCTCTCAGGGTACATATGCTCTGAGGATACTAGATGTAACAGGCTCCTCCTCTGGCACAGAAACACCTAAAACCCAAATCCTAGTGAAATTTAGGCAGGTGCTCAATACTGAGCCCTTCAGTTATGTCAAGCCTTAGGCACTTCGGGACTTCTCCTAAAATAGGACTGTGGGATACATAACACCTAAAGGTCTAACATAGATGTGTCTTTGAACATTAAGTCTCTGCAGTGGGATGGCAGCTGAATGGGAATTTTGAGGATTTTTGCAATTAAAAGCCTAATATCATATGAGATATCTCAGTCTGTCAGTGGACTTGTCCCCTGATACCTTTATGCTTAATGTCTCCAACACTAATATTATAGCATTGCAACCGTTGCTGACATCACAGCAGTTTGTTGTGAAGCTGAAGACTGTAAAGCATATTAGTACCATGGTAGCAAGGTTTACCTTAGGTAGCAGAGGACTGATGGGATCTGAAGCTGTCTTAAGTGCCTTTAGAGTTCTTCATAATTCATAGTATTTACCTTCTATCCTCATCAGAAGCACTTCAAATTCATGCAATGTTTAAGAAATTAAAACTATGACAGCTCTACTAATTTGTATTAATGTTTTGCCTTGAAATATGTACAATGCTATTAGTGGATATACTGGCACATCCACACATACTGCTGTAACTCTTCTAGGTTTCATTTGATTTCACTGGGTGCTGTAGGGGTGGGAAAAGAATAAAATGAGCATTAAATTTACAAGTTTTTCTTTAATGTCTGACTATATTCATTTTTGTGTGTGTAAAATTCGACAAATGGTTCTGGAAAGATGAGTAATCTGGAATCTGACTCTGCATGAAAAAATAGCAATATTCAACTAAGATGAAAAATCCAGCTCTAGTGCTCATCTCAGCATTGGCAATAAATAACCTCTCCAGGATATAAAGGAAAAGCAAACCATTAGCGCAGTTCTAGGGGTTGTAAGTGTGGCACCATGACAAGGTCTTTCCCTCTGTCTGCTGAATACAGCATACAGTTGCCAGCTGTGAGTAGAAAGGTTAAAAAAATACCAAAAAGAGAGCAAGAAAATAAAGTTGGATATGCATAAATACCTTCACAGAAAAAAATCCAAATTAGGATGTCCTATATGGAAAAAGTGCTTGATTCCAAAACACAAGAGCTATTGAACAACCAGCATATTTGGACTGGATATTTACAAGTAGTAGCTAGAAACACCAGCCAACTTGTACCTAGAAATGATAGTGGGAATACTAATAATGTCTTGGTGTGACATCCTCAGATGATGTGATGATTCTGAGGGAGGGATGATGACATTAGATGAGGAAATCAATTAATCTGCCTGCTGGAAAATGAAATTGAAATAACAATGTTGACAAGGTTTAGTCTCGTATTAGAGTGATGATGACTGGGAGGAATTAAGATAACTAACAGCGTACAAAAATATATATATGATGTTCAGGCTATATAACGGGCCACAGATTTAAATAGAGAATTGTTTATTTCTGATAGAAAATGCACAAAACAATGATAACGTAATGGACTAATTGACACGACTGTATTCAGAATGGCCACAATCCATGTACTGGGCATATAGCATTGCTCTTCAAAGAACACAACAAGAAAAATATAGTGATTCAAATGGAGAGATGTCCCTGTGGGGAAGCAATTCTTTGAACTTGTCAGTCTTACCTTGCAAGCTCCAGAAAGATTCAGAAAAAGCTAGGAATGCACCACTGCTTGATGGATAATTCCAGGATACAACTATTCTCTTTGCCAATGTATATTCTTTAAAGTTTTGGCAGCTCACAGTGGCTCTTTCTAGCAAGTCCTGCTTTATATAGCTCAGCCCTGAAAAATTCTTATGAATGTTTACCTGCCAAGATACAAAGTGTATTCTCTCTGCTATTATCGTAATTTTTGAGTATAGATTATCTGAAGCTGCACTGAAATAATTTATCCCTGTAGTGAACATTGCTCTGAATTTACTCAGCGACAAAAATCTCATTAAAAATAAGTCATGGCTTAAATTATCCACCCCACACCTGAGAATAAATAGGCTATGAAGATGTTGCCATTATCTTGAAGTCAAATACTGAGAACACAGGGCAACTGTATTTAAGATTAAACTTAAAACAATCTATTATAAGAGATTCAGTTATTTTAACTGAACAATGATAATTTTGCTGTGCAATCATTGTGGAATTTTTAGTGAAGTTTTTACGTAGTGTGGGGATCTATTTAAATTAAAACATTTTATTGCCTCTTTCTGCTGTACTATGTAAAACCAAAGAATTTGTTATACCAAAATCTTCTTGTGTGGAAAAAACCTCAACCATTTAAATTACAAAATATCCATCCCTTAGGGCTATTTCTTCAAAAGAGTTTGAATATGGCCATCAAACTTTCTTGAGAAGTGATCAAAAAAAAAAAAAAAAAGAGGTGTCATCGCATTTCACAGGGTCTTCATACAGTCCTCACTAAGTTCTCACTATATCAAAGAGATGTTTTCCTGAAAGTGTCAAGTTGTATCTAAGGGCAAAGGCTTAGTACTTAATGACCTGCAATTTGTTTTGTATGAGGAAAAAGGAACATACAGCTTATTTCAAAGGCTGACTGTAGTTTAATTGTGTTGATTCTTTTCGTCTTCTAATCATGTGAATGAAGAACAAAAACGTATGCTTATCTCCTGAGGCCAAAGAGAATTCACTGAAAGAGAAGGGGACAACTAAATATTTTGCAGATATCATCTATAGACAAAGAAGAAAAAACATCTAGACTTTCTATTTGAGGACATACTTAAGGTCTCCAGGAAAATTTATCAGAACCTTAGTTATAGTTCTTATCACTGGTGAGCCTATCCTGGCAGCAATTTATAATCTGCACTAGTTTGCACACTTTTTATTAGGAAAAATGAAGCATGTAATTTGTGAATAGACAGTAGAAAAAACTCTTTTTACAGAAGGACTGTCCTCAGAAGAAACATACCTTCCTATCTGAAAAATGATAGCCAGGTATTTCATTCCAGAAAAAAAAAATAGAAAAAAAATCCATTAAATCTTAAAGGCAATTTGTATGCTGAAAAGAATAGGCATGTGAGCTTCTCATGTCCATTAGACATTGGCCTATATGTGGACATCAATGGGAGAGAAAAGCTAACCATACTCTTGAAGTGAACATTCCATGGTTTGCATATTTAAAACCACTCTTCACAGAATCACAGAATCGCTAGATTGGAAAAGACCCACTGGATCATCGAGTCGAAGGATTCCTATCATTCATTAAACCATGCCCCTCAGCACCTCGTCCACCCATGCCTTAAACACCTCCAGGGAAGGTGAATCAACCACCTCCCTGGGCAGCCTGTTCTAGTGCCCAATGATAGTTTCCATGAAAATTTTTTTCCTGATGTCGAGCTTGAACCTCCCCTGGCAGAACTTGAAGCCATTCCCCCTTGTCCTGTCCCCTGTCACTTGGGAGAAGAGGCCAACTCCCTCCTCTCCACAATCTCCTTTCAGGTAGTTACAGAAAGCAATAAGGTTGCCATTCAGCCTTCTCCTCTCCATGATAAACAACCCCAGTTCCTTCAGGTGCTCCTCCTAAGACTTGTTCTCCAGCCCCTTCACCAGCTTCATTGCTCTTCTCTTGACACACTCCAGAGCCTCAACATCCTTCTTGTGGTGAGGGGCCAGGAACTGAGCACTAGTATTCAAGGTGCGATCTCACCAGTGCCAAGTTGAGAGGGAGAATCTGGATCTGCTGGTCACGCTGTTTGTGATACAAACCAAGATAACATTGGCCCTATTGGACACCTGGGAAACTTGCATTTGCTTCATGATGGCACTCAAGATCACCTGTTCCATGACTTTTACTGGCACTGAGGTCAGACTGACAGGCCTGGAGTTCCCTGGATCCTCCCTGCGACCCTTCTTGTAGATGGGCACAACATCAGCCAGCCCCCAGTCCAGTGGAACTTCCCCAGTCT
The DNA here is from genome assembly GCA_033459285.1 of Clamator glandarius. Classification (NCBI taxonomy): domain Eukaryota; kingdom Metazoa; phylum Chordata; class Aves; order Cuculiformes; family Cuculidae; genus Clamator; species Clamator glandarius. The sequence continues at coordinate 305,292 of JAUNZM010000133.1, forward strand.
TCCAGGACTGTTGGAAGATGATGGAAAGGGGTTTGGCCAGCACATCCACCAGCTCCTTCAGTACCCTCGGGTGAATCCCATCCGGCCCCATAGACTTGTGGGTTTCTAGTCGGGCAAGCAAGGCTCTGACCACCTCCTCTTGGATCATGGGAGCCTCATTTTGCTCCTCTAGCTCCTAGGTTTGTACACAGAGGGAACAACTTTCTTTATAATTAAAGACTGAGGCAAAGAAGGCATTAAGTACCTCAGCCTTGTCCTCGTCCCTTGTCACTGTTGTCCCATCTGCATCCAATAGGGACTGAATATTCTCCCTAGTCCTCCTTTTATTGTTAATGTACTTTTAGAAAGGTGTTTTGTCATCTTTCACAGACTTGGCCAGTCTGGTTTCAAGTTGGATCTTAGCCCTCCTGATTTTTTCTCTGCACGATCTCACTTCCTCCCTGTAGTCCACCCAAGACGCCTGTCCCTTCTTCTAAAGCTCTTCATTTTGATGTCTCTCAAGATCTTCCTACTCAACCAAGCTGTTTTTTTTCCCCACCGGCTCCTTTTCTGGAACATGGGGAATGTTCAAGTTCTTTTTAGAAACATTACAATTGGAGTTGTCATAAGTATATGACTATAAAATTGAGCTGAAATCTGACACGAGTACAACTTTCTGAAGTTATTTTGGTTTCAAATGGTCTTTAGTATGTGCAAATCATTAAAGTGCCAATATATTCCTGAGGAGTGTAAGGCTTGCTTCAATATTTTATAGGAGGAATTTTGATCTATGATTTATCAGTCAACAGACAGCTCTAAGGTCAGATCTTTTTTTTTTTTTTTTATTTTAGAATCAATTATCCTCTTGGTAGATGGTGGGGGCTTTATTTATGTTTCCATTTCTACCTCTGAAAAAAATCTTGGTATATGCCTTTCAAGCTGAGTGACCAGTCATGTAAGTAATATAAAATGCAGGTTTTCTTCTGAACTGAAAAAAATATTTGTATGGCATGGACAGTTCAACATAACACTTCTATTTATTTGCAAGTACTGCTCAAGCCTGTCACTTATCTGACTTTTCCTGTTTTCCTCTCCTGTGCCATTTATTGCTGTTATTTTTCTCTTCTTTCCTGATACATATAGATTACTCAGGCAAGAATGTGACTAGCCCAACAGTTTTCCCATTCATGGCATTTGCATCTCAAAATGAGTAACAAGTCACTGCAGTCAGTATATACTTTACCTTCTGCAGCTACATCTATCTGAAAAGCAGTAGGAGAGGTGAGCAGTGCTATTGTTGTTATTCGCTTGAGAAAGCAAGTAAGCAATATCTGAGTTTCAGATTTTATATAACAAGCCTCAATATTACTTATTTCTGAACTATTCAACAATAAAATACTACCAAGCACATAACATCGATGTTTCTTAGAGGAGAACCAGTTGTTCTGAGACAGCATCACATGACTTCCAGGTTTTACAAGGAGCTGTTCCTCATGGAGAAAGATTTTACATATTAGTGCAAATCAAAAATTATAATCTACCCACAGAATTGTGCCAGAGCCATTTCTTATTTAGATAATCAGATGTTCATCATTTTTGTATAAGCTAGGAGCTTTCTGAGGGTTCTTGATATTGTATTGGAGCATTTAACTGTCCTGTATTATGACAAGAATCAACAATCTTGAGATTTTCCGAGGAGCTCTTTGCAGAAGTTCTTTTAGAGGTAGAAATATCATCCTATCATCTTAAGTAAAAATTGTCTAAAAAACAGAAAAGAAAATAAGCAAAACACAAACAAGAAATTCATCCCATGACAGGACACGTAAGAACTAGGGGTATGCTCTCAATGTGCTTCCCAGACTTGTATTAACTTCTGATAACAATCCAGACTTCTAAGTAATTCTCCTCAGCAAAGGTAGGAAAAGGCTATGGTCTTCTAGAGACCACTGTCTCTAAAATCCAGAAGCCAGTTATAATCATAAAATAAATGTGTTAAATCATTGAAAAAGTTTGCTTCACCCAGAGAAGTCTGTTATGAGACTCTACAGTGATACTGACTGAGTTAATTCCATTCAAACCAATGTTGGATTGGAAATTTTCTTGCCTAAATAGAGCCCAAAGCATCAAGCCTCCTAAAATAATTCTCTTCCTTTGGACTATACAGGCAATAGAAGGATCATAGAATCCTATTATAAGTCTCAAAAAATCCCCTTTGCAGCAATGAAGTCTCAGGTGGACTTATATCCAATTCCTTACTTGTACTTTGTGTTTTTTGTGGTATGGTATATTCTGTGATTGTCTGTGAGGAGCTGAGACTGTAATTTGATCCCACTGGCTGATGGTTGTCAAGGTCTGCACACAACTGACAGGTTTGCTACAGATGGTGCAATTTTATTAAGAAACACAACTGTGTGTGACATAAGGGCACATAACTAGAAAGATATTCACCCCCTGAACTCTTCTCCTATTCCAAAGCATCCACCCTAAGTGCAGAACATAATTTCTTTATGTGAGATATTGTTTATATGAAGCTTCCCCCGGCCAAAAATGCTATTGTAAAAATCTTATTATTAAGAAAGAGTTTAGATTTATGTCTTTCCTTCCTTTCAATGCCATCGAAGTGCTAGCTGTGTACCATCCACATGATGAATCATTTATGAAAGGCAAGTCCTGCCAAACTAAGCTGATCGCCTTCTATGACAAGGTGACCCGCTTAATGGATGAGGGAAAGGCTGTAGATGTAGTGTACTTGGACTTCAGTAAAGCCTCTGACACTGTTTCTCACAGCATTATGCTTAGGAAACTTGCTTCCACTGGCCTGGACAGGTGCACCCTCTGCTGGGTAAAAAGCTGGCTGGATGGCGGGGCCCTAGGAGTTGTACTAAATCTGACTTAAATCTACCTGGAGGCCAGTCACAAGCAGTGTTCCCTGGGGCTCAGTGCTGAATCCAATCCCTTTCATTATCTTTACCAATGACCTGGATGAAGGGTTTGAATGTACCCTTAGAAAGTGTGTAGATTACACTAAGCTGAGCAGAAGTGTCAATCTGCTTGAAGATAGGGATGATCTGCAGAGGGATCTGAACAGGCTGGATTGATGGGCTGAGAGCAGTGGTATGATGCTTAACTGTGTCAAGTGCGGAGTCCTGCAGTTTGGACACCACAACCCTGCGCAGCACTACAGGCTTAGGGAAGAGTGGCTGGAAAGCTTCCTGGAAGAGAAGGACCTTGGGGTGTTTGTTGACAGCCAACTGAATATGAGCCAGCAGTGTGCCGAGGTGACTATGAAGGCCAATGGCATCTTGACTTCTATCAGAAACAGTGAGACCAGCAGGACCAGGAAAGTGATTCTGACCCTGTCCTCAGCATTGGTGAGGCCGCACCTCAAACTCTGTGTTCAGTTCTGGGCCCCTCACTACAAGAAAGACATTGAGGTCCTGGAACGTGTCCAGAGAAGGGCAACAAAGCTCGTGAAGGGAGTGGAGAACAAGTCTTATGAGAGGCATCTGAGAGAACTGAGGTTGTTTAGTCTAGAGAAGAGAAGGCTGAAGGGTGACCTTATCACTGTCTGCAACTACCTGAAAGGAAACTGTAGAGAGGTGGGTGTTGGTCTCTTTGCCCAAGTGATAGGTGATAGGACGAGAAGGAATGGACTCAATCTGTGCCAGGAAAGTTCAGTACGGACATTAGGAAAAATTTCTTCACTGAAAGGATCATCAAGCACTGGAACAGGCAGACCAGGGTGGTGATTGAGTTGCCATTCCTGGAGGTATTTAAAAGATGGGTAGATGAAGTGCTTAGCAATGATTTAGCAATGATTTAGCAATGGACAGGTTGAACTTGACGATCTCAAAGGTCTTTTGCAATCTAGGGATTCTATCATTCTGTGATATAGAGACACAAACTAAGAGAATGAATTATTGCAGCACAACATCCACAGCTTCTTCAAGAACACTTGCAAAAAACTTAAACAGCTTAATTGCACTGAGAAACTCAAGTTTTAAACCACGTATGGATAAAGTTGCTGCAAATGTAACCTTGTGGTTACACAATGTTAGTATGCTAAGATATTACCTTTAGTAATCCTGAAAGAAAGTGAAATATCTGTTAACTCTCATCTTTCATGCATTTCATACTTTTCCATTAAGCTGCAATATCAAGAAAACGGCATTTATTTTGAAGCCTCACTTCCAAAAAGTTGATAAAAAGTTGTTGAGTGTTAAAGTTTTTATGAAGAAGTTTATTATAAACACACATTTTCATGGTAGCTAGAGTTCTAGTAAATACAGATTTTTCTTATGGATTTCACACATATTTACTGTGCATTATGATGTGAACATCTGGATTTCACCACAGGATATGTGTAAAGCCTGGCTTTCTACATCAGTTATAAAGACTAGTTTCTGGTTTATGGGAACTAAAAATTTAACACATTGCAAAAGGTTATGAAGAAAGGTAGGAGGCATAAAAGAAAAAGGCCATCTACAACAGTAAGAGCCCAAGATATGACTGCACATATCTTGATATGAATTTGTGTAATATTCATGCTGACTTGTACAAGAACTGAAACACAATGTTACAATGGTGCTGCTGAGTATGTCCAAACTTGTATTTCCCATTCATGGTATTTGCATCTCAAAATGAGTAACAAGTCACTGCAGTCAGTATATACTTTACCTTCTGCAGCTACATCTATCTGAAAAGCATTAGGAGAGGTGAGCAGTGCTTTCAGCACGCAACTGTGCGTATTTCTGTAATGCTGGTGCTGGCATTGCACTTTCAAACACATTTTATAAACTTCAGTGCACTCGTATGCTTTTGCAGGAAATTAAAGCAAGTTTTGTGGGTGCTACAGTATGTTTCTGCTACTGCTGCTAGATTTGCATTTTCAGTGTTGTTTGCTTGGTTCACATAAAGTTAGCTTTCATTTAGTTCCCAATTCATTTTTGTTAATCACAAACACTTTTCATCAGAAACTGTTTGAATTTAAAGTGTGAGGAAACATAACAACAGTTTCGCAAATAGCATTCTGTGGAGCACATTCGTAAAACTTTCATGGGCCCTAGATGTGTGTTTACATTTATGCAATTTATCTTGTGTACATATTATAGAAAATGTTAGGGCATTATGCTTCATCTTTAGAAATATTGTCATACACTTCTATTGACTTCTCACAAGATCTTGACAAGCAACATTCAAAACTGATTATGTAGAACTAAATCTGGAGCTGCATTAGGAAGGAATAATTCCTGTCTCCCTAGCTGAAGGCGTGAATAAACTCACGTTCCCACAAATACACCTTCATGTGACTTTCATTTTGCCAGCACCATGTCTTGACATAGCTAATAATTAACTTATTTGTATGTAAGGGAAAAAAATAAAAGGTAATTATAAAGAAAATCAGTCTTCCTTTCTTACACAAAACACACATTTGCAATGAATACCTCTCTGAGGGCTGAAGGTACAGTATGGCTGCAAAAATTTCTAATACAGCTCTCCAGAGCCTGAGGGGGATTCCAGCACAGCACCTGTTCCTCTCTTTGATTAGGTATCATCAGCAGTCCCTGTGCCTTTAGGCTGCATCCCTCTGATTGCTGCAATGCACTTGAAACCTTCCTGGTAAGGAAGGATGCTTGTGTTTGGGAGTCTGGTTAGTTTCCTCACCTACAGCTTGATGTATCCTTAACAGCTTTATTCTTAAGATGATTTTCTGTGCTTTCATATCTTTGATTTTACTCATTGCATTATGCCGTAACTTTATAATGCTGTTTATCTTCTTCAATATGAGTGTTTCTGTCAGATCTGTAGGACAAGGTAAAATGTAGGAAACAGCTTCATTCCATTCAAAAAGGACTAAACTGGTTCTGAATTTTCCACTTGCTCTTTAGGACTTTGTATAAAACCTTCCTATCTTTAATTAAAAAGGAAAGATTGTACTTATAGAAAAGAATTTAATGAATTGCAGGGTGTAAACCTGCAGCTGTGCACATTCTACAGACTTCTGGTTTTGAATGATGGTGCTCAGGTGGATATTAATTTAGGTGGTAGAAACAACTTGCGCTACTGCACGCACTTTTCTGAGAAACATGGATTTTCCTTCCACTAACAATCTTGTTGACAGCAGCTGCTTTTTCATGAATAGTGAAAATAATTTTGAACAAATAACTTACCCAAATAATTTTAACCTTTTCTTTCTTTTCAGAAATGAAACATGAACTTACTGAATAGTCCTTTTTTTTATGCAGAAGTAGATATTAATTTCTTTACATAGGAAATGAAAAGACAGCAGAGGCTTGTCAGGATTCAAAAGTTCTGCTTGGATCTATTTGATGCATTTCTGTATGATGATGCAATATGCAACTGGATTTACATTTCTGGGTACAAATAAAGGAGCTTGAATCAGATTTAGCAACTCCAGCTCCTTTGCACAGCCATAATGAAGCAAATGCATGATGTGTGTTTTGAAAGGCTAGTAATAATAGCTAATAGCTGGTCTAGCAAAACAGAAAATTAGCAAAGGTTTTGTCTTACAGGCTGAAGAAGGTTTTCCTGAAAAACCCACCTCATTTTTTTCAAGCTATCTCAATTGGTCTAACAAGCAGTCTAAAAAAAATTGGCCTAACCTTTCTCTACAAACCTTGTCTTATTTAAGGATACCCTAACCATGATAGTTATAACTACAACAATACTACTACTACAAAAACAAGTTAAATATTGGCTTTGTTTCATTTTCTTAATCACAAGGTGCTTATGGCGTGATAGCAATTAGCCAAAATATCTGTATACTGATGAATCACAATCATTTCCCATAATTTTACTTCAGATTTTAATGTTCTAAGAGAAATTGTTCTGACAATAAACCTATTCAATATGGTGTATGTGGAAATTTGAAAGGACACAGAATGAATTTATTTAAACAAGACAACGATGTTAACTAAACACTTCTTTCAACTTTTACTCAAACTTTTTTACTCAGAGCACTTGGAAAAAACCCCACATTTCCAGTTTCAAAAGTGCCTTAGGTACTGCTTGGGAACAAAGCCCAGGCTTCCAGAGAGTCTAATGTGATGTTAAAACAATAAGCTACAAAAAAGCCATCAATTTTTCTACACCTGTGCAACTCATTTCTTATTACTAACTTCATTTTATTTGCAGATAGAATTTAGTATCGGACAATATGAATCCTGCAAATATTCTTAAGGCCCATCCTACAAACTTTTATTAATAGGTTCTGTGCTTGTTGCCATGAATAATCTGTTACTACTTGTGTAGTGAGCATAACGCCAGGCAGTAAGTGCTTATAAAAAAAAGACCTATTGACTGTAATTCATAAGTAGTCTCGTTGACCTGAGTAAGCACATGCATAAATATTTACAGGATTACATTTACATCTTTTTGCCAATAAGTAATCAGATTGTGTACGTCTTTGGTACTCAAATATCAATGAAATGTGGCAAAAAATATACAAAGTTGCTTTTGTGTTCATGTTGTCCTTACAATTCTATTGTCATAAATGTTTTAACCCATCCCCTTGCAAAAATTTACCAAATAGAAACCAAAATATATTACAAAGTTCAGTAACTCTAATAGATTTCCAATACTATTTATTTATATATGTAAGTGCCAATTTATATAACAGAAAGCAAAAAGGTTCTTTACTCTCCTAAGGAAACCTTCTTCATCTATAGGGAGAAATAAGGTTGAGAGCATTTGAATACTTTCATAATAAACCCTCATGTAATGTTAAGTGTGCTTGTCTATACACTTCAGCCACAAATAATTAGTTATCTCTGTCAAGTAAACAAGTGGCATCTATAATGACTACTTGGGGACATCTACATTTACTGGCTGCAAAAAAAAACTATCTCGGCTCTTATTTTATGGCTTCAGGGACCATAAAACCACTTGATAGCACGCAGACATGTTAAAAAACAAAGTTATTCTAAAAACAGTTATTCTTTGACTTTTAGAAATCATAATTAGTGGAGAGACACAGAGCTTGAGAAAGTACTGCATAGTTAAACCAAATTAAAAGGAGGAAAAAATTGTTATAAAACTATCTAACAACTTAGTGTTCTATTAACTACAGATATTATCGTTTTCTAAGGTGTGAGTTCTCCCTTTTACTTCATGTCCACCTCTTGCACTGAGCAATGAAGCATTACCTTCGCCTCATGCCTCTTGGAGAGAAAATATTTTTCTTGTAATAGAAGAAACAAAGAACAAATCTAGTCCAGAAGAAACCCAGGAAAAAAGCTAAGAAGATCTGGATTCTGCCTTTGAGTTTAATAGTAATTTTTTCCCTGGGAAAAGAATACCTGTAGCTGTTGCTGTGGTACGTGAAATGTAACCAAGAATATATAGTCTTTCACAGTTTCTTTGTTCAGAACATTTAAAATCAGGTTCAATGTTACATCATTATTGTTGTAACACTTTCTCTCTTGTTATCAGTCCTTGTCTGTTCAATTACTTTGCCTTGTGACTGGCAGCTGTCTGTTGCAACTAACTCTTTGCCATTAAGCTCTGAAAGGTGCTCTGACTTGTAGCATATACATTAATTTTCATGCCATCTGTCTTCCAAGACTTAATGCTTCCTTTAATTCCTCATATATCTAATAGATGTTCAAATCTTCCTTTCTCAGTCTCACTCAGATATCACTTCTCTGCAGATGTTGCCAGGTTTTACATTCCCTTCACTGCTTTGAATACAGAGATTTCACCTAATTGCTTTAAGCTGATCACTATTGGTTCTCCTATTTTTCCATTAGTGTAATATGAATGGTTTGGTAAAGCTAGAGCAAAAATGACACTTCTTGCTTCCAGATGTCACGTTGACCAAGAGTTAGAGAAATAAACCACAGGATCACAAAAACAGACGGACTGATTATCTGTCTTGCAGTAATATTTTGTTGGAGAGTTTAAGCATCAGAGATTTTTTTTAAAAAGATCATAATTTCAGAGGAATCTATAGATTTCCCTTTATAAATTTTAAAATAATAGTTTCTGCATTTTATTTGCTGTGTTGTCTATGAACCTTGAAATCATTGCCTATTTAGAATTGTTAAATGACAGTTAAATAATTCACACAGAGTTTTCTTTTTTTTCTCTTGTAGATATAAATGGACAGTACTTTCCACTAGTACTCAAGTACAGGACCCTGAAAATGTACAGTCCATTAGAAGTTAATGATTGAAAGTAATCTAAAAGTTGAATTGAATGCTCTTGTATTTATGAAAATGTAAGTGTGAATTGTAAATATGAGAAACAATCATTCTCATAATCTCAGTTTGTCTCCATTTATGTTGATACTCAGATTTGATATACACCGAAAGTATTGAAACTGGTATAAAATATTTATAAATATATTTTGGATTATAAGAATACTTTTCAAAAATTTATTATAAGTCAGTAAATACTGTAATATCCTTTATCTTCTCTATACGCTTTATACTGTACAAACGTCTTTTACTCTGCAAATATTCTATTGATTTTTATTACAATTCTCCACCTGCATTCTCTTATTTAATGCTTTTAAATGGATGGTTTTAGCTTTAACACTATGATGAGGATGGCAGATTTACTGTGAGACACACAATTATATCAGACTGAATTTTTTTTTATCCCTTCTGCAATAGTATCATGTAGCATGCATTACGTGGTTGCTTTTGAGAAGAATGACAGCAAATCACTTCTCTAAATGTTTCAGAACTCTTCCAGAAAGCTAATGGTCTGAGATTTTCAGCAGCTAGCAGAAATCCAGCCCTTCAGATAACATTTAATTTGCCTCAGTTGCCACCAAATAAGGAATCAATAGCTTATATGGAGTCAGCATATGAGAATTCTATTCATTGGATTTTTCTGAAGTTCTCACTTCAAAAGATGTAATTTCCTAATGTGTTCAGCAAAGTCAGTTAGGAATGTATATATCCTTTCTTCCTCTCTGCTTTGATATCTCCTTTACAGAGGGCAAATTCTAATTTAAAGCAACCAGCTTGTAAATAAATAAAAAAGCTGCAAGCCATGGGGTATCTGGGTAATCCCAGGTCTTCCCCATACAACATTCAAGTACATAATTGTGGAACAAGAATTTTTATATGGAGCATTTCCTTAATCAATAAAGATGGCTAAAATCATTGAAGCAGTTAACATATTTCTGTATCATGTGTCACAAATTCTTAACCCAGCCTGTACTATTAAGAGCTTGCTTGATCCTGCAGAGGGTGCAGAGCTGCCCTGCATCCTTAATTCTCAAGTTATCATGCCATTGCTTTGAGGTGGTAAATACCTGTGGGATAAATATGCTTACTGCTTGTATAGCAGAATGCACTACTATGTAGTTTAATTAAATGTAACATGTTTCACAAAGCAAATTCTGTGGTTAGTGCAAATTGCTTCTGGATGTTCCTAAGCTGAATTACTTTGCAGTGTATTCTGTATAAAGGCAGAGATAGAATATTAGAGATGAAAGTCTGGTGTCTTCTCCATTGTGCTACTTCATTTCTTCAAACAAATTAAATAACTTAAATCACATGGGTTAGAAATGCAGAAATGGACTACAACTGTTCACTGGAAAATTTCATAGCTTAAATTGAAATAAATTACAGCAAAACAGACACTCTAGTTTAGTATAATAAGTGGGAAGGAAAGTACATTATCAGTATTTAATAAATGGAGACTAGAGAAAGTGATTTAATGTCTTTATTGTCTTAGCAACATTTTCCTCTACTTCCTCTTTCTTCTTTCTATATACTTTCACCTCTCTCTCATAACTCTCAGCACAGATATTTGACATAACTCTTAAAAGTATCAACAGATAGACTTCTGAAGATATTTTGAATATTCATTTTCTATATCTGACCTGTCTGAATGCAGGCTACTTTTGCTGTTTATTTTCTCTTATCTCCTGCTTTTGTATTCTGGCTGATGTACAATTTTATATTCTTTTGTCTCCATAAAACTGTAACATTTCAAAGATAAAATTTCATTTACTTTCTGTTTTAAAAAGTCTAGTCCTGCCTATATCAAAAGTTTTCCTCTAAAAGTGCTACTTTTAATATATAACACATAATGTAGTACGCATTTATATGTAACATATAACAGCATGTAACAATAGTACAGTGTTACTATTCCTTATAATATGATAATAGGTAAAGAATCTTTGTCATTGCCTGATGAACCATCTGTCTTCCTTCGGCCTCTCTTTTAACTACTTCTTCATCGATTTTCTCTCTCATCCTCTGCTGTGCCTTCTGCTTTCTCAATTTCCATTTCAAGTTCTCTTTATTTATTAATATTCATTTCTTCCTTTCTTTTCGGTTCGTAATTGTCTTACCTCACTAAAAAATTATGTGAAAATAAGGGACCTTTGTATTTCACTTCATGTGCATGTGGCCTACCAGAGATATGGTCGCTTTGCTGCATTTTATTATTCATTTATGCCACTGCAGTACCCTAGCAAAAACACCTGAACAAAGCTAATGCCCCAAGGCATCTTTAGGGAAGTTTGCTTGCTTGTTTATTTGTTCATTTAGTGATACTTTTATTTGGCATAGATTAACATCCTGAAGTGCACATTTTTTTTTGCTATCTCTGAGTGTTTTGATATAATTACCTGACATAAAATGAGAGTTCAAGTTTGATAGCCTCAGAGTTTTCCTAAAGAAATCCCTTCATTTTGTCTTCTCAAAGACAAAGTTTTCTAAAAATGTGTGATACTCTGATACCTGAAGTTTTTTGGACCAAGGGCACCTTGTCAGCTGAAACTTAAGGAACTGAAGTGACGTTCTCAGATATTATTTGAGTTGCATGGCCTTGGGGCTTTCTAAGGCAAAGATGGCTTAAAAAAAAAAAAGAAAATTATGTACCAAAGCCAGTTTTTTCTGTTTTACAAAATAATGTTCTTCTACAGCAGACTCCTACATGGACCTTGAAAGAGGAGGAAAAGAAAATCTTTAAAAACAATGCCCTTGGAAACACATTTCTCCTGATATAAAATGATGCCCCAAAGACATTAGTTATATTTTACATTGCCTAGTCCCATGGAAGTAGTTTCTTTACACTTGGATAAAATATAGTTATAATTTCTGTATCATGGATGCACAAAATTTGCACTTTGAAATAATATTTATTAAGGATTTTTTTAAAGTCTAAGAAAATAAAATACAATAAAATTTATAAACAAACAAACAAAAAGCTCAAACTCAAAGCAACTTGTATTCTTTCCCAGAGTGCTTCTGCAGTTAGAGGGCGCCATCTAAATATCAATTTTGGTGAGTTCTACGTTTGGACCTTAAACTGTCAAAGAGTATTAATATCGAGGGGAAAAAAATCTTACAGAAATTTTAAGTGAGGAGAAAGGCAGTAAAAACCCAGGTGTTTCTTCAATGTACTGCTGTGCTGTGTTCAAGGAAATTCTTGTTCTTTGTCAATTCCAGTTTGAGACTTTTCACCATTCTACTGAGCAATTCAAAAGCAATTCTCTTAAATCCTTTAGGCTCCTCCCCCCCCAAAAATGAGCCTGAGGTGTAAATCTCAATTTTAAAAAAAAAAAAAACACAAATATTTTAAAATAAATTATTAATGAATTATATACTTCATAAGCTTTTACTACCAATCATAGAACAATAGAATCATAGAATAACCAGATTGGAAGAGACCCACCGGATCATCGAGTCCAACCATTCCTATCAAACACTAAACCATGTCCCTCAGCACCTCTTCCACCCTGTACCTTAAACACCTCCAGGGAAGGTGAATCAACCACCTCTCTGGGCAGCCTGTTCCAGTGCACAATGACCCTTTCTGTGAAATTTTTTTTCCTAATGTCCAGCCTAAACCTCCCCTGGTGGAGCTTGAGGCCATTCCCTCTCAGCCTGTCCCCTGTCACTTGGGAGCAGAGGCCAGCACCCTCCTCTCTACAACCTCCTGTCAGGTAGTTGTAGAGAGCAATGAGGTCTCCCCTCAGCCTCCTCTTCTCCAGGCTAAACAGCCCCAGCTCTCTCAGCCGCTCCTCATAAGGCCTGTTCTCCAGCCCCTTCACCAGCTTTGTTGCTCTTCTCTGGACTCGCTCCAGAGCCTCAACATCCCTCTTGTGGTGAGGGGCCCAGAACTGAACACAGTACTCGAGGTGCAGTCTCACCAGTGCCGAGTACAGAGGGAGAATAACCTCCCTGGACCTGCTGGTCACACCGTTTCTGATACAAGCCAAGATGCCATTGGCCTTCTTGGTCACCTGGGCACACTGCTGGCTCATTTTATAAGTGAAATTTATAAATGAATATTTTATATTTATAAAATTTATTTAGTTTATTTGTATTTTAAAATAATATCTAAAATATATTCATAAGCAATCAGGTACACAAAAGCTACATTTGCTCTCAAGCTTAGAAGCATAACAATTGATAAAGCAATGAAAGAAATATAGAAGTTTTATAGGGATGTAACATTTTGTTATGTTTTAGAATGTGGTAACACAGCCTTTCATGCCTCCTGATACCTTCAGTTTGTCTTTCTACTGATGTAAACTGACTCATATTTTTGATGGCTTCATGTGATAATCATTGATAGGATTGAAGTCCAGTCTACTTCTTTATAACTGTGTAGAAAGTTATTATTTCTTCTGTCCTATCAAATCTGATGCTTCACATGTACTTTTGTGATTGTTTAATGTACATAACATAAAGACTCTAGTATATTCCTACAGTGATTTTAATGAGATTATAGTATTTTACTAGGGAGAAATTGATCTTAAATATTTGTAATGTTAACTGACACCTTTTCTTAAGTTTGTACAAACACACTTTCTAATCTTCTACAATTTTTTATGTAATCAGTCCTAAAGATTTTTTTCTCTTCTTTTAAAAGGAATCAAGGAAATGTCTATAAAACCAATACAGAAAGACAAATGAAAACATGTAATAAACTATAGCAATTTTTGCTGGATATATATATATATCATGCTACAATTATAGATTCTATACTGCTAAAATACATGCATATATAAATTCAATTTGATATTTAAATTATGAGAGCCTGGAGGAAGTAAAAATATGTCTTGTAACTCCTGAATTTCTGGACATGCATTTGACATTCAGTAGAACAATAGATGTGCATGTTAATATATTACATTGGCAAATATTGTTATAGTTCAGCTGATATATTTGGGAATGCATTATGCATAGGAAATTAGTAAATCATCTATAAACAATATTGAATATTATAATACTTTCTCAGTGTTTGAATACCGGACATAAGAATAAAAAACTTAAGTTCATATCTCAGCACAGAAAACTGTTATAGGTCCCACAATATAAGTTTTGACTTGTCTGAATGCCAAGATACCCTGAAAGAGACTGTGCTGTCCATCTAAACTTCCTGGGTATAGTATTTCGTTCCTCATCTGCCAGTTAAAGCAGACAGACTGGTGATATTCAAGGAAACTCCTACAATATCTGTACATATCATATGATATCAATCTGTTATTATTAGCTCTAGAGTTTAATAAAAACTAAATTTACTGAATATATTAAAAGTGAACACACAGACACACACATGCACCTGCACATCTAGAAAAATATATGTGTGCGTGCATTTCTGTGGATTCTATTCCTCTTTCCATGAAGATTTTAGGCAAAGTAAATACTAAAAATTGCTATATATTAGGTTTGAAGTTATCTGCGATCTATATTTTTTCCCATGTTTTTCAATGAAGTAGATTACAAAAGAACTATTTGATTAGAACTCCTTAAAACTTTCAGGACAGCTAATAATTTTCTAAACATTTATTTTTCTTTTCCTATATTTATCAGCTCAAAGAACTTTTCTTATAATTTCCTCTTCGGGATCTAGTCACAAAAACCTGTTATCTAAGACCTTCTAAGGTTATAGAAGATTAAAATTTAGATATCTGTGTTCAGAACCGAGGTCTCATGCTCACACCCACTTTCATTTCTCTCTGGAGGCCTTGAAATTATATAAATCAAACAAGCTGATTTGATTTTGCTTTTAATCTTTCATTTAGGCTTTTAAAGCTCTGGTTATTAGCTAACCTGGAAGTTTTTAAAAGTTAGTCCAACTCCTATGCAAACATAGTAAAGTTTAAATGGTTAGAACTCTTTTTTTTATCCTTTCCCTCTGAAAATCTTCACTTGGAATGAGAGCATTGTTCATTAAATTTATTTATTTATTTATTTCTTGAATGATACACACCTTACTCTCTCTTCATAAGGTGGGTCCATAATTTGAACAGTTCTAGTAAATCTAGGTACAGATTTAACCTCTTCCTGAATGGATTGAAACTTTTGTCTTCCATCAAAATGTTTTATCTTGCTGACAATTTTATCTATTTCCTGCTAATTATGTTCCACTGTGCAAAAGCAATTTTGATTAACTGGAACTCTTCAGTCTTTTGAAGTCAATTGTTAGGAAGGGAGAACCTCACTTCTCATTTACCCTGCAAAAAAACAGTGTTTTTTACACAAAGAAGTCATTAGAAACTATACATACATAATGACTGGTGCAAGAGCAGAACTATTTCATGTAGTACTGGGTAAGGAAGACAAGGAAGGCTGCTTTGGTGTGTGTTTTTTATCAGCTACTCAGTCTTGCCACTCAGAACATCTAACTTAGTCACAAAAGTAAGTATATTTTGAACTAACTCTACAGAGTTCTGGTTAAACACCACTACTTATAAAGTTTTATGGAGCTTGAATTTCTTTCATGTCTGCCTTAATGTGTTTGTAAATCACAAGCAAAACCAAATCCACTAGCCAATAGAAAACATATAAAACCAAACTAGACGAACTCAACAAAAATGAAAGATGTTTCCACACATCCCTTCTAGAAAACATCTATGTGAAATTATTCAGTGTTTGCCACAAAGTCCTTGATAGAAAACAGTTTCCCATCATGTTCTGAAATGATGGGAAACAGATCTTGCATGTTACAGATTAAAGGGAGGAATGAGTCTCACAACTCCACAGAAAATGTTAAAATGATAAGTTAAAGTAGTAAAAATATTCCTATCAAAATACACTTTTTTCAGAGTTAAGACATTCTGCAATGTTTTATTGATTTTTATGAAGATTTCTTTAACAAGATTTTTTATATTTTTCCAGATTTCTTCTGATCAGAAGGGCCGACTTGAAATCTGAGGATCACACAATCTGGTTCTGTTTTATTCAAGTTCACAAAAAAGTTTGTTTTCATTCCAAGACAAAATTAATTACTTTGACAGCTGCTAGATACATGGAAAATCTGTATGACTATTATGCTAAGAAAAGTCTCTCATGCAGATAGAACCCATGTCACTTGAGCATTAAGAGTCAAGACCAATATCATAAACTTAAACCCCAAACAGTAAGTCTTGGAGCATGCAGGTATTTTCTGTGTTTAAGAAACATATTCCACTTGCTAAGTCAGAATTTTTTATTCTGCACTATATTCAAAGATGATTCTGTATTGTGTAATACTACCTGTTTCTGGCTCTTTCTGTCTTTTCTATCTTTTACCTTTCTTCTTTCTCCTAGACGATATCTTTATCAATGTGATAGCTCAGCCTCCACTAATTCTGTCTCTGCTTCGTCCTCTCTTAATTTTTTACAATCTTTCTTATTTGCCTTTTCTCCTTGATTGTTCCCTCACACTATATTGTTTGATTGTTTGTTGTATTTTTTTTCTCTTGGCAATCTACAAATCTCCACTAATCAAAAAAAGAATCTTGAAAGCTTCATGTGGACAGAGGCACAAATGATATGCAGATTGTTAGTGCAGGAATTACTGCTGCTTGTAGCTGCAGAACTTATGACATCTGCTGTTTATTAAATAAGAGAATACTCCTTTCTCCAAAGTCATAGTATTCAAGAAGTAAAGGTTTAGGTGTCCAAAAAAAAAAAAAAAAGAATAATTTTCAAATAATGTAAAGAATTCTAATGGGGGAATTAATATTTTCTATTGTTGTTTTCATATATTTCCCAAAATATTTGGACAAGTCATATATGCTAGAAGAGACTTTAAAGGAAGATTAATCTTATTTGTGGGTGCATGTGCTGGAAAGTCACTAGTAGTGGATGCTGGTCTCTTCTCTCAAGTAACAAGTAATGAATGAAAGGAAGTGGCCACAGGTTGTGACAGGGGACGTTCAGAGTAGATATGAGGAAAAATTTCTTCACTGAAAGGGTTATCAAGCACAGGAATGAGCTGCACAGGAATGGGCTGCCCAGGGAAGCAGTGGAGTCATCATTCCTGGAAGGATTTAACAGACAGGTAGACAAGGTGCTCAGGGCTATGGTTTAGCAGTGGACAGATATGGTTGGACTTGATGATCTCAAAGGTCTTTTCTAACCAAATGATTCTATGATTCTACGAAATGTTCTATATTTGTGTGGCTGGAAAGGGATTAAACTGTCTTTAGAAGAAGAATAGGACTATATTTTCTTTTCAGTAAAATTAAAGATGTTAACAAGCATGTGTAACTAATGCATGATATCAGTTAAGAAAGCAGACTTGGTGGTCTCTGATGCCTTTCACCGATGATATCCAGAGGCTTATGTTAGTTGGCCTTCCAGCATTTAGGTGGGATGCTTAGGTGAGCTTCAAGGAGTAGTGATACTCCTTGAAGTAGTGCAAGTAGATTTACTTTTAAAAAAAAATTTAAAAAATCCTGTTTTAAATAACTACTGACAATTAATTTGATAATTATATTTATGATCAAAGAAATCTAGAGAATATGAAAAAAATGTCTGAATCCTCATAACAGTATGACAGCATGGATGACTCAGAGGTCAAAACCAGAGTAAAGTTTGAAGAAATTCTCTGCTTATATGTTCTGCAGCAAGTGAAACTGTCCTGAGATACTAGAGAAACCATAGTACTGAATGTAATTCTCTTGAGGTATTAATTTTTTTTCACCACCTGTATTCACCGATATAAATTTTTGGTTACAGATTTAAAGAAAAAAGATATTAAATAATTACATGATGATGTAAATGGTCATCCTTTTCTTTCCATATCTCATGAACAAATTTCATATATGCAAGTGCTCAGAAACAGACGCACTGACCAGAATATTCATTTTAAAGTCCAACCTCATTCGCACAATCAGGATGTTAAAAGTATGTTATTTACTAAATACTACCATAACTAAGTGTAATCAAATATGCAAACTACAAGCACATATAATATCTGGCTTTAGATACATTAACAGACAAATGTCTTAACAAACCTCTGTTAAAATGCATTTTAAATCAATCTGCATGCTTCTAACACAGTCTAAGCCTGTTTATGGTCAATGTCCAAAATACAGAAAGTCCTTTGTATTGTACAAATTGTCCTGGATAGCAAAAATGCACTATGTTTAAAGAAGTTTGTCATCATTTTTATTGAGCAGCCTAAAAATACCTCGTTCCAGATGTTTCATAGAAAAATACTTATACCCTACACAGATGCTAAACTAGAACAACTCTTCAACTGTAACTTAGTAATAGTGAGGTTATGAAAAAGCTAACAAATAAGTGTTAGTATAAGCTTATTCAATTGTGTTAAAATACTTACAGATATTCATAGTAATAGGTACATTTATTCATATAATTAGACTTTATAAAATGACAGTGGTGTTGCAAATGAGTTACAAATCGTAGTTTAATTGAACATTTACTTAGTATGTTTCCCTCAAAAGATCTACACACATAAAATTAAGAGCAGAGGAATAAATGATGAATATATGAAGCATCTTCATCTCTATGCAGATGAAGAAGTATATGTTCATGCCCTTGATTTAACATTCACAGAAAATCAACCAACTTAAAGAGTAATATGAAAACATATTTGTGTCAGCACTTTCACAGTAATCACGTATTTCAATATAGCAGTACACAGTTCAATGAGAATGCCTTTAAAATAAATCAAAGCACTGGTGTTCTTTTTGAAAGGATCGCTTATCACTGAAATGTTCCAAAAAAAGAAGGTAATTCCTGACAAACAACATATAGATCTTCAAAGAAGAATGAAAAGTCAGTATAAGAAGCTTTATGTAGTGTTTCTACTTAATAATACATTTACAATTAGTGATAAGTACACAGTTAATAAATTCTAGCCTGAAGCGCAAGTTCAGAACCTGAAATCTGTTGACATTAAACAAAGTGGCTTTTGATTTACTACTCAGTTGAAACAGATTGTTGTAAACAATCTACAAGGTGTCCAAGGTTCTTTATCTTTTTTCCTTCATTTATTTGTAATTTTGTTTTTATATTTATGAAGGAACCCAATTCTCAGTAAACAAAAATGAATGGAAAATAAATATTGCAATATTCGTCTGGGAATTGTGTGTTGTCTTCATCTCCCAACTTCTTTCTCAGCTTTATTTGCCTTTTGGGGACTGCTGCTTTCTTATTTCCTTTAATACATGCATTGACTAGTGCAATTTCTCTCTCTCTCAGATGTGGCAGGAAATTTCTTGTGTTTTGATAATAAGTGAGTAGACACCCAAGCTCAAATCCCCACAAGCTTACTTCTGACATTCTTTAATAATACTTTGATTTATCAAGGATTTCCACATCTCTCTCCTGGCTCCTTTAAAAGATATTTTAAATGGTTTTACCATAAATCTGTTTAGTGGCTGTCTAATTTGGCACATATTTTGACATAGTCAATTGTCACATGTATTTAACAAATCATGTCATAAGAAAAGAGCTTATCAGCTGTTTATACTTTGCTCTATACGAAAAACATAGTGTTTGTATCTTAGGACGAGGTTTGAAATCAATGATTAGCTGATTAAAGAAACCAGTTTACAGATAATTAGCTTTTAAACATCACTATGCTATCTTGAAAATCAATTCCTAATATTCCTATCAATATCTGGCTATCAGACTATAGGTCCTCTTAATGTGTAGATTAATTTACCTAAAAGAAGTTAAAATTATATTTAATAGTGAGAATATGTAGATTGGTTCATAAATATACTGTGGAAATGATTGAAGGACATATTAGACAACTAGTGCATTGAGAATATAAAATGAAAAAAAAGGTGCTAAGGGGCATGGTTTAGTGTTCGATAGGAATGGTTGGACTCGATGATCTAGTGGTTCTCTTCCAGCCTGGTTATTCTATAATTCTATGATTCTGTATCTAGAAACATGTTACTTGCCAACTTCAAGCTTCACTGATCTGAATTTTAGCTAAGAACTTTTAGAATCTGGTTTTAGAGTTGATTTAAAAATTATCATTTAATGAGACTTCAAAATGAATTTGCATAATCTTCAAAGAAAATATTGTTCAACATTCAAAAGAGCTATCAGTATCCTTTTTCAAAGCTCACATGAATTACAGTTTCAGAAAGGGCATTGTTTATGACACCAAGACAAGAAAATACAAATACAGTTGTTAATCACTGAGTAATTACAAAAAAAGATTCTTTTAAAATGATAGCAGAAATATCTCACAAGTCTTTACTTCACATTCATCTCCTAGTTAATCTTTCCTGTTTAACTGCTGCTCAGGAAATTCATAATACTCCACAATAAATAAGCATTGCGCAACTGAAGAACACTTTGTGAAAGCAAAAGCTCTACCTTCTTAAAACATTTTGTAAAAGGTAATGTGTCTTTGTCCTACAATACGTTTTGGTGATGTATAATAATTCTTTCAAAGACTTCTGCTCAGAATGATCCCAGAGACTAGACAGAGTCCTGAAATGCAGTCAGTGCATTTATGCATGCAAATGCATAAATTGAAAATTAATCTAACAACAAATGTGATATTTAACAGTGAAATATTATTTCTGTGTAGAAACTGAGTAGGAAGATTTTTTTTTTACTCATATGAAAACAAGGCACTTTCTTCATGCACTGCCTTGCAGGGTCGTGTGGCTGTCTCATGACTCATTATGAAGGATGTGGCCCTGAAAAATGAAGTTGCATTTTCAGGGCTTCATTGGAGATCTGTGAATAGACTCAATGTTAATACCCAATGTCTTCATCTTCAGGAGATCACTAGGACATTCCTAATGCTTTCCCAGTCTGTCAGAGTTGTTCATGAATCTTCCTGAGAAAGAGTCTGCAAAGGGATATATCAGCCAGAGGATACAGATAGCGAGATATAAGTTTGGCCACGGGTTAGGACATCAACAGGATGTAGCTGGATAAAAGTGAATCATAGCTTGCATCTTCAGATTCTGGGAAATGTTATCATATCTTCCTTTCTTTCTTCTCTGTTGATACATCTGAACGAGAACATCAAGCCAGACATTGATTCTGTGAGGAAATCTCAGCCCTAGGCCCCTGTCAATGGGTAAGCAAAACCTGACACTTATCAAACTCACATCTGTTACTGATATTCCAGGCAGGCATATTTCCTCTGAATTTCTTCTCTGTTCCTGGAGAGAAGCAAGGGAAGATAAAACCATATGATAAGGTAGGGTCAGCATATAGAAACAAACTGCTGCTGCTGACTTACCTGAAACATTTCAGGGTGGCAAGTGAGTTCAAAAACGCAGAAGAAAAAAGTCTGGGGAGAAGAGTTAGCAGATCAGTGTGTGAAGTGGGCAAGGGGCCCATTTTAACCACCATTTTTTATGACTTCGTCGAACACAAAAGAGATTACTTCTTCAGTTCATTTAGAGTCTTGAAGATAATCAGACCACAACACTGTATCCAGTAAGGCAGAGAGAAACTCACTTGTTTTTTTTCTTTTTTGAGTACTCTATTTCAATACAAGAAACCCTAATTTGTTATTGAAGTGTAGTCATTTTATAGGCTACAAAAGGGACATTCCAGGTGAGGGACATGTTTTGAGCCAAGAGTGAAGGAGAGCAGAAAGGAGGGCTATTATGAGTGTGAAACATTATTTTGAGAGGCAGCCAAAGTGCACAGATTAATAACATGGATTCCAGGATTTATGACATTGCATGGCCTGGCTTGATATTTTGCCACAGGCTGAATCTGGGAGATCAAGAGAGTCAGAGAGACCACTACTGAAAAGAACTGAGAAGAGCACATGATCCACTCTGTATGTAACAAAGGTGAGAGTGAATTACAGATTTATTGGAAGGAACACTGCTTCTGCCCATGGCTCCTAGGTATGGCAAAAGTGCATGATGCAGTTTGACAAGTTGGCGCATGTGATTGCAAGTTAGAGGCAGCCCTTTCATTCTAAGTTCAGCCCACTGAAATATTCCTGTGACAAGTGACATCTGAAATTCCTTGTCCCACTGGAACAGCTTTCTGGTGTCCTCACTGAAATTAGGAAACACACTAGAATACTGAAATGAACTCCTTATTTCTAGTTATGTGTACAAAATTCTGTACAAAATTCAACCCTCTGAACTCATGATCATCCCAAAGAGTCTGATAACTGGCTTTTTGTAGTGCACCGTTCCTCAGAATGGGATGCATGAAGCAAAAGAAGGATAAGTGTAAGTTGCACATTTGCACCTTGATTTCTTCGTAATACCAGAAATACTTGCTAGACTGCATAAGCAAAAGAAGCATGAACTCCTAGTATTACAGACGTTAGGCACTAGAGTGGGA
Organism: Clamator glandarius; assembly: GCA_033459285.1. NCBI lineage: Eukaryota > Metazoa > Chordata > Aves > Cuculiformes > Cuculidae > Clamator > Clamator glandarius. The sequence continues at coordinate 327,794 of JAUNZM010000133.1, forward strand.
GTTCTGCTTCCAGTTCAGGAAACGCTGATTAAAGCATCCTTTCTTTAGTCTTGTGTGCACCAGCTGCAGCAGACATAATTTCTGTGTGGATCCCCAGAGAATAAAGTCTTTTCTTCTCATATAACATACTGTAGGCTTGCCTAATAGGATTAATGAGTAACTCATTCATACTAATTACCGTGAGACGCAAAGTATTTGGAGATATTTGGCAAGTCCAAATTCTTTGCTGTTGAGCTATGGTGTGGGTGCAATCAGGAGAAGTCATGTGTACACTGCAGTCCAGAAGAGCAGAGTTCTTACTGACACAAACTTTGGCTCAGAAAACACAAACCTAAACTCAATCACATTTATCAAAGTCAACAAAGATGGTGGTCTCTGTTTGTTTCCAGATACAGTAATCTATTTCAAAATGCAGCTTAGAGAATAACACAGCTGTGATTAAAAAGAGTAGCTAGATTCAATTACATTTTCAGTGAAGAAACTATATTGGTATGAAGCACCTTGTAGACATAACTGAAATTTATATATTTTGTTACAAATCAGGAAAGTTATAATTTGTATCATTATAGTTACTGCATATTAGATTTTCTTTTGAACAGACTGTACTTCTTTGATACTGAAACGATCGTGTATTAGTTATGAAAGTTAAATGCCTGAATTTCTATCCTTTCATGAGAAAAAAATGTGGAGTTTAATTTAAGTTTTTTGCCTGACTATCTTTTCAAAACTAATTGGTTTCAGTAATACATGACTAATGTACTTAGATGATTCCAGTTTCAATGTTATTTTTTATTTATAATGGTTTGTATAATAGGCTTCTGTAAGGACTTGGATGCTATGATAATAGCCTATCAAATATTATGGCTTGAACTGTTAGGATTAAGCTTCTTATTGCTTCCATGTGATGGAAAGGGACTAGACATTGGGCTCTCAATCTTTGAAGTACATTGATTTTTAAGGTACATATTTTGAGATATTATTTGGCTTTAAATTAAACTATTAGGGGCTCTCCATTCTTTTGTAGATGTTTTCCAATAAGCATACTAATTTAAGCAATCACAATACATAATATAGTTTATGTGTCTGTAACCTGTAGAGGTATATTTGCCAAAGAATTATGCACCATGGTATTTTTCACAGTTTTTTTAATGAAAAGAACTGATGATGTCACTTGCCCTTGTTAAACTTCATGAGACAGGTGATTGCCCGGATCTCTGCTTTGTCTTGATCCCTCTGCAGGGTCTCTTTGCCAGGGAGCAAACAGCTTTCCCCAGTTACATGTCATCAATGAACTTGGTTAGTAAACCTTCAAGTCCTGCATCCAGGTCATTTATGAAGATATTAAAGAGTATCACTCCTAACAGAGATCCCTGAGGAACCTCACTAGTGACTGATCACCAGCCTGATGTAACTCCATTTACTATGGCCCTTTGTGCCCGATCCATTCACCCAGTGCATTATGTGTGTATCCAGGTGTATGCTGGATATTTTATTTAGGAGGCTAGTGTAAGAGACTGTGAGGAGACCTTACTAAGCAGTTCCTTGAGCAACCTCAAGTCTGCTTTCCTCGTATCCAAAGTTAAGGTCTTGATGTCTGTTTTCCTCCTGTTACCACAAATGTTAAACTTGATTGCTTTGTGGTTGCTGTGACCAAGGCAGCCTCCAGTCACCACCTGACCCACAAAACCCTCTCTGTTAACTAGCAACAAATCAAGGAAGGCATCTTTCCTTGTCTATTCCCTCAGCAACTGTGCCATGAAGTTATCATCCAGAGAGTTTAGGAATCTTCTGGACTTGTTTGTACCAGCTGCATGGTACTCCCAGTTGATATCTGGGAAACTGATGTCCCTCATGAGGAGAAGGTGAGATGACTTGGAGGCATCTCATCATGCCTTAAAAATAACTCATCAGTGTCTTCGTTCTGATTGAGTGGCCTATAGCAGACTCCCAGAATTACACTTTTTTTAATTGTCTGTCCCTTAATCCTTACCTAGAGGCTGTCAACTATGCCATCATCAATGGCACATTCCATGCATTCCAGCCCTTCTGCTACTTATGATGTCATCACCCCACTTTGTCTGCCCTGTCTCTCTCTCCTGAAGAGCTTGTAACTATCCATCACCACACACCATGTGTAGCAATGTATACCATGTGTAGCAACTATTTCCCAGGGGTTTTGATGTATTGTTAGAAAGAATTTTATATAGTTAGCCTAAACATAATTTCCTCTCTGTTTAACTGGAATTTTTAAGCTATAATGAGGGGTTCAGAAGTACCAAAAATCTATTTTCCTTAGTCCTTTTTGTATGGTTACATTTTTTACTACTTATATAGGGTCCAACCAAAAACAGTTACGGTCATTTTAATTTTGCCTCATTGTAGAGTTTTTATACCTTTCATATTTTTTCTTGAGATCCCCTGCATTTTCATTTTTCTGACAGGGATCAGTATTTCATTAATAGCATTAAATGAAAAGGGCAGGCAGAGCTATAGAAAAATATCTTCATTGATTGTATCAGAGGTCAGAGTTACATGCTGCAAAGTTTAGATTTACCTGGAAAAGTCTCATCGCCCATTCTTTCTCCTGAGTAATATGACAGTAATACAATCAGCTCTTCCTAAACCTTGTTTCTTTTCCTCCACTTCCACTCATCACTCTAGTGCTATTGCTGATCAGAGCTTTACCACCTTTATATTTTAAATCCTTTTGCTAAGAGGAATTTCAGTATGGTTAACATTGGTGACTGTGAACGTTTTCTTTATACAGCTATCCCCAGTACTTTTACCAAGAGAGAAATGTGCATATAAATGATGGAAACTGTTAAAACCTAAGGAATGCATAGGCTGCCAACAAGTTTTAAAAAGCAGAGATCTCTGGAATGTAATGAAGGAAGGGAGGATAGAGAATTCAACTTATATATAATACAACTATCTACATAGTTTTTTGTAGATTTCAGCAACCTGGATTCCAGATCTTAATATTTTACATGATCGCTAGATTGTACTAGGTCTAGGAGAAATAATGTCTATAAAACAGATAATGATAGCAGCTGCCATACTTAAAACAATTCAACAAAGTCAACAAAGGTGATATGAGAATGCAGATCAAACACAAATGTCAACACTGAAAAAACCTGACCTGCTACAATAGCATAGTGCGGCTGAGTCTGTGGCAAATTTCCTTCAGACAGACACATCTTGTATCAGGCAAATTCATGAAGGAGAATCTCAGAGTCACTTGGTCACATGTTTTCAGTCCCTTAAACTCATAAGCATATGTCCTGGATAGTGTTGTAACCTTTGCTCTGTTTCTCTGTTCATATAGTTGTTCAGTGAATGTTGGTTTTCCAGGATGTTATTTCCTTTCTTTCTGACCCTGATGTTTCTCTACCAGCGATCATTTTAGTAATTAGCTTCTGAGTCTTCTGGAGAGAATAAAAGACTGGGAAAGATCTCCCTGCCAGTGAATCACTTCAGTTTATAGACCTTTAGTTACACAGCGAATTTTTAGTTTATATGTGTGTGTGCTTTTGAAGTAAATGTTTCCATACAGAGCAATATTTACCATTGTTCATGGGTCTACCACGTTCCTGTGCCAGTAGCACCAGTACCGAATCTGATTCCTGAAGTGATGATGTTGAATGTAAGAGTAGTTCTTAGGCTTTGGGATTCCAGGTAGAAATCTTTTCCTGGTGTGTGTTTAACTAATGTAACGACCGGTTTTGAATCAAAATCGTATATTTTCCCCAAATTGTGAAAAAAAACCAGAAAAAAAGGATCCATCATAAAAAAACAACCAATCAACCAATCAAAAAAACAACCCAGAAATATATTTCTCATTAACAAGCAAAAAGAATTTCTGGACCAACACAGGCAGTTAACTTTCATTATAAACATCTCTGCAAGTAAGATTCAGCATTTTAGAAAGGAGGTTTAAATTCCCTATTTAATAAATGACCAAAGTTAAGTTTCTCAGGATAACATTCATATCACCTTGTATGCTTGAACTTTGAATAAGGTGCCTCAAGAAAGTAATATGAAATGTTTATCAGAGACACATATCTAACATCTTTTCTGTTTCCTGCACTTTTTCTGCTGGATGAGAATTGAGACTGAGTTTAGAGAATCATAGAATCATAGAATAGTTAGTGTTGGAAGGGAATTAACATCATCTAGTTCCAACCCCCCTGCCATGGGCAGGGACATTCCACTAGATCAGGCTGCCCAAGGCCACATCTGACCTGGCCTTGAACACCTCCTGGGACCAGGTAATCACCACTTCCCTTGGCAACCTGTTCCAGTGTCTTACCACTCTCATGGTGAAGAAATCCTTCCTAATGTCTAGTCTAAATCTGCCCCTCTCCAGTTTATACCTGTTCCTCCTTGTCCTATCACCACAAGCCTTTATGAATAATCCCTCTACGGGTCGCTATAAGATCTCCTCTGAGCCTTCTCTTCTCCAGACCAAACAAGCCCAACTCCCTCAGCCTGTCCTCATGTGGGAGGTGGTCCAGCTCTCTGATTATCTTTGTAGCCCTCCTCTGGATCCATTCCAACAGTTCCATATCCTTCTTATGTTGAGGATTCCAGAATTGGACACAATACTCCAGATGAGTTCTCACAAGAGAGGAACAGAAGGGCAGAATCACCTCTCTCAACCTGTTGGCCACATTTTTGATGCAGCCCGAGATATGGTTCACCTTCTGGGCTGAGAAAATACATTGTCGGCTCATGTTCAGTTTCTTGTCAACTACCACCCCAAAGTCCTTCTCTGCAGGGCTGCTCTTAATCACATCATCCCTTATTGTGTACTAAGAATGGGCATTGCCCCAGTCCAGGTGTAGGACCTAGCACTTGCCCTTGTTGAACTTCATGAGGTTCTCACAGGACCACTTCTCCAGTCTCTCCAGATCCCTCTGGTTGATATCCCTTCCTTCTGGTGTGGCAACTACATCTTGGTGAGTGGTGGTAAAGATATCTATGATAAATTACTAAGTTATTGTTTAAGGTAAATCTAGTCTCAAGTTCTCACCTTCAAGCCTGCTTTTTATAAGCAATATTCAAACAAAATTCTGCCAATAATTGTTTCTATTTTACTTTCCCATATTAGGAACCCTGCTACTTGTAAATTGGACAAGTAATGCATAAAATGTGTACGCTGTCATGATTAAATAGGAATACATTAATTACATTATAAATTCCTACTAAATTCTAGTGACTTCTCAAGAACATAAAGCCGGTTGAAGATCACTAGTAACAGGAATCTGAAATTAAAAATGTCAAAAAATGTATTTGTATGTATGGCTTCAGTTTAATTCTCTTTCATTTTTCCCTGGCATCTTGTAATTAAAAGCTAATAATAGAAGACATAGGTGGATAATGATTGTTTTATTGAAACTATACTCAAAAAAATCCTTTTTTTTTGGTAGAGTACAATAAACATTTCTCTTGAAAGTCTTGCATAAAAAGAATGTCCCTGATTTCATATTCTGCTTTTGTGGTTTGAAAACAGCAATAAATATGACTGAAAGTGTGCACAGGAAGAGGAAGGTAGCCTTAAATGATGTGCTCAGTTTACTTAATCAAGCAATTTGCCCGGTGCCAGGGCAAACTACAGCAGGAAGACTTTTATTTCGGTGTTTGAGTATGCATTCCTGCAGAAAGTACTCACACAGCAGTGTGTGGGAGGCATACTTTTGAACTGAATGCATCTATGAACATACATGTTTATACATATATGTTTGTGCACGTGTGTGCTTCAGCTAATTTGAAATTACTATGAAGGCAGTATTCAAGAGGCTGACAGATTAGGTCATTCTTTAAACTTAAAAAATCAAAATTTACTGAATTAATTAATTAACAGACTTCTTTGTGCTAATAGTTACTTCTTATATATTATTAATCATTATGAAGACAGGCTGAGAGAGCTGGGGTTGTTCTGATTCTATGACTGTTCAGTCTAGAGAAGAGAAGACTTCAGGGAGACCTTATAGCAGCCTTCCAGTATTTAAAGAGGGCCTACCAGAAACCCAGAGAGGGTCTTTTTACAAGGCCTTGTTGTGGTAAGACAAGGAGTGACAGATTTAAAACTAAAAGGTAGATTTAAACTTGAGGGTAGATTTAGATCAGATATAAGGAAGAAATTCTACACCATGAGGGTGGTAAGGCACTGGAACACATTGCCTAGAGAAGTCATACACATAAAATGTGTTTTGTCTTTAAATGGTCCCAACTTCCATACAGAAGAATAAGGATTCTAAGATAGACCTGGTCCCATACTGCATCATTTTACTCTAGCAGTAGTTATGCCATTTCAGTATGGGACCAGGTCTGTCTTAGAATCCTTATTCTTCTGTATGGAAGTTGGGACCATTTAAAGACAAAACACATTTTATACTGCGAAAGAGATTCCATTAGTATAATTATTTAGTCAGAAATCACATGCAATTATTATTCTACTGGTGAGCATTTTCTATACAGAGTTGGCTTAATTCAGTTTACTGGCAAGCAGATTAAAGAAGTCTGTTCTCCCTATAGTCCTCCCAGTCTGTTCTCCCTGTAGTCCTCCCAGAGCAGATTCATGGACTGCAGCCAGAAAAGGCTATTCAATCATTCAGCATAGTTTTTCATGCAACGTATGACTTCAAATTAATTTCTACTTGAGTCAGAGCAGCATGGGGGAACTAACCTGCATTCAAGAATTATAGAACAGTGAATGCTGATAACTTGTTCAGAATATGTCTTATGCTTCTCTTAGAATTATATTATTCATAATTTGAATATATCTAGCTGTAACTACAAGCCATCAGGTGTTATTGTTATGCATTTCTTCTGATGCTAATCATGTGTCCCTTTCAACTATAGACCTTGGTTACTAATAAGTTCTATCTTAAATTTTGGGAGGATTCTTCTACTGTTTTCTTATGAGAAAAGTTCTCCAGTCTTTTCTCTACTTCTGCTGCTTGTTTTTAACCTGTTAAATTTAAGTCTTGCCTGATGTGAACTCCAAAACTCACTATTTCTGACTTAAAATTACACCAATCTAAGAAGTAAGCTACAAATAAGGGGAGATTTTTCCAAACACATTAGATTGCCATCATTTTAATTATGTATCCATGGTTTTTATTATTCTTATGAATTACAGTATCACAACGATAGTTTGTTGTCAAGTAATTATCCACCTCATAATTCTCCTTCTATTACTTTACCTGACATCAATGTCAGCCTGACAGGCCTTATATCACTCAAGTCATTTAGTTCACCCTTCTTCAATATTATCATGACATCATCTTTCTTTCAGTCACTGGAGAAATGCCCCAGTGTTCCAACACTTAGAGAAGATCAACGTTAATAGTGTAGAATGCTCATTGGTCAGATATTTTGTAAAAGCTTACACGAACCCTTTGATTAAACAATGCCAGACTTTAGCATGTGCTGAGTAACATTAATCCATTTTTCAAGGAGGAAAGGATTTACTGTTTTTCAAATAATCGAAATATATCACCTGATATTTTCATAAATATAAAAAAGGAATATGTAAATCTGATCATTAATGGATAAAATTTAATCTTGGAATTTCTCTTTCTCTTAACACACAAAACTTCTGCTTTTTAACCTCAGCTTGTGTACTTCTGATTTTCTCATTAGTTTTCTGAAATTCCTCATTTCTGATTTGTATTCTTTCATTTGTAATACACAGATGTTTTAATTAATTATTAAGTTGCTTTCATTCCCTCTAAATCAAATTAGAGAATTGTTTTTCTAATGCAGCAGAGCACTTCTTGATTTGGGATTATGAATTTTTGTCATGTGTTAAAGTATTTTCAACAAATGCCTTATTATTAATGTACTCCTCTAAAAAAAAACCCTACTACATTCTGTTCATAATTGCCTTCAGCTCTTCAAGTCTTTTCAAAGTACAATAATAGAAATATTCTTAGATCAGACATTACTTCAATCCTGTTAATAAGAAAATAATCATTTGCAAAGTGATCGTTGATTTTTAGATATTATTATTTGTACTTTGTGATCAGTGTCAACTTTTTCTGTTTTATTAGCATGAGCCAGCAATGTGCCATTAACACAGGTGGTTAACAGTACATGCTAGGATCCGGCGTTAGAAGGAGAGTTGACAGCTGGTTGAGGGAGATGATCCTTCCCCTCTACTCAGCACCGGGGAGGCCACTGCTGCAGTAATGTATCCATGTCACTTCTGGGCTACCCAGTACAAGACAGATATGGACATACTGGAGAGGGACCCATAAAGAGCTACAAAGATGAGTAAGGTACTGGAGTATCTGTCCTAAGAGGAAAGATTGAGGGAGCTGGGTCTGTTTAGTGTGGAGCAGAGAAGGCTCAGGGATGATCTCATCAAAGTATATAAATGCCTAAAGTAAAGGTCCAAAGAGGACAAAGCTAGGCTATTTGTAATGGTGCATGGTGGCAGGACAAGAAGCAATGAGCACCAATTGAAACAAAGGTTTCAAGAGGTTCCCTCTGGACATAGGGAAACACCTTTTTACTGAGAGGGTGATGAGGAACTGGCACCAGATTACTCAGAGACATTGTGGAGTCTCCATCCTTGGAAATATTAAAAAGACATCTGGACATGTTCCTGGGTAACCTGCTATAGGTGGCCCTCCTTAAGCTATGGGGTTGTGCAAGATGACCTCCAGAGGTTCCTTCTGACCTCAACCATGCTATGATCATATGAACATAAAATCTAATATATGTATCCTGTGTCAAATCTAACAGTATTTGAGTCAGGAAATGACACTTATAATTTTTTCCAGTTTCAATTAATACTTTACTTTCATATTTTGTGCTATCCCCAGCAATTTAAAATTGCACTTATTTCCCTTGTCCTCAAGAAGAAGTTTTCCCCCACATGCTGTAAATTAGTAGCTACAGAATCAGTCACTCTCTTCACCAAAGCAATTTGATTGAAGTCAGTTAATCATCAGTTTCCAATTTACTTGACTAAATTAAATCAATGTTGTTGCTTCTGAGTTGTAATAGGGCATTTTTTAAAATTACTCTCTTTTTTTTTCTGCCTACGCCATTCTTCCCCCTTTCAGTAACAGGAACTCGATTCAAGGATGAACTTTAACCTTCATGATTAAAACCTTGCTTGTCAAATTTTATGAAGTCAGTTTAAGACAGTATATTAAGGTGTATAAATGTAGCTTTCTGTCTCTTGGCTAGACGTATAGCTGTTTACCACCCAAGATGGCTCAAAAGACTGATGTCAATGCTGAGTCTTCAGAGCATCCAAGTTATCAACACAAGTCTGGCACAGGATTTACAGGAGACCTATGAGCTTTAAACATTTCTTATATGGCATCATGCACGTAAGTGGAAGCAACACTACAGAGCCTCTAGACAACACAGTCAGAAAAGTGTAGAGAGGTTTCCACTACCGTAAAAAACTGAGACTTGTCTCAGTAGCTGAAGACAGGTGTCCAGTTCCATCTGAGATGTTCTAAGCTATCTCTTAGTCAGAATGCATTTGTAAATCTGTGTTCTTAACTGCAGATAAATGAAAAATGGAATGACACTTCTAATAATCCAGACAGAAACAGGAGATGTTCTGCCTTTTCTACTGTGTTTTGCCTTCATTTAAAAGCAATTCAAGCACTTTTGAAACAGAATGTACATCAGTTTTTTTTAGTGTAAATTTACGTTGGTATAAATTTAAATGTAAATGTTTCTATCAGGCAATTATAACAATTTCTATGCAACTAGCAACTCCTTGAATGAGTGATTCTTAACAATATGTATAACTGATATCGCATGCTTTAAACTCAAAGTGTTGTTTCCACTGTTGTGATTAGTACATATTCCAGTACCCAAAACCCCTCAATGTTTTCAGTGGAAGAAAATTGTGCATCTTGACTGTGGTTTTTTTTCCCTCATAATTAATGTACATTGCATTTTCAAATAATTTAGCAGACTCTCAGAAGCTGCAGTGCAAGATTAATTTCCAATTTCATCTTCCTAGAGAGGTTACTTTTTTAGACAATGAATAACGTCTTTTCTTATTACATGTCAATAGGATTTTTTTCATATTAAAATTTTGGCATTTCAAATTCAGAATTTGCTTCATATCTCCATGTTTGAATTTTAATTAGAGGAGACTGTCCAGTGTATTAGCACAAAAATGCCAGCTTGTACTTCTAACCTCATTATTTAAAAACTCTGAGGAACCATGTGACTTTGGCATTGCTGTGGTACTGTTTTTTCTTTATATAGCCAGCAGTCAGAATGCATTTATGGCTATTTGGTTTGACAAATACTAAAGGAAAGTGGCTATATAAGCACTGTACATTTCTCATTTTCTAAGAAGCAGTTTTATAAGAAACTGTTTGCAGAATTAAGTTAAAGGTTGCATTATACATGTTAGTAAACAGCTCAAATTATTTCTTTCTTTCTTTCTCCTTGTGATAAGCAACTTTGCACTTCCCTAGATGTGACTTTATTGCTCTATGAATAATTCAGCCTTTTGAACTAACATCTCAAGCAGGAGTGCTATCAAAGATTTTTTTCTTTCCTATTTCTGCTGTCTTTTGTCATTTCCTTCTTACAAAGTAAATTGTTGAAATATAGACAAAAGGGAGATAAAGATTCCTCAAGGTACAGTGAGTGAAACAAAGGAATAATCATTTTGCAGAAGTTATTCGTGATTTATTTTTGACAGGTGTAATTGAATTAGATTTCTAGAGAATATAACAAATGATGATTACAGATGACAATCGCCTTTTGACAGCTTTCTGTAGCTTCAGCATACTGTATGAGTAATTTAGTAATACATGAATGGATATAATACTACAAAATTCATTTGTTAGGGTTGACTTCCATGCCTGTCAAGTAGCCAAAATTCTGATTGAAGTTATAATAGTTAATATAAGGAATATAAGGAATTCAGTGACAGAGTATCACAGAAAAAAATGGAAAACAGTACATTTGTACAAATATTTTGAGTAGATATATTTATTTTCTAAGAAATTAAAATTCAGGTCAGAGTGGATGTGTACTAAACAAAAGTTGGGTAGCATTCATTTCCACCTAAAAGATAATGCTCAGATTTTCATACCATTTATTTTTATTTGAATGAGAAAACACAAGAGGCTTTTTTCAATATTTTAATACTGTGTGCAACAAATCAAAAAGCCAGGAGATCTCACAGAGCTTTAATACATAGTGAGGCCATTGTTTATAATTGATGTGGAAATTACAGTTCTACTGGCCTTCTTTTGCCTTGGCTTGTCATTTTAAACGTGTGTTTCAAGGCATTTAAAATACATTTGGATGACTGAAGGAGATGAGTTTTCAGACATACTTTGGATAACAGCTGTATGAAGCAGTCGTCATTTCATTATCAGTTTAACATTTTAATTTACATTGGAGTCAATAAGTCAATTCAGTCATTGAACTTTTAACTGTACTTCTGAGGAATAAGTTACCTTTTCTAGGGGCCATAATAAAATAGTGCCCTGCTTGTTTTTAAGGCTTATTTGAAAGATCATTTTTTATGTTTTGTATGTTCTTCTTTTGCGGCTTTCTGGAACTAAAATGACTTTGTATAAAAAAAGTTAAGAATTCCATAAATTCCTGAACTCCAAGGCCCTAAGTTAAATATAACTGACGGCAACAAATTTTATGCAATAATTTGGCATGTATTCTATCATATTAAAGTCAAATGAAAACATTCTGCAGCCCAGACTCTCTAAAGTCTTTGAACATATTCACACACGCATTTTACAGTTCTTTATGCACACTTCACCTGCTTAAAAATTGACCTTACAGAAAGCGTTGGGGGTAAAATCTGTGAATGTTAGTAACCTCCTAACTACTTATTTACATTATAAACTCTTAAAGCTTCAAAGGAACTGTCACAGGCTCCTCTCCCAAATACTTCAGTCCCGTGTCCGTTTATCATTTAATTTTATTATACAAATTCTCGGATAGAGAGAAAATTCCAGGATGAATGAGAGACACTACACTTGAAACAAGTGGACTTTTTCCAGCAAGTAGTGTTTTTTAATTTTAGTTTTTTAACCATAATAGTAGCATTTCAATCATAGTCTTTCAGACCCTTTACAAAAAAAATGAACTACATGTGAGTTGTGTAAAGTTAATATAATCAATATCAGTATGATACAGCCTTGACAGAGATTCCTATTAGAAGAGAAGCTCAGAAGTGCTTTGTACAGGCTGATAGACTAAGCTTCTGCAACAAAGTCACAGTACATTTTAAATCTCAAAACTATACATGAGTTACAGATTGTAGGAGAAAACTGGTGACAAAAATTTTTAGAGTTGATGAAAACTATGTTGGATCACTTTCCACTGCAAAGTATTGGTTCAATCACATTGTCAGCATATGTAAGATTATGCCAGCTCAGATGAAATTTTAGATACGAGCATTTCCTAGTTAAATATTCCATTAAAAGTTTAAGCAGCTGTTTATTTTACATTTTACTTTATTTTGGAATTTCTTTTATATTTTATACATTGTTTATTATGTTATTTCATTAGTTCTACATTTTCTGATTTTCATAATAGCAGTGTACAGCACTTACAGCTACTGCCAAATGACATAATGAATAGTTTAAATGTGTTTCTGGCTTCTACCTTTTCTTTTACATCCTCAATTCTCAATTGAAATTGAATTGTTTTTCTAGATTAAATTTTCTGCTGTTTGTGGAATGTCAGACCACTTCCTTAGAATACAAACAGGAGTTGTTCTACTCTAGAAAATAAGTTAAACTCTCCATGTACTAGCTGGGGACAGGTTTGTTTCAAATAACTTATATATAAGCCTAGAATTGTTTGCAAGATATAAAAATTATGCCAGATATGCAGTGGTTTTGCTGAACCTACATTGTTAAAGATTTGGACCTAAACATAGAAGGACCTATGTTGTGGCAAAAGCATACACAAAACCTGCTTATCTTCCTTTACATCCATACAGATCCTAGAAAATGCTTGCACTTAAGGTACCAGTTTCAGGAACCTTTCAGGAAAATTTTCAGTTTCAGGTACATTTCAGGAAATTTTCAACAGAAAATAAACAAGAAATAAAAAATTCTAAAGGATGAACACTGTTAGATGTTCTCTCCCTGTCTCATTTTCTTCAGATTGCTGCACAGGAGAGGTGCAGTAGGATCATACTTTATTTAGTCCTGTATCTTAGAAGAGAAAAATACATTTAACATCTCCTATAGATTTATCAGGTTGTTGAAAATTAAGCAAAATAAAAAAAAATCTCTGCATTATCTTAACTGATTCAGATCTAGAAACAGTCATATTATGCAACAAGAAATAAAAAAGAGCAGATTTGGTTTTATGTTCTTCTAATTCAAAGTGGTTTTCTAGATGAAGAGATAACTCCTAGAGGGAATCTACTGAAAAAAATGCTCAGTGGTTTATAGTGAAACAAACTAATTCTAGAAAGATGGCTGTGTAAAGAGAAGCTTAAGTAAATTTTGTATGATGGGTTAAAATCAGAGATAAATAAATTAAACTACTCTGATTGCTTTTGATCTGCAAGTTCTTTGCAAACATCTACTCATGAACTCTCAGCATTTAGAGCATTCTGTAGAGTCTAGGTGAGCTGCATGAGCACATTAGTATGAATTTTTGCTACATGCAGCTCTGATAGCAGTGGATTATTGTAATTGCTAAAAATCCCGATAGGAAGAAAATAGTACAATAATAATTTTAAATGGCATTTTCATGATGAAAAAATATGCATATATAATGGAATACTATCATCTAGAAAGTGCTCACTAGGATTACAAGGTTGACTCAACTGATCTGAGAAAAAGTATTTACAGTTTGTGACAACAGTGTCATTGCTGTGTTGACCATTTTTTATGATTTTGGTACTCTGTACTGTAGAATAACATTCATTGCACTTTAGAATTTGTTTTAGCATCTCATAGACAGCAATTGCTGAGACAGAATCTTATTTTTAAAAAAAAAAATTTTCAGGTCTAAACTGAGATTTAACTTTTAGTTAAAAGTAACTTTTATTTGAGCTGGAATACCACATGGAAAATGAGTGATGGATAAGCTGACATATTATTCAGGAAATTAAAACTGCAAAGGAAATTCAAGGCAAGAAATAAGCCTAAGAGGGAGAGGCAGTTTTATGACCAAACTGGTATAAATAAAGATCTGCGAAGCAGCAGTAAGAATATTTAAGACCAATACTAAAGAAAAATATTATACTTCTGAACAAATCCAGTGTCTGACTTTGCCTGACTACTGGAAAATGGACAGGTTTGGAGTGTGTAAATGTAATTATTTTGTGACATTTGAACCTATTGACCATTATTGTTTTTGTGGGACACTAGATTCATGTTGATTAATGGGCATTGTTAGTATCTATGCTGTTAGTAACAACTATTCAGTGAAATTATCCAGTTCTTCTGTACCTCTATATTGGCCATTCATTTTGTCAAATTTGAATACATCTTAATTTAGCCCTGGCCCTTGAAACAGTTGCCACAATCATTCTGATTTTGCTTTTCTAATAATTTCAGAAGGTGAAATAAGAATATTTTAATTTTGTTGTCTCTCCTGCAGCATGTATTTTCCCAGCAAATCAAGCTGTCATATTTGTTCATATTTTAAGGATTAAAACTAAAAATATGAAAACAGATCTCATGGAAAGGAATCAAATAGTATTCTCCATTCTTATCAGAACTCCAGCTGTACAGTTAGCAGACAACAGACAGAACAATGATAGTGATGGAAGGCAATACAATGAGTTGAATCGGGAAAAGGATCTAAAATCATGAGAAGTCTTGCTGCAGTACCAGGAGTACAAGCTAAACCAAAGTGGCTACTAATCTAGCTCTAAACTTCAGAGCATGCTGTTGGACTTATAAGGGAGATCCCTTCCCAATTGCATGGCGGCTGTACCAACTTTTTGCTGATAAATCCTAAAGAATTCTTGTTTAAGGCATGTAGAGACCTAGACTGTCACATTAATTGATTCTCCATGTAAGTGTTTGCTATACAACTGTTCAAGGCACTAAACATTTTTTCAGCAAGACTTCTCAGTGTAAGCAGTTGGTTTTGCAGTAATACTTAAGTAATGGAATCATGAACTAAAAATAAATTTTAAAGGTCTAAACTCAAAATATTATCTCATATACTGAAAAATATTGAGAATTATTGATAAAAGGAGTTTTATGTTGCAGGTGGTAACAAATGTCAGGATGCATCTTCAGAAAGTCAGCATGTGTAGAAGTCTCTGTCTTCATATCCTGTAATTTAATATTTTTTTCTACAGGACTTGGACTTGCAGCAAAGATATTTGAATTGATTATAAGCAAGCAGACTGGAAAAATATATTGACTGATAGAGGAAAGCTGTAGACACACTTGTCAGAAATATGACACAGTGCTCGATTTGGACTCTTAAAGATTGACTATACAGAATAGTGATTATTCACTGTTCCACAATATCTTGTTAACTTTGCCTTTCCTGTTTTACTGATTTTTAATCAATGTAATCACATAGTAACTATCAAATAGTTACAGTATAGTTAAGCTCTATTTTTATAATTTCTTCTTTCTCTAAATCATTTTTTTGGTTGGACTGATAATAACTAAATAAATTCCATTTTCAGGTGAGGTTGTTACAAAATAAAAAAACACGACTGATAGATATTTCTAACAGTGTTTCCAGATTTGCAGTATCTGGAGTACACTCAATATCTGAAACTCTGATGTGCAAAAGTTTTAGCCAATCATTACCTTTGAAAATTAATTGACCTGCTATTTAAAGTAAAATCTTCAATGAATATTAAAGCTTTCCAGTAAAAATCATTCAGCTTTCAACACCCTTACGTTCCCTAAAGTGATAGTATTTATGAGACCCATGTGTTTGGCACTTCTGTTTCTTGATTTGTCTCTTAGTTATATCTCTCATGCCCTTAGGAACAAGCTGCTCATATTCAGCCTCACGTTGTCAAAGTTAGGCAGTTTAGCCAACTATCTGTAGGTGCTGAGTATGAACATGAGTTTCCCTGTGAAGACAAGTAGCTGTATCTCTCCATCACAGAGAGTGCTGTGTCTAAGAAGCCAGAGTAGGAGACAACATGAATGGGATATGGACCTCATCTGATCCCTCAGGTGGGCCTGAGGCTTCAATATGGGTCTGAACTAATATGGCAATACAGATGGAGATAAACCTATAACTGAATAGAAAAATACAGGCAAGCAAAACCTTTTACTGGAATACCTTTTTTCTTTTCTTCCCAGTGATGCTTGAGTCATACAAGTCTTACTTGTTTATTTTGATTCTTTAACTTCTGATCCTTGTAGTTATCAAAAAACTGTTAATCATGTAAAATGGATCATTTTGACTAAAATTGTAACAGACGTGTGAATTGTGGTTGATGGCTAGGGATAGCTTTTTTGTTCCAGTTCAGTTCATCTGAATGATAGAAATGATAGGAACGATAGGAATGGTTGGACTTGATGATCCAGTGGGTCATTTACAACCTAGTGATTCTATGATTCCATGATTCTATGATTCTATGATCTGTCCTCTATAGTAAAGGGCTGAAGAAGTTGTACTGTGGAACTTAGTTTCTTACCTCTAAAACCAATATAATTAGACTTGCAGCTAAAAACATTCAGCAGTTTACTCCTTTGAAATTATGTGCTGAATGAACTTGTACATTCTTTCTCTGATTCATTACTTACTTGGCTTATTTTGAAGCACTAACATTACTGGCCGAAAATCCTTTCATAATATACTACATTCACTTTTAAATCAAGTTGTGTTCTTACCAAGAAATCATTCTGATGTGCTCTTTGTAAAGGAAATTTATAGAATTCTGTGAGAACAAAAATCCATCATGAGGTGGCAGAACAAGAAGCTAACAGGTCAAACTAGGGAAAAGCAAGAGAATGGAGTATGGCCTTCTCATCATGGTCCTATTAAAAGCTAGCATGCAACATAAACAAAATCTCTGCAGAAAAAAATGAAAAGCAGTTTTGTAAAAGAGTATTTTATTCTAATTTTGGCAGATGTGTATTCAGCATGACTGTAGCATGAAGACCCCGAAAACCTAAAGAAAACAAGTGAGTTCCTTATTTTCATAGGGAAAATTATAGGCATTATAGAGATCTTCGATATAGAACACAAAGGTGTAAAAAGAATCAAAGACTAGTTGCTGAAGTCAGGAAAAAATCAAATGAGATGTAAAGCACAATTTATTTAAATAGTGAGATTATTAAACTTGATAACAAGCAACAAAGAAAGTGATAGATACTCTGACTTCAGGTGTATTTTAGAGAAGATTATATTTCCTGGAAGACAAGCAATAGTCAGTGACTCTTATTCAAATGTAGATTATCAAGGTCCGTGAAGAGGTATGATGCAATGGCGTGTGTTATATAATGCAAGAGAATAGATGATGTAATGATGTCTTCTGGGTTTGTGTACTTCGAATCAGTAAATTTAAAATTCTGAATAAAGCATAAATGCACAATGATGTTAATATCCTATACATACCTTCCCTCATGAGTTTCTTAGCACACAGTTTTTGAAAAAATATGAGCTCCTTGATCCAAATAGAATATGAAAAATTCAGTTTTCATCTGCAATAAACAAAGAATAAGGGTAAAACTCTGCTCCTACTGACATTACTGGAAATGCTGATATTAATTACAAAGTCAGGACTTCAGCCCAAATCTCTAACTCCCATGACAGAAAATAGCATAGACCTTGCGGCTCTAACATTAAGGAGGGAATTTGTTGTGTGTTGTTTGAAAGATGTGTTCAATGTAAGCACAGATGTAAAAAAAAAAACAAAAAAAAGAAAAATATTACATTATATTTTTTAAGTGCAGCATTATGTAGTAAATTAGAATTAGAATTAAATGAAAGTCTTAATTTTACTTACATACGTATAGTAATGCACAATTCTGTTAGTTGCAATCCAAGGAAATAAGGAAATTAACAAAGGAACAAGATGTATAACATCTCAAGGGAGGAGAAATTTGCACTGATTATTCCTGTTAGGGAGAGCATAAAGCTGGAGAAAGGTTAATAGAACATTTTTTGAAGGATCAGCTGCAGTGATCTTGTTTGTTACTTCCACTGGAGATACTGACACTGAAAACAGAGGAACACTGATGTCCGAGATAGGAGATCCTAGCAATGCAGAAAAAAATGGGTTATTCTGCAGAAAGAAATTAATTTCATGTAAGACTGAAGAATAGGATAATTAACAGTATTTAACAAAAAAAATAAAAACAGAGGAAGAGACCTAAGGATAATGACTGAAACTAGTAATACTAGAAGGATGTGCTACTAGCATCACAAGAAAACGAGATCCAATGTTATATGAGTAAAATAGATGAGTAACATGCAAACCTATCACAGACAAGTCAAGACAAAGACAGAAGGGAAGACAGGAGGAGGAAGAGACTAGAAATGCATTGGAGACAAGGAAACAAATTGTTTAAATGAAGTGCTATGTCAGTGAGTGACTATGAACCAATTCTGAATACATTTTTGCAAAGGATCAGGGAGTTTGCTAAACATCACAAGGGGTAAGCAGTCCACAACCTGGGTAAATTGGTTCAAGGGCTCAAATGATAGAGCTTTCTCAAGTATTAATATGAACAGAAGATATAATTTCTGTGAGTGACAAGGACTAAATTCACTGGCCAAAATGATAACTTCAAGTTCTATGTTCCTGTGTTGTTAGCATTATGCCGGTGTATAAGGAAAAATGTTTGCCAGGCTGTGTAAAGACACATATCATTTGAACAGCTTATCCTCTTGGGAGGACAAGAGAGGAACCTGGTAGGATGCAGCTTCAGTCAATAACAAGAACCACACTGCTTCAGAACTTACAGCTTTCAGAAGTGAACACCATTTTGCTATGTTTAACTTGTAAGCCATTTTTAAATTCTTTATTTAAAAACTTGTAAGCCATTTTCTAAATCTTTATTAAAAAAAACGCAAGAAACTTCAGATGTTCTTTATGAATGTAGATGATTCTGTGGACTGCTTTCATGATGTTGTTCAGATTATACAGTGCAAAAACTGTAGGAATTTTTATGCACTGCCCGGAACCCCTTTCAAATGACAGTTAACCTCACCCAATATTGTCTGAAATCAAAGTCAGGCAAGATGAAAAAAAAAACCCTTACCTTTGCTTGCCCTTGAATCCAGTTAATGTCATTAATTCGCAGCCTCTTGCATTCTGCTGGGCATCTGATATGCATGTTCTAAAGATTCTTCATTGGATTATACTTAAATTACTACCTACAGTAGATCTATTAACATTAAAATTTTATAGAAACATGCATTTTGGAGTTCTGATGAAAGCTGGCTTGTCAGTGTTTTGTAGATTCAGCTTTGTTGTCAACCTTGCTCTTTTCATTCCTTTTGATTTTCACCAAAGGTAATTAGCCTCTCTGTAGGGTGACAGTTTTGAAAAAATGTGAAGTTACTAATGACCATCATGATTCTATTAGAAATGCAAAAGATCAAATTCAGTAAGAAATTTCAATCTGAGTAGAAAAGGTAAGATACTAAGCTTGAATTTGTTAGCAGTTCCTCAAAATAGATACATAAAGAATTTCAAAGAACAATAGCATAACCTTCATCAAAATCCCACATGAACATTACTATGTTCCTAGGACATACCATAATATAGTACCTTGTGAATAAATGCTTACAATCTGCTTAATTATATGGGGAATATGTCTTGATTCCTGCCAGTTTCATTTAGCTAAAATCATCAAGATATTTTGCAAGAACATAGAAGAAAGATACTTATTTTAACAGAATTCATATATAAATCTATTGTTATTATTAGCATATTAATATCATTATTTTGATCTGCTGTTTTATTTTGCTATATTTGATACAGCAAAACTTGATAAACACTTCTAGTCCAAAGTCGCCTCTTCTTGAGAAGAGATAAAGTTTATTTGTCTTACTCATTTTAGTGAATTCCGTACTTGCCTACATAAAGATCATTTTACACAGCTGAGTGCAGGAAACACACACGAAGGCAAGGTAGGGCAATAATATTCACACCAGCAACCCACAGCTGGATTACAAGGCTTTAGGTTTACAGTATGTCATTTATAGTTTTAATTTTTTTATGAGATAGAAGTAAATTTCTAATGGAAAAATAAGTTAACTGTGTAATGGGACAATATATACAAGTATATAATGGAAAAATTGGAGAACTATATTATAACTTCATAAGCATTAAGGTTCTTTTATCATTGTCTGGTACTACATGACTGCTAGCATATTCATAACTGACTGATAGCTTCCTCAGATAGAGAGAGCCCCCTGTAGATCAAATCCTGTTGGAGTACCTACTCAACCCCTATTGATAGCCTTGCTTGATTAATTAATTCACTAATATCAGTTAACAGTGCAAACAAAGCTCACAGCTTGCTCAACCCTTAAAGCCACACTGTTTTATTTAGTGTGTAGTGTAATCTAAGCATGATAAAATTAAGAAGCATTCAAACTGAATGTTCTTTAATTCTATAGCACCAAAAATGCAGCAATCAATATGCTTTTCATTTCTGAATAATAAAAATAATTTAGCAGAAATATGCATCAGAATGATCTTAGATATTGCTAATTGTGTTACTCCTCGGTAAAGCCTTCAGATTCATCAGGGAAAATAAACAGGAGTACAAACAGAAACAGTTTTAATTTTATGATCAATATTTTTGGTATATAAGCTGGCCAATAGACAAATAAAAATAATTTTGGAACTTCAAAAAGGAAAGGAAAGGATTCTAAGTGTCTCAGACCCACTCTTCTGTAAACAGTACAGCATTGGGTAGGCCAAAATAATTTTCAAAATATTACCATTAAATATTTTCAGCTTTATAGATTATTTGGCACTAGGTTTATGCACTAAACAACTTTCATTACAATATTTTATGACCAACAGTTTTGAAACGAACAGTTCTCTTGAAAAGTTTTGATCTGCCCAGAAAAGTATATCAATAATAAGAAGTGAATTAAGCAATATTTAAAAAGTAATGAGAAACATAAAACCTTTTACAATTTTAGTATGAAAACTGTCAATTTATATAACATTCTACATTTGAAGAAAGCAGCTGAAAGGAAAACATTCCTTTAAGAAAGTTCAAATAGTATATAAAATATCAAGAATTTTAAAGAGATGTTACAATGTCAGTTAGTTCAGTTAGGATTATGATGGCTACAACTTTTTATTTTAAATATGTGAATAAAATTCTCCAGTGAGCTATATAGTCCTATTAGTATAACATTCACACTTACTCCTGTGGTACCTCATGGAAATGCGTTCTATTTTCTGTCCACATCTTAAGCTAGAAAACAGTGTGCCAACGCTAAACAGATGCGTAAGTCAACACTGAGCAGAGGCACGTGATAGCAAGAGGTCTGAATACTGATCCCTCAAAGGTGCCACAAAGAAACTATTTTTAGGCTGGTAGCAGAAAGGTGAGGGGTGTCCAAGACGTATTGGCTCTCTGACGGTATAGATTGACCAGTGCTCAACCTGTTCCATCAAGAAGCATTAAACCTGAATAAATTCGGATAAGCTGCAGCTTGATAAAAGAGCAAAAGTGTGTGCAAACACTTTTTTCACATTTTCCAGCTGTACCTAATAAAAGTTATTACTTCTTGACATTTTGCTTTGCTTCTATCTCTTAGGCTACGGAAGTTAGGGTATTAAAACTGCTCTTGTAAGTAGCTGGCTAGTTGCCTCACAGTTACACCTGGAGTACCATTAAACAAGGTAAGTTTGACTAGTGTTCATATTAGTGAAAGAACAGCATGGACTTTCATCAAACTTTCTACACTCAGATGGACATTTCAGGCTGATTTGCATGAAATGTCCATCTGAGTGACTGCTGAGATCTCAGTTTCTGAGCTAAGAAGGTAGGTGTGTCTACAGGCGGTGTTGAATGCTGACCACATATAGACAAGCCTCCAGCAGGGCAGCTGTACATACAGACATCAAAGTGTGCCAAGGCAGAGGCCATACACTACTTCTCTTTCTCTAGTTCCATCTCACAAGAATATTTCAAGTACTTGAATCAACACATGTATTTTAGTTTTAGGGAAACTATCAGAAACCCTTCCTTTTTTCTGATACTTAATCTCTTCTATGTAGTACCTCTGACAATGGATGCGAGTGGCCATTTTGACTTTCAAAGTTTTTGTCATGGGCTTCTTTAAACTGGAGCGTATTTGCCAAGAAAGACTGTATCTTCTACTACATTTATTATTACTGTTCTTCTTGATGATGATGATGAAATATTGTTTTATTGATGGTTTTAATATTGTTTTTATTATCATTATCAACATTTGGAGGAAAACATATCATGCTGGAGTCAACAGTTCAAGAGAGATGAGGCTGCTGAAGCTCCACGTCTCCAGGTCCAATCTGTGGTAAGGGTGTGTTCTCAGCACGTATATACAGAGCACCCACATACACCACATATACACACACCTGGCCACGTTGACCACAGACAGACATACAGAACACAGTGAACTCACAGGAACACAAACAGCACCTACAGCCCTCTCTGGTTGAGGACGGAGGCCTGCTAGTGACAGTACATGTGTAAATACACATACATATAACTGTATAGTTAAAGGACTCTCCATCTTACAATCTGTTGTGGTTTTTTTCTTTCTTTCTTTCTTCCTTTCTCTCTTTCTTTTACTCCAGATTCAAAAATCTTTAAATAAGCTGCCTAAGAAAACTTACAGCTAATCATATTTGTGATCACTGACTACTTATGAAAAGGATTCATATGGCAATTATCAGGATGTGCAGGAAGGCTTTAATGGCCAGTGAGAGATACAGAAAGTCAGAATATGACACTCTACAGAACAGCAAAAAAGAAGAGAGAGTGACAGATGAAATATATAAATTAACTACTCTAAATACAGGAGGCAATGTTGATGCAATAAAACTACCTTTTTAATGTGCACTTGCATACGATTACGGGCATCAATAAAAAGAAAATGTTGCAAAAGGCCAACAAATGCCTTGAGGCAAATAAAAATCCCAAATGCCACCTTCACAGGTGAGACAATAATTCCAATATTATATATTTCCTAAAGACAGACACAACTCACTGAAGTTATGACTAATATGCTCCCTGTAAAGTTACGTGGCAGAGGATTTTGAAAGGAAGAAGAGGTTGTACTAATAACTTGAAATATGGCCTGGTTTGCTTTGTGGTTTGCATTATGTTTGCAACTTCTTGCAGCCCAGAAAAGGTAGTATGTGTACAGAAGACTACTTATACTTATTTCAAACATGCTGATATGAATGTGTTGGCAAACATAGATTTATAATGGCTAAAATAACAAATTCAAATAAAATTATCTTCCCTTGTATCTTTGAAGCTAATTACTCAAAGTTTACTGGGACTGTAATATTTAGTGAAGCTCAAAGAATTATACAGGAAACATAATATATGAACAAGAAGCATTAGTGCCGAAAATCCTACTATTGTCATCTAAAAATATGTAGTACCTTTAACCTAAGAAACCATCCACTTTATACTGTTTGATATCAAATTCTTGGACTACATCCCACCTGTTGTAATCTAATAGGATTCCAATTTATATTGTGGTAAGGCAGTTTGTTTTTCTGCTTTACAAGTCTTTTAACATTAAACACTATGTAAAAGAAAAAGAATAGGAAATAGCATAAACCACAGGCCCAAGCAAATGCCTACACATGCTTAGAGTCTGTGTCTAAATCTGAGTAAATAAACTAGCAAATCAAGAACTAAAATTGCTCACTTGATTTCTAGAATGAAACATTTTCCTGAATAAATTTAAATGAATATTTAATGATCAGGAATGCCTGTCATCTCTGGGCAAATGTCTGTGAACATCACATTGCCTGATAAACCACATATAGTTTTTGCATCCACCTCTTTCTCTTCTGCCTTGTTAAGAATTTTTGCTGATTCTCTTTACAGAGCCAGGCTGAACCTGGCCTGTCTCTTCCCACTTAATATATATTTTCTTAGATTTAGGGACTTCCTTCCACATAGTAAAGATTTTCAGAATTTTTTTTTCCTCTTTTCATTCATTAGTGAAAGAAAACACACATTATTAACATATTGAGACAGTAAATGCATTAGACCACGTCTTCAAATTTCACCTGTATTTCTTTTGTAAGGGTGCAGTGCAAGTGCTGCAAAGGTATTTGACATCCATTGAAGCAGAAATTCTGGAGTCCCTTAAGCAGTCAGCTGAATGGTAGGGGGTGGAGAAGGTGATAAAGGCCTGTCACTCTTCTGCAGTGTTTACCTTCCCAGGCTGATTTCCCAAACAGCAAAGCACAGCAACTGCAAGACTAATAATGCCTATGGAGAGTAAAGTACAGATGAAGTATTACAATATTTAGGACTACAAATGTATTTACATCTTCTCAGTAGAGGTGCTACAAAGCCATTGAATAAATATAACTGGCTAGAAGAACTGTGATCTGGAAATACTCAAAGATAAATGAATCTGCAAGCCAAATGCCAAATAAAAATATCAGCCTTAAACCCAGGTGCTAAGATAGAAGATACAAACTTAGTTACTAATATATAACGTTTTCTGTTAGTTAAGTCTGTGCCACATCTAGGAAAGGGCTGCTGTAGATACAGGGCTTTTGTGAGGCAGAATCTGTGGTTTTCCTGGTAAGGTGAACTAATAAATAATAAATACATAAATGTAATATATTTCCCACTAGGTGAGGTTTAAAAAGCCTAGTGGAGACTTAGCAATACCATGACACTAACTTATTACTTTCCAACTTCTAATATGCTTTACCCTATAAAAATGACAGGAAATTTTGAAGAAAAAGGCCTCTCATTTTCATCTCCCCTTTCCTAAATATAGCTCACAGGACAGGTTTAACCAAACAAAGACTCATTGAAGATGCATGACAAATCCACAGATCCAGTATATCACCGTATCACCCTATTTTATCATATACATTTCAGGTGTATATATTTAGAGTCTGACCTTCTAGATACTTCGGGGAATGTGGACATTTCAAGTCTTTTGTTGTGTATTTCTAGGTTTTATTTATTAGTAGCTTTAGTGCTACTGAAAAAGGCTGGATTGACAGCCCCAGAGAAGAAAACCCTTCATAGAAAAGGGATAGGGTCAACAGATTTCTCTGAACTAGCTCAGCAGAGTGTTTCAATGTTAACTTCGAAAAGTAGGTCAATCCCTTTACCCATTTAGTTTTTATCCTTTCTGATCAAACTGCCAAGTTTGCCAATTAGTGCCAGTTGCACTCAATATGATCTATGATCTCCTTTCTAACATAAGCAGGGCTGCTACACAAATCCACTTCGCGCAGGCAACAAAACCCAGAAGTTCCACAGCATTTTAAAGTCATTTCTAGCTTTGGCATTATTATTACAATCAGGAAGAAAAGCTTTAAATTACACTCATATGTAACATTCACTGAGAATGTTCTGGTAAATTCTGGATGAAATCTGTTGCATTACCCATTTAATATACATGAAACATTTCTGGAATCTGTAATACAGTTAATAACAATTTATAATAAGTTTATTAAAAAGGATCTATGTTTCATCCTATATGCACTGTACAGGAGATGAAAGGGCATTTGGGTATGTACTACAAGCCTACAGAAAATGTCAACATGACATGAAAGGCAAGAAACAATAAGGACCTATCAATCTGAATCATATCTCGTCTCTTACTATTAGACTTCATACATATATTCTAATCACAAATTACATAGAGCTTGCTAGTATCAATAGATACAAAAATTCCATGAAAATCAGTGGCAACAGAGTATAAAGATGATTGGTTTCTATGAGGACGAATGGGATTATGCTTTGAGAATTTTTGTATAACTAATTTCCTGATATAGCACCCAGGACAGGTTTTGAATAGAAGAATGATAAAACTGACTTCTATGACTTACACGGATTGTATAAAAAATTAAAATACAAGCCACACTAAATTAAATTCAAACTTGGCTCTAGGTTTTGGAACTTTTTTGGGGGGATGGCAATGTCAGACTGACACACATACAAGGCGGACATTTTTGTCAGGTAAGTTAGAGGATTGTCAAGGATGTGAAATGGTCTTAAGTTTATATTACATTTTCTATCTGGCTGAGGTAGCCCTATGAAACCAGCCACTGTGCATCATCTGCCTATTGTATTCGTATTATACTTTATTTCTAAAAACGGAAGAGAGATAAAGGTACTACATTTTTGATGTGCACATAATGAAAGGTGTCAGAGAAGGACAGGTTTTAAGTGTACTGAGATTCAGCAGTAAATTTTAGTACTGTGCTGTTTTCCCACAGAGTACAATCTACAGTGTGCTATCAGAATAAAAGGTCCAAATTCTCAAACACTAGGTGAGATCAAGTGTTACTTAACTTATTGAAACAAGAAAAGCAAAAAATGATTAGTAGTGAGTAATAACAAGGTAACAATAATATCTTTAAAGGCAATGTGTCTTACCATTACTACAAGAGAATATTAGTTAAGAAAGATACATCACCAATTGTCCTATTACCATCATCCAGGTCCACAGTCACTGGGAAGATCCTGGTTGCTGTGAGGATTTCTGGAGAGCCTTCCCATGACAATTGGGATGTCCTACACAATGTACCCACTTGTAGGTCTCCAAAGTCACTGCAAGATGGTCCAGTTTGTGTTAAATAAACAACCTACATCATTCTAAAAACACAGAATCACTGGTCTCAGCTGCTTGATTGCCCCCCTCCTGGAGCATGGCAAGGGCCCAGGAAGGGAGATCAAGGGAACTGATGGATATTTTTTATCTTTGAAGTAAGAGGGCTGTTGAGATGCAGCATTCCTGCACAGTTCTCCTTTCACACCGTGTTCATGCTTGTGCTGACTAGTCAGTGAGGGTCTTAATGGCCCAGAGTCTGTTGCTCCTTTTCATATCCTGTGTCTGCTGGAGAAGCTGCAGTTAAGGTTGTACAGCTTAATTCTACTGATAATGCAACTATGATGCATTTTCTCACACTCTATATATTAAAAATAACACAGCACAACAATAGAATCATAGAATCATAGAATAACTAGGTTGGAAGAGACCCACCAGATCGAGTCCAACCATTCCCACCAATCTCTAAACCATGCCCCTAAGACCTCATCAACCCTCACCTTAAACACCTCCAGGGAAGGCGAGTCAAACACCTCCCTGGGCAGACTGTTCCAGTGCCTAATGACCCTTTCCGTGAAGAATTTTTTCCTTATCTCAAGTCTGAATCTCCCCTGGCAGAGCTTGAGGCCATTCCCTCTCGTCCTGTCCTCTGTCACTTGGCAGAAGAGGGCAGCTCCCTCCTCTCCACAACCTCCCTTCAGGTAGTTGTAGAGAGTAATAGCAACGTGAGATGTTGCAGATTAAACAGCACACATAACAATGCAATACAAATCATCCAAGGTTCACCTATTTTGTTTTAGGCCTGTTGATCGGGTCCTGTCATTTCATGTCAGCTTTAGTTATCATTCTAAATTAGGTTTTCTGATAACACTTCCTATATGTTAATTTCATTCCATGATGACTCTAATACATCAAAAAGAAACCGCAACGTAACTCCCAGTAGAGAAGGGTCAGGCATTTCTTATTACTTATACTGGACTATTTTAAATCTGTTAAAATTATCTATGAAAGAAAGGGTTTTCATACACTCTTCAGTTATACATGGTAGTTTCAGAAAATCTTAAGAATACATCATCTAGCTTACTGAAATTATGTGGGGGAAAAAAGTGTACTTATTCTACTCTATTGGATGCACGTGCCATAAATAGAGTAAAAACTCTTGATATTTCATTTACAGCCCTGGCCATTAAAAGACCTCTAAAATATAAAAGTACTTTGGTCTTTCACAATCCATCTACTAGATACACATTGTAGATGTTGTGGTGAAAATAGAGTATAGCAACACCTATAATTGTACTAAGGTATCTGGACCATTCATATAAGAACTTCAGATAGCAAAACATCTTACCAAAATTTTTGGTTACCTTTTTTCATCTCAGAAATCGTTCTCTTTCTCATGCGAGGTCTTTATGATTCTTTTGTCCTCTGTGGACTACATTACAATTTGTCTTTCACTGTGAAGCAAGGAATATCATTATTATGGCTCAGAGTGAAAAGGAACATAAATAAAACTCTGCTGATGTTGACAGGTTGTTAAAAAACTTGAGAAAGGTTCAACAGTTTTTTACTCTAAAGAATTTTGAATGACCTTATTCCAACTTTTCTACTAAACTGATTTTCCAGGAATGCAAAGAATCATTAAATGGAAAATGCTATGAAAACAAAGTTTTGTAAACAATTCAAATGTTTTTTTGAGTGTTTCACTATGTATAACTGAGATGTAGTTTTGAAGTGAAAAAGTCCTATGTTTGCCTTGGTCTTGGATTTCAGTCTCATATTAAATGACTTCTCATGTATTTGTTTAAACCAATGAATAATCCAAAACTGGCAGTATGTAAAATTATGTTTATTTTCTGGTTTATTAAGCAACTATTTCCATACAATCTGGGTCATAAAGAGGATTTGGTTTAGGTAAAATTCCCCTTTAAATTCTGACCATATATTTTCTTTTAGCAGAACAACAGCTCCAACTTATGTCAATGACTTATAAGATCCTCAGAAGAATGTGTTTGTAGGTAATATTATAGTTTATAAGAAAGTATATGTTAGTGATGCAATCATTCATTCTCAAATGAGAAAAGGTTTCCAGAAGGTCATGAAATGACTGCTGTGATGGTTACAATCACACCACAAAACCTGTCATTACAAGTATTCCATTACATAGCTGCTATGAACAGCTGAAACCTCTGTGGGTAGTGTGCTATTAATCACTTCGACTTTTATCCCCAGAAACTTCTTATCGACTGAGATATCAAGAGAAATAAGTTTGTGTCACTGCAGGATATTATTATCAAGCATCTTATTGTGGAAGTCAGCAACACATGAATATAGTTGAAGAAGAGGAAAGACTTATAAAAGAAAATGAATTAGTGTAATAATGTAAATCGATTAGGGCAACAATCATTTCAGCTACAGAAATAAGTACTAATTATTTGAAAGCTTGTCCATATGCACATTTCTCCTACAGTTTTGTTAATACTGCAAGAGTCTGAGTATGAGAATATGTATTTTTGGTTTTATTGGAATTGCTTATGCCTGCAATTTTGTCCCTCCTCTTTTGCTCAAGATGACTGTTATATTGGAGGGTAAATGCCAGAAGTAGTTGAGCTCCCCTTATCTACCTCCAATAAAGTATCGTACTATGTCTCCTTTTCATTTATATCTTATTGATATGTAGTAATTTTTTTTTTCTTGACTGAAATCCAATCATTCTTCTACCTTGACAGGGAGTATTTTCTAATGTCCCTGATTTTTAAAGTCTTCCCTTCATCCCAGATGTAAAGCATTAACAATTGGTAGATTTTTTTCCTCAAGACCACCACGTGTTCAAATTTGTAGGGTTTTTGTCCTTGGATATGTTATGGAAACACTTTTGGACCCAGACCATGAAGACAAATACAAGAACTCAGCTTCTGAACTTTTTTGATAATTCATGTCACCCACAGATTTTATTATTCTAGGGCAAATCATGGTGGACATGAGTGTATAACAGATTGATTCTAAGAAAAATACTCATATTTCATAGAATCATAGACAAGTATTAGTTTGAAAGTACTCATCTAATTCCAACCTCCTGCCATAGGCAGGGATGCCTCCAGTAGATCATGCTGCTCAAAGCCTCGACTTACCTGGTCTTAAACACATCCAGGAACGGGGCATCCACAGCTTCTCTCAGCAACCAGTTCCAGTGTCTCATCACCCTCATAGTAAAAGATTTCTTCTGAATATCTAATCTAAATCTACCCTCTTTCAGTTTAAAACCATTACCCCTTGCCCTGTCACTACACTCCCTGATAAAGAACCCCTTATTAGATTTATTGTCTGCCTCCTTTACGTACTGGAAAGCTGCTATGAGGTCTCCACGAAGCTTTATCTTCTCCATTTTGAATAAATCAAACTCTTTGCCTGTCCTTGTATGGTTAATTCTATCAGGGCTTTACCTTTCCTAATCTGATCCCCACCTTTTTGGACAACTTATCTCTATTCCTCCCAGGCTACCTGCCCTTACTTCCACCCTCTGTAGGTTTCCTTTTTCTGTTTAAGTTTGTCCAAGAATTCCTTGTTCATCCATGAAGGCCTCCTGACGTTTCTGACTTCCTCCGTGTTGAGATGCATTGTTCCTGGTATTGGAGGAGGTGGTCCTTCAATATTAACCAGCTTCCTTGTGTCCCTCTCCCCTCATGGCTTTATCCCATGCTACTCTACCAAGGAGATCCCTAAAGAGGCCAAAGTCTACACTCCTGAAGACCAAAGTAGAGACCAGTTTTTATTTTACAAAGTTCTTGAAACTTTTAAATCTTACATAAAATGTTGAGTGTGCAGTCATTTCATTAAGTGAATGAAGGCCTTGTGGGGGATGTGGCAGTAGGAGGATGCCTAGCACTAAGCGATCATGAGATGATAGGGTTTTCTGTTCTAGATGAAGTGAAGAGGGTGGTTAGCAGGACAGTAGCACTTAATTTCCAGAGGGCAGACTTTGAACTCTTCAGAAGGCTGGTTGGCAAAGTCTGATGGGAGACAGTGCTTAAGGGCAAGGGAGCCCATGAGGGCTGGGAGCTTTTCAAAAAGGAGATCCTAGCAGCTCAGGAGAAAGCCATCCCCATTTTCCAGAAAAAAAGCTGTCCAGTGAAAAAACCAGCTTGGTTGAACAGGGAGATCTTGAGTGATATCAAGAAGAAGAGGAATGTTTATGGGCTCTGGAAGAGAGGACAGGCCTCTTGGGGATCCAGGGAACTACAGGCCTGTCAGTCTGACCTCAGTGCCAGGGAAATTCATGGAACAGATGGTCTTGAGTGCTATCCCGATTCTTTTTTTTTGAGCAACGAAGCTGGTGAAGGGGCTGGAGAACAGGCCTTATGAGGAGCGGCTGAGAGAACTGGAGTTGTTTAGCCTGGAGAAGAGGAGGCTGAGAGGAGACCTCATTGCTCTCTATAACTACCTGAGGGGAGGTTGTAGAAAGGAGGGTGCTGGCCTTTTCTCCCAAGTGACAGGGGACAGGACGAGAGGGAATGGCCTCAAGCTCTGCCAGGGGAGGTTTAGGCTGGACCTTAGGAAAAAAAATTTCACAGAAAGGGTCATTGTGCACTGGAAAAGGCTACCCAGGGAAGTGGTTGATTCACCTTCCCTGGAGGTTTTTAAGGCACGAGTGGACAAGGTGCTGAGGGGCATGGTTTAGTGTTTGATAGGAATGGTTGGACTCGATGATCCGGTGGGTCTCTTCCAGCCTGGTTGTTCTATGATTCTATGAATTTTTTTTTCCTTTCAGGTAATGACTGATTTCACTACATCACTAGCAGATGTAGATCTTATTATTTGCAAGTTTCTCTGGCAGTTTTTAGAGGCTAGTCAACTAAACATGAGTAAAACATTTGTCTGAAGTTGGTTACTGTCCTTGATTTTATTCTTTGTTCTTGTATTTGTATTATATTGCACTGAGTTCTAAAGTCCTGAATTCTCTGCAACAGTAGTAGTTGTGACAATAGACTACCTGTGACAGTAGGTTGTCTGTGAAAAATTTTGTTCTCACATATAATTCAAAAGATAAAATAGAAAGGGAGGAAATTGAATAAAGTCATTCTTCTGTGGTAGGATTCTGTAGGATTTCCTGGTTCAGCTGTTTCCTCAGTCATGCCTTGGTCAGAAGGGTATATTATGTCTACCCTTGCTTCAGCAGCTGCTTCTTAATGTGTCACTAGCATGCCATTTATAAACAGGAAAAACTTATGAACCTTACTTATGAACCTTACAGTGTAAGATCTGGCTTCAATTCAGAGGAACGAAAACATGCCTTTTCCACTAACTTTAAGGATGCACAAACATTTGACTCCCCAGTACTTACAAGAACAAGTCCTATGTCATTGAAAATTAGAATAAAAAGTTGTAATTCTTGCAGATGATCAGAGTTATATCCATTAATATTAAATTAGAATCCTCTTTCATATTTTTCCCTATTTGCCTCATTGAACATCTCATTTTGTATATACACTTTCATAGAAACAAGGTTTGCATAAATAATATTTTTTAATGTAGATATGGCTATTTAAATCACTTAGACTCATTTCCTATTAACCAAAGTCCTAGAATAACACCTTGTAATTTCTGTATCAAACCCATGTTTTTTATTTCCTTTAAGTTGTCTTAATAGCATGTTCATATAAACCTCACACATAGTACCTTGTATAGGTGCTTTTAATGTGTAAATTATCCCATTCACTTACTTTTCTTATTAGTTAATGTCTTCCTAAAAGTTGAAATTTTCCATAAAGCAGTTTTTGTAAATACATTTTTTTAAAGTCACAAATATTGACTCTGTAATTCTTTTCACTCCATTTTGATGCTTAGAGCATAAGCTCTTGTAACAGACTGTATTTTCAACTGCTTAGGAGTCAGTCAAGTATCGCAGAATTTTTCTAAAGTATTTGTGCACATTTCTTCAGAGAATGTTGCATCATGTCATATGAAAGGGACCTTTTCTTCAGAGCCGTCAGAATGATCTGCTTAGGACCTGGTTAAAGATTCATAGAAGACAACTGGATTTTCTTACCAGTCTCTGTGGGCTTTGGATGTTTCCCTTCCTATAAAAAAATGAATTTTGTTCTCTGCACAAGAAGTAAGGCACAATAAGTGAACAAAATGCAGCACACTCAGCTTAAACACTAAATATTAAAAATCTTAATTTAGGCAACATGTTTTCCGCTTGCATAGGTAGTTAGAGATGTACACATATTTTACAACATAAACAGCTTTGAATTCTTTCTCTACATTCCTATTCTCAGCTTCCCTTGACAAGAAGCTCTCTCAAGAAACAAAAGTAAAGGCACCAGTTCCAAAAGCATGTGTACAGTTTTTTCAAAGAAGAAATGAATTAAGCTGATTCAAGCATGTGATATTTGTCCACTTACCTAGCTTATGTTAAATTTAAATAAAAATATCTACAAACTAAATACACCAGTGCAGATACATTAAAAAGGAAAAAAATAGTTCTCCTTATCCTTGAGATTCAGACTATGAAGAACAAAGCACACCAACGATCATGATTTATTTGGAGCATAGGAGTTGAGTCCCTGTTTTATTGGCTGAGATTTTCTTGCCAATAATATGAAAAATAAAAATTATTGTAGTTGGCTAGGTTGAGGAGGGAGTACTTGCTATTCATTAGAGAACCATATGACTTAAACATCTCTACCAAAGTTTGTGCAGAATGAGTATACATGAGAAATTACAGTTTGAACTTTCAAAATATTCTACTTCAGGGGAATATTTTTCTAGGCTATATAAAGGACTAACTGGTAAAAAGAAACAGTTATTAAATCAGTATATTGGATTAACTTTAAAGAAAAATTATACAGTTCATGAAAACACTGTTTAGATGTAGCTAAATCCATTTCAGGATACTGTTTATTGATCATTCATTTGGTTTCCATTTTTTTCCTTTCTCTTCTTAAAACCAGGTACTCTTTATGAGGCTGTGCATCAAAATGTACTCCAGCAAGTACAGACACAGATCCCTTATTGTATTTTTTTTTCACATTTTGTCTTTGTAAAAATCTACAAGTTTTGCTAGTTATCACCACTTGGTGATGGGAAAATTAACAATTTCAACATTAAATATTATCTATGAGACATTACAACAGTACAGTTTACAAAATGCTTCTTAGACAAATGACTGTACTGCCATTCGCTTCACTGATATATGTAGATTACTTCCCATTATCACAAATGGATTATGCCTCTGTCTATAATGGTAGAAATTTTATCAATTTTTTTTTTTTTTACAAAAGAATATGCAATCTTATAATTACAGGATTTGTTGGGTTTGTTGTTATATATGAGAAAACTTGCATTAATCAATGTCTTTTTGACTATATACATCACCTGAGCAATTTACTGAAGCATAACATCACTGCAAAATCTCAATAATGAAGGCTTGGAAGGGTAGAGGTTGCTTAAGTTCAGCTGCTCCCCCAATATATAATGTTAGCATCAAGAAATTTGGATAGAAAGTAGTTATATTACCTCAGTATCCTCAAAGCATGTTTTGAGTTACACAGAGTTGCAGCGTGGCCAATAATTTTCTTTTGCCATCACCTGAGCTGAGTGCACACTGTGTAATAAATTCATCTCATTCCCTAACACAGGGTTTCTTTTGCTGTCAGGTATATTTCTGAAGCTACAAATCCCAACCACCATTTCCTAATATTTGACTATGCAGTGGCAGAGGTCAGATGAGGTACCCAACAAAAAGTACAAACAGTAATTTCTCCCCATTGCTGTAAACACGCACAAGTCCTGTCTGACCAACCGAGTGCCTTTCTATGATGGGGTAACCACATCAGTGGAAACCGGAAAACTAACAGCTGTAATCTATCTGGACTTCTGTAAAGCCCTTGACATGGTCCCCCACAACATACTTACCTCTACATTGGAGAAGTATGGATTTGATGGGTGGACTGCATTGTGGACAAGAAATTGGTTGGATGCTCACATTCAGAAACTGGTGATCAGTGGCTCGATGCCTAGATGAAGTTTTATGACAAGTGTTGTCCCTCAGGGGTCCATACTGGGACAAGTGCCATTTAATATCTTCATCAATGATATTGAGTGCAACTTCAGCAAGTTTGTGGATGACACCAAACTGAGTGCTGCGATTGTCAGACTAGAAGGATGGGATGTCATCCAGAGGGACATGGACAAGCTAGAGGAGTGGGCCTGTGTGAATCTCATGAGCTTCAACAAGGACAAGTGCAAGGTCCTACAGCTGAGTTGGGGCAATCTGTGGTTTCAATACAGGCTGAAGGATAACGTGATTGAGATCAGCCCTGCAGAGAAGGACTTTGGGATGCTGATTGATGAGAAGCTTGACCTGATCTAGCAATGCATGCTTACAGCCCAGAAGGCCAACTCTATCCTGGGCTGCATCAAAAGAAGGGTAGTCAGCAGGCTGAAGGAGATGACTTCCCCTCTTCTACTCCATCTCGGAGACCCCATCTGCAGTATTGTGTCCAGTTCTGGAATTCTCAACATAAGGACACGGAACTGCTGGAATGGGTCCAGAAGAGGGCCACAAAAGTGATGAAAGGAACGGAGTATCTCTGCTATGAAGACAGGCTGATAGAGTTTGGACTGTTCTCCCTGGAAAAGAGAAGGCTCCAAGCACACCTTCTAGCAGGCCTTCCAGTAAATGAAAGAGGCATAAAAGAAATCTGGGGAAGGACCTTTTACAAGGGCATGTAGTGATAGGACAAGGGGGAATGGCTTTAAATAGGTAGGGGGAAGATTTAAGACTATTCATAAGGAATAAATTCTTCACAATGAGGGTGGCAAGGCACTGGAACAGGATGCCCCGGGAAGTTGTGGATGCCCCCTTCCTGAAAGTGTTCAAAGCCAGGTTAGATGGGGCTTTGAGTAGCGTGGTCTTGTGGGGACGTGTCCCTGCCTGTGGTAAGGGGATTGGAACCAAAGGTCCCTTCCAACTCAAACCGTTTTATGATTCTAAGTTGTACATAACTTGAGCATATAACAAACCTATTTGGCACGAGGGGATGAAGTATATTCAAAACCTGAAGGATTATAAGTAACAATAATAGCTACTCAACTGATTATAGATTATCAAAATAGACTTTTTTTTAAGGTAAAGTATAAGCAAATCTGGAAAAAAAGAATCCCCAAAGGTATGGATGTGAGCATTTCACTGATACTTTTTGGAAATACTGCAGTTTTCATTAGTAAAATAAAGTTAATCATCTCTGTTTGATTGGAAATGGCATTATTCAAATAAAAATACTTTTCTTAAAGGTAATTATTTAACCAAAAAATATTTAGAGAAAGTATTCTTGGAGTTGGAGACCAACAAGTGCATTTCTTTGCTTAGTTTATGGAAAGAGAATAAAGTTTGTGAACTATGGAAAGATTTAAAACAATTACAACATTTACTAAATTTTGAAAAGCACCATATTTGTGAGGGATTTAGATCAATCTAGTATTGAATAAAATTATTGTTACAAAATATTGCATTTGTTTTACCATAATTATCATGAAGTAGTCAACAAAATAATAGCAATTCAGAAGCATATTTAATCACATCAGAAATAAAGATATCATTATAAAAAGTATTCTTTTAACTTATATTTTCCCAGAAATTAGTTTTGTATGCCTGTGAGACCAAGTTCCATCTAGCAGAATTGGGTGTAAAACCACCTGAGCTGTGGCAATTTATTTTGGTTGAGGTTCCACAGATCAACAATATAAAATCATTTTTTCCACTTTTACTGTACAATGGCAGTGTTGCAGATTTGAAGTTTGGGGTTTGGGGAGCATTTTTTGTTGCTTGTTGTTTTTTTTAAAAAAAATAAAATTAAATAAGAAAATCCTCTACCTATTTTATTTATCATTCCTTTACTTTTCACTTCATAATATGTACCTTCAAGATAGAGTATTTCTTTGTAATATTGTTCAAAATTCTTCAGCTGCTTACAATTCCTTTGCAGGTGTCACTAACAGATAATTATTCCCCAAAGGTTTTGGCTCTAATTGCATTGACTCATTTATCACATACAATTACATGTATTCTAACTTAAAAATATTTTGTGTTTCTGATAGATGTGTGAATAACACTGTTATATCAATTGCAAACTAAAATCTGTGGTTTAAAGCTGTAGTAATACAAAAGTAATTTCTACAGATCCAGACCTGCACTATTTTCTCTCTAGTGCTTATACTAAATGACACTCATTCAGTTCTCTCCTTTTCTTAAAAATCAAACAAGGAAAAGTCTGTTTCAGCTTTTTTTATGAGAGAACAAAACAATTGAAACAATGACCAAATGCTATTTCCCTTGCTCGTTATTATATAGCAGTCAATTAATGTTGTAGTACATAGGCTAGGCTATTTTTTTTTGTTTGTTTCAAAACCTTTATGTGGGTTTCCAGCTGATGGGGTTGTGTTTCAAAGCCACTTTATCTCATTGGGTTCACTTTCTCAAGCATAGAGTGGCTATTTCATTCTGTTCTCACACTGAATTATTTCTTCAACCCTATCCTGGAAACAAGGATGCAGGGCAAAGATTCTGTCTCCTCAGCCCTTCACTGTAGACTATGATTAAAGATGAACATCTCCTTTTCACTCCCTATCTCTACCCTTTATCACTTGTGTTTACTTAAACTGAAAAGACAGCATTTGGAATAGAATATTGTATCTTTCCCAGGAAAACACACCTAAGAAAGGACACGCATATATTCATCTGCAGGCGTGCCTATTGCAAATTCAGTGAAAGAGTCACTGTCCCATCACAAACCTCATAGTATTTTTTTCTAATTAGGCATTCTAGAGTTGTCCTCAGATAAGACTTTCCTTCTTTTAAACAATTTCCAGAGTACTTAGGAAACAATAATTTCTCCTGTTATCTGAAACTCTTACACAAGTACGTCTGTTCCTAGTGGTACAAATATAGAAGAAAATCAAAACAGATCTTGAAGTAGGTACCAAAATGTAAAAGAGGAGATAGAAATTGCCTTATTACTAAGTAATATGTTATCTGTATATTTTATCCTGTATTTTTTACTCTTTTGGAAACAGTTTTTGACAGAGATATTTAAAAATGGTAGGGAACATTTAAAAACAAACATATAAAAAATCATCAGATATGCCAAAATAATCCCATAAGAAAGACTGCAGATTCTTTAGACCAACAAGGCATAATCAAACGTGATCAAAACTCTGCAGGGAAAGTAAGTGGTTTATTGGTGTGGGTCTGTACCAGAGAGGACGGTA
Source organism: Clamator glandarius (assembly GCA_033459285.1). NCBI lineage: Eukaryota > Metazoa > Chordata > Aves > Cuculiformes > Cuculidae > Clamator > Clamator glandarius. The sequence continues at coordinate 365,771 of JAUNZM010000133.1, forward strand.
CTATCCTCAGATTAGTCTTTACAAGTAATGAGTGTAAAACCACGACAGAGATAAAGGGATCAAAAAGAGTTGATGGAACAATTTCAAAAATACAGCAGAAATCAATCAAAAGGACCAGACTGTTCATCTGAGAGCTCAGTGGAAGCCAGAGGATGGAGTAGCCATCCTACTAATACACGCATGCTTTAAACTCATCCTGAGACAGTACTGCAATAAAAACTGGCTTAATCCTTTGAGCTTTGTCAAGAAATGAATTTCAGAAAAAAAATTGTACTTCTTTGCTGGCCTAAACGCTCTAAAGGTTTTGTAATTTGCAGTGTTCATCGGGAGCCACGTTGCAGATTGCTTAATTTTATAAATTAGCAAGTAGAACTGAAAGAAAAAAATATGAGCATGGAAAACAATGTTTCCTCTCTATTAAATTAAATTAAATTTTCATTCTTTCCTGTATGTTTCTTACAGTCAGGAAAATATTAAGGGAAAGTATATCAACATAGTGAAAAACTATACTGCATCACATAATTATTCTCATGAGTGGTTTGACAGTATAAATTCACAGGAAAGCTATATTTTAAAAAATAAAAAAAAAAAAAACAGAAACCCATCTTAATAGAGATATGTCACACTTACATGTTTTTACTTATAATTAGAGGCTGTTCTCTGAAAAGAACTAAACCTACAAAGCCTTACTATTAGAGATTCTTTTGAGAAATAACGTGGAAGTTTTCATAATTTTATTGCAGGCATGCAATACCCAGAAAAATTTTCTCAAGGAAATAATACAAACTTCATACATTACTGAGATGATTAACTGCAACAAAAAAAACCCAGGCAAACCAATTTTTATATAGGCTGTTATATTGTGGTGCTATCAAAATATGCATGAAAGAATTATTACAGTTAGAAAGTTAAGGAAATGAATGGGTTTGGGGTTTGGTTTGGGTTTTTTAAACTTAGGTATCTAACTGTTTCTAAAACCTAACTGTCTAGCTATTCTGTTAAACAGAGTTGTAAAACTCTCATGGACCATGTCACTTTGTCACATGAATATTGTAGACATTTCCCTGCTAATGGCAAAAGGATATAATGAAAATTATTGTTTTTTAAATCCTTTACAATATTAAAAGACGATAACCACAGATTAAAATGTATCTTGCATTTTGAAAGTTGTGAGACAATGTGCAAAACTTGTTAGCATCAAACATAAAAATACATAATAATAGAGACATAAAAATGTTGAAATATAGTCTATTTTATTCCATTGAGGTAGTGGAATATTAGAAAGTGCTGGTGTATACCAAGTTTTCATCTTGCAAAGAAAATATTGCAGTCAGCTACAGACAAACTCAGTAGGACATCATAGAAAGATTTGTGCATGGACATAACAATTAAATTCTATTTATTCATTGAAGATTCATTTATGCACACCACTAACTTCAAGGTGGAATTTTCTTATTTCTGATCGGATAATATTATGTCAGTGATGGAATTTGAATTTCCAGTATTTATAAAAATGGTTGTCATCTGACATTTTCACTCTGGGTTATATGGTGTTCTGTGAAATATAAATTTCAACTCAGATTGTTCTGAGAAGCTTAGTAGATAGCCTGGCAGCTAACCCATGCTGAGCTCCATTCTGTGGCAGCTGCCCTGCTAGCAGTACCAGCTGACTAGGGATGTCTACCTGAGTCTTTGTCAAACCTTTGGCTCTAAGACGATGCCTCAGGAGAAAATAAGGAGTTGAAAGCTCCACCAGAGGCTGGATCTTCACAGCTCAGAAAGACAACTCATGAAAGTTCAAATAGCATTTCATTGTATGGCTGAAAGAAACAGGCACTAGGAAAAGAACAGTTTTCAACAATGGGCAGCTTTGAACAATTTTGCATTGCTTTCTCCTCGAATTTCAGTGTAGGATGCTAACATTATAAATGTAATACAAACATTTTAGACAAGAATAAGCAAGTAAGTCATGTCTTTCTTTATAGGTTACAGTAGATAAACCTGAGTGTAAACCATTTAGTGTCATTTTCAAAAGGAGACTGATAAATACTCTCTGAGCAGTACAGCAGGATTTTATTTTAGCTAAAAATACATGATCTGCAAATTGAAAGACTGAATTTCCAGACACTGATATCTAGTATGTTAAAGAGAAAGCATAGCAAAATCAAGGCCATCTGGAAATATATGCATTAAATTTAAAAATAAAACCGACCCCATATCCAAATAGAAAAAACCCCAAACCCGTAAAAAAAGCCCTGCACCCTGTTAAGCCTAAAAATTCTGCTTGGAGTTGGAAAAAAGAAGTGATCTGTGACTGCCAGAACTATTGCTGAAATTAAGACACTGCAGACAGTAATTAAGCACAGGTGTCTGTGGTATTATATTCTCTTCCTCTCCTAATGACTACATGAGGAAAATTCAGTATGAAATCAGTTATGAAAAACGCAAGATTACAACTCTTTATGTATTCTGGCATGATGAGTTAATCAAAAAGATATGTGAAGGTCTTGTAGGGATTGTAAAAAAATTTATGGCACTATTCACTTAAGTGTTATGTTGCCCAGAATGAACAGTGCCATAGAGCTTGTCACATATGCAAAACTATAGGCCACACCAAGGAAGTGCTTCTGAGATCACAGTAAAATACACTTTTTCAAGGTGTAGTTTAGTTCAGACTTTTTTCTTCAAAGTAACATCCTATTCTTGTTCTTCTTTCTCACTTTCTGGAGACAGTTTTTACAGGAACACGTAAGGACTAAATAGGCAAAGTATATATCCTATTTTTACTAGACTTTGTCATTTACGAAGAATATATGTAAATATATATAAAATACAAATAAATATATGACAGTAGGTCTCACTTTAGGGTATGAGTTTAAGCTATTTATGGTTCAGTATAGTTTAGATTTTTAACAGCTAGTTCCCATGATCTCTGTTCAACAGTTTGGAAAAAAAACAGTGTAAAAGTAATATTATCCCTACAAGAGAAAGCTGTGTCTGATAAATTTTTATTGCTGTTAAATTCCAGAAGAGCATAAACTGAACATGATTTTGTACCTGCCACCATTTTAATAAATGGAAATATGGAAACAAGAATTCTGACAGTATTAGAAATTGATGTCGGGATCTCTTGGATCTTCCTAACCTATCTTGTCACAGGTAATGGTAGGAAAAGGTGTTATTTTTATGAGCTGCTACTGCTATATGAAAACAGTGAAGTCATTAGATGAGAAACTATGGCCTTAAACAGCAGTCATGTCACATGTTCTTATATGACTTTGTCACCCATGTGGACTTATCACACAGCAATGAGCAAGAAGGACGCGAAGTAATGGACACCAGTTCAGTTTAACGAGGTATACAAGAGCCAAACATTGAAATGGGGCATCTTGGGGACTGGGACAAACTGAACAATGGCACATGCATGGTGATATTGTGGTGACAATGCTAGTAGATCAGGGGATATTTGGAGGTCCAAGAAGAAATCCTTCAAGAACTAACTGAACGTCAGTTATAGGCTGAGATATTGGACTGCTTATGAGTACAATAAACTGTGTGATACGTTAATATTGGCTTAAGTATTATACCATGTACTGGCAGGGAAAATGTGCTATTAAGGACCATACCATTGAGCTGAGTTCCTCTGACACACAGCCTCTGTTGCCTGAGCCCTGTATTTAGTCTAGTGTCATGTAAGATACCTGGGTTATCCAAGGTATTTGTTCAGTGTGACCAATACGATGAAGGAATTACATGAGACTCATGTCCTTGTGGAACAGCAGCTGGAGGCCAGATATAATGCCCTGGAGTAGCACTGATGGAGTTGGATGTCCTCTTATAGTCATCCTAATAAGGAGTAAAGCCTTAAAGAGCAATTTCTCTTTCAAAAGACATTTCTAAGCACCCAAAGTACTGGATGTTTACTGTATGCAGTATCATTTTAGCTGATGCAATCTTTTCTAAGAGAAACTGAAAAGTTTGTGAGCTGCTACAAGGTATTGCTGTGTGAGGCTTATCAGCACTTATACATTTTATCAGAGGCAACAGTGTTCAGAAGGAGTTCCTTTTGCACTGTCTGGTCAAGGAAAACCACCCAGAATTACCATTACAAGACAACTATATGTGGAAAGTTAAATGATCATACTTATTTTCTAAAAGAAAAAACATTTCCAGTCCAGGTTTCTGCTAAAAAAAAAAAAAATGGGTTTAGATGGGCCTAATATAATAGCTGGCAGTTTTCCTGACAGTATGTTTGGGGTTTTAAGCTTTAGATTAAATGAAGATAGATCGCTAAAATGCCAGTTCTAGTTACTCACAGCCTTGTTAACCCAACACATAGAGTTTACCAACAGTGCAACGATATACAGTATTTACTATATATTAAAAAGTGACACTTTGCTTGTGATCAGCTCTAAGATGAAGGGTAAGCTGCCTGCAAAAAGAAAAGAATAATCACTGATTTTATTCAATCAAGAATTGCATACAAAGTGATTGCCAAAATATCTGGAGAATTTGCATAAATAAGATTTTATCCATTTCACCAGTGAAGGAGCTTAACATTTCTTTTTTCCCCTAAGCATCGTTATGACTGACCAAAATGGAAAGTGTGTTTGGTGGCTAAGTTGTCCCTGGGACCTGATTATTTTGGAATTTTCTCTGCAGGTGTAAAGAGCTAGCTGTAAATAAAATAATTTAATCCCTATACAGTTCTCTCTCTTTTCAGTCCTATCCACTGTCTAATGAAGGTTTCATAGCTCAAATATTGCCTCTTTTCTTTTATCTACAGCACTATATATTTTATTAGTTTCATTTTTGGATAACAGTTTTATACCTTAAATGCACTCCAGGTGGGTTCCAAGAGAGTAACAATGACCAGCCCCATGTTTCCCTTTAGTTAGAGGACTGACTGCAATTGTTAGGAGAGCTGTCAATCTCTTCCTAATACATTGAAGTCCTTTGGAGGAAAGCACAGGCCAAAGGGGAAAACACAGAAAAGAATACTTCTGAAGGCGATTATAGAAGAGGCTTAGTGCTAGTCAAAGGTACAGTTCCAACAGAGTCTGATTAACATTATCCTGTAAAATAAAGACCAGAGAGTAAGCCATTAATTTTATGGCTATTTTTTCTCACTGCTTGGTTTTTCATAAGTTGGACTTCCTTCCAGGCTAATTAACCACTAAACATTTTACAGGCAATCCAAGTGCGGAAGCAGTAAAAGATGAATTGCACTTATAGAGTAATTGACAAAGAGTATATTGGGCCTTTTAAGCAATGATATTGTGCATCTTAATACAGGAAGAAAGAATCCTTTGTACTGCAGTTTGATAGGTCATTATTTAATTCTCAGAACTCTGTACAAGATAATAATGACTCAAGGCTAAAATGAATCTGTCTGGATTGGGGTGGGGAACCCTACCTCAAAATGTCTCCAGAGAAAATACTTAATGTTTGTGCCTTGGCATTATCAAAATACCCCCTGTGTTATCTTAGATTAATTCCCTGGCTATTTTCTTTTCTTTTGACAGCAAAGTCAGAGCTGACAAACCAAGGCAGTTCTCAAGGAAATTCAATTACTGAAATGTCTGACAGCTTGCTTTGCTGCTTCTAACTAAAGTTTTGAAAGTTACATGCTGCATGTATAATATAGTTTTCACTACAAAGGAATAGATTTGCATTTTCTAGGGGGAAAATCATTTTAAAGCTGTAGGAGTCTAATGATAAAAGATAAAAAATGAAGTGCTGAAGTTCCTGTTTTGCAAAGAAATGAAGTAAGTTGAGTGGCTGCCATATGAAACTAGGAAAACATTGTGTTTTCTTAAAAGCAGGATTTACTTGCCTTTCAATGTAAATGAGAAATGCCAGTCTGAATAGTATCTGCAGGTATCATTTCCTAATTAGTCCATATGATGTAAGATGCAAATGTTTATAAACTTTTCAGTAAGCAGGAAAAATTTAATTGTTCCTATCTCAGCATCAATAACCCAAGCTCTGTCCTGTGAAGTGGTGTCCCTGTGTTTGTCATTTATTTATTTCCAGAGATGGGAAAATTGTGAAAGACATCTTGGTCACCACATCTGCTAAAAACAAGTTTTTCTCCAGAAATTTGCAAACATGCACAAGATATATTCTATAAGCAATAAATTCTTTCTCACAGAGTTTGGCTGTTTGCTACCTCTGGCTACTATACAGAAAGTGCATAGGCAAACCCAGACTGAAATAAGGTCTTAGGCTGTCTTGATGTCTCCAAGTCAAAAGTTGTAATCCAACAACTTCAGGAACCACTTAAATTCATGGTCTTTAGCAATTACCATTTCAAATCTGAAGAGTGCCCCAGTTTAACACCAGCTTCTTGCAAGTCATGATACTGTTGCTTACTTCTTGTTAACTTGCTGGTTAGAGTACACTCCTGGAAAGCTGTAATTTTAGTCTCCTCACTCTACAAGCTGAAGGTTAAACTACTCATGAGGAGGTAGAGAGGTGCAGTGGGAGATGGAACCATCTATTGTGCCTGAAGGAAATGTATTTACAAAAAGGAAAGAGAGAATTATGAGATCTATGCTATTTTTCCCCAAGGCTATTTTTTAATTTCACATGCAACTGTTATTTGTTTAAAAACAAAATAGGTTCCCTCTCAGACAACTCGGCAACACAAGGAGCAGCTGTAGTAGTAGCTGTAGTACTGCATTGAATCTTGCATTACTGTCACATTGTGGCTCAGATTCAGAGGACAAAAAAATCTTTCCCTAATAGTGTGGCTTACATAATGCTTAGTTCCTCAATGCATAGCTCCTCCTGATTGGAATTAGTAGCTACAATTTACCACTGAAAAAATATATCAGGCATGGTGGTTTTGACTGTGCCATATTAAAAATGTAGCCTTTGCTTCACTACTGTATCACTCCTGCGTTATACTAGAGAAATTCTATTACAGAAAATGGGCTTATGTCAGCATAAAATTAGAATAACACAATGATGAATCAGCCCCAGCTTTCAACAGAAATAGGTCTCTGTAAAGAAACAAGCTGTAAACCTTCCCAGCATGTAAAACCTCCAAGAATCTTTCTTTAGATTGCCTGAATCACCAACTCAGTTTAAACACAGATTTGTGGGTGCTGAATCATTATGGAGTGTAGACACCTTCTGAGTATTATTCCTTTTACCAAAGCTGCATTACAGTAACTGCTGTAACAAAACTTCTTCATATCCTTTTTGGCCAAATTGCTAATGTCACAGGTAACGTTAAAAATGCATTAATCCAAGTTAACAGACCTGATAGTACTCAGAAAGAATATCTACTAAAAGATGTGAGAAAAAAATCAGGTTTCTAAATTCATTGTCAAAGACGACAAGAACAATTCAAGAGTCTAACTATTCTGGATTTAGGCTCTTACATGCTGATTCATTGTCTAATAGCAAAGTAAATTGCTTTGGAAATTTTTACCATAGGACAAAAATGTGCTGTCCTAGACACAGAAATTCAGAGCATAGGCACAATAACAGAACACGAGTCACTAATTTATAGCGTGAATAGATTAGCTTCAGGGTTCAGCTTACAATGTATGCATATTACCTCACTCCACCACCAAGTGATGCATGTGACTATGAGGTTTAGTAGATAGATCTATCTTCCTCAAGATTTTTACTTGGAGAATTTAATTTGATTTCATTTCACTCCTTTCATTCAGGCAATTTAACAATCAGCAGACCTGTGGGCTGCTTTTGAGCTAGTGATCTTTGCTATTTCTGCACTGCAGCTTGAGCATTCATACACAAGCTGAACTCCACCTGTTAAAAATGGAAATGTGTTGATGATTTCTCAGTTTAACCCATTTTAATAGGTCCAGAAAGGTGCATTAAGCCACACCAGACCCTATACAGTGCTGGACCTGCAGCTACAACGTAACTGCAAGAGCTTAGTGATAGCTTAGAATTATCTGAATATTCTATATAAGCATAATTAACATCTACAACTACAGTGTGGCCAGCCCCTTGGGGATGAAAAGCAATATACCCCAGTATCACCTCTGGGAGTTGCCTAGTCCACACTTTTTGATATTGAAAAAATGTTCCTGGAAGTGCATTATGTTATAGGACTTGGACACACAAACCAGCAATATCACTGTGATACTAATTTTTAAAAGTTTCCTTCACCAAGATCTCAAAGGATTTGGCTGTTTTATACAAATTCAATGTACTATTTTAAGGTTTTGGGGTAATGATTTTGATGTATTGCTACACACGCTTGGTGTGTTTAAGTATAGCAGTGATTAAATAAATTGTGGTTTAAGGATTTAAGGTTGAAAGGAAAAGATTTGGCTATGTAAATTGAGGTCTAGGAGGTCCTTGGCTCATTACACATATCTCTGGGGTCTTGTATCACCTTCACTTCTTGAGGTGACTGCTATGTATATATTCAGATACATAGGGTTACATAAAACAAAACTTGAGAGTCATTAAACTGTTATTAAATTAGCTTTACAACTAAAAAATAAATACTTTTTTAAGAGCCTAGGTCTGCAGCTTACACAAAAGGAAAAATAAAAGAAGGGATTTACTATGGATTCAGTTAAACTTTGGCACAAATAATGATATTTTACCAATGTGAACAGCTTTTTTGGGAGTAGATATATTCTGAAGCCCCAGAACAAAACCATTAAGAACTAAATTAACATTTAAAAGAACATATATAAATGTGGAAAAATACTTAATATCAAACAAGGCTCAACAGAGAGGAGCAGGAAGTCAGGAAGAAGAATTCGATTAATACCTGGTTCTGAGCCTGGTGTGAGGAAAGGGGCTTTGGCTTCTCTGATCATGGGGTGGCTCATGTACCCACAGACTCTGTTACTAAGAATGGGACACACGGGTCTCCTAGTGGGGCTAAAGCCCTTGCTAAAATCCTAGCTAAGCTCATAAATCGAGCATTAAGCTAGATGTGAAGGGGGAGGGGATAGAGACCAGGCTAGACAGGAGCGAGCCTGGACATGGGGCACAGGCAATTAAGAGTCAGTGTGCTGGAGAGGATCACCAGTACATCATCACACAGAAAGTGGGGGAAAACACACCTGGGCGTGGTAAGGGAGATACGGGCACTCTGGTACAAGCTAATCCAGTTACAAGGCAATTGGAAACAAACTCTCTTCCCTCTAAGAGGGCTGAAGTCTTGGCAGCTCAGCTGAAGTGCATTTACACCAATGCACACAGCATGGGGAATAAGAAGGAAGAGCTGGAAGCTGTCGTAGGGCAAGGAGCCTATGGTGTCATTGCCATCACGGAAACGTGGTGGCATGACTCATATAACTGGAGTGGAGCTATGGTGGGGTACAAAGTCTTCAGGCAGGATAGGAAGGGAAGGAGAGGAGGCGGGGTAGCCCTCTTTGTAAGGGAGGACTTGGACACTGTTGAGATGGATTGTGGTGATGAGGAGACTGAGTGCCAGTGGGTTAAATTCAGAGGAGCCCACAGGAAGGTAGATTTTGTGATGAGAGTCTGTTACAGGCCACCCAGCCAAGGAGAAGCTGCTGACAAGCTTTTCTATAAATAGCTGGGGTTAATCTCTAGATCAATGCCTCTTGTTCTTGTGGGAGACTTCAATCTTCCTGATATCTGCTGGAAGTATAATAGAGCAGAAAGGAAGCAGTCTAGGAGGCTCCTGGAGTGCGTGGAAGACAACGTCCTTGCACAGCTGGTGAATGAACCAACAAGGGAAGGTGCCCTCCTGGACCTGCTGTTGGTGAACAGAGAAGGCCTTGTGGGGGATGTGGCAGTAGGAGGACACCTAGGGCTAAGCGATCATGAGATGATAGGGTTTTCTGTTCTAGGTGAAGTGAAGAGGGTGGTTAGCAGGACAGTAGCATTAAATTTCCAGAGGGCAGACTCTGAACTCTTCAGAAGGCTGGTTGGCAAAGTCTGATGGGAGACAGTGCTTAAGGGCAAGGGAGCCCAAGAGGGCTGGGAGCTCTTCAAAAAGGAGATCCTAGCAGCTCAGGAGAAAGCCATCCTCATGTCCCGGAAAAAAAGCTGTCCAGTGAAAAAACTAGCTTGGTTGAACAGAGAGATCTTGAGTGATATCAAGAAGAAGAGGAATGTTTATGGGCTCTGGAAGAGGGGACAGGCCTCTTGGGTGGACTACAGGAGGAAAGTGAGATTGTGTAGAGAAAAAAATCAGAAGGGCTAAGGCTCGATTAGAAATCAGATTGGCAAAATATGTGAAAGATAAAAAAATATCTATCTATATAAATAATAAAAGGAGGACTAGGGAGACCATACAGTCCCTATTGTACGCAGAGGGAAGAAGAGTGACTGGGGATGAGGAAAAGGCTGAAGTACTTAATGACTTCTTTGCCTCAGTCTTTAATTGTTAAGAAAGTTGTTCCCTCTGTGTACAAACCTAGGAGCTAGAGGAACAAAATGAGGCTCCCATGATCCAAGAGGAGGTGGTCAGAGCCTTGCTAGCCCGACTAGACACCCACAAGCCTATGGGGCCGGATGGGATTCACCCGAGGGTACTGAAGGATGTCTTGGCCAAACCCCTTTCCATCATCTTCCAACAGTCCTGGAAGACTGGGGAAGTTCCACTGGACTGGTGGCTGGCTGATGTTGTGCCCATCTACAAGAAGGGTCGCAGGGAGGATCCAGGGAACTCCAGGCCTGTCAGTCTGACCTCAGTGCCAGTAAAAGTCATGGAACAGGTGATCTTGAGTGCCATCATGAAGCACATGCAGGAGAACTGGGTGATCAGGCCCAGTCAACACAGGTTCACAAAAGGCAGGTCTTGCTAAACGAACCTGATCACCTTCTATGACAAAGTGACACAGAGTGTCCCGCCACAACAATTTATGGCACAACAACCCTATGCAGTGCTACAGACTAGGAGAAGTCTGTCTAGAAAGCTGCCTGGAGGAGAAAGACCTGGAGGTGTTGGTTGACAGCTGACTGAGTGAGACCGCACCTCGAGTACTGTGTTCAGTTCTGTTCATTCACCACAAGAAGGATGTTGAGGCTCTGGAGCGAGTCCAGAGAAGAGCAACGAAGCTGGTGAAGGGGCTGGAGAACAGGCCTTATGAGGAGCAGCTGAGAGAGCTGGGGTTGTTTAGCCTGGAGAAGAGGAGGCTGAGGGGAGACCTCATTGCTCTCTATAACTACCTGAAAGGAGGTTGTAGAGAGGAGGGAGCTGGCCTCTTCTCCCATATGACAGGGGACAGGACAAGAGGGAATGGCCTCAAGCTCCACCGGGGGAGATTTAGGCTGGACATTAGGAAAAAATTTTTCATGGAAAGGGTCATTGTGCACTGGAACAAGCAGCCCAGGGAGGTGGTTGATTCACCTTCCCTGGAGGTGTTTAAGGTTTGGATGGACAAGGTGCTGAAAGCATGGTTTAGCATTTGATAGGAATGGTTGGACTCAATGCTCCAGTGGGTCTCTTCCAACCTGGTTATTCTGTGATTCTGTGATATGCTTCACTGAAAAGAACGCCAACGTGACCTCCTGACAGGATCCTCCTCAAGTGTTATTTTCATTACTTTAGTGGGAAGTGGCAGTTGGTTGTAGTTTTTTACAAGATTAAGTTCCAAAGTATAAATTATATTAAATATTTTAAATATGTTTGTCTGGAAAAAATGTTTATAAATTATCTATATTAATTATAGGAAAAGCTGACAGTCAGAAACTAATGAATTATCTCCTTTGGGTATTAACTAATAGTACTGCATCACTAACCTTGCTGCGGAAAAATCTTGGTGTTAAATAGTGTTGAAACTAGATTTACTGATATCTGACTGAACAATATTAAATAAGAAAGACAAAAAAAATTTCATGCCTGAGATATAATAACCAATGTTCTTAAAAATGTTTTTTTTTCTGCATCACAATCTTAGATAATATAAAAATCTGAGATTTCCAACAGATTCTATTTTTGTCTTTAGACTCCTTGAAAAACCTTAATTTTTATTTATTCTCAAATTTTAAGACACTTACAAATCATAATAGTATTAAGCAACAGAAAAGAAACTGATCCTTTACACAGCATCACATTAACGGAAAGTAATTTCTGTATTATTTAATTCTACATTAATGGCACAGTTCAGACAGAAAGTAGTGTAAGGCTTTCATGGTACTTTGAGCAGCCGTGGTTTATAGGCACCTTCTTCTGTACTCGCATATGTGAGAGAGTATCTGAGTCACCAAGAACTCATAAAGAACTACACAGAGAAGCCATCTATTTTCTGAATTTATTCTTAGATGGCTGAACAGAAATGATAGATAACAGTGTAACTTTGGTTGGATTTTCCTCCAGTAATATTTCAATAACATGCATCTACCCATGTATATGATAATTATGTCTCATTTACCCTGGTTATCAGCATTTAAAAGTTTTCCTGGTCTGAGTACACTAGAATGAGCCTTGACTAGGACCTAACTAGATCTGCACTTAAGTTTACTTGCTCCTCAGTCCTATCAACAAACATAAACCTGCCTAGCTAAGAATTATGTGGTACATTACACATAACTGTTTCATCACAGTATTTGGTAAAGTCTGTGTTGTTTGCAGATGATTATTTTGGGATATAGCCATAACTACTAGACTACGCACAGTCCACCAGTGCCTTGTCATTCATCATGTCCAGCACAATGCCTACATCCTCCCACTGTCCTCTGTGGAAAAGTCACAGAATGGACAGATGTAGTGACTGGCTGAAAATCAGAGAATAAATTTACACAAACCCACAAAAGTAGTGGTGAAATTATTTAAAAATTATTTAAGAAGGAATCAAACCTAAAAACTTCTCATGTGTTAATCACCAGCCTGGACAAAAGTATAGCATTGCAGTGCAGTCACTGTACGAGAAGTCTAAAAATCTGGACTACTTCTTGTTTGAATATATATTCTGAAGAAAATAATCTCCTTCTGGCCTGCAGCCCTTCAACGCAACACTCATTTGTTCTCTTAATGCAAGAGCTGAGGCAGAGGCTGCAGACCTGCCACACACAGTTTGCAGGGATTCCAGCGCACTCCAATCCACGTAAAAACAATCAGTCACTTCTGTCACTCTTCATTCTGATTAGCATGAAAGTGGGGTGCAGAAATGTTGCAAGTGTCCCCAAATACAGCCACATTGATGCCTTTTACCAAAATGAAAGTATATTGCTGGCTATAAACAATGTGTCTTTATTTAGTGTTTCCCATTGGGTAAATGTCCTTATTCATATTGAATTTAGATCCTAGAACTGCATTATCAAGCCAAAATGTGTAGGAAATGTATGTTAATCTTCTCTCTCAGTGGAATGGGAAACATGAAGTCATAAATGATCCTCATGCTTAATAAATAGTTATAGTCATTACACATGATAGGAAACCAGATTGCACCATTCTTCCTCATAATGCTCTGCTGAAATTAATATTGCTATATGGAGAACAGGTTATGGTTCAATATGAAGAAGCCTAAAAATATTTCATTTTCATCTCTGAACAATAGTACCTCTTAGAATAATCTGGTAACACCAGCCATCCATCAACAAGGCTCTACCTAGATATATATATAGGGAGATGAAAGGTTATACAAGCTGAAGATTAAATTCACTATGCTTGCACTTTTCCATGGATGACTGGGACCAAAAGATTAGCCAAATTTGTATATTTGCAAATACTGAAAGCTGTTGGCAGGATTCAGGCTTAATGGCAGTGAAGAGGTATTTCTTTTACTTTTTTATGTCCAAAACTCAAGCTTATCTTTCATTTTGCTATTAAACACTGTAACTTTTTTAAGTCCTCTCTTTTTTTTTTGCCACTTTATGTGTACTCTTCTTCATGTCTTACTGTGTTTAATATTCCTTCAAACATTGTCTTTCATCCCCAGAATCATTTGAGTCTGAAAGGGCCTTTGCTGGATCATCTATCCATTTCATCCCTCTTGTGCTATCCCACTTTTAATTTGTTTAGCCCAAAACAATATCTAATAGATAAGTAGCTATTTCACCTTGAATACTTGTGGAGACAGTGACTCCATAACACCCTTTTGCAGTTTGTTTCATTGTCTGTCTGTTTTTATAGTTCAAAGTTTGTCATAATATTTAACCTATATTTTCCTTGCAACAACTCAAACATAATACTCTGTCTTGGATGACTAATGAGAATAATTTCCCTTGTCCCTTTATGTATCTATAGAAAGCTGGCCTGCTATCCTAAGTCTTCTTTTCTTTGAACTGAACATCCCACTTACCTTATTAACCTTCTTCTATCCTCGCAGATCTTACTTTCCAAACCTTCTATCATTTTCTTGATCTTTCTTTTCTTCATTTCATGTCCCATTACTCAAATGATAAAAGGAAAAGAAAAAAGCCAAGGAAAACTGTAGGCAAGCTTTTAAAAACAAAGCAAAAAATAAGAATTTGTTTTAATTCATGCTTAAAAATACAAGTACAAAGAATAAAATATCCAACTGAGAATCACCACTGAGGGGCTGATGTGCGCACATGTGCAGTCTGTGTGCGTAATTGTATGATTGTTCAAATACTTTGGAAAATAGTGTGACTGCATCTCAAGATCTAAAGCAAAAGGACTGAAATTTCAAAACAGAAATACAGACTCAAACAATCCCTTGTCTATTGAAATAATTTGTCCTTGCCTCAGCTGCAGGTCTCTTTTGATTTTTTTTCAAGCAATAGTTTTGATGCTTTTGCTTTAAAGCACTACAAAACAAAGTAAAAAAACCCCAACTTTCTAAAAGTAGTGAAGAACTAATTTAGTCATGTCTGACTTAGGCTATTAGGACAATACATCTCCACCAGTAGTCGATCTTTAAGAACACAAGAACTGAAATAACAGGTCAGAACAAACGTCCACAGTAATATCCCTGGAACTAGCCAGCAGCAGGTGAATATAAGAAGCAGAACATATTGTACTGACAGGATGTAAGCACCAAATATTTTAACTTGGAAGAATTTAATTTAAAGTAGGCTTATTGTTCAGTTTGACCTCTGTAATTGGTTTGTTCCCTGTTTCACTGAGCTCATCTCTCTTGTTTCCTTTTGTAAAACTGACTTCCATAAGAACACTGCTGGCACCACACGAATCAGTTTCAATTAAAAACATTACCACTGATGATGTTTAACTTGCCAAGAGAGCAGATAAGAGCCAATTTGAATAGGCATGTTTCACTCCTGAAACAATGGCGAGTTTTCTGTGACACAAACTGGGAGAGAAAGGAGACACACTGCAGTTCTTCACTTTGTTTAGGCTTAGGCTTATTTGGGAAGATTCATTTTCCACTATTCCCCCTCTCCCAGTCTCCTTTAGTCTCCAGACGAGTTCTGTGTCAAAGACAGAAGAAGCTAGAATGTTATCACTACAGGGGACTCATCTAAAAAGTAATCAAACTGCTCAACCAGAACTCTTATTACCATTTTCCTTCACAGCTTCATCCAGAACACACAAAGAGTGAACTGAAAGATAAAACATCAAAAACATCACATAATGCTGCTACATTCTTATGCTAGCTATTATTCCACTTATGGCATATGCAAGGATCATAGAATCATAGAATAACCAGGTTGGAAGAGACCCACCTCTCCTCCAGGCAGCTTTCTAGACAGACTTCTCCTAGTCTGTAGCACTGCTCAGGGTTGTTGCATCCCAAGTGCAGGGCCCGGCATTTGGCCGTGTTGAACCTCATGACATTGGACTCTGCCCAGCCGTCCAGCCTGTTCAGATCCCTCTGCAGAGCCTCCCTAACCTCCAGCAGATCAACTCTTCCATCCAGCTTAGTGTCATCTGCAAACTTGCTAAGGGTGCACTCGATGCCTTCATCCAGATTGTTGATAAAGACATTGAAGAGGGCTGGACCCAGCACTGAGCCCTGGGAAAATCCCACTTGTAACTGGCCTCCAGCTGGATTTAACACCATTTCCCACCACTCTCTGGGCCCGGCCATCCAACCAGTTTTCCACCCAAGAGAGTGTGCGTCTGTCCAGGCCGGAGGCTGACAGATTCCATAGCAGAATGCTTTGAGAAACTGTGTCAAAGGCTTTACTGAAATCTAGGAAGACCACATCCACAGACTTTCCCTTGTCCAGAAGCCGAGTCACTTTGTCATAGAAGGTGATCAGGTTCGTTTAGCAAGACCTGCCTTTTGTGAACCCATGTTGACTGGGCCTGATCACCCAGTTCTCCTGCATGTGCTTCATGATGGCACTCAAGATCACCTGTTCCATGACTTTTACTGGCACTGAGGTCAGACTGACAGGCCTGGAGTTCCCTGGATCCTCCCTGCGACCCTTCTTGTAGATGGGCACAACATCAGCCAGCCACCAGTCCAGTGGAACTTCCCCAGTCTTCCAGGACTGTTGGAAGATGATGGAAAGGGGTTTGGCCAAGACATCCTTCAGTACCCTCGGGTGAATCCCATCCGGCCCCATAGGCTTGTGGGTGTCTAGTCGGGCTAGCAAGGCTCTGACCACCTCCTCTTGGATCATAGGAGCCTCATTTTGTTCCTCTAGCTCCTAGGTTTGTACACAGAGGGAACAACTTTCTTAACAATTAAAGACTGAGGCAAAGAAGTCATTAAGTACTTCAGCCTTTTCCTCGTCCCCAGTCACTCTTCTTCCCTCTGCATCCAATAGGGACTGTATGGTCTCCCTAGTCCTCCTTTTATTATTTATATAGATAGATATTTTTTTATCATTCACATACTTTGCCAATCTGATTTCTAATTGAGCCTTAGCCCTTCTGATTTTTTTCTCTACACAATCTCACTTTCCTCCTGTAGTCCACCCAAGAGGCCTGTCCCCTCTTCCAGAGCCCATAAACATTCCTCTTCTTCTTGATATCACTCAAGATCTCTCTGTTCAACCAAGCTGTTTTTTTCACTGGACGGCTTTTTTTTCCGGGACATGGGGATGGCTTTCTCCTGAGCTGCTAGGATCTCCTTTTTGAAGAGCTCCCAGCCCTCTTGGGCTCCCTTGCCCTTAAGCACTGTCTCTCATGAGACTTTGCCAACCAGCCTTCTGAAGAGTTCAAAGTCTGCCCTCTGGAAATTAAGTGCTACTGTCCTGCTAACCACCCTCTTCACTTCACCTAGAATAGAAAACCCTATCATCTCATGATCGCTTAGCCCTAGGTGTCCTCCTACTGCCACATCCCCCACAAGGCCTTCTCTGTTCACCAACAGCAGGTCCAGGAGGGCACCTTCCCTTGTTGGTTCATTCACCAGCTGTGCAAGGACGTTGTCTTCCACGCACTCCAGGAACCTCCTAGACTGCTTCCTTTCTGCTCTATTATACTTCCAGCAGATATCAGGAAGATTGAAGTCTCCCACAAGAACAAGAGGCATTGATCTAGAGATTAACCCCAGCTATTTATAGAAAAGCTTGTCAGCAGCTTCTCCTTGGCTGGGTGGCCTGTAACAGACTCTCATCACAAAATCTACCTTCCTGTGGGCTCCTCTGAATTTAACCCACTGGCACTCAGTCTCCTCGTCACCACAATCCATCTCAACAGTATCCAAGTCCTCCCTTACAAAGAGGGCTACCCCGCCTCCTCTCCTTCCCTTCCTATCCCGCCTGAAGACTTTGTACCCCACCATAGCTCCACTCCAGTTATATGAGTCATGCCACCACGTTTCCGTGATGGCAATGACACCATAGGCTCCTTGCCCTACGACAGCTTCCAGCTCTTCCTTCTTATTCCCCATGCTGTGTGCATTGGTGTAAATGCACTTCAGCTGAGCTGCCAAGACTTCAGCCCTCTTAGAGGGAAGAGAGTTTGTTTCCAATTGCCTTGTAACTGGATTAGCTTGTACCAGAGTGCCCGTATCTCCCTTACCACGCCCAGGTGTGTTTTCCCCCACTTTCTGTGTGATGATGTACTGGTGATCCTCTCCAGCACACTGACTCTTAATTGCCTGTGCCCCATGTCCAGGCTCGCTCCTGTCTAGCCTGGTCTCTATCCCCTCCCCCTTCACATCTAGCTTAATGCTCGATTTATGAGCTTAGCTAGGATTTTAGCAAGGGCTTTAGCCCCACTAGGAGACCCGTGTGTCCCATTCTTAGTAACAGAGTCTGTGGGTACATGAGCCATCCCATGATCAGAGAAGCCAAAGCCCCTTTCCTCACACCAGGCTCAGAACCAGGTATTAATCGAGTTCTTCTTCCTGACTTCCTGCTCTTCTCTGTTTAGCCTTGGGATGGAGCATAATACTATCTGAGCCGCAGAGCCTGTCATCATTTTCCCAATGGCCCTGAAGTCTTTCTTGATGGCTTTGGTCTTTCTGTTTACTAAATCATCATTACCAGTTTGGACTGTCTCGTGGACTAGAGAACGAAGTTTTCTAGCTACCTCCTTCTCTGATACAACTGGTAAGCAGCAGACCTCTCTGTGGAGCAGTTCTGTTCTGCAAATGTGTCCCTCCATTACTTCTAAGAAGGAGTCCCCTACAACAATCACCCTCCTCTTCTTCTTAATGGAGGATGTTTTTATCTTTTGCTGAGGATGATGCGGCCTAGGGAAAGATTCTAGGCTGTGGGAGCCATCATCCTTATCCGCAGGACAGGATTCCACCTGCAGCACATGGTACTTGTTCACCAGGGAGATCTGGGGCTTTGCTGTCTGGTTGAGGGGAGCAGGTTTCCTTCATCTGGCAGGAACTTGCTGCCATTCCCCATCTCTTGTTCCCTCAACCCTGCAGTTTGTAGGTGGGTGGTGTTTGGACATACCAGCTCCAGCAGGCTGCTCAGTTAGTGAGAGGGCACTACTCCACTGGTCTATCTCCCTCTTACACTCCCTGATGGTCCACAGCCTCTTTACCTCCCCCCTTAATTCCTCCACCATATGAAGGAGTTTGCCCACTCGAGTGCAGCTTTGACAAGTGGAGCCAGTAACAGAGGCACGAGTTGGTGTGGGTGGGAGGCACTGCCTGCAGCTCAGGGTATACCACTCAGGATATACCACTATTCAAGGATCACACCTCTTACTTCAGAAGTCATTATAAAACACTGGGTCATTGCAACAATGTGGTAGTTTTCTCATCAATTGCACCACACTGGACACATGACCCTATGGTGGATTCTTCAAATTTTTTCTCTGTGTTCTGGTAGTTTAGGTCTAGAGTGAATTCTGCACTGATTGGATGCAATGGTTCAGTTCACATGAATAATTGCACACTACGGCATACTAGGAGCTCATTATCTTTTCCAGAACTGTTAATGACAGGTGCATTATAATAGAAATTTTGAATAATATCCATTTTGGAATTAACAGTAAGAAAAAACCACACACACACAATCAATTAATAGAATTAATTTATTTAGCTTTAGGAGAAAAACCTAATCTGAGTTATTAATGGATGCCACTTTCAAAGTATAATTCAACCTTATAACTATGATTATGCAATAATGTATCTCCCTTCTGAACATCTCCCAGATAACTGTGGTCACAGAGGTGGAATATGACTGATGGGATGAATTGTTTTGAGTGTTCATATTTCAAAATGTAAACAAATTCAAACTTTTTTCTGGGTTAGGTAATTTTAGAGGTGTCATTTCTGTTATAGTAAAGCCAGAAGAAAAGAGTATCTCTTGTTTTCTGTTTTCATTTCTAGCTCCCAAGAAATGTCTCCCTTGAATACTCCCTGTTGCTTCCCAATGGAAGCCACAAAAAGAATTCATTTACCATGTACATCTTCATGTATGTAAGTCAGGTGATCATACAGTTGTGCTGACAGGGTGATGAAAAGTAGACTATTTACTCCCTTCCTATCCCTAGTTCACAGTTTAGTGCTGTGTATTTCCTGCACCCACTCCTACACTTCCCTTCTTCTTTCTCTCTTTTGAGTAGAGATAGAAGTCAGGTAGCCCTGCTCTGACAGGACAAAGAGAAGGATCTCACTTCTTTTCCATTTATTTTATTAATGCCTAATGGAAAAGTGCTAAGCTTGAAGAAGTCCTTTATAACACTGTGTGACTGCTGACTTATGCAAAAAGCTAATGAATAAAGGGAATGCTTACATATATTTTAAACAAGTTGATGTGGAAGTGGTTCTTGACTCAGGAGGATAGGATCTTTTTTATGTATTTGCTGGCTTTTCCATAGAATATATTGGAATAGCAAAGCAATTGGGAAGGGGAGTGCAGAACTTTGAAGAGAAAAATTGTGGGCACTTTGACCCAGAGCATGTGAACTATCAGATGTGTTGCCTAGGTTTTATAAGATAATAGATCGTTAAATATTTCTAGGGAGTGACAATGATTCAGTTTTGAGGATGGGGAACAGGCCTTGCTCTCTCACAACCTTAGAAGCAGGACAATTTACAGTGATTTCTGTCTTCTCAAATAGCTGAGGCCAGAGCTGAGAGTACAGTTTGTCAGCGGAGGCATAGTTTTTGGGGTTTATTTTCATTGGTCCCAGGCCAAGGAAGCATCCAGCTCAGTTACCAAAGCCTCATCTATATCAAATCCTCAATAATTCCATTAGACCTGGACCTACACTAGCTTTGACTAAGTAGAAACTTGACGAATCATGGTCTCTGACCTCCAAGTCAGTATAATGGATGTAACAGATTAGCTCTTTATCTATGTGTGCAGTCCCCATCAAACCACTTTGCAAAGTATCAGTGTCCATAGTAATTATAGAAGCGCCATCTCCAAAAGACATCCAGCTTCATTCATTTCACAATAAATCTAGTCTTTTTTGCTTTCAAACTTTGTATTAAATTAGATCATTTTGTAAATTTGAGAGAAACTACTGGTGACATATATGATGTGTAATACGGTTTTTTAGTCTGTTTTCCAAAAGTGGGTTCAAATCATTCAGATATTACTCATACATGCTTGTAAATAGTTTGAATGCTTTTTCTTTTGAGGTTATCTGTTTGTTTACTACTGCTTGCACCTATTTATAATTAGTTCTTTTCCACCCATCTGTCAGCTGAAAGGAACTTCAATGTTGTGCTTTCCCTGACTTTCAGACCCTTCTTTATTCCCAGAGTGGTGAAAAGAGGCCTCAATGTAAATGAAAATAAAGTGTTACTTCTATTTGCCTTTCATCGTTTGCTATTTCATATTTGTATTATGTGACTTGTCAAAGTTATTGTTTCTTCTCAGTGAATGAGGAATTAGAAGATTTGAAGCAGGAGAATAACAAAGGTGTCTAGTAAATAAAACACTTCTGTTTTGTCATTCACCCTAAGCTGGAGGTGGAAATTGGCATGTTAAAAGTAAGTGTTAAACCAGAATGGAGCAGCCAGCTAGACCATACAACAAAGCAGAGGCTGAGACATAGTTTACATCAACTCCTGAAAGACAAGTGATGAGGAAGACTTGGGATAAATGAGAGATAGAACTGAAGTAATCAGGAGTGAATGAATCCCATAATTACCATGGCTAACAATCCAGCGCTATTCTCTTTCTACCTTGATCATACATTTTAAGTGAATAGCTAGAAATCCGGAACCAGAGGAAACAGAGAAAGAGCTTCACCCTCTATTACTGAGTCAGTAGGAAGAAAGGAAGATTCATTCCCACTCCTTGCCTTTATTGGAATGAAAATAGACCTTTATTACTGCACTGATGACAAGTGTACTGAGGGAAGTAGTGAGTAGAAGCAAGTCCACCAATTGGATAGAAAATGAACCAGCTCTTTGCTTATGCCTCCCTAGGTGCCTCTCCACAATAGATATTAGGATCCAGCTATGGGATACTGACCAGAGGACAATGTGGGTGACAATTCATCTACACCAGAGGAAGGGGCAAACCCAGAAAGATACCCATGCCCCCTCATATTGCTACAACTGCCACAAGGAAGAAAAAACAGGTCATAGTTGTAACCCCCTACGGAGGAGAACAAAGGGTCCAATATGTCCACCAGACCCTACACATAGGGAAGTCTGTTGCCTCCCAGGAGCCCAGGTTAGAAGTGTTGCTGGGAAACTCCCTGGTCTGGTAGGGCCCTCAGACTACTACCCTTTACTGCTCTTCTTTATGGGAGGTGATGAAGCTGCAATATGTAGCCCATTTAGGGCCCTGGGACATCTAGTGAGGGAATCTGGGGCCAGGTGATTTTTAACTCCCTCCTTCTGGTTACAGTGGCACTGGAAGAATCAGACCAGCCAGTCTATTAATGCATGCCTCTGTGGCTGGTGTCACCATAACTACTTTGGGTTTTTCAGCAGTGGGATGACTTACAAAGCACCAGGTTTACAGGTATCAGACAGAAGCCAACTTTCTCAAAAGGGGAGGACAGTCTTTGCTTAGGAACTTGAAAGGGTCATTGATAGGGTTTTAAACTAGATGTGAAGGGAGAGGGGGATAATATCAGGCTTGCCTATGACAAGCTGCTGGAGGACAAACAGTGGTTGCAGGGATGGGGTGCTGGTACGGGCCTGTTGCCTCGGGGCACGTTGGAGGTGCTGCAGCACAGCAGAACTCTTGCAGACATGAGCCGGGACCCCTTAAGGTTGTAGGTGCCAGCAAAGAAACTTACAGAGAACACATTAAGGGAAATAAGGCATGTTCAACTAAGAAGGTGATGCAGCCAACAGCCCACCTTAAGTGCCTCTATACAAATGTATGTAGCTTGGCCAAGAAACAGGAGGAGCTGGAAAATACTGTGCTACTAGAGAGCTATGATCTTGTTGCTATTACTGAAACTTGGTGAGATGAATCCCATGACTAAATGTGGCTATCAATGCCTACAAGCTGTTCAGAAGGGACAAACCAGGAAGGAGGGGAAGAGGCTTTGCCCTCTATGTCAGGAAATAGATAGAGTTTGAAAAGCTGTCTTTGAAGAGTAGCCATGAACAGATGAAAGCTTGTGCGTCAGAATAAAAGACAAAGGCAACAAAAGGATCCTTGTGGTTGGTGCATACCACAGGGCACCTGCTCAAAGAGAGCCTACCAATGAAGTCTTCTTTCTCCAGCTACAGAAAGCTTTACACTCGCAAACTCTCATCCTGTTGGGGGACTTCAACCATCCTGCAGGATGAAGTACCATGGCAAGCTGTAGGCAATCCTGGAGTCTCCTAGAGTGCATCAAAGAT
The DNA here is from genome assembly GCA_033459285.1 of Clamator glandarius. Taxonomy (NCBI): domain Eukaryota; kingdom Metazoa; phylum Chordata; class Aves; order Cuculiformes; family Cuculidae; genus Clamator; species Clamator glandarius. Next base: position 388,798 of record JAUNZM010000133.1, read on the forward strand.
AATTTCTTAACCCAGGTAACAGACATCCCTACCCAAGGGGATGCAATACTGGACCTGGTGATCACTAATGCAAGTGAGCTCATCAGTAATATCAAGATTGGAGGCAGCATGGGCTACAGCAATCACTCATTGGTGGAATTCAAGGTCCTGAGGGATATGGGACAGGCAAGTAGTATAGTCAGGAGACTAAATTTCTGGAAAGCGAAATTCCAGCTCTTCAAGGAGTTAGTCAGTAGGATCCCCTGGGATATGGTCCTCAGGGAAAAGGACGCAGAACAGAGCTGGCAAATATTTAAGGATGCTTTCCATAAAATGCAAGAGCATTCAGTCTAAAGATGTAGAAAATTAGCCCTCCTGAGTCAATGGACAAAAAGAAGAGAACCAGAGGGGCAGAGCCCCTCCCACTGTAGGGGCGAATCAGGTTTGTGACCACCTGAGGGACTTGAATATATATAAGTCTATAGACCCTGATGAGATGTATCACAGAGTCCTGAGGGAATTGGCTGATGTGGTTGCCAAGCCACTCTCCATGATATCTGAAAAGTCATGGCAATCAGGAGAAGTCCCTGGTGTCTGGAAGAAGAGTAACACTGTGCCCATTTTTAAAAAGGGTACAAAAGATAACCCTGGGAACTACTGACCTGTCAGTCTCACCTCTGTGCCGGGGAGATCATGGAACAGATACTCCTAGAATCTATGCTCAGGCACATGGAGGACGTGGAGGTGATTATAGATAGTCAAAATGATTTCACCAAGAGCAAATCCTGACCAGGTGAGTCCTGACGAGAGCAAAAGAATATGTCCAAGAGAATGTCATTTCAGTGACATATATAGCTGAAATGGATAAGAAACTTGGAAACTTGGTATTCTTTGTTAAAACAATTATATATAAATGAATTACCACTGTTCATTAAAAACATTGGTCTGGTAGTGCTGGAAAAAATGTAAACACAGGCAGGAGCATCACGAGCTTTCCACATTTCCCCAAAGTGCCTTTAAGCCAACATGTAAAGTCTTTGAATCTCCTTTCTTGGCCTGTTTTCTGAGATTTCCAGCTGGAGCACCAATTAATGCCTATTTGGCAGTGCTTTCATGTTACTTGCACATCTTTCTATAAGACTGGGAGCTGAGGTGGAAGAAATATTTTTAATAAGGATGAAAGAGAAGCCGAATGGAATGTAAGTCTCTCTTTTTAAATACAAGCAGCTTAGCTAGTGGTGACCTACATGGATGTCACAAAAATCACCTGCCACAGCTGTTACTCCCTACAGATAATTACCAAAGCTTAGATTTCTGTTTTTATCAGGTTCTAGAATGCGAACATTAATTTTCAGTTATCCATGTATAGTCCACTTCCAACACTGTAAATATCGTTTTATGTCACTGAAAAACATAGTTGAAAAAATAGTGTGAGGAACACCCTTCCTTTTTAACCTCAATACATTTACTTCTCAATTCTAAATATAATATTTTTCCTGAAAGAGGACAGGAAGATGATTTTGGCTGAAATTTAATTTAGTGGATCCTTCATTGTACAATTTAATTACTGTTCACATGATTTAATAGAGATAGAACTCATAAAACTGATTTATTATATTATTATTCTGTTGTGATTACAGAAGGTATGGGTATAATCCTGAAGTCTGAAAATTTAAGATAAGTTTAGGTATCAAATCCTTTACTGAATGTGACAAATGCAAAGAGATTTTATTTCAGCAGTGAAATAATGTTCCAGGATAATATTTCCTACATTACTGTTTTACCCAGCAGGTGATATTTTGCCATAATAATTTTATTACTAGCCTGTTATTTACAGCACAGTATTCATGGTGCTAAAGTCTCTACAAAACCTGTACATTTCACTCACAGTTCTTGAGGAAAACATGATGCATGCAAATTAATGAAAATACAGGGTTATTATGCCAACAGGTTGTAGGCCTCAGTCAAATTGCTGGTGCATGAGTTTCCACAATAAACAACATCACTAGAAACAACGCCTCTGTTGCAAACCCTGGCTGAGATGCCAAAGTTTTAATGAATGTGCAGAAGGTTACCCTGAGATGAGGATAAGACAAAATTTTGCAAGGAATTAGTGGAGGGAAGTTCCCATTGTTGTTGTTACCCTGTAAATATAGACAGGTCTGGACTCTGAAGGGCTGTCAGTTTGGTACATTTCTTGCACTTGCCCTGAATTCTAAATGGAACTTATTTATTTTTAAATCATACATGCAGATTTCCTTGTACAATGTTTTACACAGAGTATTTTGTATAATAGAAATAAGAGAAGCAAAGCTGCCTTGTCCTGGTGTATATCAGGTGTACTAATGAACAAAATGTGAAATACAGAATAATGAATATGTGGGGAGCAAGAATTTTCAAGAAACAAAAAACATCAAGAAATTAATAATTTCTAGTATTTTATTGTTAGAAGAAGCCTAAAAAGGAGAGTTGGAGGTATAAAAAGGTATAAATGTTAGGTGGAAATGTTTTCTGGTGAAAAAAGAATCACATATTAAAGTAAGCAGAAGATTTATAACAGTATATCCAGGTTAATCCAGTTGAATGTTTACAAGCTATCTAGTTTCTCAGTCAAACATTCTCGTACAATTATTAGACACGTGCAAGCATGGATTGTATGTAGACAACATCCTCTGAAATAGTGCCCCTCCCCATAAAAAAAAGAAAAAAGTCTTGTTTGAAAAAGGCAGACAAATATTTAGTATGTTTTCCTTTATATTTCCAAGGTACTGCCATCTTATTAGAGATACAGTGATGCTTGAGGTCTTTCTTGCAACTGCACAGAAAAATACAACATCTCTTATGACTCTGAATCTGTAAAGCATCCAAATCAGTTCTAGCACTGAGATACAAGATGGGTTCACTACAAATCACTTATGATTAAAGAAGACACAAAAAGTAAGATCAGATATAGATGTACTAGTGCAATGAGCCAATTAGTTAGGACAGATTAGCCTGTCTAGTTTGAAGACATTTCAGTTTGAAGCTCTTATGGATGGGGATATCTTACAGATCAGTTTATGGTCCATCTGTGCTTATTAATGACAAAGGTGTAGTAAGTAAATTACTCATGCTGTGAAAGTGATCTTGGTTATAGTAATTGCCCCGAGCTATATGGAAGCTATATTATAAGCTATCTGGAAGCTGTATTATAATTCTGAGAATAACTAATTTTTTGTTTCCTCATCAAACATGAAAAATTAAAATATTCTTGTTTTCCTGGCAAGAAATATAAACATAGAACAAAATAATTCTGTGTCAACCTCAATCTTTCATCTCCTTCATTAGTATTATAAAGAATTTTTCTCGTAATATTTTTTAAAATGCTAGAGATCAAATAACCTTGTTATTTGATTTTTTAAATTTTTTTTTAAATTTTTTTAGTGTCATCAAAACTATCACGCAAATCACCATAAACTTTTGTTTAGAAAAAAGAAAGATCTTAATTCTAGAAGATAAAATCCCCATGCTTTCTGGTTCCTACAGGTTTTTATGCTTGGTTTTCTATCCTTTAGATTACTAGCAATGGTAAATAAACAACTCCAAACAGTAATAATTTTGGAGCACTCAAAAGGGTGCCATTTAATTTCACAAAATGTTATGGTTCAGTTTTGTAACCAGAATCCCACTGGCTCAGATAAATTTACAGGGCTTAAAAACAGAGCACTAGGAAACTTCAGGAATGTATAATGCCTCATAGTAACTTGGCTTCTCGAAAGGATAGAATTTTGGATCCCAAGGAGAAAACTCACAAAACTGTGTGATGATGACACCCTCAAGGTCCACGTGGCTCCATGATTGATCATCAAGTTTTTTGTTGTTTGGTTGGGGTTTTTTTCCTAATAGAAAGGAAAAGAAAACTCTGTCCAAGGCAGGACCAATTTGAAAAAGAAGGAACTATCCACTGTGTATTTACTTTATTCTTCTTTACATGGATATCGGTGGCTACCCATGTATATAGATTAAGTGGGGGTTTTTAAAATAAGGGGTGCCTCTCAAAATTTGGGAGGCTCACTGGGACAGGCTGTCCTGGGCAGTATCTAGATTTGCCAAGGGGGAAAGTAGTCCATAAATACCCTGGTTTGGTTGGGGTTTTTTGTTGTTGTTTGGTTGATTTAATTCAGTTTTTTTTTGAGAGCCATATAAAATAAGCCCACCAGGTGCTTTTTGGCTCTGCTAAAGGTAATTGCATTATTCTTTTCAGCCTGGGAGGGCTAACCTGCTGGTTATCTTATTAACAGGAGGTGAAGTAGTGGCTACTGTTCCCTTTGTCAAAGGGACTGCAGGTATTTTCTTTTCTCGAGCTGGGGGTGGCTTTTGTCCAGGGGATGCTGCTTTTTTGCCAACCAATGCAGGTCAGATAGGGGCAGATCAGGCATTAAATAGCAGGTAACTCAGTTTCCTATCCCAGGAGTACAGGTCACAGTCACATCATCCTGCTCCCAAAATCCGTTTCCTCCAACCCCAGCAAAGTACTATTTGAATCAGAAAACATAGTGCTCCCTCAAGCTCCTGCATATCAGCTAACTGTGCTAGGGCACATGCATACGCTTTTGCTACAAGAGAGGTTTCAGACTTCCCCCCTTATCAATAATAATTAGGGGCTGGAGTTTGAAATCAGGATCTGCATCAAGAGCAAGATCACATTCTGCCACCCTCTCATTAATAATAATAATCAGAGGTTGGAGTTCTGGATCAGAATCAGGAATAGCACCCAATTCCACCACCCCCTACTCCCCAAAACAATGACCCTCATTATCCAAACTGGTAAAAAAACAGTCTCTCAACACTGCCCAGCAGTGGGGATCCAATCCCTTCTGTTTCCCCCCATCACCCCACTGCCGAGCCTCGCACTCCACCTCTGGGGCTGCATCCAACGGCAAAAGAATTCCTGGTCTGTAGAGTCCCTCAGCTTCTTGCTCAGAAAGTCTAATCCTGTCATTTTCCTTGTAAGTAACCTCTGTTTTAAACAGGGGTCGAAGCTTAGGGGCAGGAAGAGGCAGAGAACCGTGTTTCACCACCCCCTCATTCCAACAACAGGTGGCCGCTTCCCCTGCCAGATCTGCAGCCTTGTCTGTAAAGCACAAAAAGCTAGTTTCTCTACTGGTCCAACAACCACAGAGCAGCCTCTGCTCTCATGCATAAGCATTCACTATTTTACCTCACAAAATCTCCTCTGACCTTTCCATATCGACCAGTGCCTTTTGTGCTCTCAGCAGAGCTGTCTGCTCTGCCTCAAGTTCTGTCCCTAATGCCTCATTCACTGTTTTCAGTGTTTCCACTTCTCTCTCAATTTTAAGTCTCTCCAACTTCCCTTTCCAAGCAGCCACCCACACGGCTGTTGTCAGAACTACAAGTATCACCAACAATGCTAAAGACAAGTGGGTGCAATAGAAAGAGAGCATATCCCAGGGAGCCATCATAACCATGCCAGAAATCACAATATTCACAGAATCACAGTATCATTAGATTGGAGAAGACCCACAGGGTCATTGAGTCCAATCATTCCTATCAAACACTAAACTATGCCTCTCAGCATCTCATCCACCCGTTCTTTAAATACCTTCAGGAGTGGTAACTCAGTCACCTCCCTGGGCAGCCTGTTCCAGTGCACAATGACCCATTCCATGAAAATTTTTTTCTGATGTCAAGCCTGAACTTTCCCTGCGGAGCTTGAGGCCATTCCCTCTTGTCCTGTCCCCTGTCACTTGGCAGCAGTGGCCAGAACCCTCCCCTCCACAACCTCCTTTCAGGTAGTTGTAGAGAGCAATGAGGTCTCCCCTCAGTCTCCTCTTTTCCAGGCTAAACAACCTCATCTCTCTCAGCTGCTCCTCCTAAGACTTGTTCTTCAGCACCTTCACCAGCTTTGTTGCTCTTCTCTGGACTTGCTCCAGAGCCTCAACATCCTTCTTGTGGTTAGGGGCCCAGAACTGAAAATTCTTTCACCCTGCCACCATTACAAACAGATAAACCCTGCTCAGTGTGTCAGAAATGTCCCTCTCTGAACCCACTTTCCCTGCCACTGCCAGCTCTGGACCCTGAGCTCAGCGAAGGAAGGGAGAGCAGAGCCCACTCCTGCACTAGCCCTCCACTGACCCTGGTGCCATAGGTGAGCTGGCACCACAAAACACACAAATGGGCAGTCTTCAGATAAAATGTTTAAGGCAAAGAAAAAAGCACAGTCGGGCTTCCCACATCCGCATGTCCTCATCAAACACTCCCTGCATCTGTGCATCACACAGAGAAGGATGTAGAAACCTTACAAAGAATGACATGAAAAAAATCCTGAGCTGGGATATGTGTGTTTTCCTAGTTGTTAGAGACAAAAAGATAACTTGAGGTGAGAGAGAAGAAAATACAGAAATACCTAACAGATGACTGTAAATTACTTGAACTCTAAGGTGATTCTTTCCCTAATGGGAACAAGCCTGTTTTGATAAGAAGATATCTTACGACTAACAAATAGAGATAATATTCATCTTTCACTATTCCTCTTAGAATTTCAGAATCCTTAATTATGATCAGGATAGTTAAGTTAGACACTGTTTAAAATACATAGAGAGATATGGAAGATATTCAGAGAGTTTAACTTCAGCATAATGAGCTTAATTATATGGATAGATTAGGAACCACCACCTAGCAAAGATACACACTCTTCCTCTTCAGGGATAACCGTACTCAGCGGACCCCGCTTATATAGTCAATGGGATTTATAAACCAATACTCCAAATGAAGAAATTCACACTGAAGTCAATGAGACTGTACACAGGTTTGAAGGCATGTATGAATCAGTCAGCATCCAAGAAAATATAAGGCTTAGAGTAAATGCCAGATAGCAGTAGGCTTTATTTCTGTTTACAACCAGCAGTGCCTTATGGAAGAAGACTAATGGTAATGGTATGCTTTCCTCAGAATATTAGTATATTTTTCCTGCCAAGAGTATTTTTGAGAGAATGAGTTGTGTCTTTATTAGAATTATGTACTGGAAAATAATGTTCTAAATGATAACAAAATAGGACAGTAACTGAGTGTAATTAATAATACTGGAGAAGGAGAAGCTTAGAGTGCTATATGAAACCACATTGGCCAGTTGCACACATAGTTTAACTGTGCTCAGATATAAATAAATATAGAGAGTGACACTTTTGCTAAAGTTAGGGCTTTTAAAGGCTTCCTAAGGTAGCTGACTTTCAGTAATTCTAGGACAGTTCAGCACCCTCAAACAGCTTTAAAAATTCCAGATTAAACAAACCGGTAAACAAAATTTGAAGGAGTAATCCTAATGCTATTATTCTTTTCAATACTCTGCCCTTAGCATCTTGTCTGTAAAGCATTCATTTTTTGATTGTGCAGAGGGGAATTACTGTCACTGGGAGGTTGATCTCTGTCAGGAGTGACTGTAACTGGAGGAAAGCCACCTTTGTCAGATTCAGAAGTTAACATACTAGGGTTATTGTTTTAACCTTAGCACTTATTTTAGCCCTGGTTTGCCTATCTGACCCAGCTACCACAAAGACTTGCTGTTTCAAACAGAACTCAGTCCTGTTTTCCTTTATGAACAAGTGCAAAATGTCACATGCAGATAGACAGATAAACCAGGCTTTGGTGACCTGGTTGGGCTTTGATAATTAAGTAAAATTAATCACTAGAGCAAGTAGATGACAATGGTGAAAACTTACACAGGGCAATGCAAGATACTCTGACTTCTTGCTGTTCTCTGAAGTAAGTGACCCACAAAAGTTATCTTTGCGTGTGCTACAGGTTTTGCCTAAGAGATACCCAGGCAGTATTTTGCAATAACATGCAAGCTTGCTTTTTTTTTTTTTTTTTTTTTGTCCAAGAAAGTATAAGGCCGCTGTGATATTATAATCTGATCAGACAATATGCGTATCGCTGCCATGTGCCTGAGCCTAAACCAACATAACTGGTGAAGGGGCTGGAGAACAGGCCTTATGAGGAGCGCCTGAGAGAGCTGGGGTTGTTTAGCCTGGAGAAGAGGAGGCTGAGAGGAGACCTCATTGCTCTCTATAACTACCTGAGGGGAGGTTGTAGAGAGGAGGGTTCTGGCCACTTCTCCCAAATGACAGGGGACAGGACGAGAGGGAATGGCCTCAAGCTCCACCGGGGGAGATTTAGGCTGGACATTAGGAAAAAAAAAAATCACAGAAAGGGTCATTGTGCACTGGAACAGCCTGCCCAGGGAAGTGGTTGATTCACCTTCCATGGAGGTGTTTAAGGCATGGGTGGATGAGGTGCATGGTTTAGTGTTTGATAGGAATGGTTGGACTCAATGATCTGGTGGGTGTCTTCCAGCCTTGTTATTCTACGATTCTATGATAATAAGCTTCCTAACAGGATCTGAGAGATCATAACCAATGCCAGGCCAGCAGGAGCTGTACAACTGCAAAATTACAGATGGATTTCAACCGATCCACACAGAGCTCACACAGACAAAGGTTATATTCACCATGTAAACATCATGTTGGCAAAGCCTGAGAGACTCAGACTGTGATCAACTGCCAACTCATCTTTAAGTACTAGATAAAAATGTTGCAGCCATGTGACAGAAAATAATTCTCCCTCACTCTCTCAGCTGTACAAGTATAAACTCTCTTTGTCATCTCACATTTATTCAAAACATTTGGGTATATAACTGGCTTTTTGCTGGATCACAAGAGTTCTGCCTTCCCATAGCAAGCATAAACCTGAACATGAAAGTATAAAAATGCCATACTCTGCACTTCATGGCCTTTGACTGACCTCACAAAACAATTGTGAGCTCATTCCTGTGCTAATTAAAATTTCTAATGCTGGACAATTCAACAGTACACTGTGCAGTATTAAAGACTGCAAGCCATGCCTTACTGTCAGGGTTAGATTTTCAAAGAGGCTCAGCGACCTCCTAATTCTGCAATAGGCAAAGTCTGTAGAAATATTACTACTAAAATCATGGCAGATAACTTTTGCAAATTCTTACCTTTTGCCTTTAAATATCATACACTGGAATCAAACCTCGTCGTTAACTCTAGAGGAGTTCATTACATGCAAAATTAAGTACTCAACAAAAGGCTGAATTTTTAACAGCAGGCTTAAAATATTAATATAGCCAAAAGCTTAAATGACAGAAAAATGTGTATTCTTTACCAAATAAACTACTCCTTAGCTTTTAATTTCTACATTTAATGTATTAGAATAACCCTACAAAGCAGTTTAAGATGGTTAGCCACTAGAACTAGAACTCACTATGCTGGTTTAGAGACCTAAGCTCCCTAGACTTTGTATGAAGAGAGCTAGGTGCTTCAAAATTATGTCCATAACAACCACTATGGAATAGAGAGAGATCTAAGCTGAAAAGAAGAAAACTCGGATGAAAGGGTATGCCTTAAACCCAGATCATCTTTACAGAGGCTTCCCTAAGAAAGGAAGTTCTGAGTTATACTTCCTGCTGAATTTACGTTTTCTGGTTTTGTATTTTGTTTGTTCTGGACTAAGCAGCCTCTGAAAAGAATCATCAATTGCACAGATGTTTTTAAATTACTCTGACTCATGTTTATAAGTGTTCATTCTATTTCTGTTCACTTCCTCTACTCATATACTTTTTCACATATGTACAGTAATCTCTTGACACAAACACATTGGCAGTTAATCTATAAATCTGGCTGGAAAGCTGCCAGGAGGAGAAGGACTTGGGGGTGTTGGTTGACAGCCGACTGAACATGAGCCAGCAATGTGCCCAGGTGACCAAGAAGGCCAATGGCATCTTGGCTTGTATCAGGAATGGCGTGACCAGCAGGTCCAGGGAGGTTATTCTCCCTCTGTACTATGCACTGGTGAGACCGCACCTCGAATCCTGTGTTCAGTTCTGGGCCCCTCACCACAAAAGGGATGTTGTGGCTCTGGAGTGAGTCCAGAGAAGAGCAACAAAGCTGGTGAAGGAGCTGGAGAACAAATCTTATGAGGAGCGACTGAGAGAGCTGTGGTTGTTTAGCCTGGAGAAGAGGAGGCTGAGGGGAGACCTTATTACTCTCTACAACTACCTGAAGGGAGGTTGTGGAGAGGAGGGTGCTGGCCTCCCAAGTAACAGGGGACAGGATGAGAGGGAATGGCCTCAGGCTCCACCAGGGGAGATTTAGGCTTGAGATTAGGAAAAAATTCTTCACGGACAGGGTGGTTAGGAATTGGAACGGTCTGCCAAGGGAGGTGGTTGAGTCGCCATCCCTGGAGGTGTGGAAGGCACGGGTGGATGAGGTGCTTAGTTGCATGATTTAGGGATTGGTGGGAATGGTTGGACTCGATGATCCGGTGGGTCTCTTCCAACCTGGTTATTCTGTGATTCTGTGAAATATTTCTTTGGGAAAAATGAAGAATTTCTGTTTCCTTTCAGAAGCCGAAGTTTGTTTGTTCTTGCTTTTGTTATCTTAAAGCAAGTATGGAAATATCTTTCACAGTTTTTCAAAATCCTATTTGTTTCTCAATATATTCAGGGATTTGACTGTGTCTAGCAACATCAAAGCCTATAAAACAGAGTACAGGAGAAAAGCATTCACCTTCCTGAAGCGCTTCCTGGAAGACAAAATAAAATTCTCTTCAGTTTCTATTCTTCTAAATTTCCTACATGCTGTTAATTGATAACTCAGTGGCAGGAAGTAAATGATATCATAACTCTTTTATCTTTGAATCTAACTACTGAATTTAGGAAAAAAAAATCAAAGCAAGACAGAATATGTGTTTTGAACTGTATTCTAAATGCACATAGTAAAATTTATCTTTATTAAAACAGAGATAAGAAGGCATATACATCAGCTACTCTAACTGGACAATCTCTTTAAAGCCTTAAAGTGTCTTTACAGTGTGTGTACATTAGCATTTTATATCCATTTAGGAGAGCATCATTAAGTGTGTAACCTGAAAAATCTTAATTTCTGTGCTTTGATTTTCAACATGGAGCTGCATCTGGGCACAAAAAATTCAATTCCTTTGATAGGAAGTCAAGCTATGGGATGTACCCAAGAATCTACAACTCATGGTCTCCATTAGCTAATGGACATTCAGTCAGAGGGATCAATCAGTAGGTGTGAAACAAAACTCCATTGAAACAAAATCCAATGTGAAATACATAAAGTGAACACTAGGACAAGATCATTTAACTCTTAACACCCTTACTGTGCTGCAGTACTTCTTAGAGCAGTATAGCTTTATGAATTTCTGAATCTCCTCCAGGAGAGCCTTTCTTTCTCCTCTGAACAACAGTGAACAAGCCAGCTTAGGCAGCTAAACACAGAAGACTTGGAAGGGTAAGGGTATGTCCCACCATTTTCAGGTCCCACTCAACCTACATCAGGCTTTGCAGTGCTATATGAGAAAGTGTTTATTGGATACAATAATTGACAAATTAAAGTTCTTTCAAAACCAGGTGACTCTGTACTATTTCACTCATGAAGATACAATTCATTTATTAATACCAAGATAAATGGTGGAGGAGGTTTCACTCCTCACTAGACTGAATGAAGTTGTCTGGCAGAACACAATGCAAGGAGAAGTCCTGAAGACACTTTTTTTTTTCTAAAAAAAAAAGGCAAGATAACTGAATAACCAGTAGTAGGAGTTTAGTTTGTTAGATAATTAAGTTTAATATTGATGAAATAGATACTTTGAGGAATAATTTATCTCTGTGGAAGTCAGATTACTTCGCTATAGACTGAAACATTCCTGTGGGCTTGCTGTTACTCTTTATACTGGAGCATGGGAAGGAAGCTGGCTTACCATTTTCCATAGCTATTATCTGAAGTCAGAAACAGGAGGGTGGAGCTGATTGAGAAACACAACTTAGTTCTTATCCTCCTCTCAACCAGTATTTGCTTTCCTAGATCATTATCTGTTAGCTTCTGAGTTGCTTGTACAGATAAATTACTATCAGCTTGTAACATTTTACATTGTTTTTCAGTTGTAACAGGGTGGCTGAATACTGGAGAGTACTCTTGTAACTAAAGAGTATACTATGGTTTCCTTTAAAGAGTTGATTGGCTTCAGAGCATATAGCTAATGAGCTGTCTATAATGAAACTATATGAATAAAAGAGATCATTGTGATGTGTCTTATTCTATCTGTAAAACAGTCTATAAAGCCTGTTCACTATCTCTATACCATCTGCAAACAAAGGAGACATTGGCATCTGGTCAACAGTGAAGTATAAACTTGAAATGTTAGAGCAAAAACCTAATTAATTGATGCATGGTATTCTTGAGGAGATGATTGCTGCTAGAAGAAACAAAAAATCTATCATGAAGGAAAAGAACCACAAAACCCAAAGAAATAAAAGTCCTTTAAGTCCAGAGAGAACACAATGGCACTAAAAGACTGAAATTCTTCTTTTTAGTCTCATTTCTACAATAGACAAGTGCACTTCTCACTGCTCTCCTCTTAATATACTCACTAGTAAAGGCTGAAAAGAACTAGTTCATCACTATTATGGATTTGCCAATTATAAGAAGAAACAACTCTTGTTGGTGAATATAGGTGCTTTGTGTATGATGTTTTCATTCCACTACTCTTCTTGCTGTAATAGGCAGCTATCTACTACATCTCTTCTATGGACTGGCATTGGGAATTTTACATTTCACCTTATTTTCAGATAGAAGGAATATGCTTGAAAATTATTTATTTCTCATCAAACAGGTAAGGTAATTTGGAATCCTCTGATAAGGGGAAGAATTCCCACAGTCCTTCCAGTAAGATCCGGTAGTTGCTGAAATATCTAAATAATAATTGTCTAATTTCCAGCCAGTTTGCATAGATCCATCATTATAAAAAGAAAACAGACCAAAATTAAAGAGAGTTGTCCTTCCACTTAAATGGTTATGTATTAGAACACATAAGAAGGCTTGGTATGACCTTTTTAAGAGTGTCGTAAGTAGCCATCATCTCACATTCAAATAGTACTTTGAAGTATCTTAACTCATTCTATGCATTGTTGTTGATCATATCCCCATTTCTTTTGAAATTTCTCATTTATATGTTGTTGATGATGTTAACGGTAGATAGTTCAAATCCCCAAGGTCATGGGAGTGCCCTTTTTGCTGACTATTCCATGAATTACAAGAAAATACTCAAAGGGTTAAGCTGAATTTGTGCGGATCATCAGTGACATCCAGTGGCTACTTAGGTGATCACAGGTGTTCAATGCCAATCCAGCACACTTTAGTAGAGTGATATGAACTCAAAAGGACATTAACTATCTGCCTACATTCTTTGTCAGAGTTGACATTTTACTCTGTAAAAAGTCATAATTATATATTTGTTTTGTGATATTATTAAATTTAAGTGCATATTTCTCCTCTATAGAACCTAGTTCTTCAAAATGTACTTTGTCCATCACTTCACCAGAACTACAAAATGGAATTGGCCAGGAGACATCTCTTACTTTAAGAGCACATAACCAAGCCAAAGGCGCAATCTCAGAATGGGGAAGGTGGGAGGGGTAGACAACAAAAAAGGAGAAAAGATCTTAGACCCCTTTCTATGACCCCATCACTCTAAATCACATTGTTTATATTCACAGAATCACACACAGAATCACAGAATAACCAGGTTGGAAGAGACCCACTGGATCATCGAGTCCAACCATTCCCACCAATCCCTAAATCATGCTGGAACATCAGCACTAAAATGGAAAGGATAGATGGTTTCCGTGTGTTACTTCACAAGATTTTATTCAGTCCCTATCTTAAATGTCTTCTTCTGATCATAACCAATGAAACACCCTCCTTTCTGAGATCTAAAATGAAAACCAAAATTATCTAATCAGTTCTCTACCACAGTTCCCTCCACAATCATGGAGAGTTTTTTTTGTTTTCTCTTTGGTTTTTTTTGTCTTGTATTATTTCTCTGTATACTGGGCTGTCTACTCATATCTGCAAGTTATTCCTAGGTAGTCCTCACACAGTTTGAGGTTATCATTTATAGCCATGACTATATTGTCCTTGAAATCTTCTCAAGCTCTGCTTGAACTTTAAAACTTTCTTTGAACTAATCAGATTGGCTCATGCTTTCCACCTCTGTATTTATAGTTATAGTTATAGTTATAGTTATAGTTATAGTTATAGTTATAGTTATAGTTATAGTTATAGTTATAGTTATAGTTATAGTTATAGTTATAGTTATAGTTATAGTTATAGTTATAGTTATAGTTATAGTTATAGTTATAGTTATAGTCAGATGAGCCATGTGAATAGGTTGCAGGTCTCTGCTTCTCCTTGGTGGCCTGCCTATCTGTATACAGAGATTTATAAATCTGTTCCGGACTTCAGCTAAGGAACCTCCTTGTCTACCCAAGGGCCTGCCTAGCCACCACCAAATAGGTACATTGCATTGTACACATCAAGTAAAACAGAAAACTTGTCTGGCTCATCTAATCTCTAAATTAAAACTATATTTTGTTAACTTCTCAATCATTCAACAAAATAAAGGACCCCCTGCCCCATCTCAGTACATAAGTAATTCACTAGCCAGATCTCTAATCTACACTAAAATTTACATAAATCAATTCAATGCTCAGTAGCATTAAAAATTCAGTAATCTGGGTTATGACGCAAATACTCTTCAAACCATGCTAATTATTGCAGCCTCATCCATGTTTAGTTACGAAAGGCCACTTATATCAAAACACAAATAATTTATACAACTCAGATATCCTTAAGTAAAGGCCAGATACCAAATGTTGGTGTTTTAATATCTGGCCAATAGCCAATAAAATACGAAGTATTATATCATTTTAATACATAAATAATTATTTATTCAAAACTAGAACATTGTAGAGCAATGTATTTAAAATAGAGCCACGAAATACTTTATTTTCTTTCCATGTATAGAATACTCTAAACACTCGTCCTTACAACATAATCCAAAAGACAACAAGCAAATGCAAAAATACAAGGCAGCAAATGGAAATTGTACTGCTCAGCATGACTACTTTTTCTGTGACATGAGTATTGATGTCTATGAATTTTCTGGTGCTGTCTGGATAGACCAAAAAAGAGTTTTTTCCCTTGGTTACAGCAAGGTATTTACCCACTTCAGAAATACAGATTTAGTCTCTAAAAAATATTATAATGCTAAGATGTATTAAATTCTTCATCAGCAGTGCAGTGCATATTTCATGTATGTTACCAGATAAAGGAAAATTATTAAATTGCTACACTAAATCAGAAGGTTAGAATACTTACCAAAATGGACAAAACATCTGAAGATAGAGAGAAAATAATTCTACATTTCTGTCAAGTTCTGTGATTGTTTTATCTAATATACTGACAGATAACAGTTTACTTTCAGGAGAAATGATTATCAAGAAATTAGTTCAGCTCTTCCATAGACATACTTTTAAAGGAGACAGTAAAAATACTGACAAAATATTAAACAATACTATTTTGACACTTAGGTTTAGAAATTGACTAAGTCATATAAATCCATCTGCAAATCAGAACAATCTGAAGGAAAGGAATACACATAGATCATTAAAACTAGGCATGTATTTTAAAATATTTGCTGTCAGGTATTTATATCACATCTCTTAAGTTCTCCTAAATCTTTGTTCTGAGTTGATTCTAAAACTTAAACACTATCACCAGTACTGAATGAGATAAAAATCAAAAATTTATTATGTAAAACAGATGGCACAATTTCAAATCACAATTGGAAGCACTCTCAAAGGCTTCTAAGGGATGAAAAAGCATCAGAGGAGGGAACCTTAGGGATAGTTTACAAAGATGTCTGTTCTTCAATCATTCTTTAACTGGAGTAAAGTAAAATTTTGTGACTTTAGCCAAATGCAAAATACCTCTTATCCTAACAAAAGCAAGGCAAAATTCCCTCTTGTATCCTTTGTGTTTCTTTTTTTTCAAACATTAAGTAAGATTTTTTGCTATAAAAAAGCAGTTCAAAACATGCACTTAGACAAAGTTGTCTGTAAAAATGATGCATTAGTGAATATAAACAGCTCTTTTTTAGCAGAAATAAAGAAAAACATACAATTGCTGTCTACTGCATTCTCCATCTTACTGGGAAATGAGAGGATAATTGTGAAAATCAACTCTGAAGTTTCAAAAACATTGAGAAAAATGTGATGCTTCACAAATCAGGAAGATCTATATTCAACTCCTCCCTGCCACCTCCATTCTGAGGGTACATATTATTTTGCCATTGCAAGTTATTAAAAAATATCGAGTTTTAAACTCACAGGAGTTCCATTTGTCCATTGCTCTGATCTCCTCAATAACACAGCCCAATCCTATGTCTACAGGAAGTATTCATACTTACTAAAGATGAGAATGCACCTTCCTTGCTAAGTTCATCAAAGTTACTCTATACTTTGACCCTCTTTGTGAGGAAAAGTGAGGTGATACTCCATGGGCTTGATTTACTACATTTCTCTAGTTTTATTTTACCAAATTCAATCTATAAGGTCTATTGTGAAGAAACAATGCAGAATCTCCTGCCATAAAAAGGCAAAACAATCTCTACTTTGTCTCCTATGCCTGACCTTTCTGCTGAGACATGCATTCATCTTCATTTACAGTCCAGCTTAATATGGTGTCGTTTGACATCTTAGTGTCTGAAGCAACAGTGCAGTTTACTGTAACACTGAATTGGAAGTGAAAGAGGAAAAAATAATTTGTTACCAGATGGAAAGATGAGCACAATGGGGTTTGATGGGATGCTTAATATGTGTGTTAACGAATGCTGTGAAAATGGCCAGTTTACTCTTTAAGGCAATGATTTTCTTATAGAGATCCTCTACTTTTCAAAGTTAGAACTGAGGCCAGAAGCTATCATGTTTTCTAAAAAAATGAATAGCAGCTAACTTTGAAAGTAAATCCACTGTCCTTGTGGTAGGAGAAAGTAAATAGAATCTGGCCCTTAATTAATTTGGTATCAAAATGATTTGATATCAAATTCAGAAAGTTGGCAATTGGTCAGTTTTGACCTACAACAAGAATAGTATCCTGTGGACCTACTTGAATCCTTTTATTTCAACCCCTTACTCATGGAATCATTGAATCATTAAGGTTGGAAAAGATCGTCTAGTCCAATCATCAACACAATTTCAACATATCTCCTAAACCGCGTCCAGAAATGCCCCATATAGACATTTCTTGAACACCTCCAGAGATAGTGACTCTACCACTTCCCTAGGCAGCCTGCTCTAGTGTTTCACCTCTCTTTCAGTTAAGAATTTTTTTCTTAATATCCAAACTAAACCTGCCTAGTGCAACTTGAGGCCATTTCCTCTCATCCTATCATTCTTTACATGGCAGAAGAGACCAGCACCCAGCTCACTACAACTTCCTTTTAGGCAGTTGTAAAGACCAATGAGGTCACCCCTCAGCCTCCTCATCTTCAGGCAGAATAACCCCAGTTCCTTCAGCTACTCCTTGTAAGACTTGTTCTCTAGACCCTTCACCGGCTTTGCTGCTGGTGAAGGATATGCTCCAGCAGCTCAGTATCTTTCTTCTACTTAAAGGCCAAAAACTGAACAAAATATTCAAGGGAAGCCTCACCAGAACCAAATATAGTGGCATGATCACTTTCCTGCTTCTGCTGGTGACACTATTTTTGATACAAGCCAGGATGCTGTTGGCCTTCTTGGCCACTTAAGTACACTGTTGGCTCATGTTCAGTCATCTGTCAAACAGTATGTACAGACCTTTTTCTGTCAGTTGGCTTTCCTTCCACTCTTCCTCAAGCCTGTAGTGTTGCATGGGGTTATAGTGACCAAAGTGCAAACCTTGGCACTTGGCCTTTTTTAAAGAATCATAGAATCACAGAATCACTAGGTTGGAAAAGGCCTCCAGGATCACTGAGTCCAACCATTCCCATCAACCACTAAACCATGACCCTCAGCACCTCATCCACCCATCTTTTAAATACCTCCAGGGATGGTGACTCAACCACCTCCCTGGGCAGCGTCTGCCAGTGCCCAATGACCCATTCCGTGAAAGAATTTTTTCCTAATGTCAAGCCTGAAACTTCCCTGGTGGAGCCTGAGGCCATTCCCTCTTGTCCTGTCCCCTGTCACTTGGCAGAAGAGGCCAGCTCCCTCCCCTGTACAATCTCCTTTCAGGTAGTTGCAGAGAGCAATGAGGTCTCCTCTCAGCCTTCTCTACTCTATGCTAAACAACACCTGTTCCCTCAGCCGCTCCTCGCAAGACTTGTTCTCCAGCCCCCACACCAACTTCATTGCTCTTCTCTGGACACACTCCAGAGCCTCAGCATCCTCCTTGTAGCAAAAGGCCCAGAACTGAACACAGTATTCGAGGTGCAGTCTCAGGGGTACGGAGTACAGAGGGAGAATAACCTCCCTGGACCTGCTGGTCATGCTGTTTCTGATACAAGCCAAGATGCCATTGTCCTTCTTGGCCACCTGGACACACTGCTGGCTCATGTTCAGTTGGCTGTCAACCAACACCCCCAGGTCCTTCTCCTATGGGCAGCTTTTTAGCAAGACTTTTTTAACATCATACAACTGGCCTCAGCTCATCCGCCCAACCTGTCCCTCTGCAGAGCCTTCCTACTCTCAAGCAGATCAATACTTGCACCTAATTTGGTGTCATCTGCAAACTTACTGAGGGAGCACTCAACCCCCTCATCCACATAATTGATTAAGACATTAAACAAGGCTGGCCCCAACACTGAACCTTGGGGAAATCACTTGTGATCAGTCACCAATTGGGTTTAGCTTCTATTGACCACAGCTCTCTGGGCTCAGCCACCCATCTAACTTTTTACCCAGCAAAGAGTACACCTATTTAAACCATGGACCACCAGGTTCTCCAGGAGAATGCTGTTGGAGACATAGTCAAAATCTTTTCTGAAGTCCAAGTAGACAACAACCACAGCCTTTCCCTCATCGCCTAGGTGGGTCACTTGATCATAGAAGGAGGTTAGGTTGGTTAAACAGTAGCTGCCCATTATGAACCCATGCTGGATGGGCCTGATCCACTGGTTGATCTGCACTTGCCTGGTGAGTGCACTCAAGATGCATTGCTCTATAATCTTTCCTGGTATTGGGGTCAGGCTGACAGGTCTGTAGTTACCCAGTCCATTCTCACTCTTGATTTTATAAACACCTTATCTAGCTTCTCTATTTACTATGCAATAAGGGAGAAGGTGAATGTTCAACCCAGTTTCTTGCTGACTGTTATTTTTTGATGAAAAGTATTCTTTGGTACATAATAGAATAACCCAGACAGAGCCAAATATCTGTCTCACAATGAATAAGCAAATCGGCCAGTTTGGTCAAGTTTAAAATACTGCATCTTAATCACATTATTTTTTTTAAATCTAGTTAAATGTGGTTTTATATGTATTTATACAATTGATTTACCAGCCTTCCATTTAATTTGCTTTCTAATCCTGGCATGACAAGAATTGCATGTATTTAGAAATTAAATAATTACCAGACTGAAGGTTTAGAAGAACAGAGGTACAAATATTGATTCAGAACTTAACCCACTTTACATTCATTGAAAGCTAAGTATTTGCAAACATTGAAGTTTCTCTTTGGATGCCACAATGGTTCTAGTGTATCTTGCTAAACAGGATGTAGTAAGAGTCAAAAAAATAAGTTTGGAACTGAATATTTCTTAGATCAATCTAAAACCTATATAAGATGAAAATATATTCATGTTTCTTAATAATATTTTGATAGGGATATTTGAAATACTGTGAAGCCAAACTACATTAAAAGTGTTCCTAGTCCCTTGTATAGTATAGCTACAAGGAAATACACATTTTCATTTAAGATACTGAACTGTATTTATGTATTTCACAGCTTTCTACTGTAAATGTAAAAAGGAAACAATTAGAGTCTTATAAGTCCACTTTATTATCTAAATAAATGTTGTGTTATAATATTATTACATTAAAACTGAAAATAACAAAATATATTGGGAAGGTTTAATCACACTAGCTCTCTATAGATCATAAAGTCAATGCGTATTTATCAGGGATTAATTTTTCATGTACTCTGTTATTCAGACAAGGAGAAATTATGCTTGATCTGTTATTCTGCTTAATGGGGAAAATCAAAGTAGTGATAGCACAGACTTTCAAACCATTAAGGCATCTGTGTGTTACTAAAATCAAAGAGAGTTAAGTACTTGGTTTTTTTTCTGAAGACTTGTGTTACATCCATTTTGATTTATTACCATAGAGACATTCACACTATGTTGCAATGCTTTGTAGAATCTGCCATTTCACTTTTGTCCACAGTCACAAAGTTGCTGCATTCACAAAAACACATGTGGTTATAATAGACTGAAATGTCAGTCATATACATCACATTTGAGAAGTCTTGGCAGTCTGGTGAAGTTCCCACTGACTGGAAAAAGGGAAACATAACTCCCATTTTTAAAAAAGAAAGAAAGGAAGACCCAGGAAACTACAGGCCAGTCAATCTCACCTCTGCACCTGACAAGACCATAGAGCAGAGCCTCCTGGAAACTCAGCTGAGGCACAGGGAAAATAAGGAGGTAATTGGTGACAGCTAGCTTGACTTCACTAAGGGCAGGTCATACCCACCAAAATTGGTAATTAAGAAACATAAGGCTTCTCTGTGGAAATAAGTCATCTCAGCTTCACTTTCATCAAAAAAATTAAAGACTAACCAGATATTGTAGCCATTCAGATTTAGCATTGGTTCAAAATGTTCTGGCCAGAACAGAAGAGAATAAGACAATGCTCTGATAATTCTTGAAGGAAAAATGAAGTTATCTTTCACAAAACTGAACTTTTCCAATGCTAACATTCCTTGGTGAAAAAAACCCCCAAAAATAATAAAAAAATTGAACAGCATAAAAACATTGAGTTAAAGGTTAGCTGATGGCTGCATTTCTGCAGCCACATGAAGCACAACCAGAGGAGGCCTCTCCATTTACACAATAATAGAAGCAGTACATAACAACTAACAGCTTAGTTGCAATGTACAGTAATTTCTGCAGTAATGTTCCCATTCAGGGTAAATTCACCAATAGAACAGAAACTCTACTCAGTCATATATCAGCCAGCAGAGTTAGTTTATTGTACCTGGGGAAAAAAAGTCACACTGCTGCAGCAAATCATATCTAGAACAACTGGGGAACTCTGGGAAGTATTCTGAGAATACACCAGCACTTCTTATAATAGATGAAGCCCAAAAGGCACAGTTTAGTCCAAGATATTAACAATTAAACATAATTTAAGAATTCATAGACCCATCTGAAATCATATATGTGAGCCTGGAATTTAAGAACACGATAGTAACAAACGAGAGTAAAAATACAGAACTTGCTTTAAAAGATGCTACATTATGAGCCGTATGACACCATTCAACCAGCTCCTTTCTTTCAGGAAAGAAAACAGATGTTAAAAAAAAAAATTATGTCTCTATATGCAGGCAGACTATTATGCTCTGTGAACAGGTTTAAAATGTCCTAACATTTCTGAGGATTTCATATCTCTTGCTCATTTACCTCACTGTAGATTGCTTTCACACTTTCCCTCCTTTCCATTAAATTATTCAAGAATTCCTGTTTATAAAGGTCACAGTCATAAACACCAGGGAACAGGAGAACTGGCATGTGATTCCCAGGACTATTAATGCAGCACATGAAGTGGATTGTGAAGGACTCATAAAATGTAAGGCATGTAGATCATCTAATCTGATCTCCACTATATGATAAGTCATTATATCTCAGTTACACAGCCCAGGAATGAGCTTGAAGCCAAAGAGTGAGAATGCTTCTGCTTCTGCTAAGAATGGTAGAATTATCTCTTTGGCAACTATAATAAATGCAGGCAGTAGCCTGTCAGCCAATTCAGTTGCTAGTACCTCCCAATACTGACCACCTGAGGAACCTGAACTTATATAAGACTGTGAGACCCAATGAGATGTATCCCAGAGTCCTGAGGGAAGAGGCTGATGTGGTTGCCAAGCTATTCTGCATAATATATGAAAAGTAATGGCATTCTTCCTGGTGACTGGAAGAATGGTAACATTGTGACCATTTTTAAAAAGGGTACATAAGATGACCATGGGAACTACTGTCCTGTCAGCCTCACCTCTGTGCCTGGGAAGAACAGATCCTCCTAGAAGCTATGCTAAAGCACATGGAAGATGGGGACATGATTAGAGGCAGCCAGCACATCTTCACCAAGAGCAAGTTCTGCCTGACCAACCTGGTGACTTTCTATGATGGGGTAACCACATCAGTGGAAACTGTAAAACCAGTTGCTGTAACCTATCTGGACTTCTGTAAAGCCCTTGACATGGTACCCCACAATGTACTTCTCTCTAAATTGGAGAGGTATGGATTTGGGTAGACTATTAGGTGGATAAGAAATTGGTTGGATGGTCATATTCAAAGACTAGTAGTCAACAGCTCAATGTCCAGATGGAGATCTGTGATATGTGGTGTTCCTCAAGGATCTGTACTGGGACAAGTGCTGTTTAATATCTTCATCAATGATATAGACAGCGAGATCAAGTGCAACTTCAGCAAGTCTGCAGATGACACCAAGCTGAGTGGTGCAGTTGTCAGATCAGAAGGACTGGATGTCATCCAGAGGGACCTGGACAAGCTGGAGAAGTGGGCCCATGAGAACCTCATGAAGTTCAACAAGGACAAGTGCAAGGTCCTACACCTGGGTCAGGGCAATATGCAGTTTCAATACAGAATGGGGGATGATGTGATTGAGATCTACCTTGTAGAGAAGGACTTTGGGATGCTGATTATTTAGAAGCTTGACGTGAGCCGGCAAAGTGCCCTTACAGCACAGAAGGACAACCGTATCCTGGGCTGTGTCAAAAGAAGTGTGGTCAGCAGGTTGAGGAAGGTGATTCTTCCCCTCTACTCTGCTCTGGTCACAGAATCACAGAATAACCAGATTGGAAGAGACCCACTGGATCGTCGAGTCCAACCATTCCCACCAATCCCTAAATCATGCCCTTAAGTACCTCATCCACCCTCACCTTAAACAGCTCCAGGAACGGTGACTCAACCACCTCCCTGGGCAGACTGTTCCAATGCCTAACCACCCTGTCCGTGAAGAATTTTTTCCTAATCTCAAGCCTAAATCTCCCCTGGCGGAGCCTGAGGCCATTCCCTCTTGTCCTGTCCCCTGTCACTTGGCAGAAGAGGCCAGCACCCTCCTCTCCACAACCTCCCTTCAGGTAGTTGTAGAGAGTAATAAGGTCTCCCCTCAGCCTCCTCTTCTCCAGGCTAAACAACCCCAGCTCTCTCAGTCGCTCCTCATAAGATTTGTTCTCCAGCCCCTTCATCAGCTTTCTTGCTCTTCTCTGGACTCGCTCCAGAGCCTCAACATCCTTCTTGTGGTGAGGGGCCCAGAACTGAACACAGTACTTGAGGTGCGGTCTCACCAGTGCCGAGTACAGAGGGAGAATAACCTCCCTGGACCTGCTGGTCACATCGTTTCTGATACAAGCCAAGATGCCATTGGCCTTCTTGGCCACCTGGGCACACTGCTGGCTCATGTTCAGTCGGCTGTCAACCAACACCCCCAGGTCCTTCTCCTCCTGGCAGCTTTCCAGGCAGGCTTCTCCTAGTCCGTACCTCTGCTTAGGGTTGTTGTGCCCCAAGTGCAGGACTCGGCATTTGGCCTTGTTAAACCTCATGCCATTGGTCTCAGCCCAGCAGTCCAGCCTATTCAGGTCCCTTTGCAGAGCCTCCCTACTCTCCAGCAGATCCACACTTCCACCCAGCTTGGTGTCGTCTGCAAACTTGCTAAGGGGGCAAGTATGTATGATTTGTGAAAACCCACCTGGAGTATTGTGTTCAGTTCTGGAATCCTCAGCATAAGAAGGATATGGAACTGTTGGAACAGTTCCATAGGAGGTTTACAAAAATAGTTAGAAGGCTGGAGCATCTCTCATATGAGGAAAAGCTGAGAGAATTGGGCTTGTTCATCCTGGAGAAGAGAAGGCTCCAGGGAGACCTTATAGCAGACCTTTCAGTACCTGAAGGGGGACTACAAAAAAGTTGGGGATGGACTTTTCAACATCATGTAGTGATAGGACTGGGGCAATGGCTATAAACTGGAGAGGGGAAGATTTAGACCAGTCATAATGAGGAAAATTTTCACAATGAGAGTGGTGAGGCACTGGAACTGGTTGCCCAAGGAAGTTGTGGATGCCCCCTCCCTGGAAGTGTTAAAGGCCAGGATGGATGGAGCCTTGGGCAGCCTGATTTAGTGGGAGATGTCCCTGCCCATGGCAGGGTAGTTAAAATTAGATGATCTTCAAGGTCCCTTCCAACTCAAACTGTTCTACAGTTCTATGATGCTATGATTATGGTGACCCTGTACTTCATGAAATTATTTCAGTGTATTATGAAATAAGATTTGGGGATGCCTGGTATTCAAAGCAGAGGAGAGACAGTGCTCTCTCTTCCAGCTTCCTCTTCATTCTGGTATAAGTACAATCTGGCCCCACCATCACCTTGGGGTACAAACAGAGATAGAGGCTTGAACAGGAAGAAAGAACTGAAAAAAACTCATGAGTTTGTCATGGCCTAGTGTTTTAGATAAAACTCATTTTTAAATAAAGTGTGACTTTGTGGGATTTGCTATTACTTACTGCATGGAGGAATTGTATGAGGGAAAATCAGGTTACACGAGTTTATAGCTGAGGAATTATATGTGCTCATAGCAGAAAGATTAAATGAGCACACTTGGTTCCCTCTGTCACTTAGCCCAGATCTGAAAGTTTCATAGCACTAATCCGCAATTCACTCTCATCTAAGCATCTGGAGTGAGTTTGCTCCAGAGTTCAAACCTGAGGTTTCTCTAAGCAAACTCTCAGACATCAAGTTTTATAGAATAAATAATTTAATAGAGGGATATAGGTCTGACTCCAGAGAGAGAGTAATTCCATAGGGAGAGGCCAACATGAACAAAGAACCCCCTAGACAGTTATACCCATACATACAATTTAACTGCCCCCTAACACCATGGTTCAGTTCAGTACTAATTTTGGAGTCCAGAGTCTTCTTGTTCCTCATTGAATTCCTTTGCTTTCTTTCAAACAGATTGTTATTTTTTTCTTGGTGCTGCTGATGTCAATGGTCTGTATCCTTGAAGTCTCTGTATTTTCCTGGTCTTCATTCATTCTGAAGGCCTTGTTTTGACTGAACAGGTTGTATGTGCTAGAGAAGTTTTTAACCGGAAATTCCCAACTTGCGGCCTAGTGCTTCAGAGACAGACTTGCTACTTATGCTAAAAAGCTAAGCAAAGAGCTTACTAAATCACACACTATTATAACTCTAAATGACATATTCTATTTAAAACGTTTCTTATTTAGGCTAAACAACTAATCCCTATTAAAGAGCATAATTGCCTGGTCATGCAGTCCAGCTGCCATCCAAGGAAGTTGGGGCTCACCAATGATTTGTAAATGTGATTTGTAAAATATCTCATTGCTTTGAGAAACACTCTTGAGGGATGTCTCAGTGCAGGGGGAGATCATCACCATGCAGCCACACTGCCTAGCCAGGCGAGCTCAAAGAAGACCCACTTAGGCTGACATTTTTAGGAGATAAAAGCAGTTGACTCATAGTCAAATTGCACATAATAGAGCTATGCAGAAGTCTCCTTAACATTGTTCACTGTATTGCTCTTCTCTTTGCAGATTTCCCAGAGAAGATCATAGGCTGGCTGTGGGCAGGTCTTTACCACCTCTAGAACCTGAAAAAACCCACTGCTGGTTTGAGTAAAGGGTGAGGGAGCAAGAGAGATTCATTGTATGATTTGCTGCTTATACATCGCTGCTGAGTTAAGGTAATGAAGCTGTTAATTAAACCACATCTTTTGCATTTTTGGTTCCTTTTGCATGCCAGGAACTACAGTTGTGTTTGGTTGGTACTCCCCTTGGTGTACTCATTACTTTCATTAGTAGCTTTGTTCCAGCGGTTAATCATTTGCATTGTTGAAATTGAGAGTAAAATATTGTAAAAGTGACTAATTTCTTGTTTTAATTTATCTTACTTTAATTTTCCTGCCACTGGTTCTTGTTATGACTTATCCCACTAATGAAGATAAACCGATTAATATCCAGTGGAACTGCCAGCACACTTTATTCAGGTCACCTTTCAGTCTCATTCCTGACAGTTTAAATAGATGCTGCTTCTGAAGTCTTGCATAACAAGTCACTTTTGTGCAGCACTTTGACAACATTTGAAGCTCTGCTCTGTACCTTCTTGAGTTCCACAGGTGAACCCCAGATCAGTGTGGAGCAAAGTAACACTAATTTCAGCACTACTGGACCTACTGGCAAGTTCCTTGCTCCCTGTACTTACCTGCATCTATGTGCCCAAGGTGTGGGCAGAGCAGGTCAATAGGTTAAGTATGCCGAGGCAGAAGATACATGGGATATGACGGTAGAGGGTAGGAAACACCCATGAAGGAGGGCCTCTTGCGGGACAGGGCTATAAAGGCAGACTGCGTAATCAATAAAAGTGCCATTTTGAGCTTCCTCTATATTAGAGTCTGTGTTTCAATGATCCTCGCCGGAGTGGTGCGAGAGTCTGGTACAAGGGAGTGTTTGTTGAGATGCAACAAGTGGTGACCCCAACATGATACTCGGACGGCCCCGACTGGAATGAGGAGCGTGAGTATAGCCATGGCTGAGAAGATCTTGGATATGATTGTGAGGGCCCTGAAGGAGTACAGATGTTGTACGGATATGAGGGTGAAGTCTGCGGGAATGCGCTCAATCATCCTAAGGATGTAGCGGGAAGGCTGAAGTAAGCAGCAGATGAATATAGCTATGTGAGAGACAGTGAAGCCGGAGATGTTGGAGATAACGCTATTGGGTTCTGGGGAGAAGTTAAAGGATATAGGAAAACTTATTAAATTGGTAACAGTAATGACAGAGGAAAAATCGGTTTTACAGCAAGCACAGGCTGATTTAGGGCCAGAAGCAACAGTTGCAGAGCGGCCCCAGGTATTCGCATGTCAGTGTGAAATCGACAGGAGGGCTGACAATCCCTTTGATCCGGATCCGAGAGACACCAAGAAGGAGCCTGATCCACCACCACCACCACCACCACCACCACCCACCCCGTCCCTCCGACCAATGAACACAAGTCAGGAGGGAGGCACAGCAGCAGGGAGAAGTTGAAATACTGCCAGGTTTCATTTGTGCACCTGAGGGCAGTCTGTGCTGGGAACTAATTAGTTACAATGTGATACAGGAAATTCCAAAAGCTGCAAGAGAGAGCTTGCTGGCTGCTCTAGAGCAGAGCCGCCTGGTCGGCAGGTTGAGGTGGGGGGGTGCTACCCTGGGCTGAGGGGGGCTCTGCTTTTATAAAGATACTGTATGTTGGAAAGCTGAGACAGGCGTGATCCATATATGGTGTTTATAGATAGATCAAAGGATGTGCTGAGCAGTTACAGAAGCCTTGATTTTGCAATCTGTGACACACAAAAAAAAAAATAATTCCTAATGACAAATATAGAACGATATGGTGCGGTCTGACAACTCCTACAACAACAGCTGGGATCATTTACCTATCAAGAGCAGTTGGTAGCTGCTGCCCTGACTGTAATCTGGGACAGAAATACGTTCTGTTAGAGATGTGGCAAGAAAGTACATTTTAAAAGGGACTGCCACACGCAATACAGGATAGAGGGCCTAAAATCTGCCCTCAGTGTGGACAGGGTAAACATTTTGCCAGTTGGTGCAGATCAACATGGGATAAGAACGGGACAGTGTTGTCGGAAAACCAGGAGCAAAGCACAGTTCAGAGGCACGTACCGACACAGATGCCTCCACAGCAAGCAGCAGCTCTCATCTCAGAGCAAGAACCAGAGGCAGCACAGAGATAGACGTGATCACCACCATCGCAGTAGTGCTGCAAACGTCTGCCCTTCATACAATAACATGGGACGTAAAAAGACCGTTGGGATTGGCTTTACTGCCTTGTAATTAGAATGGTTATCAATAATTCGGTTGAGAATCTTTGTTTTACCTGGGGTCATTGATGCAGGCTGTACTGGAATCATTCAAGCAAGGGTATGCATGCTGTCTCCACTAATGTTATGAACACCATTTCCACTAGTATTAATACCGAAGGATAGTCGGATAGTGTATTTAATTTTGTTCAAAGAGGCTGTGTTCCAAGCTGACTCTGTAGAGCATGGCTCACAAGGATTTGAGTCCATATGAATCCCTGAAATACATTTGGCTCAGTCTCTACAAACTCGGCCTCTTATGTTGAAGTGAACATTAACACAAAAGTGGGATGCCAGAACATCTTAAAATGGCTCTAGTGTAACCCTTAGTTGTGCACGTTCCACTAATTTTGTGGGGGAGAGATGTGTTAAATGCAAGGGGAATAGGCATTGCAACTATGAAAGAGTGAAAAATTGGGTACATTGCAAAATTTGGTGGAGGGGCAACTAGATCACGCGCATATAGTCCCATTTAATAGTCCTTGGAACACACCTGTCTTTATGATAACAAGAAAGACACGGGAAAGTGGTGATTGCTTCATGATCTCTGAGCAGTGAATGCTCAATTGGGAGGTATGGGGGCACTGCAGCCAGGACTGCCTCAAGCATCCATCATACCGGAAGGCTGGCCGATCATCATCTTGGATGTACAAGACTGTTTTCCTCGATACCATTACACCCTGCTGATTCGAAGCAATTTGCCTTTACAATGCCCAGTACTAATTTGCAAGCCTCTGCTAAACGATGTCAATGGATGGTATTGCCACAAGGCATGAAGAATTCCCCCACCATCTGGCAGATAATGGTATCTCAGATGTTAGACGGCATCTGACAACATGCATTTGATGCATATTTCCTACCTTACATTGATGACATTCTGCTGGCTGCCAAGGATAAGGGGAGCTTGGAGCAGCTATATGAACATGTGACTCACACCTTGGAGGATCAAGGGTTGCATATTACAGGTGCAAAGGCTTAAAGAGTGGGAGACAAACAGTCTTTGGGAGCATATTGAACATTATGACCCACAGGTCTCGTTACAGTGGCTGGAGGCAAAAGGGGTAGAACTGGCGCTCCTTGCCTTCCCAGGTCAACCACTAAACATAGTCACGGACTCGCTGTACGTCTTTACCATCTGCCAGAAACTTATCCATATGCATTTCACCACTACGGAAGCGGCCATGTTACTGAGCCAAGCAGGGCAACTTCGAAGTGAAAAGGCGGCAGTTATACATACTCCTTCTCATCAAAAGCTCCCTGGATTGTATAAGGCAGGAAATGACCGAGCAGATGCCACCGCCAAGGTCTGGGCCTTGCATGAGGCAACACAGCTGCATGATGAACTGCATCTTGGTGCTGTTGCATTGGCAAGGGCATGTAAAATTTCAAGACCATGTGCGAGAGAAGTTGTTCAAGCTTGCCCTTATTTTTGAACTGGTCCCCTCTGGGAAGCAGGCATAAACCCCAGGGGTGTTGAGGAAAACCAAATTTGGCAGACTGGTGTTAAGGAATTTGCGCCCTTTAGGCCTCAGCGATTCCTGCAGGTCGCTATTGACACGTACAGTACAGTGATCATGGCCACCTCACATGCAAGAAATACCGCGAGAGCCATGATTCTACGCTGGTTAACATGTATGGCATGGCTGGGTAAACCAGAGGTTCTAAAAACAGATAATGGGTCCAACTATACGGTGCTTTAACCCGTCAAAGGGCAGAATGATGGGGCATTCAGTTGAAAATGGGCATTTCTGGGAATAGTCAAGGGCAGGCGATTGTGGAGTGAGCATATGGGACACTCAAGTGTTTACTGATGCAGCTAGGGGAGGGGGAAGGACACCTCCCTGGAAGGGTGATTCCCGGGGCACAGCAGGATCTCCTCCTAGCAAAAGCCTCATATGCTCTCAACCATCATGAACGCAGCAAACACATCCCAATTTTCAAACATTTTTCCCTTTTGCGGGCAGAGACTAACTATCCCCAGGTGCACGTTCAATTCCTGAGTGCTTTGATATGGGAGCTGGGGTGGAAATTGTGTGTCTTAGGGTGAGGATACTCTGTGGTAGAGAGACACGGAGAGATTAAGTGGGTGCCTGCATCCTTAGTGCACCCAGACAAGACCTCGGAGGGTGGGATGCCTACCGCCGTGTCAGAAAGGGAACAGGGAGTTGACTAACCATGACCTCAAGTGTTTTGTAGGTTAGAGCCTAATCGCGGTTCAGCACTATTTGCCAGAAGCATATCTACTGATATATGGCCTGGCCCTGACAGCTGGGAACCTTTGTGAGCAAGACACTGGTGAAAATTGATAGGTGCAGTGGGCATGTGCAAGGAATTTGACTTAGATGTGCCTATATCTGCCAGCAGTTCGTGCAGTAGGGCAAATGTGTGCCCTTTTCGTGCCACAACCGACTACAGGGGGTTTACCATATGTGAAATTGATATAAGCCTTATTGGATAATGCATGTGCATATTTCATGTGTTGTATGTTCCCGGTACCATGTAGCATTGTAAAAGTGTGGATCTAATAGTGATAACCAATTGTATGAATGTATTCGGCTAGCTGAGAAATGAGTGTTCGTGTGTGTGTGTGTGTGTGTGTGTGTGTGTTTGAAGTACTTCAAACATTTGTGAGACTTAGAAACTGGTTTTGATTAATCTTGAAAATATATCTCTGGGACCTTTCAATCTCAAACGTCCACTAAGCCGGCAACCAGGTAGATTTACCTGGGGATCTTTGGAATGGAAGTCTTCAGAAGGAAAACGTTTAAAATACCTAGCAAAACATACAAAAACTGCCTGACCTTGCAGCTGTATGTGTGTGAGTTACCCCCACCCCCCCGCCGCCCTTCTCCTTCCTTTCTAGGTTTTTTTTTTACTTTCATCTTTGAAGAAGTCCAGAGGAGTTAACAGTGTTATCTCTCTCGGGGAATGCCAATTTGCGAGAACCCTCTACATTCCAGGGTCACTTGCCAGCAACTCCTGGGTCCTAGTGGAGACAACCTTTAGGGATAAATGAGCCAATGTTACAGGAAAATTCAAATGATTCATTCCAAATTATTTAATGGATATTTTACCACTTCAACCTTAAAAATGAGCAACAAACAGAAACATAGTCACTAGGTTTAAAATTATTACAATGATAATCACCAAGGGAAGAAAAGGAAGTATTCAGTTATTAGGTCAAGACTCAACAATCATTTATATCCTGATGACAAAATATGCTAAGTGCTGCGTGGCAGGGGGGAATCAGGAGAGACACTACAAAACAGATTGATGAAGGTGCAATATGTAATGAATCTTTTGCGATTAGCAGGAGATGATAAAATTGTGCCGATGTTGAAGCATATGCAAACCATATCGTCAAAATTAGAGAGAGTGTAAGACAATGTGAAAGTGCTATTGAAAAACAGTTATTATGGGCACTGGACAGGTCTGTATTAGCTACGAACATGGGACGAGGTTATGCTTGTGTTTTCACAGATACAGGACCACTTTGCGCACCTGCAAGATGGAGCAAGCAATGTTGCTGTGTGACAACTGTTAAGCCTCAACCACAAAATCAGTTGATAAGAATGAGGAGGAATGTTATATTTAACGGTGTTAATTGCTTTAACAATTACCCTGTGTGTTACAGTGTATACAATATCAAGTCAATCATATATTTCACCTGAACACTTTAGCCATCGGAAAACAAAAAGGGAACGTTTTTGCAGAGAAGAAGGCCTTGAAACAGAGAACTGAAAGATAAACAAAGGCCAGTTCAGTGAGGAGAAAAGACAGCCTTCTGGTAAGCAGCTGGAAGGAATACAAGAGCCAGTTCAGCGGGAACGAGTACCAGCTGACAGAAAAACAATTGAAGAGAACTATCAACATTGTTCATTTTACTGTAACTTGGTTTCTTGGCGTGAGCAGTAGTTTAGCCAATAATGTGTTAGTACTAGCTTTATGGACAGTTACCTTTAATCAATAATACAGTGTAGAACGGGGGCCGGGTGCAACTCTGGCCATCTTGGCTTGGTGGCCAGGGAGCGATTTGGGTGGGGGACGGAATGCTCTGGCTGATGCTTTGCGGGGTGTATGGGACTGGTTTGCATCATTTAGTTTAAAGGAATGGATCCCATGGGGTGTTACAGCTTTGTTTCTTCTATTATTGCTTCCAATTATTTGAGTTGTGCATTTCGATGTCTTCTCGCATGTACGTGTGGCATGCAGCATGTCTCTGCTGTTCAATGTGTGCTACTCCTGCAAGTGGAGGGCCTCTAAAGGCAGGCTGCATAATCAATAAAGGTGCCATTTTGAGCTTCCTCTATATTAGAGTCAGTGTCTCAATGGTCCTCTCCAGAGTGGTGCTAGAGTCCGGTACAGGGGGGTGTTTGTTGAGATGCAACACCAAGGACCACAAAAACCTTTTGGTCAAAGTTTTGCTTGGTTTGATCTGGTCACTCATTCAGTAGCAACATATATGACCCCTATAGCTGTTGTTTTCAGTAAAGTTATTTTCCATTCTAGAGATCTAATTCTCTTATTTTTTTTCCTACGTATAAAACTTTGATGATATTATTTTAATTGTCTTTTTAAACTGTGTGGTCAGTTTATGAAACCAATCCTCATCTTTTAAGCATACTGCCAATGTTTATGTCCTCCACAAATTCTACAAGTTCTTCCTATCTCTATATATATATAATTTAAACAAGAAGCTATTTAGAAAGTTATTGAATGCCTTTGAATTCACTACCAAGAACTTGCAGAAACTCCCTAAGCAAAACCCATTTAATAACAGTTTCCCATTTATGTGGGGTTTTTTGGATCAGCATGTTAATCAGTTTTTGATTTAGCTACATGTTTCTCACTGATATCTCACAGCATAAATCTTTTTGTCAGAATTTTAGTTATTAAATACATAAAAATTATACATTCATACATTAATGCCTCATTCATACATGCAAAATGACTCGGTAATAATTCAGCTAAATGGTTACCTTTTTGAGAGAAATTTGTAAAAGGTTTAGTTGACAAGACTTATTTGCTAAGCTCATATTGAATGGCATTAATTATATTCCTAAACAATACTTGCAGTAAACAATCCATCAAATAAAATATGTTTGTACACTGTATTAAGCCTCTATCAAGAGAAGTCAGTAGGAGTGTTTCCATTGATCCTGTGGACTTGGAATAAGGCCTTTATCAAACACTCTCAAATAATGTGCACATTAATTTCAAAAAGCAGTGTGTTCACTGGCATATCACGAACGTGTAGAGGACTAGATTTAGTGAAAAGGCTTTCTTGCTACAAATGATTCATCTGGCTTCAGAAGATATATATATATAAAGAGTACTGAAATACTGGAGTTAACACTATTTCATGGTTTTCCCTTCGCACCTCAAGTTTACAGACATTGTTCATATTGTGTTGCCTCTTTACAGACAGCACTGCTAAAAGAAGTGGAATACTTCAAACGTGAGTAAGCAGATAAATAACAAAAGGCTCATGGGTTGGTCTTGGTAGGAATTCTTTAGAAAATGCTAGATGAGAAAATTAATACCTTGTTGCTAAGTTACCTTTGTTTCGTTTAGTGCCATAATTATTTGTTGTTTAAAGAAACGCATTGACATTTCCCCCGTAGTCCCTGCCATATGAAAGGCAGGCTTTTAAGATTCTCTTATGAGACGTGTATGTTTATAATATACACCGTTAGGTTCTCCAAGTGCAGGAATCAACATCCTATGAGATAATCAAGACATTTCAGGTTTCAAAAAATTCTGCTGTGCCATTCCAAGATACTTCTAATTTTCCTGACAGTTTACTTTTAGATGCAAATATAATTCTAACTGCTTCATAATATATTTCCCTACTTTTTATTCGATCGGGAAATGTGCAGGATAAAATTATCTGCCTTACACTTTAATTACTATGTAGAACAGTTGTTCCCTTCTGGAAAGTTAACAAAACAGATGGTATGACTGAATAGGCTCATATTTCTAGTTTTTAATCACATTCAGTACCAGAGGTATTATTTCAGTCCATATGATTTTTGATATATTTACCTTAAAAACAATAAGGAAATAGCATAAATTGTAATTGAGGGGAAAAGCAAATGCCACCCTAAATATGTGTATTTGCAGACATGTGGAAATGGTTTCCTGAATTGTGTGAAAGCCATTTTTACCTAAAGACTTCAAAGTATATTGCAAACTTTGAACATCACAAAGCTGCAGGGAGGATAGAAATGTTAATCTTTTCTTCTTGAAAGAGTGAGGTTAAATGACACTTGAAACAAGTACAGAGAAATTAAGTGACTCAATCAAAGTCATGAACTGAGTCAGTAACAGAGCTAGGGACAGTACCAGGATCCAGTATTGGATTTTGATTCTTAATAATGAGAAAATCTGAAGACAAGATAGGAAATTTTTACTATTCTCTCTTCTTCTTCCAGCATCAGTCACATCCTGGCATCTGAAACATGTGGGTATAGAAATAACTAAGAAAGAATTTTGCACAAAGCAACAGTGCAGCGGCAGCAGGTTTGTGCAGACACTAGGATCACAGAATCACAGAATAACCAGATTGGAAGAGACCTACTGGATCGTCGAGTCCAACCATTCCCACCAATCCCTAAATCATGCCCTTAAGTACCTCATCCACCCTCACCTTAAACAGCTCCAGGGACGGTGACTCAACCACCTCCCTGGGCAGACTGTTCCAATGCCTAACCACCCTGTCCGTGAAGAATTTTTTCCTAATCTCAAGCCTAAATCTCCCCTGGCGGAGCTTGAGGCCATTCCCTCTCATCCTGTCCCCTGTCACTTGGGAGAAGAGGCCAGCACCCTCCTCTCCACAACCTCCCTTCAGGTAGTTGTAGAGAGTAATAAGGTCTCCCCTCAGCCTCCTCTTCTCCAGGCTAAACAACCACAGCTCTCTCAGTCGCTCCTCATAAGATTTGTTCTCCAGCCCCTTCAGCAGCTTTGTTGTTCTTCTCTGGACTCACTCCAGAGCCACAACATCCCTCTTGTGGTGAGGGGCCCAGAACTGAACACAGTACTCGAGGTGCGGTCTCACCAGTGCCAAGTACAGAGGGAGAATAACCTCCCTGGACCTGCTGGTCATGCCGTTTCTGATACAAGCCAAGATGCCATTGGCCTTCTTGGCCACCTGGGCACACTGCTGGCTCATGTTCAGTTGGTTGTCAACCAACACCCCCAAGTCCTTCCCCTCCTGGCAGCTTTCCAGCCCAGCTTCTCCTAGTCTGTACCTCTGCTTAGGGTTGTTGTGCCCCAAGTGCAGGACTCGGATTTTGGCCTTGTTAAACCTCATGCCGTTGGTCTCAGCCCAGCAGTCCAGCCTGTTCAGGTCCCTTTGCAGAGCCTCCCTACTCTCCAGCAGATCCACACTTCCACCCAGCTTGGTGTCATCTGCAAACTTGCTAAGGGAGCAAGTATGTATGATTTGTGAAAACCCACCTGGAGTATTGTGTTCAGTTCTGGAATCCTCAGCATAAGAAGGATATGGAACTGTTGGAACAGTTCCATAGGAGGTTTACAAAAATAGTTAGAAGGCTGGAGCTCCTCTCATATGAGGAAAGGCCTCCCTACCCTCCAGCAGATCGACACTTCCACCCAGCTTGGTGTCATCTGCAAACTTGCTAAGGGAGGACTCAATGCATTCATCCAGGTCGTTGATAAAGACATTAAACAGGACTGGACCCAGGACTGAGCCCTGGGGAATCACACTTGTAACTGGCCTCCAGCTGGATTTAACTCCGTTTGCCACCACCCTCTGGGCCCGGTCATTCAACCAGTTTTTCACCCAGGAGACTGTGCACCCGTCCAAGCCAGAGGCTGACAGTTTCCGAAGCAGAATGCTGTGAGAAACTGTATCAAAGGCTTTACTAAAGTCCAGGAAGACCACATCCACAGCCTTTCCCTCATCCAAGAGTTTAGTTACTCGGTTATAGAAGGTGATCAGATTACTCTGGCAAGACCTGCCTTTCAGGAACCCGTGTTGACTGGGCCTGATCACCCAGTTCTCTTGCAAGTGTTTCTTGATAGCACACAAGATCACCCGCTCCATGACTTTCTCCGGTACCGAGGTCAGACTGACAGGCCTGTAGTTTCCCGGATCCTCCCTGTGCCCCTTCTTATAGATGGGCACGGCATCAGCCAGCCTCCAGTCCAGCGGATCCTCCCCAGTCATCCAGGACTGTTGGAAGATGATGGAAAGGGGTTTGGCCAGCACATCCGCCAGTTCCCTCAAAACTCTTGGGTGGACTCCATCTGGCCCCATAGACTTGTGGGCATCTAGCTGGGCAAGCAAGTCTCTAACCACCTCCTCTTGGACCTTGGGAATCTCATACTTCTCATCCAACCCTTGGGGTTGTGCACAGAGGGAACAATTTTCGTTACTGTTAAAGACTGAGGCAAAGTAGGCATTGAGCACTTCAGCCTTGTCTTCGTTCCCTGTTACTCTTGCTCCCTCTGCATCTACTAGGGACTGGAGATTCTCCCTAGCCCTCCTTTTGCTGTTGATGTATTTGTAGAAAGACTTTTTGTTGTCTTTCATAGTCTTGGCCAATCGCATTTCTAGTTGGGCCTTAGCCCTCCTGACTTTTTCCCTGCACATTCTCACTTCCTCCCTACAGTCCACCCAGGATGCCTGCCCCTTCCTCCAGAGGTCGTAGACCCTCCTCTTCCTATTGATGTCTCTCAGGACCTCCCTACTCAACCACGCTGGTTTCTTACCCCTCCAGCTACTTTTCCAGAACTTGGGGATGGCTTTCTCCTGAGCTGCTAGGAGTTCCTTCTTGAAGAGCGCCCAGCCCTCATGGACACCTTTGCCTTCAAGGAGCGCCTCCCATGGGACTTTTCTGGCCAGCCTTCTAAACAGCCCAAAGTCTACTCTCTGAAAGTTGAGGGTGACTGTTCTGCTAACGACCTTCTTCATCTTACCCTGCACTGAGAACCCTATCATCTCATGATCACTTTGCCCCAAGCATCCTCCAACCTTCACATCCCCCACCAGTCCTTCTCTGTTCACCAACAGCAGGTCCAGGAGGGCACCGTCCCTTGTCGGTTCGTTCACCAGCTGTGTGAGGAAGTTGTCTTCCACACACTCCAGGAACCTCCGGGACTGCTTCCTTTCTGCTGTATTATACTCCCAGCCTATATCTAGGAAATTGAAGTCTCCCACAAGGACTAGAGGTAGCGATTTTGAGACTACACTCAGTTGTTTGTAGAAGAGCTCATCAGCTGCTTCTTCTTGGCTGGGTGGTCTATAGCAGACTCCCATCACAATCCCTTCCTGCCCATGGGCTCCTCTGGTTTTTACCCACAGGCACTCAGTCCCATCTTGACCGTAGTCCAGTTCGAGGGTATCAAAGCCCTCTCTAACATAGAGGGCTACTCCGCCTCCTCTTCTGCCCTTCCTGTCCTTCCTGAAGAGGTTATACCCCACCATGGGTGCGCTCCATAGTGTGTCCTGTGGTTGTCAGCATGAAGTGGTGAAGTACCTCTTCAGTGCTTATAAACAGTATAGTTTAGAACTTCTGGGTAAGGATTAGGGGACAGACAATTAAAACGGATGTTTTTGTGGGAGTCTGCTATAGGTCACCCAACTAGGGTGACAATACTACTGAGTTATTCTTTAAGGAACTAGAGGATGCTTCCAAGTCATCTGCCCTTGTACTTATGAAGGACTTCAGTTTTCCAGATATCAACTGGGAGTACCACACAGCTGGTACAAACAGGTCCAAAAGATTCCTAAACTCTCTAGATGATAATTTCATGGCATAGCTGCTGAGGGAACAGACAAGGAAAGGTGCCTTCCTTGATTTGTTGCTAATTAACAGAGAGGGTCTCCTGAGTCAAGAGGCACCTGGAGGCTGCTTTGGTCACAGCAACCACAAAGCAATCAAGTTTAGCACCTATGGTAACAGGAAGAAAACTGACAGCAAGACCTCAACTCTGGATATTAGGAAAACAGGCTTCAGGTTGCTCAAGGAACTGCTTAGTAAGGTCCCCTGGGAAAATGTTTTTGAAGGTGCTGGGGTCCATTGATGCTAGTAACTTTTTAAGTACCATCTCCTAAGACAATAGGACTAGGCAGTGGAAACAAGAACAGGTGACATGGGAAGACTACAGAAATTCTCTTCACCACTGTAGGGCAGAAATTTGTGCAGCCAAAACTCATGGAAGAGATCTTCCTAGAATCTATGCTAAAGCACATGGAGGATGGGGAGATGATGGAGCCAGCATGACTTCACCAAGAGCAAGTCCTGCCTGACCAATCTAGTGGCTTTCTATGATGGGGTGATTATATCAGTGGACACAGGAAAACCAACAGATGTAATCTATCTAGACTTCTGTAAAGTCCTTGACATGGTGTCCTTCTAAACCAAATCTATCATACAGCTGGATAAACACATAATGTAGTGGGTGAACAATTGGCTCATGGGTTGGGCTCAGGGGGTCATAATGAATGGAATTATATCAGGCTGGCAACCAGTCACTAGCAGGGTTCCGCGGGGACTGGTCATAGGATGAGTACACTTTAATTTCTTCATAAATGATCTGGATGCAGGACATGAAGGTTTACTAACCAGTTTCACTGATGGCAAGAAACTAGGGAGAGCTGTTGACAGTCTTCACAGAATTACAGAAACACAGAATCACAGAATAACCAGGTTGGAAGAGACCCACCAGATCATCGAGTCCAAACATTCCCACCAACCACTAAACCATGCCTCTCAACACTTCGTCCACCCATACCTTAAACACCTCCAGGGAAGGTGAATCAACCACCTCTCTGGGTAGCCTGTTCCAGTGCCAAATGACCCTTTCTGTGAAAAAATTTTTTCCTAATGTCCAGCCTAAATCTCCCCTGGTGGAGCTTGAGGCCATTTCCTCTTGTCCTGTCCCCTGTCACTTGGAAGAAGAGGCCAGCTCCCTCCTCTCCACAACCTCCCCTCAGGTAGTCATAGAGAGCAATGAGGTCTCTTCTCAGTCTCCTCTCCTCCAGGCTAAACAACCCCAGCTCTCCAAGCTGCTCCTCATAAGGCCTGTTCTCCAGCCCCTTCACCAGCTTCATTGCCCTTCTCTTGACACACTCCAGAGCCTCAGCATCCCTTTTGTGGTGAGGGGCCCAGAACTGAACACAGTATTCAGGAGCAGTCTCACCAGTGCCGAGTACAGAGGGAGAATAACCTCCCTGGACCTGCTGGTCACTCCATTTCTGATACAGGCCAGGATGCCATTGGCCTTCTTGGCCACCTGGGCACACTGCTGGCTCATGTTCAGTCTCTGTCAACCAACACCCCCAGGTCTTTCTCCTCCAGGCAGCTTTCTAGACAGACTTCTCCCAGTCTGTAGCACTGCACAGGGTTGTTGTGCCCCAAGTGCAGGACCCGGCATTTGGCCATGTTAAACCTCATGCCATTGGACTCTGCCCAGCGGTCCAGCCTGTTCAGGTCCCTTTGCAGAGCCTCCCGACCCTCCAGCAGATCCACACTTCCACCCAGCTTAGTGTCATCTGCAAAAGGGTGCACTCGATGCCTTCATCCAGATTGTTGATAAAGACATTGAATAGGGCTGGACCCAGAAGTGAGCCCTAGGGAACCCCACTTGTAACTGGCCTCCAGCTGGATTTAACATCATTTACCACCACTCTCTGGGCCCAGCCATCCAACCAATTTTCCACCCAGGAGAGTGTGCGTCTGTCCAGGCCAGAGGCCGACAGTTTCTGAAGCAGAATGCTATGAGAAACTGTTTCAAAGGCTTTACTGAGATCCAAGAAGATCACATCCACAGCCTTTCCGTCGTCCAGTAGCCAAGTCACTTGGTCATAGAAGGCGATCAGGTTAGTTTGGCAAGATCTGATTTTTGTAAACCTGTGTTGACTGGGCCTGATCACCCGGTTCTCTTGCATGTGCTTCATGATAGCACTCAAGATCACCTGTTCCATGACTTTCACTGGCACTGAGGCCTCTGTCTTGAGGGCAAAGAGGCCCTGCAGAGGGACCTAGATACATTGGAGATCTGGGCAAGCAGTAGTCACATGAATTTTAATAAGAGCAAGTGCCCGGTTTTGGACCTGGGACAGTGTGCCGTGGCAGCCAAGAGAGCCAACAATATCCTGGGGTGAATCAAGCATAGTAATGTCAGCTGGTACAGGGAACTGATTGTACTGCTCTACTCTGCACTAATGCGGCCCCACCTCTAGTATTGTGTGCAGTTTCAGGAGTCACAGCTTAAAAAGGATATCAAGCTGAGAATGTCCAGAGGAGGGCCACAAAGGGAGGGTTCTAGAGGGGAAGTCATATGAGGAGAAGCTGTAGTCACTTGGTCTGCTCAGCTTGGAGAAGAGGAGACTGAGGGGAGATCTCATAACAGTTTTCTGCTTCTTCAAAAGGGAAGGACAAGAAGCGAGTGCTGATCTCTTTTTCTGTGATGACCAATGGTAAGACCCAAGGGAATGGCAGGAAGATGTGCCAGGGGAGGTTTAGGTTGGACATTAGGAAAATATTCTTTACTCAGAAGGCAGTGGAGCACTGGAATAGGCTCCCCAGGGAGGTAGTCATGGCACCAAGCCTAACAATACTAAGAAGTATTTAGACAATGCACTCAGACACATAGTATAAATTTTGGGGTTGTCATATGCAGGGATAGAAGTTGGACTCAATAATCCTTGTGGGTTCCTTCCAAGTCAAGTCATTCTGTAATTCTGTGGTACTAATGGAAGTCACAAAAAGATGTAAAAGAGAGCATTTAAGCCCTTCCTGTATTACCTTTTGACTCATATGTACTAAATCTGCAAGCATAATTTTTTTAAAAAAAAAATCTAGATTCATAAAATCTGTGCTTGGAGACAGATGCATTGAGTCTGTAGTACCAATATAATATAGAATCATAGAATCATAGAATCATTAGGTTAGAAAAGACCTTTGAGATCATACCCCACCATACCTGTCTACTACTAAATCATATCCCTGAGCACTTCAACTAGCTGTCTTTTATACACCTCCAGAAATAAGTGACTCAATCACCTCCCTGGGCAGCCTGTTCCAGTGCTTGGTAACCCTTTCAGTGAAGAAAGTTTTTCTAATATCCAATTTGAACCTCCCCTGGCACACTTCGAAGCCATTCTTTCTCATCCTAACACCTATCACTTGGGAAAACAGACCAACACCCACCTCCCTACAACTTCCATTCAGATAGTTGTAGACAGTGATAAGGTCTCCCCCCAGCCTCCTCTTCTCTAGGCTAAACTACTCCAATTTCCTCAGCTGCTCCTCATAAAGCTGGTTGTCCAGCCCCTTCACAAGCTTTGTTGCCCTTCTCTGGACACACTCCAGGACCTCAATGTCTTTCTTATAGTAAGGAGCCCCAAACTGAACACAGTATTCAAGATGTAGCCTCATCAATGCTAAGTACATTGGCAGAATCACTTCACTGGTCCTGCTGGCAGTGCTGTTTCGAATACAATTCAAGATGCTATTGGTCTTCTTGGCCACCTGGGCACACTGCTGGCTCATGTTCAGTCACTGTCAACCAACACCCCCAATTCCTTCTCTGCCAGGCAGCTTTCTAGTCACTCTTCTCCAAGCATGTTGCGCTGCACAGGGTTGTTGTGTCCCAGCTGCAAGATTTTCCACTTAGCCTTGTTGAACCCCATCCCATTGCCCTCAGCCTCTCATTCCAGCATATTCAGATCCCTCTGCAGAGCCTCCTTACTTTCAAGAAGATAGACACTTCTGCTCAGTTTAGTATCGTCTGTGAACTTACTAGGGGTACATTCAATCCCTTCATCCAGGTCATTGATAAAGATATTGAGCAGGATTGGACTGAGCACTGAGCCCTGGGGAACACCACTTGTGACTGGATCCCAGCTGGATTTAACCCCATTTACCACAAGTCTCTGGGACCAGCCAACCAGACAGTTTTTTACCTAGCAGAGGGTGCACCTGTCCAGGTCAGTGGTAACCAGTTTCTCAAGCAGGATCCTGTGAGAAATGGTATCAGAGGCTTTACTTAAGTCCAGGTACATTATATCCACAGCCTTTCCCTCATTCATTAAGCAGGTCACCTTGTCATAGAAGGAGATCAGGTTAGTTTGACAGGACCTGCCTTTCATAAACCCATGCTGACTGGGCCTGACCACCCAGTGGTCTTGTGTGCTGTGCGACAGTGCATAAGATGACTTGTTCCGTCTTCCACCCCAGCACAGAGGTCACACTGACAGTCCTGTAGTTTCCCGGATCCTTCTTCCTGCCTTTCTTGTAAATGGGAGTAATGTTTGCCAGCCTCCAGTCAAGTGGAACTTTCCCAGTCAGCCAGGACTGCTGACAGATGATGGAAATGGATTTGGCAAGCATCTCCACCAGGTGTTATAGTATGAAGACACCCATGACTCAAGCCAGTAATGCATGTTTTTTAATCTAGAAAGACTCGTCTAGCAATTTTATTTTTAAAAAGGAAAAAAAAAGAAAAACAAAAGGATCTGTAGCAACTCTGTATTTTCTGCTGTATCTTGTCAAAGGAACAATAGTTCTTCCTTCATTTAAATCCTTGATTGTGTAGCCCAAAAGTTAACTACCTGAGCAATGAAAAAGCAGGGCACTGTGATAAACACATGAAAGAAGGTAGCCTATTTAGTCTAGTCAATCAAATAAGTAGGATGCCCCTTCTTTTAAAGCTCTTCCTTACACAGCAAAACAGTCACCTTATTTCTTGCTTATATCTCTTTAAATGGCAGCTGTTTCATTCTTATTTGACAATATATAGGTTCAGTGTTTTGACAAGCTATCAGAAATAAGGAGACATGTCCTTGAAAAACAGTGTGGTGGTACCTAAAGAAACACTAAGAGACAAAAAACAAATGAAAAATGTTGCATTTCTTTAATCATCTCCATTACAAGGTTACTGAATCAAAGATAAATTCATCGTTTTATTTCAGCATCATTTCACCTTGCCTTCATTGACTCCCATGCTGCATTTTTACATTTTCTACCTATTTAAGGACCTACTGAGGAACATGTTCACACGTTCCTACTCATTTATCTTTGTCACTTGTAATTACCACCGTGGTCATTTTCTTGCTTGTGCATATTCCCTCTCTACTCCTCTTTATTTCTTTCCTCTTAGGAGGAGTGTGGCACTCTTTATTCCAGCCACCCTTGGCTGTACCTTCTGCAGGAAGATCAAAGACAGGGTCATATCCATCTAATAACAAGAGAGGAAACAATACTGTAGGTGAACACTCTATTAGCCTCCTTCTTCATTTTATTCAGGTCAGTGCTCAGGGACTTTCAGATGTCTTTGAACAAATGGATGTGAAAATGAAAGACAAGTTACAAAGAAATAAGTTTCTTTTCTTACACAAGTTAGGCTGATGTGTTGAACCATGCTAGTTTTATAATAGTCTTTTCCCTGTGCAGTTCAGGGAGTATCTTTTCTGAACCATCTTCACCATTCAAAATAAAGCATAAAAATCTGCTTCCATCTTGAGACTTGCAGCTATTAAAAAATGTCCAGAGGCAATAAACTGAAGGCTTGTGTAGGATTTTGAGGACATTTATTATTGACAGGAAATCAGTCTTCCATGATAGCTGGACTACAAAAATCTCTGTAAAGAGAGAACTAATTTCTCCACTAATGTAATCAGACAAAGCTTTAGTGACTCTGGTGGTGCTGCATTAGTTTATACCAGCAGAGAATTTGAACTAAAATCTTTAATCTATTTTGTATGCCTGGAAATAAAAGTTTTGGTCACTGCACTGTAAAAGCAGCCTGAGGACTGCAGTGGAGGGGGATTTCTGACTGGGTCTTGGAACCCATCATCTGCACTGGAACTCCACTGTATGACAGTACAGCAGGAAGAACAGGGAAAGCAGTGGCCATTTAGATTCAGTTTAGGAGTCTGTTTCCATTTCTATCCATCCAATATCTCTTTACATGAATTTTTGCTTCAGCTAACCACCCTAAAGACTAAAGCAACTGTTGCAATCCTCTTAGCACATGAATTCATCTGGTATCTAGCTGAGGCAGCCTGTGCGTGTCTTGTTGAAAGCTAGATATAGTAACTAAATACAAGACATTTTCTTACTGCAATGAAACTTAGGTATGTGACAATTTTCTGCACAAAAGATTTTTCCTTTCTTTTTTTTTTTTTAAAGACAATGTACCCTATATATTTCAGAGAAAGTCAGTGAAAGCATAAAGAAATATTTTCAAAACAGAAGACAG
Source organism: Clamator glandarius (assembly GCA_033459285.1). NCBI lineage: Eukaryota > Metazoa > Chordata > Aves > Cuculiformes > Cuculidae > Clamator > Clamator glandarius. The sequence continues at coordinate 433,048 of JAUNZM010000133.1, forward strand.
AATAAACCACAAAGATGCAGTAATGACAATATATTTGAATACAATAATTTTTTCTAGTGTTGATAATGGTGTCTCAGACACTTTGCCTAATGCTGGGAATGTTTTATTAAAATCACATTTAAAAAGTGTCCTCATCATGTGTAAGGTTTCTCAAAACATCATCTCTATTGACTTTTGCATCCTCCATCTGAGAGCTTGCTCCTTAATGGTTGGACTTGATGATCCGGTGGGTCTCTTCCAACCTGGTTATTCTGTGATTTTGTGATTTTTTCCCTAATGGGATTATATGAACTCAGTTTTTCATGTGTGGAAAAGTCCCAGGCAATTTAGTAGAAAATGTATCCTTACTGCATTATTCTAGAGGATATGCTAACATTCTTTTTGGTAAAGGCTATTCTGCACCAAATTCAATAAGCTTAAGTGTGGTCTCAAAATCCACAAATCATTAATTTCTCATCTCAGTAGGCCATCTAAATAAATGTCTAACTTCGTGAATATGGGTACTATATTTGTAGTTATTGAGTGTAATTTATCACATGGCTAACCCTAAGATAATGGTAACAGCTTTGCTAAATTAGGATCATCACAGATATACAATCCATAAGGATTTTAATTGTATTCCCTTAACATAGCAAAATATAAAATTCTGTTGCTGCATTAACAGTGTTTAATGACATTAGTTGAACCATTCAGTCATCTTGCATTGATAAAGAATATTCCGTCTTCCAAGGCTTCTTTGGTTAGTTGTTGTGGTTCACTGTATTTTTTTTTTAATTAATTGTGTTAGTCATGTCATTTTGGATTATTAGGATGGTAATATGTATTGTATTAGGCCTGCTTGTCTCAGTAGAACTTGGGTAAGAACAATAAAATATCACATTACTTATTTCATAATTTTTATCATACTTTAATGTGTAATGCTATTTGTTAAGAACAATAATTTTCAAAAGAGAAAATAAGAGAGCATTCAGCAAGGCTTTGCCCTTATCAAGCATTGTTATACAGCTCCTTGCCACTGTTTAGAGTACCAGATGTCTCATTTTCATACATACAAATGTTGAGGTAACAATCAGTGCACAAGAATAGCTGTTAGGGGCAAAGTTTTTATTGGTTTTCAAGGTTTTTCTAAAGCTTGTATTCTTTGAAATAAGCCACTGACATCTGGAAAACTACTGCTAAGTATGTGCCAGCGCTTCATCAGATTATCATGTGGCTACATTGGCTGAACAGCCTTACTTGTAATGGAGCCACAGACAGGAGCATACTAATATAGGCCATAGTTGCATCAAAATAAAAAACTAAAAATATAATTAATTAGTTTATTATACAAATAAATTACAAGTTTAGGATAAACAGACCAACAACAAAAGAATGTCCCTTGCCACATTAAAATGAGAACAATCTGTCTTTTTCCTCCAGCATGAATCTAAGAAATGATGCTGATGCAAAATATTCCTTTTGGAGCAGAGATATTTTGAATCAGATGACAAAAGCCTATTATTTTCAGGGCAGCTCATTAAAATGTATGAAGGTGTTGCCAGTATTAGAAAGATACCACTTAGAATAAAGTCAGTAAACTTCAGAGAAGGTCATACCAGAGATCCTACATCAGGTGAAAATCACCTATGTGGTGCTATAATGGGACTCAAGAATGTGCTGGCAGAAATTCAGGTTTCTTAGGTCACCTGTGATCATAACAATGACTGCTGGTCCTAAGAGAAAGAGGAACATATTTTAAGAGAGCGCACTGTGGATTCAGCAACTGTCTTCAGCTGCACACTGTCAGAGCCCTTGTCTGTTCCAAAATAAGTTCAGATGAGAAGCATAGAGGTGTTTTGCCAAGTGCTGTGGACCATGCAGTTCAGTGGACAGTGAAACAAGTGGTCAGAGACTAACATTTTGTAAAAGTGCATGTTCTAACAATCTAGAGGTCAAAAATCTGCATTTACGGGTAATTTGTTGAAGGATTTTGTGGAATTGCTTTTGCATTCTGCTAGAGAAGTGCTGTCATTATTAATTGTTCTTTCATTTGCTATTTTACAGGCAGTTCTCTAAATTGTCACAAATCACAGGCAAATTTTAAATTCCTTGGGACAGGAGCTGTCATTGGTTTTCTAATTGTAAAGTGCCTAACACAGTAGTTTGCCCCCTTATCCATCTAGAATATCTACTTTAAATAAAGTAATAATCACCTAACTCAGCTAAACTTTACCTGAGACAAACATAAATAACAACATACACAAACTTGCAATACGAAGATTAAAATAAGTACATAGTCTCCATATAAACTCTCCTTACAAAGATTTATGATCCAGGACAGGTGCTGATGAAGTTTAGTCTTTGTATAGGATGGAGAAGCATTTAAGGTCTTGAATAAGAAGTTTTCTATGTCCTGAATGCACTGTTTTCTTAACAATTGAAAGGAAAGCCATATGTTCAAATTTCCCAGAAAAATGCTTGATTGTTCAGCTTTGATAACATATCCTTTTCTAGAAGAATAATAAAAACAACAACCACAATGGTAATAATATGGCACATGTAAGATATTTCAAGTATCTTAACAAGCACATTCACAGTTCATGTTGATGTATGAATGACAGCATCGATTTGAATTATTGTGCCCAGTGGCTTTTGCTTAAAATTATAGAAACTGAACAAACTAGTAATCTGCTTCAGATCTTTCAAAATTCTCTTAATTGTTGTAGTTTTAATCAGCCATGTGACATTTCATGTAAGCTAAAATACATCAAACTCTAAGTCAGATCATAAAAAGATTTTGTCTGCAGGAGATATTCAATCCTCTGACCGCTTACAGGTTTCCAGCAGTCTTTGAAGCAATATAATTCTGTAAGTCACAATACAAGACTAAGGAATAAGACTGCCGAGAATGATTGGCTTGTCCAAATGTTGATTTTAACTTAAAGGAAATCAAGAACTCCTGGCCCTTTAACTTGAATTGAAATCTTTACAAAAACCTACTTTCAAAAGCAAGTGGAAAGCAATGTTCCTGGTCATGCCTATTAACAGGATGGGTGCAACTTAAAATACTTTTCATTGTGACTATTTTCCTTGGAAAATAATCTTTGTTAACAAAACATTGGAAAAAAAAAATAACAGAATGAATGATATTGAACTTTGGCTGAATCAAAGACCGCAGTCCCACAAGCCTTTTATTTTGATTTCTAAAATAAAGGATTCTTATTTTATTGTACTCCTATTTTTCATCATAGGTACTTGAGCAAACATCTGATTAAAACAAACCATTGGATCATTTGTGTGGCTGATCATAATGGAAACCTAAATGGAAACTTGAATTTCAGGTATTGAATACTGAAATGTCATTAACTAATATCTGTAAAAATTACTATAAAATTGATGCTGACAGTTTTTAGTATTCTAGAGCTCAGGCAGTACAGCTCACAGGCCCTGAAGCAAGCTGAACAATAAAATCCAGCCATAACAATCTCAGTTTTCTTCTTGATAGGTGCAAACCACTTTTTAGCTTTCTTGATGCTATTGATGTCCTTGTGAGTTCAGCAAATCTGTACCTCTACATTGCTTCCACTCTATCATCTTCACCATCACAAAGTCATCACTTTATATGTCTCCATGAAACTTTACCTTTCCTCACGAAAGAATCTGGCAGATAAAATTTTTAGTAGGCAGGCTTGCCGCTGGAAATGCTGACTCTCCAGTAAGAAAATTTGCTGCACAAATCACACATCCTGAAGGTTTTTCTGACTGTCTCACTCTCTCATGTCTCTTTTGGAGAATCTTATAGCAAATAATGACAAGCCAAGATCCATACAATCCATACATAAATAATTGCCCATTACAAAAGAAAAGAAAAACCAAACAAAAAACAAACAAACAAAAGAGCTTGCAGCTTGCATGGACATTCATCAAAATGATTAGAAAATAAATTTTCTTTATTTGTACTTGTGTATTTACTCCCAAAACAGCAAAGCTTTGGGGTTGATTTAATTCTGCCAGAATCAACTGGTGTATCTTGGACTCCAAAAGGCAAGGACAGTTTTCGTCTACCTCTCCTTCTAAACAAGTAGCTAAAGCATGTCTTCTGACCTCAGCTCATGTCATGACTTAAGGAAAGATATAGTGTCTTGCTATTATGACTTCTAGTTCATAGTGATTAGTTCTACCCTTATTAAATTTAATATGGAGCTGGGCAATTGAGACAACAGGACAGTGGACAACAAATTAACTTCAATATTGTTAGGCTCAAAGGGTTTTTTCTGTGATTTAGGATAGGAAAAGAAAACAAATACATCGATTTTAAGGAAAAATGAAGAATATTCAAAGTTTTGTGCTTATCATTTTGTAGAGAAATTACTACATTGGTAGCGATGCAGATATACAAATGCAGTAGATAACATATCCTTCAACTAATTCTTCATGAAAAAGTCTTTTTTCCCCTTTAAAACTTCATCACACTCAGTCAATCAACATCAGCAGTAGGTTATCAAATTCCACCAGCACAACAATATTTCAAAGTAAATTTATACAAATCTCTAGCTTTATCCTGGCTTTCAATAACATCAAATGACAGAAAACCTTTCCCTTAATTTTGTGGATTATTTGCACACTTTCAAAAAATGCGGAAAGGATAAAGTGGTTCCAACTCTGAGAGATGTCATAATTAAGCCTCCAGCTGCATACATTTTTAATATTACAGAAAACATGGTAATTGACATACATGATTCTGGATCACACTTCAGATTATAAATTACTTCACTCAACTGAAATGTGTTTAAGTGCACTATTCAGACACTTTCAATAATTCAGCTTTTGATGATTATCCATCTCTCCAGTGCTATCTTTGATATTAAAATAGTCTAAAAAACAATGTTATTTTCCTAGATTCTCACTGCATAAAATTCAGATATTGCTAAAATATTTTATTTAAGAAGTCTCCCTGACCCCAACTATAGCAAAAAAAGTGAAAAAATTTTACTTACAATAATTTCATGACTTTTAGTTTGTTAAAGTCAAACGATCAGTTTTAACTTCTCTTTTAATTCTCTATGTTAAACTCACCTTGCAGCCAAGTTTCCTTTTGCTAGAAGAAAGAGTTTTCATTAAGATGGTGGCTGGTTTTGTTAATTCATTCAGACAACGCAGACACTAGTAATAGGGCTTCACAGAAAAAAATAAATTTATAATTTTAAAGAAATTTCTTCAATACAAGAAACAGGTTTCTAAGGATCTGGAAAATTATGTGAGAAAAAAAAAAATTAGTGTAGCTTTCTTACCTCCTTCCTGCGACTGTTCTTTATCCCTTTCAGGTCTCCTCTCCTTTTTAGAGTCACTGAAGCCCAAGATACTCAGAAAGTTATATTCTGTCACAAGCATGCCTACTTTTTTCCTTTAAGAATGCATTGGTTTAGAGAATCTTCTTTTTCTTTACATGATATTACTAATAGAATCAGACACAGATCATTTTATTGATTCTTCCCTAAAGATTTTGTTTTGTTGAGGTGGACTGAGATGCATGACCACCTTCTGCTTCAGGCTATATTTTAATTAATCACTAAGAGCAGAAATGATACAGACAACATACACTTGATTTGAAAAGTGTTTGGGTTTTTTTCCATTGCAATTTTGTTTATTTATTTTCAGATCTTTTTTCTAAAGAATATTTAATGGTATCTAAGTTTGTCAGTTCAACTAACCGCCTCATTGTTACTGCTATGGACAAGGAACCCTCATGAACCAAAAAATCTAACCTTTTTTAAAAAGGCAGGCTTTATATAATGCCCTGCAGGTCAACTAAACACTTTACTAGCTGAATCTGAAGTTACCCAAGTGCAACTACAGTGCCATCCAGCAACAAGACAGAAATCTAGTGTGAGACGTCATATTTCCACTCTTCGGAATGGAAATCCTATGATAGGAATGACAAATCCAGTCTTTCTCCAGTAAGTTCCATTTGAAAAAATATAGAAACCTCTTACAAAGAATAATCACCTCCACATACCAGCACTCGTAGAGTCAATGTTCACTTTATTACTCTTACCATCTTCATCCTCACACCCACAACTCTCTTGCAGGAGATGACACATTGCTATAAAAATACTGTGATACTACCATGATCACAGTCTTTTTCGTAATACTTGTGTGAAGAAAGAATTGATAGCAAATACACGCAGTATCGCTAAAGTTTGAGGGAGTATGTTAAGACCTCTTTTCTGGAGTTTGGATGGCTTAGTAGCAATATTTTTTCCCTAATATCTGTGATAACCTGGTTGCTCGTTCTTGTCTCCATTGTTAAGAGGAGGAATTGCTCATCAATTCAAGACTGGTATGCATATTGAGGGTGTAAACCAAATATGGGTGTCGGTGACTTCAGCTTGCCTTTGTCATAGGTAGAGATGGCAAGAACAAATTGGTATCAAAAGTACTGAAAGCAATTCCAGAGGGAGGTAAAGGACTCAGCAGGGCTTGATCCATGACATTTACTTGGCTTTATCTCAGCAAAGTAACTTGCACTACTGATTTTCAAGGCATTGATATGAGAAGATGTGTTTTAAAAACCTAGAGGGTAACTAAGACACACAACACCTTGTACATGCAGAATTCATATAACTTTTCAAGGCGGTGGGCAGACTATTACAATTTTATTGTTTCAGAATATAAGCCTATTATGCTCTGCAAGTGGATACAGTGACATTTTGCTGTACCGGTTGAAAAGATTAACAGTTCACAAAGCAAACTGCCGAGCACAGCAAATTAAATACATTAAAATGTGCAAGCTTAAAATTCTGTACTCCCTGTACTATAAACTTACGTACAATACAGTTTAAAGGGTCTCAGTAGCTCTGTTAATAATGCACCGGCCTGCCATCTTTCTGGATGCAATTTAAGTCTGTTAGGTTGCAGTAAGCCATGACAAGGTACGTTTTTCTCAGCCATTAATGAATGCTGTAGGTAAATTGTGCAGTAAGAAGGTGGCCCTGAGGTATATTAGTGTCACAGTAAATGTGCTAGTGTTTTTGATGCTATTATAAAAAAAAAAAAAAAAAAAGACTTTTTTTTATTAATCTCAAACAGCTTAAAAGTTCATTGTAGAGAAAGACTGGAATACCAAGATACACTCTCAGTCTGAAGCAGCAAGTGCTCTAGTAGAGCCTCTTCTCATGTGAATTATATTCAAATGTTTTCTTTGGTGATATTTACCTGACAGAAGAACTAGGCCTAAGGGTCATCCAGAAATTGCAAGAAAATAAGTATCAGAAAGACCACAAATCCTCACAAGTTCCAGGTATTTAACATAGAGAGTCCTCTAGTCAGTAGAAGAGACAGTTTCCAACATTGGAAACACAAATATTTCAAAACAATGGGCTTGAACTCAGCTAAGATTAAGTAATATTAATTAATCTGTTAATTACTTAATTAATTTTTAGAGAAAAGGAGACTGAGGGAAGAACTTATTTCTCTCTAGCACTACCGAAAAGGAGGTTGTAGCAAGCCAGGAGTTGGACTCTTCTCCCTGGTAGCTAGTGACAGTCAAGGGGAAATGACCTCAAGATGCACCAGGGGAGATTTAAGTTGGATATCGTGAAGAGTTTCTTTACTGAAAAGGTTGTCAAATTGGAATAGACCACCAAGGAAGGTGATTGTGTCACCATCCCTGAAGTTGTTTAAAAGATGAGTATATATCATACTCAGGGACATGGTCTAGTGATGGACTTAGCAGGGCTGGATCTATGGTTGGATTCCATGATCTTAAAGGCCTTTTCCAACCAAAACCTATCTGTGATTCTGTAACAATAATATGGAGAGAATTGCACTAATTTCTGGTGCAACAACTATTTGGCCTCCTAAATATCCACACAAAAGCCATAGCCCTTTTGACTGAAACTCTTCAGTAAAACAACATGGTATTGAGTGGCCTGATTAAATAGATAATACAACAAATCCAAGAAGACTATTCAAGGCTTCATTTTAAGATGATATTATGGATGTTGGCTGCAACATTTTTAGTTATGCCTGATGTTTACATATTCTCCTAAGTATTATGTAGTATTCTGTGAATATATAAAGGATATATCCTTAGATTTCTCTTCTAATTGGGGTTCTTCTTTTACTATTCTAGGTCTGCCTTATCCATGTAAATAGCACAGATAGTTATGGCACAAATCAGAGAGTTAGTAGAATAGCCAAAATTTTAGAACATATGCATAAACTAAGAATTGTTGTAAAGCTAGCAGTATTTTGGACAAATTATTGCTATGAAAATGTATTTATTAACAAAAGAAAACAGTTTGATGTTTGACAGAGAAATTATTCTTTTTTCCCCTGTGAAATACTAAAGTTTACTGAGCCTTTTGGGATGTTCTGTGTCTGTTTCTATGAAGATGTTTTTGACAACATTTTTCCAATGGTCAGCCATACCACCCGTAGCCTAAAACCTCAGTGAATTCAGTTAACTTATAATGCCTTTCTTACACTAGTTCTGATTGACTCCCAACAGGCCTCACTGATGCATGTTAGACAGCCCAGTCTCTATCCAAATGTTAAAGGACAAATTTAATTAAATTTAGTGTACAGTAGATTTCTGAGAGAAGACAGAAGATCCAGCACACGGGAGTCCCTTGGATGTCCAATTACTTCCCACCACCACCACCCATATGGGGGTCAGCAATTTGAGTAAAGCTTCTGAAAGATTTGCTAGGAAGAAAAAAGTCATGTTACTTCCCAGAAACTGATGTCAAGATTATTCCAAAATTTTTGCGTAAGTGTAGCTGCACTAAACATCAGTTTTGTTTATGCTTGTAATGACTTTTGATTCCTGTGACTGACCTTTTACACAAAGGCTTATAGAGGTATCTTTGAAAGCTTATGAATTTAATAGCAAACTTCACATTGTCTACATTTTTTATTTTAAAAACTAATGGAATCATTAACTATTAATATTGACTACCCAGTAAAAAATTTACTGTTTAACATTTCTGAAGAAAGGCTGTCACTCCTAGTATTTTTATGTCATTTCGAAAAGGAAGGACTTAGAATTTGGCTAATTATGTTTTTTCCTAACAATTAGCCTGATTACCCTTGTACTTAGGTGTTAGAGAAGTGCAGATTGCTTTTGAAAACAAAGGGTTTTGTGGAAATTGTTGTAGAGATTCTAGAACCAGAGTTTTATTGTAGCTTCTAAGGACCAATAATTCTCTGGTGAATTTTATATAAAGTTTTCAAAATTCAGGGTGCAGTATAAAAAAATAAGTTAAATGCTAAGAAAATCTTGATAAAATTCAGTTATACTTACTATCAGCATTCATTTTTTAAAAAAATATATTAATATTAGTAGAAACTTGTGTGGCAGTATTTTGTGTATCAGGATTCTAAAGCACACAAATACTTTGAAGGTTCAGGCTTTCTTCAAAGAGAATTCTCATTTTACACTGCTAGCATAGGTCTGCTGGAATAACCACAACCACGTCGATTTCTGTGGATCTCATCTAGCACTCGGAGTAAAATCTGTATAAGGCAGAAGGGACGAAAATAGAATGAGGGAGTCAAGAGGAAAAAAAGGTCAGACAGTAGAAGAAAACTGAAAATCAAAATAACTACCTATGCCAAATTACAATAACTACCCAACTTCTAGGCTGTAAATGGTGACTCTTCCTTTGAATTCAGCTTACTGATTTGAGAATGAAATCTCAAATACCTAGCAATTTTAAATTCATTTTTAGGTACAAAAATCCACAAATTAAACATCAGACCTTTCTTCTATACAGTACAAGAATGTTTAGTCTTCTTCAGATATTGTCAAAATTGATGTAGTCTTCCATCTTACCTTTATGATATGTCTGCCTTGATTAGGAAATAAAACAACTTAATCTTGCCAGTAGCTGACATAGCTTGTCATTTTTAACCCTTTTTCACTCCAGTATGATTTCTGTTTGGGTTGTAGTTGGATGGAATTCACTCAAGAACCAAAGTCTTATTGAAAGTTCCTGGTTTGTTCTGATTTGAACACCTCCCAGAAGCTTTCTCCTGTGCTGCCTGAAAACAGCTCATGACAGATATCTCCAGCTAGCTCCTTGCCATGAATCCAATATCCTAGGATGCCTGAAACTGGATATAAAGCACATTTTCTTAATCTTATATGCTTTCAACAAGGAAAGCCCTACAGCTATTTCAAACCATATGTCTCAGTTTCACTTATGGGGTATGCTGAAAATATTTTTCCTTTTGAGGATTTTTTTCCTCTTCCAGAATGTCAACAGAAGAACATTTCCATTTCCTAGTACATCCACTGGTTTTGTTCATTATCAACAAAAATAAGTGTTATCTAAATCAGCCAAGAAAAAATGAATTTCAGTTCTCCTGAATGTACAGGTCACGTTTTGAATGCCCAAGGGAAGAGGGAGCTGTTGGTATAACTGGGCAGGTTAGTAAATGAAAATAGAAGATATCTCATGTAAATGAGAAGAAAATCATGAAAGGAGAAGAAATATAAGAGATCATTAATTCTAATGAAACCTATAAACCACAGTCCATGTTACCCTAAGTTGTACCACAAGATTTTCTGCTATTTAAAATTCAAGAACAAAATATGCGTATGTATATCTGTAAAAAAACACTGTATGGCAAAAAAAACCCTTGACCTTTCTAGATCAAATGCCAGATTCATAAAAGCTGGCATTTTCTATCAGCTTTAGAAGATACCTTCAATAGTCAAGGATATAATCCTTTACCAGTCTTTCTTCCTAAAGAATGTTTCAAATCCAAATTGTGTAAGCGTTTTAACTGTACTTTTAACTCTGTTGGAAATGAAAATAACTTTATTAACTTGAGTTTTAAAACAACTTAACTTCAAAAAACTTCCAAGTGACATAAAATGCTTTGGGTTAAAGTACTTCTATTACAAAAGTAGCGGAAAGGTAAAAACCAATTTGACTCAGCTAGATCATTTTAATGTTTGTTTATAATAACCAAGCTGGGACAAATTTTTGTGCCAGCGCTAACAACCTGGTGATAATAGGGTTATGTATCATCTGTAATATAAAACGTGAAGTTTACATGCAAAGTCATATGTTTTCTTGATGCACACATACAACTCCTATTAGCATTAATGGGAAATATATGTGCCCATTGAAAACACACCCCGTTAACTTCCTGAACAACATGTCAGTTGCTGACATCTATTATGATCTATGCTCAGATAGCAAGAATTGTAACAACTCCCTTCAGATACTGGTTCTACTGGTTTTCCTTCCAACTCAAACCATTCCATGATTCTGTATCTGTTACTCTTCCCTCATCCACCAGTGCAGTAGTCTCAATGTAGAAGGCCACCAAATTCTTCCACAGAAACTGTTTAAAGGAGAAAAATTTTCAGCTGTAGATCATTGCTGTTTTATTGGAGTTCATGTCTTCTACACTTCTTCATGCCTTTGATTACTGTATTTGAATAATACTTAAATTTATGCATATATATGTTAGTTCCATTCTTTAAGCAATGATGTTAGGATACATAATTGATTTTTTTATAAAAGCAAAACATGAGTAAAAAATTCAGTAAAACACCATGAAGAAAGGTTGACAAATGAGGTCAGAGAAGGCAGAATTGAAAGGTGACTAGAAATATTGAAAGTCCTCAATCAAATGCCTCCCAGTATTGAAATAGATAGGAAATTATGAAACTTTGGTTTATGCCCATGTATTTCCAGTCCTTTGCTCCAACTGATTCACCAAATAATCCGTTCTTAACAAATAGTTCTCACCAAGTTTTCTGTACTTGAAAACAGGTCCTTCCCAAAATAAGTCTGTAAACCTGTGTAAATCTTCTAACTGAATATGCCTTACATGAGGGACTTTGACACTAGAGTTTTTATCTTGGAGTAGTGTATTGGTGTTTAAGGCACGGGTGGACAAGGTGCTAAGGGGCATGGTTTAGTGTTTGATAGGAATGGTTGGACTCAATGATGCAGTCTCTTCCAACCTGGTTATTCTATGATTTTATGATTCTATGACTGCATGAGCATGAGCTGACAGCTATTAGAGCATGTGTGGTGTAGTAAACTGGCAAAAGGATATCTGGATGTAAGCTGGAATAAGTATCTTGCCAGGAAACATGAAAAATGACACCGATTGCTGTGATTTTTCAGAGATGATGGAAAATAACAAGTTTTTTTTTATTAAATATAAAAATGAAATTTATAACCCATATCCATAAGATATCACAGAAAAACCTCCCATCTTCAATTATTCAGAAATTTTGGTCCATCAGCAATCTTTAGCTTTTAAGTTCACTTTGGTGTGGAATCCTACAGATCTAATTTGGACCCTACTGTGAAAGGCAGGGGAAGCGAGAAGAAAACATCAGCTTTATACATTTTTTTTTCTTAACATACTTCCCTCTAGATTATTTGAAATAGTCCAAACTGAAGAATAAAATTCAGTAAAATAATATCAAGAAGCCATGTATTATTTTGTATTTTTCCCTGCCTGTTATTCTCCAACTTTTTCACGTTATAGAATTTATTGCATTTTATCATTTATCATAGAGAAAGATCCAAATGTCTTAGGCTGGACAAGTGCAATAGCCAATATCTCAGTAGTAGAGGGTTATTTCCTTTCTTCTCTGCTTTAGTCTTCAAGGAATTTATTTCAGGGACACAACAAAAATAGCTCAGGAAATAGGTCCAGACTCTCAAACTGATGTAACACAGCAGTTCTGTGATTTCAGCAGAGATATGCCAATTCACACCTGCCAGGAAATCTGGCCTTCACCCTTAAAGTGGCTCTTACAAGATGTATATCGCTTCATGATGAAATTTATATTATCAAGCACATTCTGTGGAGTTCTCCTTGCTAGCTTCAGGGGCATAGTTATTTACAGATGACTCATTGACATGTCTTGAGCTATCACAGACTCTCCAGAGAATCATCAACCTTTCCTTCCACAGCAGCAAAGTTAAAATGAGCAAAATTTTCAGCTCTGAATAATCACTGGTTTATTGGAGATCATGTCTTCATGTCTTCTACACCTCTTAGATATTTGATTAATATATTTCAATAATAAATTTATGCATATATAATCATATTTCCATTCCAAAGTGTTTATATGCTTATATTAGGATTCATAATCAATTTCATTTCAGAAAAAAAAAAAAAAATACTGATGTTAAACTCAGCAAAACACCGTGAAGAAAGGCAGAGAGGATACTGTGAGAAGGCAGAACTAAAAAGTTGTTGGAAATACTGGAAGTCTTCAGTGAAATGTCTTCCAGCATTGAAAGTATGAGTCACAGATAAGAATCTATGAAACTTTGGTTTATAAGCAATTTAAAATGTATTAGAGTGAGACTGCAAAATTCCCATTATCACATAATTATCAATTGATTAACAAAGTGACTAAAAATTGTTTAATACATGTGTTACATTCAAACTGACCAGTGACTTAATTAGATTCAAAAGTAATAAGATTCTCTCCTATTTACTACATGGTGCAGTGAGTATATATGCAAGTATAGAGGTAGAATGTGCACACACAGACATAAAAATATTTAAGCATAAGAGAAGCACGTGTCATGATAGATAAAGAGAAGCTAGCCTGAAAACTTTCCTCTTAAGATTGGTGTGAATACACACATTCAATGCATCAGAATTCCCAGCAAGCTACACCTTGATCTCAAGAAATTTGGAGGATTCCTCAAGATTGGTAAGAATACTCATATTCAAGGCACCAGAACTCCTAACAGGAGATGTCCAGCTCTCAAGGAGAGATGTGCTCCCATAAGGCCTTTTTATTTGCTATGGTAGCAAATAAGATCATGCACTATACCTGATAGGCATCCCAACTCAAGTGGAGATTACTAGTCTCAGCCTGCAGGGATCCAGAATAGGTCAAAATGACCTCCTGTCTAATCCCATACTTACAGGGTTTCAATGTAATTTACTTTCATCAGATAACTGAATATTCATTTTGATGTTTTAATATTCAATTTGGCTGCACTTGGAAGATGTCATACCAGTGGAACTTTCCATAGTTGCATCAGACCACCTGACTTGGGCCACTGTCCAGGTATTAGGTGTCATGGGGAACGTAAACAGTGGTCAATCTCTTTCCCAGACAATAATGAGGCTTATTCCCAGGCAAGCAGTACCTCAAGGACATTAGGGAAGTACCAAAGTGCTTTGGATCACTATGCTGTGACAACAGGCATTCTTTCCCTAGTGTGCCTGATCAAGATGACGGGTTATCAGTCCCCTTCTTCAGATGGTAAGGGAGTTTCTTTTCCAGTTACAGCAGTTTCAGGTAGACTGAGGAGCTGCCTTGTCACCCTGGATGACAATTGGAATTCTTCTCCCTATGAAGGCTACGTTCCACTGTATTGGAAAATAGCCCAAATAAGGGAGAGAAGTTTTCTTTCAAAGTGCACCAAAAATTTATGCAACAGAGCACAGATTGGTCTATGTGGCTACTGGTAGAGGAAGAATTCCCAACAACACATAATGGCCTTTTCTTATATTTATATTTGTTGCCTGTGTAAAGATGTTTTTTAAGTGTCTCTCATTTGATAGTTCAACTTGATTAAATCCCCTGCTGAAAAGAATACAGCCAAAAGTGTCAATGGAAATATGCATCCTTTGAAAACTGACGAAGTTTATCTCAATTGCGTTATTCAGATTTCTAAGCCAGTAATAGTGAATTTGGCCATAAAAGGTGATGCTTTTCAGGTGCCATTATTTTTCAGGTAGCATATATGCCAGATAAAGCTATCAATCCTGTACAATAGGTTGGAGTACACACTCTTGTTTCTTGCACAATGCATAGCTTTCAATATAAATTAAACAGTGTGTTCCCAAATTCTATTGCAATATAGTAATCTGAAATAAATGACAATTCCATATTATTTTTATTCAAATATAGGCACTTTCTGAAATATCTGACAGAAGACAACTGTTGAAACAAGTGAAAAGCTGTTAAAAGCCCCAAAGTTATTGCTGTTTGCATGTAAAATGGAAATTTAGAGAGACTAATGTGTTATATTAGCAATCATATTCTACTTGTGACAATGGATACTGAATGTAAAACAAGCTTATTAAAAGCAGCTTGATTCATAATTCAGAGATGGGTAAGCACAGGTTGGATGCAGACTGGGGCCTGACCCAAACTTTCTTTTCAACTTCTCACTTTTTATCTGCAACTAGGCCCTAATTTTCATTGAGTCATAGAATCACTGGGTTGGAAAAGACCTTTAAGATCATTAAGTCCAACAGTACCTGTCCACTATTAAATCATATCCCTAAGCACATCAACTACCCGTCTTTTAAATACATCCAGTGACAAGTGACTCAATCACCTCCCTGGGCAGCCTGTTCCAGTGCTTGATAACCCTTTTGGTGAAGAAACTGTTTCTAATGTCCAATCTGAACCTCCCCTGGCACACCTTGAGCCCATTCCTTCTCATCCTATCACCTGTCACTTGGGAGAAGAGACCAACACCCACCTCTCTACAACCTCCTTTCAGGTAGCTGTAGACAGTGATAAGGTCTACCCCCAGCCTCCTCCTCTAGGCTAAACAACCTCAGTTTCATCAGCTCTTCCTCATAAAGCTTGTTCTCCAGCCTGCTGACCCGCTTTGTTGCTCTTCTTTGGACACACTCTAGGACCTCAATGTCTTTCTTGTGAGGGGCCCCAAAGTCAACACAATATTCAAGATGTGACCTCACCAATGCTAAGTACAGTGGCAGAATCACTTCCCTGGTCTGACTGGCCACACTGTTTCTGATACAAGCCAAGATGCTATTGGTCTACTTGTCCACCTGGACACACTGCTGACTCATATTCAGCCAGGTGTTAACCAACACCCCCAGGTCCTTCTTTACCAGGCAGCTTTCTAGGCACTCTTCTCCAAGCCTGTTGTGCTGCGCAGCCATTGTTGAGAGGTAAGAGTTGGAATTAATTTCTGCTCTGCACAGACTATTGTCTGCCACCTCCTGGTTGCCACCCCAACAATCATACCATACTTTTTCTCCCCAATCCTTTCCATTTTGAACAACATAAAGTAATGTATTTATCAAATAAAACCAGACGAAATGACTGTAATTCCTCTGTCCTGTGACTACTACCTATGACAATGGAGATGGGATTTTGGTTTCTGCTCCAGTAAGAAAGTTTAATTTTTAAAGCTGATTTTACACTAAATGTTTGCTTATCTGCTGGGGAGGACTGTCATCCTGGTCTTGACTATCATGGGTGATATTAGTAATGGTGAGGCTACAAAATTCTGGCTATATTTTTTTATCACTGTCTTTTCCTTGAACTAAAACTTTGCTGTTTGATATTTCACATTTCTAGGACTTGATGAAACTAAGCAGGATTTTAATTTGCACTGAGTTATTTCTGAGGGGTAGAGGTTAGAAAGCACATTGTCACCTGTACTTTGCTGTAGATTTAAAATATATTTGGTATCCTGTGGCAAATTATAAGTACAAAAATATGATTTTATATAGTACAAAATTAAATCCCTACTCTTACTACAGTAATTGTCAAAAAAAAAAGATTCAAGTTGTGTCATTTAGCATTTTCATTGCAGGCTTTCTTCTGAGTTTCTTCATGGGCATGAAGTCAAGAGACAGAATAATGAAATTGATACTGCAGCATAGTATTGTAGATGACTATGTCTAAGAGAACACATGAGCCACTAAACCTCAGAATCAACAAGAGGGTCTAGGAAGAGAATGGAAGTGCACAAAAAAAACAAATCATGACAATAGAGCAGGCTTAACCTATTCTTATTAAACCCTTGTAAAATTCTATTGCCATATAAAACATTAGAGCAAGTGAAATATTAAGGCTTAATTTAAACAATAAACACATCAGTAGACTAGGCAAGGTTTAAAAAATCTTTAACAAAGAATTTAATATAAAATACTTATAAGTGGATTTAAATTCTAATGAACTGACAGTCTTCACATACACACAATAATACAATAATAGAAATATTACAAACTAGCCATATGAGACCATTGTCTAGGTCTTCCTTTTCACTCATACTATACCCACAATCAGAGCATTTCCACAGTACTGTGTTAGTGGTACCATAGAAGACAAATGCACGTTATAAAATGGAGGAAATTAAGCCACATATTTTGAAAATAAAAGAATCAGAATTATTTTAGAAGATTTAGAGATAAAAATGCATTTTGAATCTACAAGATGTAGTGATTACAAGATTCAAGAGATATTATAGTTATATACTGACTGTTTGCTATCCTGCTGGATTCAGTTTGTAATTAATTACAGTTAGTATTATTTATCTTTTTATACTCAGCTTTAAAATCAGTTTCAGTCTTTTTCTAGTTTCTACAAATAATCTTTTCCAGCATCTAGCAGGAAGCTCTCTTTCACGGATGTCTACCTGACCAAAATCCCAAGAGTCATAAAAGAAGGGTTAGTATGTAATCTTGTGATAACTCTATACCAGCACAATTTCTAGCCAGTGTTGGTACTCTGGAAAACCAGAAGGAGGAATAAAATGCCTTTAGTACAGGATAAAATGTACATGCTGCAAATTTGCAACTAAAGGTTGACTCTTACTTCAAGGCTATTTTTCATCTGCTGTGTTTGACCAGTCCAGCTAGAACTATCTCCAAGGTTTTGCATGGGGTTACTTTAAGCTTGTAATATCACAGTCCATCCTCACACTGTGAAGAATGATTGGTTTTGATTAATTATAAAGCTAAGTAAGAAACAGTAATTACTTACAGCTAGATAAGTAATGTTGCAAACATAATGTTTTCAGATTGTTATTGTCAAAATCCTCAGTAGAGTGAATTAGAACAAGAAATTTTATGCTTTTTCCCGGTTTAAATAAAACAGCAGCAAATTCATTTTGTAGATTTCATCATTCATTTTGATGTACTTTCTTTTGATCCCAAGAAAGAAATATATTTACAATTTCCAGAAAAATTGCCTTACAGGTAAGTGGTATCCAAATATGTTACATAGAGATAAAAAATGTACAGTGTCAGTGGTATTTGTCTGTGGATTAATGATGCATTGCACAAGGATACAGACAAATCATTCCTATAAAACTTGTAACATTATAGTTTAGGGTATATTTAATCTTTAATACAAATAATTTTTGTCCATCCTCCCTCCTGCCTCCAAATTTAAAACACTTGATTTTCTTTTATATTTAGTTTATTTTGTGGATTTTCCCTGAATTTATCTATACTATAGGTATATATATTATATATTTATATACACACTGCTGCAATGTTTTTCTTTGGCAAAACTGGAGTATCAGACTGGATTGCAAAGAGGAGGAGTAATATAAAGAACTCTTAGAGTACCAGCTTAAGTCGAACAGATTTCAGTGTAAAGAAGTGTGAAATTGGGCTTTCAATAGGAAGTCAGAATACGTGAAATACTTTTTTACAGTGGAATTGTCATCCAAATCAGTCTTCAGAAAAGGCTAAAACTAATTTAAACTCACAAAACCTTCCAGAAAATGGAAGACAACCTACAAATACCCTGGATCTTTCTTCAAAATATCTCTTCCCTCCATCCAGTTTCCATACAATGTTTAGTTCCTGATTTATTTTGTGTGTCTTATATACAGTCATTCAATAGAATCTGACATCTGACAGTATTTTCTGAGTAATAAAAATGTACAATGTTTCTCTGTTTTATGTGCTTCCTTACATAATCCTCAAATCAAGAAAACATGTATATTCACCTGGGATTAACAGTGTACTTAACTGTCCTTCCAGTAGCAATGATAACGTTTGATCTCAGGTATTCATCCATTGTGAACCTACTGCCTACCAGTACAATGTTTTTGTCTAGATATTCTTCTAATCCATATCTGACTCCAGTAACAGTAGAATCTGTTGACTAGGCAGACACCCAGACTGCAGATTCACCAGCCAAAATTCGTACACTCTGAGAAGGAGACCTCTCAGTTCTGAGTGGTAATGGAGTCAGAGCTGCAGCAAATTAAGCACAGACATTGAAGAATGAAGCAGTTAAAAACACCATAGCAGTTGAAAAGGTAATAAAAGGAAGGCAATTTACCAGTGGGTGCTAGTGAAAAGGAAGGCTGGGAACTATTTCCAACAATAGGTGTCTTTGAAGCTTTGATGTTTCAAGAGTTTTCAGTTAACTCAGGGTCAAGGAGGTTAACTATGAAACTATATTACTGAGATCTGAAGAGTTCTACTCCAAATAAAAACTAAACTTATAGTATATGTTATATATATCATCAGAGGGTTTGAACAGCAAACAAGAATTCAGGTAGTTTGTAAATCTACCTAAGCCTATGTAGAAAAGCTTCCCTCTTAAGATACCTGTACATGACTAAGAATTTGAATAAAACAATTTGAAAACAGCATGAAACTATTGCCGAACTAATTCTGTAAGGGTAATTACTAGTTGAGCATAGTAGCTACTAGATGAAGCTGAAGAGTGTCTAGTTTCGTACCGGGAAAAATGTTAGAGATTCATAACTTTCCCAACAGAGAGATGAATGGTCAGGCCCTCTGCAGAAAGGAGTAATGAGTCTTTTGCCAGAAGAGTTCCTTCAAAATTGGTGGACAGAAAAAGCTGCAGGAAATGGAAGCTTTCACAACCATGAACCTGTGAGTAAAGGCTTATCTTATCTCTTGCCAGAAGTCTCTAACCATGTAGCATAGAATGAGGTAGCTTCTAGTGCCAGCAAAAAAAAAAAAAGAAAAGCACAAATCTCTGTGCTAGTAAATCAGACTAAAAATCTAAAAACTGGAGCACAGGACATCCAAGAGCACAAGCATTTCTCTTAAATACACTATGAAACTTTTTTTTTTTTTTTGTTAAACGTTGGGTAATACAGCTGCTTTCTTGGGCAATGTGAATTGGAGCCCTGTGACAAACTAAGTAATTAAGAATGTGTCTAAATTCTGAAAACAGTGCAAGAATTCAATGGTTTGTGCTTCATAGGAGCACTGATGAACACTGATGAAATATTGTGTTATTCAGGGGTGTGATACAAAACCCACAAATTAACGTTGGTTAATGTCAACCTGCTACACCAGTTACGAAGTCACCCAAATCAGTAATGTTAATACTTGAATAAATAGACAATAAAAGGTAGACAGATGAATTGTGGTAGTTCAAATGATACACTTATTACTTCTAAGGGACTCTGCTGTTTTTCTGCCTCAAACACAAGTATCTGTAAAGACATAGCTTTTTGCTTTCACATGTGAAATGAGCAGGTGACACCAAGCTGAGTGATGCAGTTACCACATCAGATGGATGGGATAATCCAGAGGAACCTGGACAAGCTGGAAAAGTGGGCCTGTGTGAACAACATGAGGTTCACCAAGACCATGTGCAAGGGTAGGGGCAATCTATGATTTCAATACAGGATGAGGGATGATATGATTGAGACCAACCCTGTGGAGAAGGTGCTGATTGATGAGAAGCTGAACATGAGAAGCCCAGAAGGCCAACCGTATCCTGGGCTGCAAAAAAAGAAGCATGGCCAGCAGGTCATGGGAGGTGATTCTGCCCCTCTATTCCTCTCTTGTGAGACTTCATCTGGAGTCAAGTTCTGGAATCCTCAACATAAGAAGGATATGGAGCTGTTGGAACAGTTTCAGAGGAGGGCTACAAGGATGATCAAAGTGCTGGAGCACATCCCATATGAGGAGAGGCTGAGAAAGTTAGGGTTATTCAGCATGGAGAACAGAAGGCTCTGAGGAGACCTTATAATGACCATTCAGTCCCATAAGGGGGAGAACATGAAAAGCTGGAGAGGGACTGTTTATAAAGGCTTGTAGCGATAGGACTAAGGGGGATGGGTTTAAACTGGAGAGGGGCAGATTTAGATTAGACATAAGGAGAAATATCTTCACTATGAGAGCGGTGAGACACTGGCACAGGTTGCCCAGGGAAGGTGTGGATGCCCCCTCCCTGGAAGTGTTCAAGTCCAGGTTGGATGGAGCCTTGAGCAGCCTGGTCTGATGGGACGTTCCTGCCTGTGTCAGGGGGGTGGAACTAGATGCTCTTTAAGGTCCCTTCCAACCCAAACTATTCTATTATTCTATGATTCTATGACTCTATCAGGTAAGTGTATAGATTAACAATAATTTTTTTTAGAAGGCACATTTTCAAATAACATCAAAGAAAAGAATATCTGTGACTGTGTTAATTGTACTTATATGGGGTTCCATTGAAAAGGCTGTTCACTGGAGTCACAGGGAATTGGAAAGGCTGAGGAAGAAATTGAGGAATAAATGGAGGTGATAAAGAATATCTCCACCTGATACAAAATAAAACAATATTACTAGTTTACAGTTCATGAGAAACTTGTCAAACCAATTCTTTTAAGTATGGACTAAAAGAGGAGCTGCATATGATGAGAAATCACAGAACAAATGGCATGTAATCTTTTATCAATGTAGAATAAAAATATTCTTCCTTTATTAATAGTTTTGTTTATGTTGCCTGAAAAAAAACAATATTTATCTGCAATAGAATATTATTTTCAGTTACTTTGGTAAGAAAGCACCATGCCTAGATGGGTGATTGTACATATCAAAGCTGCTTTAGCAAGAGATGCTTCATATTAGAATACCTGTCAATACACAGCAGTGTGTTGCATTTAAATAATAATCACTGAAGTATAGTTTTGGGCATACTCCCACTTAGCACTTCTACTCCCAACTTTGTGCTTCTTTGGGAAACAATAACAAAATAATATAGCACCTTCTAAAAAGAGGAAAATACCAAACAGCAGTTTAACACTCTTTAGTAACAGAAAAATAACAATGAAATAACTGTAATCACCTCAATATTTTCTTCAAAGCAGAACTGGAAACAAAAATTCCTTACATTTTAACAGCTGAATAGGGATTTTAGATGTATGAAGATATATATATATGTTAAAAGGAATCTAAAAACATTTGGGTTCTCAGGATTTGCCATCACCTGACAAAAAAAACATCCTACATTTCCACAGAAGATACAAATGGACCTTAATGATATTTTCATCACAAGAAATATATGTGGTATTGTGCGGTTATCTTGCCAGATGAACAGAAATTATAGAGTAGTAAGTGTGCAGAACTGAAATATGGGCTAAAAAATGGGAAGAGGTAGGAGACACTGATTTGACCATATTTCCCTGACATGATTTTTGAATGGGCACACAAATATATTTTTCTGCTTTTGCACGTAAAGTCAGTACAACTTGATTGCATTTAGTAAAAAATACACCAGTTGTGTATTTGATAATGTTCTTGCAATTTACTCCATGCATTGCTAGTCTGGACTTGATTTCTCTCTTTCTTTTTTGTATTTTTTTTCTCTTTACCGCTAACCTTCATGGTATACTAATACTAAAATACTCATGCCCTTTGGACAGGATGTATCTAAATATTGTCCTACAAGAGCTAGACATATTTCTGCCTACTGTTTCCATTTGTCATTTCGAGAAAGAATATAATTGTTGTGAAGTGAGGATTATTTTCTATATAGCAAAAACATAGAAAAAGGCAACCTTGGTTTCAAACTTAGACCCAAGATAATGTAGTATTATAAACAATTACAGTGCCAAGAGCAAACTATTTTTTTTCCATTCTTTTTTTTTAGTGCTGAGCATCCATTACTCACTGTGTTTCAGAGAAAGGCAAGAAGAGTAAAATCGGGTACTTTGGATGGGAAGAAATATCAAACATGCAGCAATATAATTCCCTTGAGGAGAAATGGAAATGTATTATGTTGATTTATTTTGGGTAATTTTATTTACTGTTTAGTTGAAATTGAAGGGGGGGAAATCAATCTGTTCAATTCTGTGTAAATTCCACATAGCTTGATGAAGGAAGTGCAAATCTCACATGAGCACATTGTAAATCTCACTGTACAAATCTGTTTTCTTCAGTTCAAGGATCTGAGGAGCACATTGCAGAAAGTACTTTAATAACCTGAGGGAAGGACTTCTTGGATGCATTCTATGCTTCTTATATGTTTCATTAGATTTGTTATGAGTCTGAGTTTTGGAGATCTTTAAGATTTTTATAATATCCCCATGAAGAATGACTGCATTATCTGATTTCCTCTACTCCCCAATTCAGGATACTTACACTATACAGCTCATTTCACACTTGAAAGTGCATATCTGTCTTTACAGATACTTGGGTTTAAGACTGAAAAACAATGGACAACTGTGTCTGTAGCTATTCTGTCTTCCAGATAATCTTCAAGCATAGCTCTGTGTTCAGTGAATTATGTTTATAATATGAAAGTTACCTGTGTATCTAAATGTAATTACAGTTACATTTATGTTGTCCTTAGAAGCACTTTCTTAAACCATTTTGAATGTTTCAGGCCCAAATTTAGAAAGGCTTACACTTATAACAAGCAGAAATATTAGGGTTTTTTTAGTTATTATAACTATTATTTAACTACATAACGAGAGTTATGCTTTTTAATCCCAAGTATGAAAAAACCCACCAAACAAACCCTATTCTTTCAGGAAAACTAGAGACACTGTAATTCAGAAGTGAAACAAAAGAGTGACAGTCCTGGCACCATTCACCTGCTTCACCGTTCAGTTGAATCTGAATCTACCCTCAACCATGGAGTGGTGAAGGGCAACTTCAGAGCTGGCTGGGATCATCTGTCTCCCGTTTCTTGGAAGCAACCTTCAGAATTTGATAAGTAGTGTCAGCAAATGCCTTTTAACATGTCTCTTAGCTATGACATGCCTCTAATTAAATTGCCTAAGAGATCAGCAGGACTGGCAGGTTCAGAAGTACTCTGATCACAGGAATCAGGATAAGAAGCACCCTAGCACACCGGTAGCAGAATTAAAATGAGACGGGAGGTAGGACTCTGAGGACAGTGCAAGTGAACATGTGCACGTATCCAACAGTCAAGGGGGTTGAGCTGTCACCTCAGATGTGGGACGCTGAATACAACACTGCATACTAGAAATTACATATTTTTAGGGACTGAAGAATGAGGAACTGGCTTGGCTGACATTGGATATAGCAAGGCTGTGGCAAGACTGTTCCAAGCCTATTCAATTATTAATAAAAGGCTGAAAGGTTTTAGCAAGAGAGCGAGTTAGACATGATCCAGCAGTCTGGTTGTTTCAATACTCAGATCTCATTTCTCATCCAGCAGGACAGGAATTGAAGTCTGTGTCTCCTATACCAGGGCTTTAATAAAACTGCAAATTTAATTCAAAAGCTATTTCTCCTGTTATAAGTAGATATGGTTACTGAATGACAGTAGGCTCATAATCCTAAGGAATAGAGGTCATTTAGTCAACACTGAGACTTCTCTGCACTTCACAGGTGCTTAACTGGTTATTGAAGCTCTCATTCTGAAGAAAATCCAGCTTTCCATGCACTTTATGCACAACATGTAGCTGCACTTATATTATGTTGTGGTACCCATTTCAACACCTCTGATCTTCAGTAATGTGTGATGAGGTGAAACTTGCAGCCTGGGAACCTTCCTTCTCATTTCTTTTGAAGCCAAACACCTTTTTTCTGGCTAAACTGTAATTTCCTCTAAAAAAAAAAAGAAACAATATTTCACAATCAGTTCTGCTCTGAAAGACAAAAGCATATTTGCTTATACACAGTACATTGTGTGCAGCCCTCCACTCTGGGTCACACACAGAGGAAATGTAGATGCAGATATACAGCCATATACATAGTCAAACATACACATAACAAATAACATCAGTACTAGTTACATGCAACAATGTACATTAACTCATACAGCATATGAAACCCAGGGCTTTTTCTACAAGGGGTTTGGTCCTAAAAGCACAAAAATAAATGTATTGTAATGTCTTATAATGCAGGGTTCTGCTTTGGACTTCTGTTGTAATTAATCCATTTACTGAACCATATTTAAAGGAAAAATGCGCCCCATGTGAGGAGAAAGAGATGATGATGTCTCTAGGGAGTGTTTTTCATAGATTATGCCAGAGAAAAGGAAGAACATGTATCGGCTAGATCATGTTCCTTGTTCTAAAAAGGCAGGTGCTACTCTGGCATACACGTTGAGTAGAAAATTAGTATGAGGTAATGCTATCATAAATAATTGCTTAAAGCACCTCAGTATTATGAAGGTTGAAATTTCTGAAAAGGAGAAAGGCTTGTAAATGTAAAAGCATGGTGAAGGGTAGCTTTTAAAGTAATTGAGGATTTTTCATTGGATGGTAGCATTCTACAGTACATTATTTAAAATCCAAGTGTGGAGTACCCTCTAGCTGATATCTGAAGATCAAAGCTGTTATTAGATTTTTTTTTAACTGCTGTAGAGGTTCAGCTGTTATAAAAGAAATTAAAGGAACTAATGGAACAAATAACATAAAGTAGTCCTCCATCCAACATAGCAGATCAGTATAACTTGTGAAAGTGTGTTTGTCACAAAAGGCCTCAAAGATTAAAACTGTATTTTTTGGTCTAAAAATTGAATTTCAGGTAGCACAGCTCAAAAATCAAACATTGACTTTAATGACTGCTATTAAAGATTCACCATTGTTATTGTCAGGATTTATTCTTTCTCACTGGAAACTAAATTTGAAGCTGAAATGCAAAGGAAACAAGCTACTGCACTCTGGACAAGAATCCTTTGGTCACAGAGGCAAACACAAAATGGCTTACTAATGATTGCAGCTCAGTGTTCTGACTGACCTCGGGGAGAGCAGCGTTTTTAGAATAAGGCACAATTGCATTATACAGTTTAACCCTTGAAGGGAAAGCAATTTTGGGGTCTCCAATCTACTGTAATCTGACAGGAGGTCACAGAAGCCATTCAATGTAACAGTCAAATATAAGACATTGTACAACTATGGCTTTATATCATGAAAGAGGGTTTAACAGTGGCTCTCTCCATTTTTGCCCTGGAGAAAGGTTAGATGGCATAACATGTTAGGCAGTAAATTAATAAACAACACAGTCTGGCACATTGTGCCTGGACCAGGTAAAATACCAAGCCACCTGTGAAACAATATACATATTTTCAAAAAGTCCTTCACACTGAAATAAGGAGAAGTACATTGGTACCAGATGAGATGTGATTAGTTTTATAGATCATTCGTGCCAGGGCTTAGCATATGGATTATTTATACTAGCAGAAATGATTAATTACAACAGCTCAAGAAATGAGAACAGGAAACTCAAATTCTTCATCTGATTTTGACTAAAGCTAAAGTAAATATTTGTAAACAAAACTGCATTTATTTGTAAACAGAATTGCTTTATCCTGAATGTCATTTTCATATGCCTTTACCACAAAAACTGTGACACTCCCATAAGATAAATCTTTGAAAATGATACATGGAAATGATACAACCACAAGGTAATGAAAGATGGGCTAGGACATCACCCACAGAGCAAAGAACAAGCATACTTCCAAGTGCTTTTATTATTTTCTTATCGCTCTCTATTTCTTATTTAATTTTTCAAATTTTGAATTGTGGCCTTTCTATATGATATCCTGAAAAAAAAGACAGACCCCCCCCCCTAAATTTCACTGTACTTATAAAGAGAAAAAAACCTAGACTAAGAAACAACTCTGGAGGAGATAAAAAATTATGTTTATCCTCAGTTTAACTAGCACAAACACTGAATATCTATTCTGCTACAATTCATTTTCTTTAACCAGATTTCATGAATCAAGCTTCTACTAAAAGGATTCTGTATTAATAATATTTTTATTGTATTTTATATATATGCTAATATTCTGAGGTTGGTGTGCTATGTTTCTCTAAGAACCTTTATCAGGACTGCCCAATAAATGAAGGGAAGTGGTAAAAAATGTGGAAAATGAACCCTTGATTAATGAGCAATGTAGGAATTTGGAAACTTGTGGAATCTTCAGTGAGGGGAGATTACAATTGCTTGAGTTGTCATTATGTGATTAAAAAAAGGAAATATTATTCTGGGACATAAGTCTGCAAAGCACTAACCTCATGGGTTGAATGGGCACAAAGAGGAGTAAGAATCAAACAATTGGCTCAAATGCAAAATATTCATTAAAAAAGTAGCCAAGGTACTAAAGGAAGAAAAGGGAATTCTAAGCTTAAACTGATGACTCAAACTGCATAACTCATTCATCCAGTCAAGGGGAGGACATTCAGTCCTGGGTGTTTTCCTTGGAGGGCATCCCAGTCCAAGGAGAGAACCCCCAAACTGCAGACCTCCAAGGAAGATCACTATTTTTAACTATTTATATGTTGCTGCTGGGAATAAATAGTAAATAAGAAGACTCAGAATTTTTCATTTGTCAGTATACACTTGTCATGCTTAGAATTACAGAAACCTGGAGGACTGATTGCTGAAATATTTATATCGGTGTTTATAAGCTATCACAAATGGTAGTATACAAAAGAGAGAAGAGGCCTCCATTGTCCAAAATGGTCCTTAGTTTTGGTTTTCTAAATCATTGATAGGGTTGGATGCCATAAACTTTGAATCCGTGTAAATCAATTCTCCATCTTCTGCCTTTTCTGGTTAGATCAGGAGTTGCCATAATTTACTGCCTCCCAGATTTAGGTATCATAGACCCAAAAGATTGGCTCCTGCCTGTATGTATTAGTGAATATAGATAAAATATGAGTAGAGAGGGAGGAAAATGCTGAATGGCATGCAGAAATGAGATTTAATAGATGTCATACATCAGAAATCTGATGACAGTAACAGAAACATATTTTGTTTACCAAAATAAATGTATTAACTAGCAGAGGAATATGTGATTATGATTTATATCTGTTGTGTGTAAACATAAATGCAATACCATAAGCAATTATATGTATACCACAGAAAGCCCCAAAATAATTACTCTCAAATTAGGAATTTTAAGAAGAAAAATGTGAATCTTAGTAAAAATATGGAACTTATAATTTGCCTAAGACAAATTTTAAGAAAAAAATTGAACACTAGTAAAAATATTACACTGATGTAATCAAGAAAAGCTGTGTCATTGATTTTAAAAAAATATCTATTAGGTAAAGTATAAGGAAAGGGGAAGTTATAAGCCATTAGCTAGGCTAATAACAATAAATACACAGTGTTAGAAACCTTGGAAAATTCATAAGGAACACAGTAAAGAAAATATTACATGTGGGAAAATTTATGGTTAGCATATTTAAGATTGAAAAGAAAAGCTTATTTTTAAGCAAAATATGGATCAAAAAAAGATCTTAGCAATGATAATGCCCATGTAATTTTATTTCAATGATACTGGAGAAAAAAAGAAATATTCATTAAATATTCTCTTTTGCATCTGGGATATGTCAAGGCAGTGCAAGTCAGACAATAATATATTCCAAAAGTCAATTAGTTATCCAAAATATAGAACAGTGGAATGAAGTGAAAATATGTTTTGATACAAATTGTTCTTAAAAATATTTCAACTTCTTTACAGGTTCAGGGTGTTGGTTGGGAAGTGTTACTTCATGATGAACAGTGAATTCTAAGCTTAAACTGGTGACTCAAACTGCACAACTTATTCATCCAGTCAAGGGGAGGACATTCAGTCCTTGGTATTTTCCTTGGGGGGTATCCCAGTCCAAGGGGAGAATCCCTCAACCGCAGACCTGCTACTCCAAGGAAGATCAGTCTAAGGAAGTCTTCTGGCAGGCCCTCATTTGGACCCTAAGTAAAATTTGATCTCTAATCATACACCTTCCTTAGTGGCTTTTCAGGACCACTGCCCCTTCTCAGGTGCACGCATTACCAAAGCCTTCTTGGTGCATACGTGACCAAAGTCATCATAGAGATGTGACCAATTAAACAAATTTGCGCTCAATAACCAATGTGCCTATTAAGTAGGTATTTTTTTATACAGTGTTGAAGGAGCACTGGGATTTGTCCTCAGAATTCTTCTATCTACCAGTGATTTCAGAGAGCTTTATATACACACCTGCGTCTTCATATTCATAATTTTTCCATGAAATGACAAGAAGACCTTACTCCTGGAACCTCATTGCATATCCAGGGAGATAAAATTAATCCTATCCAGAGATGTTAAAGCTTGGCCGTACCTGAGCAGTTAATCTTAAAGACTCTGGGTGACAAGAATATAATTGTCATTATCGTTATTTTAGTCAGACTATTGATTATGCCAAAGTCTAAAGGCTTCTACAGAACTGCCAGTTGTACACAAATTCTAAATCAAAAATACTAATGTCTGCAAAGGAGTATTCTCATCAAGAAAAGAGCATTTGTTGTTCCTCTTGCTTCAATACATTGTGACCATGCTTAGAACACCATGCCCATATCTTTGGAAGTTTGCACTTCCAAGAAAATACCAAAAAATGGAAAATATTCATCAAAAGGAATAAAATTAGTAAAAACAGTGGAGACTGTGTCATACAAGAACAGATTCAAAGAGCATGGTTGTTCTGGTTTGGGCCAAAGCAGAACTAATTCTGTAACCTTCCAGGTAAGCCTGAGTAACTTCAGTTTCTTAAAGATACCAACACAGTTTTTCAGGCAATGGCTGCCCCTGGAAGTGATAAGCCTAATATTTATCACCAAGGTAACAGGACATTGGCATATAGAGATGCCATTGCTCACACTTATTCCTACATAAATTGAAACTATCATACAGTTGATGGTGAAGGAGGTCCCACCTTCCAGGAGGGGTGTACAGGATAGGTGACTCAAATCTGACCAATGAGCTATTCCATGCCATACGCATCATATTCAGGATAAAGTCCTAGGGATCATGAGGGTCAATATCTCTTCTTCAATGGCAAATATTCAGGCAGGATCGTGTCTGTGTGTCTTCCCTTAAGCCTGTCTGCATATTCCTGAATCCAGTTCCTGAGTGCAGCTCCTACCTGATGATGATTCCAGTCCAGGACCTTCCTCATACCTGCCCTGTAGTATCAATGGTGACTTATGATCATCCATGGAGTATGAATTGGTTTTGTACACTTGTATATAGCATATTACTTTCTTATCAATATTATTAGCTTCCTTTTTACTATAATTGTTTTATTAAAGCACTTTTAGTTTCCAAGCCATAAGTCTGTCTTTTCTCTCACTTCTCTTTCCTTGGAGGGGGATTCAGAGAATGGAGTTTCCAAACCCCCTTGCTTTCTAACACTCCTAATTAAAGTGGGAGGCTAGGTAACAACTGGATAGTTGTTCTTCAGCAAGTATTCCCTTTATTTGCAGCACTGGGTGCGTGGGGGATTGCTCCTTAAAAGACACACACACCAAACAAGAGAACAGCACATCTTTTATGCTACAGACCTATGTGTATTTATTTAAACTCCCAAAAATCTATTACATATTCATTCTTTTTTGAGAAATCATTAACATATCTCTACACCTTGTTCACATGCGCAGTCAGTCCTTTGAGCAGTCATGAGGACCCCTTCTGGAGTCCAAAGATGAAGGGTTGAAGTCTTCCTTGTTGATAAACTTTAGACCTTACATGGGCGTGCAGCCCAAACGAAAAAAAAAATGATCCTTTTCTGCTGGTGAAGCAATGTGACTTCCCTGCTTCCTTATCTTATCTTACAGGATGCTTGTTCCTTGCACAATGGGTCTCCTTTTAGAAAAACATTTCTCAAGGCACGTATACAAGATATACAAGCTTAGACAATTGCTATTGATCAATACACAAGCTTAAACATTAGTCATTCATGAGTGTTTGTAAAAATACTTCTAATATCATTTATGCAGAAAAATACAGCAGTGAGGCAAACGTCACATAAGTAAAAATAATTTTGAATGCTGCATTGTACTACGTGGTTTTATTCACAATATTCATTAAGGAAATTCATAGGAATAAAATGACATTCAGCATATAGACACAGTAGCACTTTAAACCCTCCAGCAAGAACCCTGACGTTCAGGCAAGTATTCCAGTAAGAGAGACAAAGACAAGTGACCAAACCCTCAGTTATTAGTGCTGTATTCACATAAATGCAATTCCTCTATGTGATTGTGACAAGAGATAATGGAGTATACATTTTATAAACAGTTGGATCAGACAAGATAGTTATGTATATTTGTCTCTAGAATGGAAAGGAAATTAGGTTTTCACATTCCAAACCATCATGTATAGATAAATACTACTTTTTCTTTAGAAAAAAATCCCACAATGGTCCTAGGCATTAGGTTGTGTAAGTATCAATGACTCCTTTCTGCAGTCCTTGCTTTATTTGCATGATGTTTAGGTACAGTACCAATATTGTGTGACTAATTACACAACACAAATCATGAATTCTAGGGTTTGCTGGCTACAAAAAATAGTCAGACAAGTAACTATTTTCTCCATGATTATATAATATGCCTTTCACTGCAGTATCTCAGGTCTTGATCAGAAGAATCTATTCCCTTATACTACTCAACAAAACAAATTTGCCTATATTCATAGATTATTTGTAAACAAGAGAAAGACTGAAATTTACCACTTCCCAAAATGTTATTTAAGAAGCTCTATCTAATACTGAAAGATCTTTTTTCTCTTTAGCAGTCTTGGCATTTTTCAAAGTCATTAATTGTGTGGGTACTATTTTTAGATGGCTTTCCTAACCTTGGTTGCAAGGATGAAGAGATTCTTGTTAATACACCATCAATACTAAGGATATGCCTAGTTTGACTTCATATTAAGATCCAGTTCAATATTCTGTGATGAGCTGTAAATCTTGGATGAGAATTTTGTTTCCTACTACCAGGTAAATGGTTTGTTTTAAACTCAAGTACAGTTGCCACGCTTCACTGATGTGCTTGGAATGATTTTGTGAAAAATAAGGAATAAAAGGGTTTCTACCAAGTATAGATAAAAAAACCCCAAGAATGTAGTTTCTCCAGGAAGTCTTTTGCACTTATTACTCATATTACTAAATTGCTAAGCTAAATGGAGAGAAAAACTATGCAACTCATTCTCAGAAAAATAGTGCAGCATTACAATGCAGTCTGTGCTAAGAAAACAATCAGTATAATATAATGCTATCATAAAGCCTTTAAAAATAAATCATATAAATTCTTGATTCTATTGCTGCTTCCATATATCTAACTTCAGTGCAGAAACTTCTATTTCTGCAATACAATTTGCAGTAGGCAGTCTCTGTGTTACCCAAGGTAACAATGGTTTATATAACTTCTATATTCTACAGTAAATTCAGATTGAATACCTTACTGTGTGTTTTCAGTGCCTGTTTTGTTCATCCCTCTTGAAAACAAAATAGAATTTGGTATGAAAGGGGGAAATTACTCAAGGCTGTATTTTAAGGAGTTTCAGATTCCAAGACAACAAGATTTGCCAGTGATCAGTCCATTACAGACCAAGACACTTGTACATAGATTTTGTGACTACCCAGCTGCTAGCCATGTGAACCTAACAGATCCCAAACTGACAGGGTTTATCTAGGTTCTTGTTGGTGCAGTGATCTCCCATATGAAATATTGCAAGGTACTGTGTAGCCTTGAGAAGTTCCACTTAGCAGATACCAGGCATGGAGTGTGTTTCCTTGCAAACAATGCATATCCTGGGGACAAGAGGTGGATGTTTCACAGACAAGTCTTTTTGTGAAATCCTGCTGGAATACTAGAAACCCATGAGAGTTACCTAATACCTTGAAATCCTTGCTACCAGAGTCCACAATGAAAATGTAAGTTCTACTGACCACTATTTCACCCTACAGAATGTGTGCTGTTTTAACAAATACTGACACAATTAGCAGTACAACTGTTATATTTAGAATTAGTTCTTTTTCTGCTGTTCTCCCTTAGAGGAGCTATAAACCATTTAAATCAAGAACATACAATTACAATAAACACCTGCTATCAATACAAAGTTGACCAGTAATAAGCAGATCTTGATCAGGAGTAGTATGTGGAAGGAAGCTCCATTCAGTCTAATAAAGATTAACAATCCATTGATTTAAATTCCTGTGTTCTCATTAATGCCCTGCCAGTCAAACCTGGAATTATTCAGACTGCCTGGAGAGGGACATTTCCAGTAACTTGAACAAGTTAACTACATCTTTTGTTTATAGCCAGATAGCAACTAGCACTTCCATTCGGGCTGACTGTATGCCTGAGAGACTGTTCTTCAGTCTTTAAGATGCCAGCCCACCTTATTGTACAGTGAGCATATTTAAAACATTCTTTTTATCTTCTACAAAGTAGAAAATATTGTTTGTTTAATGGAATGATTGTTTAGAGTATTTAACCTTAAATGAATAAACCTTTGAGGTGGAGTTAGGTTTCCTTAAAAACTTATATTTTACAGTCTTTTGAAACTTTTGAATATTTCTAAGGAAATGGTGATATTTTATGAAAATATATGGGGGGGGAATGAAGAAACAGTAGAAACTTTAGAAGAAAAATGCAGTCTCAGTCTTAAAAGTCATAGTTTGATGATTACTTTCAGCACAGTGATCTTTTATCTCTCTGATGTACAACATTTTTTTCAGCTTTGTATCTCTAGAGATACAGAGTTCTTTTATCAGCAGCACTCTTAAGGTTGAACATTTTCTTATGCTGAGCATTTTAAAGGACTCTTTTCCAGGTTGATGATTTCTGCCTCCAGAACTCCACACATTTCTCCATTTGGAAAATGTGCTTTTTAACTATGCGAAGCTTTGGTGTGTGTAGTTCTTCACAGTAAATGCTGTAGGAGATGAAAATTCAAACTATTCAATAAGCACCTAGATGTCAAGGTCCAAATACATGGTAAAGCTCTCACAAACAAGATTAGAAGTAGCTGGTTGTAAGTCAAATACTATTTATAATGCAATTGTGTACAAATGTCCTTTCTTGTTTGGGTTTTTCTTTTTTTTTCCATGATAGCTTGGAAAAAAAAATCTGTTTGAGCATACTTGCTTCTATATTTGACTTACTACTGCAAGTGTTATGTTGAAGAGAGAGGTGGTGGGGTTTTCTTTCCTCTGCTGAAATTCTTGCAGTAATGAGCTCAGGATGAATCATGACTGATATCCATACAATAGCAGCAACAAACTGTCATTTGGGTTTCTTGAAGTGAAATATAATTATTTAAAGGTCTTGGGGTTTTGCTTTGGATTAGACAATTTGTCTAATCACTTAATATAGAAAAGCTGTACTGAATTTAATAATTAATGTATACAATCAGTAAAGTTCTGGAAAATGGTGCTCCAGGACTCATTCAGTTCTTCTGTTCAGTATTTGTTCATTCATTGCACCATTTGTAATACAGATTTCTTTTTCTACATCATATAAACAAACATTACTGCTCATACTTCTCAGGCATCATGTCAAAGGTACTTCATGCCAGCTTTCCCCTTAACAGAACAAAGTAGATTTACCTCTGAGGTTTAAAGAAGTACTATATCTTAGCTCACATGAAAATCATGAAGCTGTCTGAAGAAAATGTTACTATGACTTTAAAAAGGAGACTTAATTCTATTCTAAGAAACATAATATCATAACAAAGAACAGGAGATACAAAAAGGACAGAGTACTATTTACTGAACTACAGAACTTGGTAAGCGGTGTCTGTTTCAGATCTTGTTGCCCTTTTCAGCCTTCCCTCTGTGCTTTTCTCAACTTTTCACTGAAGCGTAACTCTACACTTATCCCAAATACACCATGAGAATTCTCAGACAAGTTTCCTGGACCATACAGGATTATGCTTCTGAAACAAGACTTCCTCCAATATCCTGATACCTGAAAACAGAATCATTAATTTCTGAAAAAGGAAAAAGTTTTGCCTGTACCAATTCCTTATGGATTTTGAATTACATACAAGGTAAATGCTGTGTAACATACATAGCAATTGTTTTTCACAGTCAAGGCAAAAAAATAATTTCTGCTCATGAGGTCAGGTAGTGGAAATGTTATGTGTGAGACCATACTGATGGAGATGAATTCCTTTGTACTCCAAAGTCAGTGCAAATACTTTACTTTGTTTTGTGCCATAGCATGCATTTTGGATTAAACTGGCCAGTCAGAAAATGTATGTGGCTTAAGTACCATAATACTTTTTCTGATTTGCTGCTTGACAATGCCTGCTCTGCCTGCCTATGAGAATTTTAGAGTCTACCTACACTTAATTTGTCAGAGGAAATGATTGCAGCTAGGGTAAGACATGCAAAAAACAATCAGAACAACGCTCACCTCCTTTCTTTGCTTAATCTTGTGTATCTGGCATATGGCATAATAATACTGACACCACATATATCATGTGTGTTTAAGAAAGGGTATTACAGGTGACACACAGAAATTCCCCAGCCAGTACATGCTTTTGTATGCTTAGCTGAACAGAAGTGAAGTGAAACTTCTGTTATAGAAAGATAAGAAAAAAAACTTCCTTTATCTTAGAAATGTATCTGTAGATCTAATGCAGTTAACTGAAATTTTATAAAGAGTTTCACAAGATATAAAACTCCCTCACTTCAATAAGTCTAAAACCATTTTCTTATAAGATCAAGGAGAGTATAATTGTTGTTGGGTAACATACTTTATTTTCAGAAATCAAATATGAAATGTTATGTTAGAACCCAAATTATACAATTATATATTATATTATACAGTATAAATTATACATTTATTTTCCAAGACATGCTTATGAGTGTTAATATGGAAATGCAATAGAAGCAACTGGATTCAGTTAGAAAACTGTAACATAATAATTGTTGGTGTAACACTGGAACAGACTGCCCAAATAGGTACTTGATGTCTCATCCCTAGAAATATTCAAGGCCAGGCTGGACAGGGCTTTGAGAAATCTGAACTAGTTGAAGATGTCCTGGCTCATTGTAGGGAGATTGGACTAGGTGGTCTCTAAATGTTCCCTTCCAACCTAAACCATTCTATGATTCGGTGATTCATTCTAAGTGCTATAGACATTAAACCATAGGACGGCTGGAGTTCACTCAGTCTACCCATCTATAAGATTCAGTCATATCTGTTAACCACTGTCAACTTGCTCCTTTCTTACGACTCCTGGATCTGCTTAATAAATATCTTGAGAATCCTTCTTTCTCTCACTGATCCTAGCACCACCAGACAAACATATGATCATATTTATTCCTGCAAACAGAATCTTTGGTTTCCTGTCACACAGGATACCATTTTGAAGGGGCAACATGTGCATTTTGATGACCTGCTTCTCTGAGGAGGTGAAAAATATTCACTGCATAATTTTCAGTGTGGCTGTAATATAAGAAAAACTGTCTCCCCTTATCCATAGCATATCTGTCAATCCAAGCTATGTGTGTTAAATAATTCAGAGTAAAAACAAAAGGAGGGTTGGTTAGGGAAAACTCTCAGGCAGAGGCACAGGTAAAAGAGAGAACGAGGACAATCTCTGAGCATCATGGAAGGGGAAAGCCTTCTTCACCAGGGAAGAATCTTGGGATGCAAAGTCATCAGGCTTATCTATGAGAAATGGGCATGTGAAGATATCCTCAAAGGAGGTGTGTGGGACTTGCAATCAGGAGCGACTCATATGGCTTTGGATCTGTCAGGTATAACTCAGCATCACGACAAAGCAGACTTTTGCCTCAGTCCTTAGCACTCTGAAGTTTCTCAAAAAATCACATATCCTAAGTACAAGAGCAGAAAACTGATAGAATAACCAGCTCAGCATCTTATTGGCATTAAATACTTTATAAGAGCCAGAACTGTATAAAATGTAGAGAACAACTGGAAAAGTGTTTAACTATGCTTTATGCTGCAATTGCAGTGAACAGATTGCCAAAAGCAAGTAAGACATTTCTAAAAGAAGCTGCTTCTGAAGCAACTTAATATTTTAGTGGTTTTCAGTTAAATCAGGCAGAGAAATTAACAATGAACTTCTGTGTTAACCATCTAGAAAGTGCTACACTCCCTGTGAAAACGGAGCATAGAGGCAATTTGCTTTCCTGTTCAATAGTATTTTGAAAAAAGATGACCACAGAAGAACATTAATGATGATGATAAGGTGGCACAAAGGAGGATTTAAGGAGGTACAGACACTTCATTAGGAAATCAGATGGTGCTTGGACAATAAAGGAAAATCCTATAGAAGTTGTGCTCATGGAAGGAAAACTCGGAACACGTCCTTAGAAGTCTAGCATGAACTGCCATGAAGACTTCACAATGCGATGCGACTCACCGTGGTCAACACAAAAGAAACCAAGTTAATTAAAAATAACATTTGTGTTAAATTTTAAGCTTATAGTATCTTTTTAATTCCAAAAAAACATATAAGGCATCTGCGTGTTTTCTGGCAAACCATGGCAAAAGTCAGAATTTGGAGGGGAGAACGAGACAGAAAAGAATACACTGAATTATATCACTTACAAGAGCCAAAGGAAGGTGTTCAGAAAAGACAAAGTTGCCAGCACTGCTTGCTCAGGGAAAAACCTTCAAAAAGAAATTCTAAGCAAAACAACACTGTTAGATAGGCCACAAATGGGATAGCTTTATTGTTAACCTTTTGTGCACCTTTTAAGATTCACACAGGATAGTTCTGAGTATACTGTCATTAGTAGGTAAGTCAGAAAGAGGCAGGTGGCTAAGGTGAAACTTGCAAAGATGGGTCTAGCCCTTCTCATGGAATGTGTCATTTAAATACAAGTCTGTAGACAAATACAATTGGAAAGAATACAATTTACAGCAGTGGCAGGAAAAAAATCAATCAGCGAAAAAGATGTTGAGTCACTGAGCTTTTCAAAAAGGGACAGGAATCATGAAAAGTTAAAGAAAACACCAGGTTGGCTTTACAAGCAGAGGCCAACTACATCGGACAACTAGAAAAATTCTTTCCAACCTGCGAGGCTGAAGAGAAGCTGAAAGTGCCTCTGCCTTAGCAGACTCCTCAGACAAACTAGGAGGGATATTCTTTGCTCATTTAAAAGCCCAGAGGTGGGATAGAGAGAAGTCAAAACAGGAAATGTGTACCTGCAGGTCAAAATGATTGAAACAAGTAATTATCACACAGATCTCTTTCTATTAAGGTGTTTAATGCAGTGCTGAATGTTTCATCAGGGCTCTGACAAGGAACAGAACATACCATCTGGGAAGTCTGCATTGGAAATGCTACTTCTACAGGCTACTTGAATTGTGACCAGTATCAAAGATGTAGTCCAGAAAAATTAATAATTTTTCATATGTATTGCAGAATAAAAAGGTCTACATAGATTATAGTTTTGTCTTGGGAAACATAACTTAGAAAAAGGGAATGACTAGAAACTTTGAAAATTAGTTGCAAATCTAAATCTAAACAATCAACAATTAAATTCTAGTGATATAGCTTGTCCATCAGACTAGCTAGTTAACACTATGATACAGAGTAATGAAATTCTGGGAGTAAACTTCATTAGATTAAACAACCATCAAAATTGAAAATATTATGAAATAGAGGAGCTATTGACAAGGCACAAGGAAGGAAAATTATGAAAGATAAAGAAAAGTCAATTAACAGTCACTATAAGTGAGATGCAATATTAACAAGGAGAAACATCTAGAAACTTAATGAGATGAAGGGTAGAAGAGTATGTCATTTAATGTATTCAGTGACATTTCCACACTGATTAAGAAGAGAAAGAAAAGACGTCAATATGCAGGAAAAAGTAGGTAAAATTTTTGACATGGATATTAAAGTCTTTTAAAAGTACCATTTTTATTAGTCACAGAATAAAAGAAGTAAAAGGTCAATTAGTTCTCCTGCCAGTTCAGGTGCATATAACTACCAAGATTTTTAACATTTTTTTTTCTGTATAGTTTCAAATGCTTCAGGCGATGAGGGTCACACCACCTCACTTTAGAAACTACTCTGCAGCTTCATATATCTCACTGTCAGAAAGCACATCCTAATGATCTGTTTAAATATTTTGTATACTAATTTCATTCCATTTCTCGTAATTATTATGCCATTTACTACTATAAATAATAACTTTCTCTCAATTTGTGCAACCTCAGTTAATACCATTATTCTTTTCTCTCATTTATCAACTGTTTTCTGGTATAATGATAACCAGAAATTAACTCAATGTTCCAGGAATAATGCAATGATATACCTACACTTGTTACTTTTCAATAGAGTAGTATCAAAGCTGATTCTGGATGGGTACTGGTAGCTGTCTTGAAATATCACTTCACAATTTCCTAACCTTGTTCAGAAATGATGTTTATCAGTCTGAGAGAAGTACAGTATGAACAAAAGTACTTTGGCTAGACCTGTTTCTTGAGCACCATGCTGCATTGACATGTCATAGAGGCTTGGAGGTAAGCAGGTAGGTTAGATCCCCATGAACACAAACTTAATTCCATGCACAGTCTCAGTAGCTAAGTTTTAGATGTTCTGACTTCATCAAAACCAAAACTTCAAATGTGTTTTCACACACAAAGGCATGACACAAAATCAGATTCTGACAAACCAACATGTTCATTCTATGTTACTATAAACATTAAACGCAGTACACAGTTCACATTTTATACTGCATGCCCATTCTGAGACCCAAAGAAAAGAGCCTTCCCTAGATTTGGGATTCAAAATCAGCTAGTGAGCTTTCATTATCAAAAGAAGACTAGCCTAAATTATCGCTTTTCATTTTGTGTGGTCAAAATATTCACTGCATATGGATGAACAAGATAAAAATACCTATATTTTAGATCTCAGGAAGCTACTAAGTTGTGAGACATTATTCTTGAAGAGTAACAAATTTTTCTCACGTGTACCTCCTGAAAGAGTTTTGTTTTCTTTTAAAGGAATCTCAGATGGTTCCATTCAAAATAAATAGATAGGTACCTGCTTCTGCAGGCATCGCTTTATCATTCTAGCTCTAATCAAGAAAGTAAGATAAGTCCCATAAATTATTTAAGAATAATATTTGAATACATTTAACTGAGGATTTAGTCTGTATTTTATTTTTCATTCCAAAGAAAGCAGAATCTTCAGTATAAGAGAAAAAAAAAACAAACATGTAGAAATATCTGACTAATTTTAGATTAAATTCCATTTCCCCAGACTATAAGCAGCAGAGTGCCGCTGAAGAGCTTCTTGAGTGGATGGTGTAGCAGAAGTCGACAGATGGAAATTCTTTACTGACAAAGTGAGAAAAATATTTTAAGAAACAGAAAGATGAAAAATAAAATGATAGGCAAGGGAAAGAGTTCAAAAAGATAGAGGAAAAAAGTGTGCTACCCAAAGCAGCATAACCACCTGAAGGGTGACCAAGGTCACACTAATATATTTGAAAATAGCCTGCAGACAGTGTATAGAAGCTGCAATAAACATTCAAAACAAACTAAAAGGCAGATTTCCCAACAAAGCAGTTGAGCTTGAAAGTACAGGCTGTGGAGTTCCCTGTACTACTGTGACCTTCTATTGTCCAACATTCAACTTTTTTCAGGCATCATCCCCATAATAATCTGCTGCCCAAAGCCTGGAAGACAGGAATAAAAGTAAAATTTTCTTACTTCTGTTCACCAGATAACATCATGTTCCTGCTAGCGTTTTAACCCTGAGCATCCTCTTCAGTCTTATAGTGGACCTGTGGTGTTTAAATTGCTTACCATGATTGCTTGGTCTTGGATATCTTGTCATGGATAGTTAAGCAATTTCTCCTCACTTCATTCTAAAAAATTCTGTTTGGCTAGTGATTTTGCAATGTAGGATGGTTTATATTTGGTTTTGCACTTTTCAAATCATTTTGCAGACTTTTCTGTAACAACAGAAGTTAACTCTGTACTTGCTAGATGTACCTTATAAACAAGAAATGAGACCAAAAGAACTGGCTAGCTTATCACAATCTAGAAATGTCAAGAAAGGAGTCAAAAGAAAATAAATATAAAAATTATTTGGACACAAAAAGCAGTATTGTCATGTTACAGAGAGGAAACTGGGCAGTTGAACATTTATATTAAAAAATGGGTGAAAATCTTTTCAGCTGAACAAAATAGACACATATTTTTGACCTAAACAAGGGGCAAGAAAATTAATTAATTAATTAAAATAATAAAACCACAGGATAAATTCCCAGTAATGCCAAAGTAATCTGATCACCTCCTATGACCAAGTGACTAGACTCTTGGACGAGGGAAAGGCTGTGGATGTGGTCTTCCTGGACTTCAGTAAAGCCTTTGACACAGTTTCTCACAGCATTCTGCTTCGGAAACTGTCAGCCTCTGGCCTGGACGGGCGCACACTCTCCTGGGTGGAAAACTGGTTGAATGACCGGGCCCAGAGGGTGGTGGTAAATGGAGTTAAATCCAGCTGGAGGCCCGTTACAAGTGGGGTTCCCCAGGGCTCAGTGCTGGGTCCAGTCCTGTTCAATGTCTTTATCAACGACCTGGATGAAGGCATTGAGTCCTCCCTTAGCAAGTTTGCAGGTGACACTAATCTGGGTGGATCTGTGGATCTGCTGGAGGGTCGGGAGGCTCTGCAAAGGGATTGGAACAGGCTGGACCACTGAGCAGAGACCAGTGGTATGAGGTTTAACAAGACCAAATGCCGGATCGTGCACTTGGGGCACAACAACCCTAAGCAGAGGTACAGACTAGGAGAAGCCTGGCTGGAAAGCTGCCAGGAGGAGAAGGACCTGGGGGTGTTGGTTGACAACTGACTGAAC
Organism: Clamator glandarius; assembly: GCA_033459285.1. NCBI lineage: Eukaryota > Metazoa > Chordata > Aves > Cuculiformes > Cuculidae > Clamator > Clamator glandarius. Next base: position 474,597 of record JAUNZM010000133.1, read on the forward strand.
ATGAGCCAGCAGTGTGCCCAGGTGGCCAAGAAGGCCAATGGCATCTTGGCTTGTATCAGAAACGGCATGACCAGCAGGTCCAGGGAGGTTATTCTCCCTCTCTACTCAGCACTGGTGAGACCACACCACGAGTACTGTGTTCAGTTCTGGGCCCCTCACCACAAGAAGGATGCTGAGGCTCTGGAGCGAGTCCAGAGAAGAGCTGCTGAAGGGGCTGGAGAACAAGTCTTACGAGGAGCGACTGAGAGAGCTGGGGTTGTTTACCTTGGAGAAGAGGAGGCTGAGGGGAGACCTTATTACCTGCCTGAAGGGAGGTTGTAGAGAGGGGGGTGCTGGCCTCTTCTTCCAAGTGACAGGGGACAGGATGAGAGGGAATGGCCTCAAGCTCCACCAGTGGATATTCAGGCTTGAGATAAGGAAAAAATTCTTCATGGAGAGGGTGGTTAGGCATTGGAACGGTCTGCCCAGGGAGGTGGTTGAGTCACTGTCCCTGGAGGTGTTTAAGGTGAGGGTAGATGAGGTGCTTAGTAGCATGATTTAGGGATTGGTGGGAATGGTTGGACTCGATGATCCGGTGGGTCTCTTCCAACCTAGTGATTCTATGACAACTTCCTTAGAAACAGAGTTAGATTACTAAATGCATATCATAATCACAACAAGAAAATGTATCTTACATACTGGTTTCACTGAACATCATGAAAATGTGTATAATCGCTATACAATAAGGAAAAAAAATTATCGTAATGTTTTATAAAATAGGAGGCTATTATATATGTAAATCAATATAATATGTGACCAGGCAGTTTTAAATGTATTTCTGCATAATGAAGATCTCTGTGATTAAAGGGGACTCTTTATTTAGTCATAGTTCATTGGATGCTTAGGTGTTTTGCTGATGCTGCTCTAGGATTGTTAGCATTTCAGTGGACAAAGAGAAAAATTTTGGCTTCTTCAAAAACAGTTAAATTTGTCACTGACCCCAGTGGAGCCAAGACTTCATGAGTATTTTTACGTGATGCCATGAAGAATTATTCTTGCACTGAACTGTAATTAAAAAGAAATGTTTTAATAATTAACTGCTAGAGGAAACGTCTGTGCAATTTACATGAGACTATAGGAATGTAGTTTGGAACCTACTAGCAACATTGACTCCAGAAATCAACTTTGTAAGTCTAGATTGTAAAGACACAACATGTAAGGTTTAGCTTGAAACTTCTAGATTTCAAGAGATGTTTGCCAAGACTGGGAGTTAGGTTAAAAAGACCATCAATATTTAAAAGCTTCTTTCTGTAAATGGCATTATCAGGAAGTTTCTTTCAGGAACAGCGAAAAAAACAGACACTATTCTGTAGCAGCTAAACTAACCTATCCTTCCAAACGGAGATTTTACGACACTCTAAGACAAACATACACACATGTTTTTTGGTTTTTTTTAACTTGGCTTTTTTAATTGTTTTATTGTGCAGTTTAATTCTAGCTTTAAGATTAAGAGCTATGTTTATGAAACTGCAAGTTATTGTCTACAGTTTTAGTTACTTTTCCTGAAAAGATAAGTAGCAAATATGTGAGGCAATGAGTCCCTGGTGGGACGAATCTAGTCAACAGATGAAATACTGTAACCATCTATAGTAAGAATGATGCAGGAATACACCCCATAAACTGGAAGTCATAATTGCTTGCTGGATAGAAACCAGGTCTTAGAAAAGTTCTTGGACCAGACACTCAGGTGTGGTTAGAGGTCACTTCAGGTCAATAAACTGGAAACATGTAAAGAGTGAAATAATTTAAATATTTATGACACCAGTAGGAAGTCAAGCAAACAATCTAATCACAGCCTGGTGCTCTGACAAGGAGATAACATACATTAAGTATCTGCTTAACGTCTCAGTCTCTAGAGCGTAACTTACTCAGAAGTTATACAATCCATTTTTAAACTTCCATGACATACCTTAAGCTTAAAATGCATAACACTTAGGGTTATGCAATTTTACAGGCCACATGTTTGTCAAGAATAAGCTGAAACAAAGAAATATACCCTCAATAGTTAATTTTAACTATCAAGACAAGTATTCTTTATTCAGTGCTGGAGAGGCTCTAGGATTTGTTTCCACAGTGATTCTATCCACCAGTGATTTCAGAGAGTTTTATATACACAGATGTGTCTTCATATTCATGGTTTTTCCACAAAATGACAAGCACACCTTATTCCTGGAACTTCATTGCATATCGAGGGAGTTAAAATTAACCTCATCTGGAGTTGTTAAATCTTGGCCACATCTGAACACTTAATCTCAATGACTCTGGGTGACAAGAAGTCACTATCATTACCTTAGTCATTAATCTTCTTTCAACAAATTGCAGTTGACATTCCATCTCACCGTTTACAAATCACTATTTCAAAGCAACACATATATTTTGTTGATTATTTATTATTTGCTAGGTACAGCTACATATTTTTTCTCATGGATTTCTCAAAAAGATCTGGTTTCTTATGGTAATGCATTGACAGGTTCCTAGTTCTGTTTGGTTTTTACAATACTTTGTTTAACTACTTTATTTTGATTTCTCTGACAGCAAAATACTATATTGGCTCTGAAATCTGCAGTGCAACCTGTACAGGCTTCTTTTATTTATGTTGATTTACACTCTGCTACCTATAAATATTTTAAAAGATGAAGTAGTTGGATTACAGCCCACCTACACCTTTTTTTTTTTTTTTTTTTTTAAGATACATACACATTTAAAATTGCAGGAATGTCTGTTGAGTGAGGCTTGAAAGTCTCTGTGGATATCTATCACTTATTCAGAAAGACCAAGGAAAAGTCAGAAGTGAGACTATCTGTGTAACCATGACAACAAGTATTTGTATGTAACGCTTATCTGTATAGTATAGTTTCTGTTTCTTTCAAAAGTTCACACAATCGTAGGCTGAATTCTTTGGTAAGCCATCTGAGCCACGTCAAATTGTTGAGATGAATCAGGTAAGTATCACCAGGAATTGTAAGCACTGTTTGCACTGAAGAATGAATGAAGGAATGGGCTGAATGATGGAACACAGAAAGGGATGTTTCTGGAAGATAGAAGAAATAAAAAAAAAATGAGGTGTCAGTACTGTTCCACTGATTAATATTTGACAGGTTGATATGGAGCTGTTGAGAGAGATGTTATATTGCTATTCCCTATCAAATTAGTGCCTAGCAGATCATACATATGGATCTTCTGGGGAATTGAGATTTTTTAGATACCTAGAATACAGTGAGATTAATTCTGCCAGTTGAGTGCAAAAGGACACTTGATCGATAATTAAAAGAAATATATAGAATTTAGCTTAGCGTTATCTAATTTAACTAAGCATTGTTATTTGGGGAACTATGAATTCTCAATCCTGCAACTTCCTATCTTTTTTTTAATAAATTGTTTATTATTTTGTGTAAAATAAGTATTAATTCCGATAAGATTTTTGAAGCAATACATAAAATTAGCACTGGTTGCAAGCTCAAAGGTTATTTTATCTTTGGTATTGTTAATGGTTTGGGATTTTTTTTATTCCAGAGAAAATATTGTGCAGAGGGATATTTATTCTCAGTCAAATATTTATATTCTATTACAATCTACCATAGGACAATGTTACAAATAACCTTCCTGTCTGGAACTTGAGGAGATCATCTTCAAACCTATGTCTGCTTCAGAATTCAAGTGCTGGGAATTGACAATAGAGAGAACTCTGCCCTCCCACACAGGTGTCAAAAAAATGCAACACGATATATAAGAAGAATATTCAGTATAAGATTTTGTTGCTCTTTTTTTCCTCTTTCTTCTTTCTTCTTTTTTCCATCTGAAAAACTTAACCAAATTAACTTCTAGCTCTTGCAGAATTCCCCTTTGATAAAAGCCATGGGCAGATAGGTTTTTCCCTTACTGAATTTAAGCAGAATAAATTGGTCAAAAATCAGGTTAATAATTACAAAGTTAATTATAACCTTAACAGAAGAACATGTGCTATTGTTACCTGAAGCAGACTAATTCTCATGTCTGAAGGTAAAAAAAAAAATCAAGAAAGACTGATAAAGAAAACAGGTTTTTAATTGGCTTTTAACAAAATAAGATAAATATTTATAAGAATCATGTAACATCTAAATGTTGAAAAAAAAATAAAATATAAACCTTTTGCATTGCTTCTTTCATTTCACAGAGTCAGAACTAATATCTCCAAACTTAGAATTCAATATTTACCCTAGAAATATTTTTTCATAGTTTAAATATTAAAAAAAATATTGTTTTCTTTTAATACATAAAACGTGTGTATATTTGAAATCACTTTTTACTGAAGAACATACAAGAGTGTAATTTAACACAGTTTCAGTTTTAAGGAAAAAAGTCTTCTAGGCCACATAAATTACTTCAGAAAGGACAAATATACACAATAACACTTGAAAGAGCTATCTGATTTTTTTTTTTCACAGAAAATGCCGGAGAAAAATCTGCTCATTTATACATTATGCTAATGATAATTGAGATAACATGCCACTCATTAGACCAAGCGATTGCTCAGATTGAGTAACAGGATGAATAACACATTTTCTTGGTTTTGAAGGAAGGAATAAATCATTATATTAAGGGAATGAATTAACTTAAGCAATTATATGAATAATAAGAATATTAAGAATCAAATCTTAGCCGGCTTGCAGTAGGAAAGAATGCGATTGTAACAGGAGTTTAGCTTGTTTACTAGTTGAAACAATGAACAAATCAAATATTGAAAGGAAAGCCTGCAGCAGGAACAAAGGACAGAACTGAGCTCACCCCAAGGGGACATAATGAGGAAAGAGATAAGACCATCCTAGGCTTCTGAAGACACAAAGAAACTAATAAGTTCCTGGAAAAAACAATGGACATGTACCTTGTAACTGTTTAAGTAGTCTTTCCAGGAATCTATATGAATAGTTACGTTTAATCAGTATAAAAGTCGTTTAACCAGTCTGAATAGTTGATCATATTAGGTGGATTACCCAGTGTGTACCCTAGTGCAGCTTATTAAAAGGATACTTGCTTAATAATCAAATTGGCATAGATTATTGAGTTTGGCTTATCAGGGCATCAGTTCTCTAGAGATTCTTAGTTTATGTCCCAATGTGGGCATAAGGAAAGAGAATTACATGGCAGTAATTGAAAGAGCAGAATTGTTTTCCATGTTTTTCCTTCTTCTGTGTTTGATGTAATTCATCATCCTGAATACAAGTTGTCAAGGCAAATATACCTTCATTTTATCAAATTCTTACACATGAAGCTTCAAACAATAGGATTACAGGCTATGAAGTCTTTTGCCTATTCAAGCAACTATACTATGGTACTCTACGACTTTTCTAGTGATCAGGCTTAAAAAGTTACTAGTGATGAAGCTGCCTGTAGGAAGCAGGTGAAACATTTATAAATATTACAGTGGCTTGTAAAATATTATTATTGGCAGAAAAGCCAAAAGTAGAAGACAACTTAACGCACACTGAGTGTCTTACTGTTGCTATGTAGACTATGTTCATCTCAAGTACAGTAAAGAATGGTAAGATGTATGATTCTGACAAACTAGAACTCCTGTTTTCAAAATTAAGCTAACTTAATGACTAATAAGAAAGATGGTCTCTTCTGCATATCTATTTTTTTGTGACACACAAGCAGCCAAAATGAACAAAACAACTCCTGGACAATCTCATGGAGAAAGTTAACTTGGTTTTACTTTTTTGTACAGACTGCCCTGTAATGGTGAACTTGGGCTACTGGGATGTGTAGAGTACCAGAATGTTTTTAACATTTACTATGAAACCAGTATGTTCCCTTCCTAATGTATCCACTTTCTGTGACTCCCTTGGTATCTGTTTGCCTCATTCTGCATTTTTTACTCCTATCTTCAAAATTATTCCCATAAATGACCAGATAGACTGTCTACCTCTACAATGCCTGAGAATGACCACTTGAAGAAGGACCAACCAGATCAGCCAGAAAATCACAGAATCACAGAATCACAGAATAACCAGGTTGGAAGAGACCCACTGGATCGTCTAGTCCAACCATTCCCACCAATCCCTAAATCATGCTACTAAGCACCTCATCTACCCTCACCTTAAACACCTCCAGGGACAGTGACTCAATCACCTCCCTGGGCAGACCGTTCCAATGCCTAACCACCCTCTCCATGAAGAACTTTTTCCTAATCTCAAGCCTAAATCTCCCCTGGCGGAGCTTGAGGCCATTCCCTCTCATCCTGTCCCCTGTCACTTGGGAGAAGAGGCCAGCTCCCTCCTCTCCACAACCTCCCTTCAGGTAGTTGTAGAGAGTAATAAGGTCTCCCCTCAGCCTCCTCTTCTCCAGGCTGAACAGCCCCAGCTCTCTCAGTCGCTCCTCATAAGGCCTGTTCTCCAGCCCCTTCACCAGCTTTGTTGCTCTTCTCTGGACTCGCTTCAGAGCCTCAACATCCTTCTTGTGGTGAGGGGCCCAGAACTGAACACAGTACTTGAGGTGCAGTCTCACCAGTGCCGAGTACAGAGGGAGAATAACCTCCCTGGACCTGCTGGTCACGCCATTTCTGATACAACCCAAGATGCCACTGGCCTTCTTGGCCACCTGGGCACACTGCTGGCTCATGTTCAGTCGGTTGTCAACCAACACCCCCAGGTCCTTCTCCTCCTGGCAGCTTTCTAGCCAGGTTTCTCCTAGTTTGTACCTCTACTTAGGGTTGTTGTGCCCCAAGTGCAGGACCCGGCATTTGGCCTTGTTAAACCTCATGCCGTTGGTCTCAGCCCAGCAGTCCAGCCTGTTCCGATCCCTTTGCAGAGCCTCCCGACCCTCCAGCAGATCCACAGGTCCACCCAGATTAGTGTCACCTGCAAACTTGCTAAGGGAGGACTCAATGCCTTCATCCAGGTCGTTGATAAAGACATTGAACAGGACTGGCCCAGGACTGAGCCCTGGGGAACCCCACTTGTCACTGGCCTCCAGCTGGATTTAACTCCATTTACCACCACCCTCTGGGCCCGGTCATTCAACCAGTTTTTCACCCAGGAGAGTGTGCGCCTGTCCAGGCCAGAGGCCGACAGTTTCCGAAGCAGAATGCTATGAGAAAGGTCCAGGAAGACCACATCCACAGCCTTTCCCTCGTCCAAGAGTTTAGTCACTCGGTCATAGAAGGTGATCAGATTACTCTGGCAAGACCTGCCTTTCATGAACCCGTGTTGACTGGGCCTGATCAGGTCCCAGAGGAAAAACTGAGAGAGACATCTTGTCAGATCTAAGTATTCCCCTGTGACAGTTAAGCCATCTTAAATTCTAAGAACATCAACAAAAAGGTACATTTCTCTCACAATATATTATCCTGCCTACACTTGTTTTTCTGACTATCTATTCTGTCAAAATTAGAAAAGTAACTGGTGTTCTTAGAGGTTGTTCAAGTCCTAAAATTAACATGTTCTTTCCTGCTCATGAGAGTGAGCAGTGAGAGGTCTCAAATTAAAACTTTGAACCATGTTCAGCTGGTGAATATTACAGAGTGAAAAGATTGTGAAAATGCTTTTGACCTTTCTGGGTCCATTTAGCCTTTCTGAATTAAGAAAGAATAATCTCACTGACATTGCCAAGTTCCAGACTTTCACAACATCCTCAGGAACTGATGCCGTGAAAAAGGGCCAAACTCAATTATCAATGCCAATTTGATTATTAAGCAGGTATTGTTTTAGTAAATAGCGATACTGGACACCAGGGAATCATTTTGCCTACTGTATGTTGAATGAGGCTGGTTACTGGACATTACATATTCTGGAAATTTTGGTTAAACACACACAGAACTCATTATTATATCTTATCACCCACTCTCAAATGTACATCACCGGTCCTTTGTATCTTCAGAATCCCCTGATGTTCTTTATCTTACCTCCTCATTGTGTCCTCTTGGTGAGCTCAGATCTGTCCTTTGTTTCTGCTGGGGGACTGTCCTTGTTCCAACTAGTAAACAAGCTAAACTCCTGTTACAATCACATTCTTTCCTACCGCAAGCTGGCCAAGATTTGATTCTTATTATTCTTAATTATTTATTCCTTCCTTCAGAATCAATACTGCAGTCTTGGTCTGAGGGAAATTTAGGGGCATATTCCAACTCCCAGTCATACCAAAGCAATATTTGGCCTCGTGACTTGTAATCAGATGAGGCCAAAGATAAACACAGGCAGTTCTATATGTTCAATAGGACAGCATCTTTGGTTGTAGCACAAATGCTGAAATGTAGCAGAGGTTCTGTATCTGTATTTTCTTATAAAACATAAGCTTTCTCTCATGTATCTAGTTCTTATCTTATTTGGCTACTAGCCTTAATGTCTTACTCTAACAATTTCTTACTTTAAGTTAAAAATCATTCCATGTGGGCTGAATTATATATGCTTGGCAGCATATCATAAGAATGACCTCAGATTAGAATCCTCTTAACATCTACTTTTTGATTATCATGATATTTTCCTGACTTCCATCCAACTCTATCCATGATATTTTGATAAACATCCAGCCACCATAACATGAGCTTACATACCTGTTAACTATATTTTGTTTCCCTATGAATTTTTCTATTTCATAGATCTGATACTCTGTATTAAGAGTCTTGTAGAAAATATTATATTCAAGGAGTTAGCGATCTTGAGGCCATGCATGCTCTACTAGGCCCTGTACTTAGGTGTTGAAAAGCCCCTACGTTAGAATGAGTGACCACAACATGAACCCATATACACACACACACACAAAAAGAATGTGCTGGAATACCTTGGATAGATACTGTTCCTCAATACAGTTCCTAGATGCATGTAGGTGGATATGCTCTGGTGAGCATTAAAAAAGAGATAAATTTTCTGCAGGCAAGATCTGTAGTTTTGTTTGTTACACAAGATGTAAAGAGTGGAATGTAATGAGGAAGTTCCTACACATGCAACAATGTAAAGTTTACTTTCTGTGTATATTTCCCTTTCTAATTCTATCTTATTATTTAAGCAATAATACTATGTAATTTGCTGTATATTGCAAAACAGTTTTGGATTTTGTTTACATTGTTTAAATAGTGTTCTGAAATGAAACAAGGACAATAGCATTTAGACCACTCAAAACTCTCTTCTCTGATTTATTACCCTCCATTTTTATGTCTGTTTTTGACAAACAACAGCATTCCATATACTCTTTGTGTCACTTGATCATAAGTGCTCAGACATCTTTGCACTCACAGTTAGACAGGTGGGAAATTTAGAATAGCTGTAGGTCCATGCCACATTAACATAACCTATTTTACTTATGTAAAAGCAGAATCTTTGTCTAGTAAACTGCAGAGCTTCTGCTTCAGTACCTCATGCTCATTTATTTACATGCAGAGCTATTGCACCCCTCATTCTTTCCACATCCTCTTTTCCAGGTGGAAGGATGAGGGTTCTCATCCTAGAAACACTGAGCATGAATTTACTCCTTCCTCTACATGAAAATTCAAAGGGCTACATTCAAAATATACAGAAGGCTGAACAGAAAATAAAAAAGGTCATCCTAGCAATGCACTCCTCTTTCTTCTTGGATCGTTGAGCTTATTTAATTTTTAAGCATGAAAATGAATTCTATGAAACCAGCAAAGATATTTCCTGAATTAACCACATCTTCTCACAAAGGAGCAATCATACTGGCTTTTTATTGTCTTTTAGGTCATATGCACTCTCATAGTCTTTGACGTCTTCTAAATTTTAGATTTTAGGTTTAGATTTTGACATTAAAATAAAAAAATCCTTTAGGAAAAACACCATTTATTAGTAGTATATATTTCATAGTACTGAAATATATTTCTTTCTGATGAAAGGGCTTTTGTTTTGCTTTTGAGCCAATTTTTCTATATTAGATTGATATTCTAAGTAAAGACACATTTTAGAGCATTTTAAATGTTTATATGAAACAAATTGTGGGAACATTTTACAGAGAAAAAGGCCTTGAAACAGAGAAATGAAAGATAAACAAAGGCCAGTTCGCTGAGGAGAAAAGACAGCCTTCTGATAAGCAGCTGGAAGGAATACAAGAGCTGGTTCAGTGGGAACGAGTGGCAGCTGAAGGAAAAACAATCAAAGAGAACTATCAACATCGTTAATTTTAGTGTAACTTGGTTTCTTAGCATTAGTTTAGCAGTAGTTTAGCCAATAATATGTTAGTAATAGCTTTATGGACAGCTACCTTTAACCAATAATACACTGCAGATACCCTCGTGGGCACCCAGTTATATAACCAAAAGGGGTTTATAAAGAAACAGCTAAGCTCAATAAAGTGAACACTTGCTGATCATATTGATCTCTGCCTTTGATTTCGCGATGCTCCTATCAACACCAAGTATTCAATTGCACCAAAGAAAAATCTTCTCTTGATTCTCTAATGTCATGTAGCAATACTAATATTTCCATTTTCTTCCAATCAGAAAATGTCACAGCTGAATTTCCCTTGGAAAGAAAAGTCAGATTCCAAATCTACACTAAGTACCTAACTGGCTGTGACCAACCACAGGGAAGTTGTTTTTCATTAAAACAAACTAAAAAACAACCATAAGCTATGTATGTTCCTTCTATTACCACTAAGCTGAATCCTGTAGTTTTGATTTATAGACTTTATGCACTCAAAGTCCCAGTTATATCAACCCTGAATTTCTCATGCTCTTTTGTAGGCAAAGTCATGCTTCAGATTTTTCAAATGGAGAATTACTGCTAAGTATTTGCACCTTAGCTGCAGTTATCGTACAGGATGCAGAGGGGAGACAAAATCAACAGTTTTATCAAAGAGTAATCCAGTGTGGTGATGGTCCCAGCTGTTTAGCATAGCTCTGCAAAACAATTGTATCTCCTCAAAACAAATGCAATTACTATTATAGCTTCATTTCTAGATACAGGGTCCCCAACCAAGATTCTAATAAATTCAGAGCTTAATAGAATTGGTTTCAATCTGTTGACTAATGACAGGCACAGATATTTTTTGCTTTCACAACTATCTAGGTACTCATGCCCATATCCAAAGGAACCACAGTGTTTGTGGACAAGATTTTCCCTGCAGCAGTAAGGGGCAGCACAGGTACCATAACAAAAATAACTCATTTCACTGGAAATGTAACCCATAGAGGAGATATGTGGATGTAAAGCAAAAGAAAAATCAGTTCAGGTATTTTCTGAGGTATTTATAGACCTCTTATCATTGTAATATATAGATAAACCTTACTATATTTGGCTTCAACATATATTTAAACTTATTTGCTAGAAAGGTGTCACTTCCCTCATCTCACTTGCATGAGGCCAGCCAAGCAATACAAAGATATGCCTGGCACTTCTAGCAGTACTTAGGCAGAAGAGAGGCAGCACAGAAGAAAAGCCCAAAACAGGAAAATAAAAGCTCCCAATCAGTAGACTCTAGAGGTCCATAAATTCTCCCAGTACCTTCTTTTTTCCCTTCAAGGCACTCAGTTTCACAGCTCTGCATTTTTGGCAGAACTGTCTGATCTCGCTGGGGCTGAGCATCCCCAGGTGCCACGCACACCTCGGTCCAGGAGGATCTCCCTTACCAGACAGGCCATCTCCCAGCATCCTACCCTGGCAGGACTGGAAAAGTACAGACAGACCTCCTTGAAAACAGCAACCTTCCCTTGATATATAGTAATAGGCACAGCTTACTGAATCTGAATAGAGAAAGGTTCAATTTCTTTCTCTGACTGAGGGTTTTGGAGTCCTGAAGATTGCTTTAATTACTGAGCTATGCTGGACAGGGACGTTTTCTTCCCATTTTCCTGAAAGTGTGCTAGGGTGGAAAGAGGTGGGATTTTTTTTTTCCCCATTGATACACATAATAAAAGGAAAACAGAATTATTTATCACAAAAAAAGAGAAAACACTTGATAAAAATCCATTTTACCATTAAGGGAAAATGTTGCTAAACTTATATTGCATGTATCAGTTGAGCGGAAGAAGAGACACATTGATCACAGGAAACTTTTTACCTTAAAAGTTGGGACAACACATCTCATTTATAGTAACACAACAGAAGTTATGGGGAAAAATAGTAGCAAATTGAAATGAAAAGGAAAAGACTCAAAAATTGCATTACATTTCTCAAAGGCAGCTGAGGTTTGCTTGAGTAAGGCCTGAAGGCTTTCTCTGTAATATTTCACCTCAGAAGAAAAAAAAACATGAAAACTTAGCAGTAAAAAATAAAAGCTAGAAAATATTTATATTCCTACAGAAGAAGAAAACCTGAAATAATAATAATAATAAAGAAAAACTGAAAGACCTTTCTCAGGAATGAAGGAAATAAATCAAAAATAATTAAGACCCTTGCTTGGGGCTGGATGGTATAAATCAAAAAAGCCTGAGGTTGCAAAGAAAGTTTAATTTAGAAAACACCTTCTTTGTACCAAAGATTTATTGTTTTTAAAGCCCAGTGGAGTTAGAAAACTTTTTTTCCTTAAATCCAAAGAGGTTCAGTTCTGCTTCTATTGATAAATCCATTTGACTTGTTTAAGTCTTCTGAAACATTTTCATTATTTAATTTTTCTTTCATCTTCAAGAGAAGGCAACAATTATCTGAATGTCTGAACATCTTGTATGTGATTGTTTACTGTGAAGAATAATTAGACTCAGAAAAGTAAAACTTGAAGTTACTTGTTCCAAGATATTTTTAGTTGTTCTCCATTGTCTCTATTACTCACTTAGATCTCACTTCACCACTGTCAGTGCTAAATGCTTTTACATAACACTCTTGCAATCAGTCAGCAGTCTCAGCTGTTAAATACAATTCTGTACTTAATATGCACTCCATTTTTTAATGTTAAAACTCAGAGTAAGTGAAAATTATCAAAACATTCAGTATGTATCCTGTCAGGAAATCTTCTTTGGCTGCATAAGGCAGAATTTCAGTCAAGTCAATAGAATTGCAGTGGCAAGGGAAGCAGTTAGGAACTGCAATGTGCAAAAGACACATAGGAAATAATAGCATATAGGAGGGACTAAGGCTACAGTCTTTCAGCTTTTATATCTGTAAGCCACACCAGCACTACAACAAAACCACACAAGAAGTCAGGGAATAACAACCAGGGAACTTGAAGCAGAAAAGAGAACTATGTTACAAAGGAGAAGGTGGGTATAGAGGGAGCGGGGATCATGAGATACTTATGTCTGAGGGATGAGATGAATCTGATTATCTGAGGCATGATCAGCTAGCTGAGAAAGGCAGAAAAGCTGAAGTCAGAAAGAGAGAACTTGATTGTTCTTTATGATTAAGTACTTGAATTATAAGACTGTTTAGTGGGAGAAAGCAATGAACAATTCAATATGACTGGGCTCAGATTAACTTGTATGATCCCTGGACACTAACTCATATCACCCCCATGGTCAGACAACTCCACTGGCTTCTCATTAATTTTAGAACCCGGTGCAAAATGAACTTCTTGATTATAAAGCTCTCCATGGGCTTGCTCCAGTCTCTCTCTGCTTTCTTTGCACATCTAACACTGGCTTTCTCTTTTTCCCTACAGACAACACTCTTGGTGTGATTAAAAGCTCTTGTTTCTGCTGCGGCACCATATCACTTACTTTTCTGGTTTGCCAGTGGCTGTATGAACAGAGATTATTAATAGAGCTTGCACTGTCAGAGCAGAAAAACAAACCACTACTAAGAAACTGTAATGTGTTTGATTTTGAGAAAAAAACCGATTCATGCCTGAAGACGCATTTTCAATCCCACAGTTGGACATGCAAGAGTTTAACAAATGTAAAAGTTTGTGGCCATGATCTGTCTGCTATTGTGCTTGATGCTCAGTGACATTATAATCCACCCCTTGTCTCTAACCAGTGAAGTACTAATGCCTGTGAATTAGCTCAGGGCTTAATTTAGTGCACCAGAAAACAGGAATCTCTAAAGTAAGCACTGAAAAACATTTAAGAATGAACCATCTTGTAATATGTGAAAGCCTGTTAGATATCTACTACTTTCATTGCATGTCTGTTGCTTATTAGCTATCATGCCTTGTAAAGCAGTGTCTATCTCCGGTGTACGTATTTAAGCTATTTATTTGACTTTTGGTACTGCTCTTGCACCAACATCTGGATTTATTTTTAAGGGTATTTTCTACTTATTTTTCATTTGCAAAAATCTGCAAAAGATACAAATATAAATGTTGAATCTCAGAAATAAGAGGTTAATTTCCAAATGCAAGCTGTATAATACACATTCTGCTTACAGCCTCAAGCAGGTCTGTGTGAGAGATGTTCCAAATGAATGAAAACTTATTAATGGGCTTAGCTTTTTTTGTATTCAACGTCAGGAGGTGGTGGGTGCCAGTAACTACCCAAGGGACCTTTCATTTAATATAATCCTTTTCCAAAGAAAGTCAAACAACAGAACTTGGACATACTGTTTCAGTTTGAGAATGTTTTATTGCATCCTGTTTATAGTCTTTATTATTGTAAATGCTCACATGTCATTCTTTGGGTATCAGTCATGAGAACATTCACACACAGTCACTCAATTCCTCTGTCCAGCCCACCATTCCTGAAGCCCTACGGAATCTGGGCTTGGAACAGCCAATCAAAATCTTCCCCTAGTCTCTACGATTGCAAAAAGACCAAAGATTAAAAATTATATAATACAAGACAGTTGATTTTTTCCTACTTCTTCCCATTCACATGAATATATACTTTGTTCCATTCTCTACTGTTGATGTCTTCATGGATATGTGGAGAAATACAAACAGGAACTCAGAAGAATGTGAACCCTGGAGAGGCACGATTCAAATTAGAAATTGGGATATAGAGAAATGCCTGAGCCAGATCTTAATTCTCCATCCATGCAAATGAATCATAGCCGCTAATTCATCTGCAAAGATCACATGAGGAAATGACTGTTTGCATATCATGGAGAGCTGTCCCTTTCAGAGATGCTTGAAAACCAGCTATAGCCAGCTGTTCTGTTGGTACAAACTCCTGTTATGAATTGCTTGGAAGAGAGATGATGGATGACACAGATATCTGATTTGGTCCTTAGGAAGTTCTCAATGAACTATGAAAAGGAGGAGCTTAGTTATCATTGCCCCTCTTTTTCATTATGCTACCCTTATCTATAGAGTATCGTTAATGCAACCCTTCAATGCAATGTTCTCTTTGAGTAGAACAGACATTTTCTACCAGATAGGCCACCGATAATGACTTTCCATTCAGAAATGAGTCAAAATATGTAAGGAACCAACCTGGAAAGACCCTACTGGAATTACAGAAGTAGAATAGGAGTTAGATTTTTCCTGCAGAATATAGATGTGTCCCAACAAAATCTGTTGACAGAAGGAAACAGAGAGGTATAACAAACGGAGGATAGACAGTACAGAAAAAGCATAGGTATCACCTTAAAACTGAACTAAAAATGAGATGAAAGCTATAGAATAGATTAGTACAGAAATTGTACAGAATGCAAGACTTCACACTGGGAGAGTAAAATAATGCTAATTTCTGCAATGAGCCTTGATGACTGAATAAAATAAATTGTCCTTATTTTGATCCCATTATGTGTATAATTCATCAATGTGGTGCTTGTGAATAGGCAGTGAAAGCTTAAAATGCAGCTAATAAGTTGTTTTCAGGTAAACCTAAGAAATCTTAAGTCTATTGTGCCAAAAACTTGTAAAAGTCAGTGGAACACTATGCAGAGCCATTACCACAGAAGATGCATTCAGACTGGAATTGGTATGGACAGGTAAAAATTGTTAAGGCACACTAAAAGACTGGACTTGTCCAGAAGTCTAAAAAATAGAAAGAAAATGAGATGATTGATTTGTCTTTTTGCATCAAGAAGAGAATATCTAACACTGACAATAAAGACAAGGGTGGTGCTGAAACAAGGACTAATTATAGACTATATCAAATAGTTGATGTTTGAGATTTCAGGGGAAATTTTTAGCTATTTCTTGATTTTCTGAAGCAACCAGAAACTTTTGACCTCTACACAGAAAAGGTTCAAATCATGCAACATGCAGTTTATGATCTGAATTTTGTATAAATGCATGTAAGCTGATATTTAAAGAAAGAGAAAAATGTAGATATGGAAGTATACAATGAAAAAAGCAAATACAAATATATATGCCACATGCCACTAGTATTTATGCATATTCAGTACATTTGCAGTTTTATAAGATTTTTTCCTTCTGCTCTCCTACACAGAAACATTAGTAACACACAATAAAATATGTCCATTATTTATTATTGACAAATTATGCACATGCTCCCCTAGAGTGAGACAACTGGAGATTAACAATCTGCCAAAAAATGAGGAAATGTAGGAAAATCTAGCCAAACAAGGGAAGAATCCTTTAGCAATAAGAGAAACATGCTGATGCAGGATAAACAGCCACAAGGGAGTTAGACAGATGATTTGGAGATAAATAAAATAGCTGCCCAAGAGAGATCAAGTGTTGGTACATATTTGCCAGTAGCCATTCAGAAGTGATGGGGAACTCTCAATGGCCATTTGTAAATGGCTGTAGCTAGTCTGGCCTGCTTGATTTTATTAGCTGCACAATCTCATTTTTGTTTGATTGCTTTCTAGCTGTATATGCATTAGGGGAGATAGCGTTTGCTATTTTCTCAAGTCTGCTGTTTATTCATCTAGACTACGCTCTTCTCCATTTTCAAAGTCAATACGAACTTTCTTCCCTGAAGATCAAGCTTTCTTGTCTCTTTTTTTTTTTTACTCCATTGTTCATACACAGGTTTAAAAAAAGCATCACCCTAAAAAACAGTGAGGGAGGAAACTAAGTGGAATTTAACATCTCTCCTGAGGATATAGAGCTGCAGTGACGAAAATGCCTTCCCAACTGCAATCTTGATTTATTCTGCCTCTTAACTCTTGCACTGCAAAGTTTGCAGTTATTTTTCACCACAAAGAGCCTCGTATTAGAGTATTATGTGCTTGAGCATGGAGAGGGGGATTTGGCATTTCATGGAAGATGCAAAATAGAAGTCACTGTCAAACAACAGGGAAAATCATCTAATAGTCTCATGTATTTGTAAACAAGAAGTTTTGCGATGCCTCTCCTTTTAATTAGGTCTCTAACATTTTGTAAATCCATTCTCCTCGTACACTCCCTTGGCAACAGTAATCTTAATTCTGAGACACATGTTAAACACCTTGGAGTGTTGTCAATAGTATCCCTGTTCTCACAGCAATAAGCCATAAAATGCACATTTGAATTTTCTGGTTAGAGTTAGCAGTCCTGCTGAAGACTGGAGGAGGAAAGAAAAGGAGACCAGATGAATAGTTTGAATAATAATTTTTATTATTTTACTTCACCAAAGCAGATGTTGTAGGAGTGATCAGTAGGGATACATACAAATTGAAGCAAGCTGTAAAGTTACAAGACTGAACAGCATGAATGACACATTTACATTTTTCAGAAATAAATATCTCAAAAAAAATATGCTCTGGAAGTTTTTTGAAATATGTTAGTTTTTTTTTTACTAGACAAATAATTATTTTTCTGTATATAGGACAAAAGTGGTGACTGTTATGGTGCTTTTCCCCTATATTCATTAAAATAGTTGTAAAAATTACTTTTAAAAACCTGATTATGAAACATCATACGGAGGCAAGTTAGGACTGAGAATACACTAATTGTAGTTGGAAGTACAATTGATAGCTTGTTTTGTAAATATGCTTACAGTTCACTGAGCGACAGGCATTTGGTGTTAAAAGCAGTCTTATGGAAACTGAGATGACAGTTGCTAATGCTGATACTTAAATAGAGTAAGTGCACACTTAGAAGCAGTTTGGGTATTCAGATGAAGACCTAAATGTTGGATGTTTCAGTGTTTTGTGGAAGTAGGCTGTCTATTTATCTCTCTTGGATAGTATCTTTGAAAAAATTTGATCTTAATGACTCTTTTAGTTCAAGATTCATGGCTGAATCTGTGTCTTACTCCAGCTTTCTGAGTTTTGACTGAAAGGGCATGAGAAAGCCCTAAGACAGGCCAGAAGGAGGATCAAGGAGAGTAGTCAGGACAGCAGCTTCTGCAATTTTGCTGCCCTGCTGTAGGGTCTGTCTGCACCTAGCTGCTCTCAGCCATGAACAGAGTGGTTCCTCACAGCCCCGTGCAGCTCCGGCTGAACAGAGCTAAGCCTCTCTTAAAAAAAACAAGTAGTTTTTAATTAGGAGACAGTCCTTACACACCCTGCTGTGACAGGGCCACTAGGGTTTTCTAAGATTGTGATTCAATTCCACTGCTATAAAAGCCAGTTATGAGTATGCTTAACTACAGGCCTTAAGTCAGATATAAACAACTTATTTATGAGCCCTAAATCAGTAATGAGCATGCTTAATTATGTTATTTGTGGTAAGCCTTGTTTTCTTTAGGGTGATTTTAAACTTTCATGGCCTGCATTCAAGAACTATGAATAGTAAGTGTAACTTTCTATTTTTGTTTCCTTGTTAATAAAAAACCAGCAATTAATATATCAGGTTTCCAAGACAGCACAAGATATTCCGATGTGTTATGTTGGTCTGTTATAATTAATTATCACTTACATGTCATTTTAATAACCTTATCTTAAATAGCAGCTGTTAAAACTGATGTAAAGATATTCCCATTCCAAACAATTTTATATAGTACTTCAAATTTCAGATTTTATTAAAGTAGTGAAAATATTGATAGTTTGAACTGCTTTTCACTGTATAACTACCTTAATCAACTATACCCCTCCATAATCAAACATATCCATATTCTCAGAGTAAAAATTTCTGCTGACTGCAGACAGATCTTTTTACTTAAATATAGTATGTCTGACATTTATTTAAATAACAGAAAATATCCAGTAGGATAACTCAATTATTTCTAGGATAAGTATATTTTCTGCATTTTAAAATGTTAACTGGCTATTCTTTCACATCTGCTGTCTACAAATCCCACTTTTCAATATAGGTCACAGTAACTGCTATCCTCTCCACAATTGTTTTTCAAGCACTATGTTGCCTTCATTGGTTAAATTTGCAATCATTGGCACCAAAAACTGTCAGTGCTAATCATTTTCAATGAAGTTTATGACAAGGATATTTGGAACATATAATAATTTTAAGCATACTCCATAAATTTAATGTATAAATATGTTTCTTCCTCTTTCACATTATCTTTGAGAACTAAGGAAATACAACAGACTCAAAGAAAATACTGATAGAAAGTCCGGAGAAAAACATGACTTGTATTATAAGTAAACCACTTTATTGCATATAATATGAGGATTTCCAATCTGAATTTGTTAGTAAGACAAAAATTTCAATTCTGCACCATAGAAATAGTTTCCTGATAATTCTTCTTATCACATGTTCACATCTTGCTTAGTATCTATGGTCTTAAACTGAAGTCCCTGTGTGATGTAAATAAACATTTTTGTGTGTATTAATCAGAATCTCTCTCATTTTTGCTGAGTATTCTTAGTAGTATGCAATACATCAGTTGAGATTAGGTTATCTTGAGTTATCAGTCACTGGAATAGGCTGTATAGGAAAGTGGTCGAGTCAAGGTCCCTGGAGGTATTTGAAACAGAGGTAGATGAGGTGCTCAGGGGTATGGTTTAGTAGTGGACAGGTACTGTTGGACTCAATGATCTCAAATGTCTTTTCCAACCAAATGATTCTATGAGTAATTCTCATTGCAGAAAACCTATGTCCAACTTGTGCTCTTTAGTGATTACTGGGGGCCTGCCAGATGTGATGATAGACACTCCAGGACTGTCAAAGACATAAAGGTAACTGATTGGGAAAGATTTTTTGTTTCACAGAATCTTTAAAAAGTAATTTCTTTTGGTTGTTAGTGAAATAGATTAAATGCAAAGCTTTACACTAGAGCAGATACATGGATTTTCAGCTACACATTTTCACTTAAATAGTAAAGAAAATTTTCTGACAGTAGTAAAGAAAACTGCTATTATTGAATAGGTGTTCAATGATAAATGTGAAGAAACAAGGCTTAGGGGTTTTTTGCATGCTCTTTACAAAGCAAATTGTCCTGGCAGAAGGCTACCACCAGCCTTTCAATCTTATATTCTCAGCAAATGCTTTTGCCTCATACTTGAGCTACAGAGGCATCATAGATGTTAATCATCCTGAGAAGCATCTGCATGTCATTAGGAAGTACTACAGATTGAAAGCAGCCACATCAGTATTAGTCTGAAGAAATACTTTTAAAAGTGCCTCATTGAGGATCATAGATTAGAGAAAGATCTTAAAACATCAAGAGACAGGGTAGCTAAGGGATAAATAGTAATTTATATATCCCAGTTAGAAAGAGTTCATCCCTACCAGCATAAGACATAATCCCTGATAAAGCTATTGTTGCACTTAAAAGGACACATTTATGTTTTCATAAGAGGTGAGAAGACTTTTTTTCACCAAGGCCTGCCAGTCTAAATATATTCAGGAATGCTCTTTAGAAAAGCCATTCTTTGGATGACTACAATGTAGTCACACGGCGAAAAAACAAGTGAAACACAGCATCTGTACACTAGCAGAAAATGGGCACCATGAACTTGACAGGTTGACAAACTTCTGTCCAATGACAGCTTGACCTGGACTTCATGTATCATAATCTTCATTTATATTACTGCTTCTTCAAGGTAGATTAACTGTAGTTTCATCTTTGGTTAAAGGAAAGATATGCTACTTTTCTTCTTTAGGGCTGGTAAATACAGTTGGGTGAGACAAATATTTCTTCTGGGATAATTAGTTCCCCAGACTCTCTCAGCTATCTCTAAACAGGTAATGTTTACTTTAATCCTTGATGGCATATAGAGACTATATTTTCAAATTATAATTAAAAAATCTGAAAACAATCATGAATTTGTCTATTTTTTTGTCATTGAAGCCATGAGTTTGGATTTAAAATCTTGCCCATTATGCCTACTGGTTGAATAGGCAAATCACCTATTTTTGCAAGCTAACCTACTACAGCTAGTATTGATAAGACAATCCTATGAGAATGTTTACTCTGCCAATTCTTGACCACACTATTTTCTAGCTTCCATCTCTACTGTATAATATATAACAGTAGTTTTCAGAAGTTGTACAAGCTTCACTGGTTCATAGGTCTCATGATGCTTAGGATCACAAAAGTCATTCCAAAAAAATATGGTTATTTAGATACTGTTTCGTTTGTTTGGAGGAATTGCTCATTAATGTAAAGTTTTTCAGTTAGCATGCCTCTTTTTTATTTGAGGAATTATCTGAAGTACTGAGCCTTGCAAGAGATATACTTACGAGAGGAAATAAAATATTCAATGTGTCTGTTTCACATTCCTGTTTACTTGTAAAGAACCTTACACAGTCAGTTTTCTGACTGTAAAAGGAATCCACTAGAAAGAAGGATTTTTCTTCTGAAGCTTCAACTCCCTTTTAGCCAGCATTAAACTCAAAAGTTCTCTCTCTTTTCAGAGCCACACTGCAGATCTTCATTAACCTACTGGTATCTCTTCCAACATGTCTTCTTACCACTACTGTCAGACTTGCACATGTTAACACATGAAAACCATTCTGAAAAAGCATCTGGAAGTGTGATACATGCTTTTATTTTGACTAACAGCAGATGTTGGCATTCAGGATGGAACATTCCATTTCATCTGCTTCTCTGCATAGCAGTAAGCCTTGCAATTTCTTATCACTGTCTTTAAAACAGTCTCACTTCCATCTTCTTTCTATTGTATTCATACCATAATCCAGAATTTCAGTTGAGCAGAAAAGAGTTCTTAATGGTTAAAGGCAATAATGTAATTGTCTCCATTGTTTATTATCACAACTGGGTGTTTTAGTTACCTGGTTCATTTGACTACAGAAGTGAGTGCAGCCAGTTTTAAGATCTTATGATATAACCGAAAAGGTAGTAAATTATTATGTTCATATATGGGATATATTACAATGGGTCATGTTTGAGATTGGTCTTCCATCTGCCTGATGCACTGAGAATGATCAATAAGAAAATACGCTGGTCCTCATGAAAAGTATGATTGTTATGCTTTCTACACAACTTAACTTTTAACCCTGTTGACTCTGGCAGTCATAAAGATCAAATCTTTTCAAACTTCTTTCACTACAGTGCCAGAAAAAAACCTAATTTCAAATCTTTTCAAACTTCTTTCACTACAGTGACAGAAAAAAACCTAATTTATATTTTGAATCTCTGCAAAATTGTTCATTACGCAAATCTTATTTTGTGAAAGAAGCAATTGAGGCTGGAAGGCATAAAAGCCTATAAGTTATAGGAGAAAAAAAAAACACCAGGGCAAAAAGAATGTTTCTATTCAGGTGCTGCTGGAAAAGTGTTTAAAAGTCCAACTTCATGCTTTTGTTTCTCAGCTTTGTGCCTAACTGGTCTGAAAATAAAACAGCATACAAAATCTTTTTATACAAAAGCAGCTATTTAAAACACTTTCCACTGTAGGGAAGCACTGAAATCTGATGTCTGCAGTATCTCTAGGCTCAGCTTAGTAGTATATGACTGTACTGCAGCTTTGTTACTTCATAACTCTGTTTTTGGTTCATCTCTTATCAGTCAATTAACTCCAAATGCTAGTAAATTTGCTGACACAAGGGCTGCCTTCCTTAATCAAATAAAACTTCTATTAACAAAAGATGGCAGCATGGCTCATTTTATTGCTAGGCTTCTGCTACACATGTTCATATTTCCATGAGTAAGGCAACTCATTGACCTTGGCAGTCTGGATTGATTCATCTAGTTCAAGGATCGCTCGGCTTCTGTGGTGAGTGATTGTTACTTGGCTAACTGCAATCTTTTTTATTTCCTGTTGATTTAATAGAGGTTCTTATTTATAGATTATCATAGCATTGAATTATAAGTTTGGAACTTGATTCAGTTTCAGCATCTCACAAATCCCTTTCTAGAACACTGTTAATCAAGGAGAATCTCTAGCCTCTTTTTTATTTCCCCATATACATTTAGACGCAAGTATTAAAAAGACATGCATCCACACTAATGGGAAAGAGAAGTTAATTATAAAACAAAAATAATAACCTCCTTATGAACTTTCATTCATTTTTTTAAGAAAAGGATCCTTCTGGTTTGTGAGCATTTTTAGAAATTTTGGTTCTCTAACTAGAATTCTTTAAAATATACCAGCGTACAAACCCAAAATGTAAAACATGATCTGAAGTAAATTTTTTAAAATCTTCTAATGGATATAATTATGAGAACAGAATCATCGAATGAAAGCCAAATCTAAATTCAGAGCATATGTTTCAAATTATTTCCACCTATTTATTTTATCTGGTTTTGGAGGTTTATTTCGCATGATTGTTTTCTGACATTACAGGACATAAAATTTGGTTTGGGGAAACATTCATAAAACTGATAAATGCTTTACAAATACAGAAGGTAATTTTCCTAAGATGTAAAAATTCAGGCATAAACTCTAACAACAGGACAAACACAGGAATATTGGTACTATAATAGAAAAATATCATCTGGCTACTCAGTTAAGAATCTGTCTGTACCAGTATTCTGGGATGTGTATTAACCTCTTACCAGTTTTCTGAGTTCTGAATACAGCTTTAGGATGGTAAAAAAATGCAAGATATAATTAAAATGCAACTATTGCTCTTTCATAAGTAAATCTACATCATATCATCCAGTGCAAGGCTGTCACCTGAACTACATGTAAGTAAGACTATATGTAAATGAAATAGTTCAGTCATTCACTGCAGAATAGCTGCAGCAGCACATAGCTCCTTACAGGCTAATTTATTCCGTTTCTTGGCATGGATGCTGCACTGAATGTAGAAGGCAATTTGGCACAGAATACTCTGCAGTGCTGTGAACTCCAAAAGAGTAAAGCACTGCAAAACATACAAGTCTACTCATACACTGAGCTTCAATTTATAGCTACAAAGTTCTTTTCCAGTCCACCCAGTGCACTGTGACTTGCCCATGACAGTGAGGTCTACCACTAGGATAGCTAGAAACAACATGACTGAACAAACTACAATTACTTCTGAAAATAAAAGTGCAATTTTTAATCCTAGATCTGTCATTTCTGACCTGGCATGGAATGTGTATTTTAACCTCTTGACTAGCTTGAGTGATATTTAGGTTTCAAAGTTTACTTTGGCTGATTGGCTCAGGCAAAGCAGTGCCTATGTTCTGCTACTAAGCTTATAGAAATTACACCTCTACCATACTTCAGTGATTGCTAGCACTTGCTAGCAATCCACTTGCTCCAGTGGGCTTCCATGTCTGGCTTTTTCTTTTTTTTTCTGATAGACATAGCCTACAAGTTCTCTCAAATCAGCCATTTTACAAATTTTTGTCCTTTATCAGTCATCCTTTCCATCTGTCTTCCTCTAGCAATTTTCAGACTACAGTGCTTTAGTAACATTTTCTAGCATATCATCGCTCCCTGGAGCCTATTTGGCTCCTCCATAAAACTCTTTCTCATGTCTCACACCAGTGCCTCCAACTTCATGCCATGCATCAGCAGCCTCCAAACCATTGCTTTGCATCACTAGCCTTCTAGCCTATGCTCATCGATACTGGCCCACATTTTAATTAGGATAAAACAGAAACTAAACAAGAAATGTGCCAAGTAAAAACTTAAGTTAGGCTCAGCTTGTTGCAGGTGCTATTGTTTTGTCTTAACAAGCACTAGGTATAAAGAGGACTTTACAAAACCTAAACAATTCTGCATTAGGAAGTCTTGGGCTTTTTATTAAGTTTTCAACAATAGCTTAATTCTGGACCGAAAGAGAACAAACACCTGGTCATCCAAGACTGCATTCCCAAGCCTGCAATACACATTTTTCTGAATGGTAACCCAGTGTCATGCCAGTGTTTTTCAACACCTCCTATCCTACTCACAATAAAATATGATCATCTGAAGTGAGGAACACACTAGGATGCTTTTTCAGTCTCTGGTGCTGAATGAATGTTATTAGACAGAATAATTTTGTGGTATTGACTATCAAGGAAAGGAAAGAACGCTTGAAGGTCATCATAAAATTAAAATACCTACAGGAAATAAAACCAGATTCATAACCCTGGAAAGCCAAAATGCTCTATACATGTTAAGGGATATCTTTCTTCTTTGGAGTACTTGAATTTCTGTCAGTCCTTACATATGTGGCTAATGGTTCTCAAAATTCAGGTCATTTTGACATCAGTGTTCTCTTCTTCAGCAAAGTGAGAAACATACATTTCTTTTATTTACTTTCTGTCACATATATAAAAGAGTATGTTAGTTATTAGATGGTTATGCTGTCTTTTTTTTCTAGGTAAGTTTGGAAAATTATATAGAGTGTGGATAGAGCACTTGAGTCCTTATGTCAGACAATGGTCTGTTAGTTGCCTTATTCTCTTTATTCTTACAGACCTAAAATAGAAATATTTTCTGTAGTGGTTTCATTAATAAATCTAGAAAAAAAAGTCCATAGAAATGAGAAGAAACATCTCTAAATTTAAAAAGATAATTTACATTTTTGGGATGCTTTCAATGCTTTAAATATTTAGCTAACTGAAAACAGGAACACTCAAAAGATAAGAAGAATAAGTGTTTTAAGTCAGATCCTGCGCACAGATATAGCATCAATTCCAAATTTAACATAATAGTGGTGCAGCTACTTAGCCCCTAAGAATGAGCAGGTTAAAAATCAAATCAGCACAAGTCATGAGCTGCTGTTTAAACAGATCTGCAGTCTCTCTATGCCATCCCACAAACTACACATCAATAACCAAATGAACAGACAAGTTAACCAACAGCTCTTGAGGAAAGAATCCTGTTAGGCTCTACCTGCTGCAGTGCAAGGGATGCTGAGATTTGCCCCTAGAACCTGCTGCTCTGCTAATGAGGGAGGGAGGGTAAGGTCATCTCGAACTGCCACTGAAGTCGAATTTTGCAGGGCTGTCAGTCTCTGTAAAGTTAAGCTGGCTAACGAGACTGAAAAATATCCACATAATTTTAAGCCAAAGAAGAAGTAAATATTCAAAGGTTTTTTGCTGTGACTGCATCAGGTTTGAAATGGAAGGTGTTTGTAGTGCTAACTCACTTTATGCACAGGGTACTGAAAATAAATTGGCCTTGCATCATGAAAGCACACATAGTTTTCAATGCCTGTTTGGAGGAAGGAGGTCAGGAACAATAGTGTGATACATGCAAGACAATGCTTTTTAAAGCTTGGGTAATTTTTCTGACATTAATTAACATGAAAAGTATTTTTTATGTCTAATCAGCTTCTAAATCATGTCGTTCTGAATGTGGTAATTCAAGTCTGCTTTTTAAAGACATAAGACTCTTCAGAAAATCTGTGGACAGTCCAGGCTTTAAACTCTAAATAAATAAAAAGAAAAATAGAATTGGAGGAAGAAAGGTGTTCTAAAGAGAGTTAAACACACTTGATCTTTACATCACTCTCTTAGATTCAGAAAGGCATTGAAAAGGGTGACATAAAAATGTAAAAGCTGAGAGGGTAGTGTATAGAAGTCAAGCAAGTTAGAGTACTTCATTTTTGTCACACAGTCACACCACATAGGACAATTAAAAAGGGTATCTCATGAGAACAGAATGTAGTCATTTTCAACTGAAGAGTCTATTACAGGTGAAAAAAAGACTTGTATAATTAAGTCTTTTTACTTTACATTTGTTCAAAAACTTTCAGTAAGAACTATCGGCAAGATTTCCCCCCTGTCCACTGAATGATAAGAAGAAAAGAACCAAAGGGTGCATAGCCTCAATATGTAGACTGGGATTCTAATTAGGACCATGTGGGCAACATAAATCATAAACATGTGCAAACTGAGAGGCAGAAAACATAGCCAGCACAATAATGTCAAGGATTTGTATCATCTTCTCAATTTCCATCTGGTTTTGTTCTTTATTTTGTACATCTTTGATCTTTTTTGATTACCTTGCTTTCTAGCTACATTCTTGAATTTCATTGTTTGCTCACTGTAGTGAATAACAAGTTTTTCTCACTTAGCACCTAGTCTCACAGCCTCCTGTCAAATCTAGCCCCCTCCATAATCAGCCTATGTGGAAAAAAAAGGTGTCTCTCTTGCTCTAATAGTCTTCAGGCTCATTATCCAGGCATCATTCATTACTCAAATGCAACTTTATTTTCTGCTTCAGTGATGGTAATTCACAATTAATTTAACAGATTTTAGGCAAAATAGATGATACTTTAATGCATTTTTCTTCTGCCAGGGTAAACTAGCTTCTGTCTGAAAAGCAATCATAGAGAAAAATATAATTTTAGAATAAAAAAAAAATCTTTGATGTAAGAAAGAAAACCACACAAGACAAACCAAATGGTAATAATCACATTCTCTTTTAAAAATGTGATGGAATTTCACACAGATTGCTTAATTTTTGAAGAAGGAGGGAGTGATAAATAGCCTTGAAGTCACACATTGCAGAACGTAACATTAATGTGAATGTGACACCATCGGACTGTGTTTAGCTGAAAGAGTCAGGAGATTCAACAACCTTTCTCTGATGCTGACCTATAGGGACAACTAGGGAAAATATGCAAACAGGGATACTTCTCCAGTATGTTCTCTCAGATTTCAGTAGTTTTTCATTTGTGACTCTTTTGTGGTTTTAGAGTCTCAAATAATTTTCCTTCCATAACTTAATGTCATAGTTTTTTTGAACACATGCAATTTTTTAGTATCTGCAGTATCCCGAGTCAGAGGTGAAACATTTTGCAATTGACTCTCACTGTAGCTTGTCTGCACACTCTGAGGACTACTTCCTTATGTTGGTTTTGATTCTGCTGTGTCTTAGTGTCTTAGTTTAATTTTGTACCATTGTTCTCAGATTACAGAAATAATTTTTATAATAATTCTTTCTCATGATTTTACAGAATTCGAGTGTATCTCTTTTCAGTCATTTATTTTCCAGACTGAAGATTTCTGAAAATTCTCTACAGAAACCTCTTCATATTTTTCTTCCATCTCCATCACATCCCTTCTGGTCTTTTCTAGTTCAATTATTTAAATTTTAATGTTACAAGAACAGCACACTTATTAATCCAAAATGGGCTGAAATCATGGAGTAACACACAGTATTCTGACCATAATGTTTTCTATTCCACTCCCAGTTAATGATAATTTCTGCCTTGTTAATTACCCAGCACCAAACAATCTTTTCATATAAACACCAAAAATTTCTTTCTGCGTGCATAGCCCATCACTGGAACAGTTTTCCCCATAGATTTCATTTATATCTGTGGACACTGAAAATCACAAGTCATTTTATCATCTAGTCTCTCAGTATCATGAATACATCAACAATTCCACACAGTCTTTTGTTGCAATTTATGAACAATGGCACAGTTGGTCACTTTTTTTCCAGACCATTTACAAGTATGCCAAACATCATAAGCCCTGACACTGAACCCTGTCAGTCCCCAGTGGCAGTCTATCTCCCTTGAAAGAAATTCCTTTCCTGTGTTTTGTTACCCTTTAAACTGGTTATTCAATCATAACACTTCTCGGCCTGTTAAGACCTTTTGGTGAGTGATCTTGTGAGATGCCTTTTGGAAATTCAGGTAGGCTATACCAAGTAGCTTTGCTCCATTCAAAAGCTGGCACAACTTCCCTTAACAAAAACACTTCTAACTGTTCACTAATATGTGATACCATCTATTAAATTCATATATGCAATATACAAGATAAGAAAGGATACTCTGAACTCTCTACCTGATGATTGGCTGGCAGAAAGGTAAAACATATAGATTGTACAGAAGGTGACAGAAGAAACAGGAGATCATAAACCAGATATTTAATATATTCAACTTTATTCTGTACTTTATGTGTATGTATTACTTAATACGAATGTATACATACACACATAGAGAAGAAAAATGAAATAATTCAAAACCTTGGGGTTTTATTTAGGAAAACGATTTCTGATTTCAGTTATGCTAGTTACTTTGAGATCAGCATAACATCCGTAGATACAATAAAAAAGAAAATGTCAACAGAAAAATATTAAATACCCTTGCTTCGTATGAAAAGAATCAACAATATAGAAATAAAATCTAAAGACACATCAAGTTATAAAGTAAATCAATTTAATTACTAAAAATATTAGTTACTCTGGGGCAAACTTATTAATATAAATGCCTACAATGTATGAGCCATTGTCAAACAAATTGAGCTTCAACTGAAGTTCTTCAACCTCATCAGTCTCATTAGATAAAATCCAAATATAGAGGACAATTTTATGATAAATCATGCTACAAGCATCATTAAGGTAAAATCTCTTAGAAAAAAAAAATCTATCTTATGTAAGGGCTGTCCATCAAGACAATGCCTTCAGAGACCTCATCGAAGCAAAAAAAAACCCTCAAGTGATTTCATCTGCTTTTATAAAACATAAATGGAGAGTAAATCTGAGGTGGTTTCTAAGGAAACCAAGACATTTACCATATAATTCTTTATAAATCAAAATTTGCACCTGGAAGGAAACTTAAAGTTTGAAGCATATACTTATGAAATGGCAAGTGTATATATTCCTTCATATCATACTGATAGTTAAAAGTTGTTATTGGAGACTAAGGCTGGGGTAGAGACATTATACGTTAAATACTTTATTTGGGATGCAAAATACTTTCTGCAGACAATTCATTCTCTTCTTAGGATCTGTTTTTCTCTCTCATACAGTAAACTAGCTTTAAAACCTCTCTTCAGAGCTCTCCCAACTACTTTCTCTGTCACAAGACCTACAAGATGTGTGTTGTTGCAGACCCATCTGTGTTTACAATCAAGCTCAGAAAAAAGAAGCAAAGAACCAGGTTTCAGAAGGAAAATAGGTGAAGCCAAGCATCAATTCCATATCAATAGAGTAAAAATTCTCTAGGAACAGAAAGATCATTTGCCCAAGCCTGCTGTCAATAGCTTACAAAAGAAGTTCAAAATTGCAGAAGACCATTTATTTCCACTTCATTAATACTGTACTTATAAGGAAATCATTATACTTGTATAAAGATAGCACTGGTCAACAACACAAAACGCTGTACACCAGCCCAAGAAAACTGAACTCTGACAGTATCTAGGAAAAAAACCCACACAAATATCCTAATAACATTTCCTTCATATATTGTGCTCAGAGACAGACTGAAAATAAACCAGAAAGCAGCGAATAGAAATGTGGATATGGGTAAGGTCCTAGTCATGTGGTTTCTTTCCTCAGTTATTATATGTTGTTCAGTTTACTGCTGATAGCTATGTTAGATTTTCTCGTCTTATGACAAGTCACAAGAATATTTCACTAATGATGAGTAAGTAAACTGAATTGATAGTATCTATATGTTTAAACATTAAACTAAGATAAACTTTTAAATGAGGGTATTGTGTTTATTACAAAACTTGAGAGCCCTAGTCTGGAAAGCATACCTTTTACCATGTCCTTTGTAAATCCCTTCAACCATTATAATTAAAATGTTATAAATTTAACCTAAATAGCTGGTTTCAATTTTGAAACCTATGTTCACCAAATTTAATTAGCTGGAGAAATGTGAATATTTAGTGTTCAGTTCTTTAAGGCCAATCAACAGAAATTATAGCTTTGTGTTATCCTGATGTATGCTAAGCATCTCACAACACAATTCATTTATGAGTCTAGTCCTCCCTTCTTGTCTTAGAAATTACACAGCCATTTGCCTTGTTTTCCTGCACCTGTCATACACTCAGTAAAAATTCACATTAATTGGTCTTAAATAACAAAGTCAGAGTGCTTATACATGGGTTTGCTTATCCATTTTTCTGTATAGTTTACATTTCTTCCCACAGAACAATGAAACACACATCTCAGCTTCGCATAAGACATGTTTTGCATGTTGCAGTTTTTTGCAACTTAGCGCTTCTGTCTTGCGACAAGACCCTACACTTTTTGATAGCAAAGTGAATATTTTACAATGTATTTATTTATAAAGTTGCATAAATGCCATTTTAAAAAGCAATGATTGCTTAAGGAGTCATTTTTCTCAGGACAAGTTATGATAGAGTGAGAGTAAGCTGGTCATTAGTGCTAGTTTTTATATTGCATAAGGAATAAACTATTTTGGAAATAATGAAATATAGAGATTTCTTACCTCTGACACTTTAGGCAATGCCAAAGCAAGTATAATTTATACTGTTGTAGAGATGTAGCTGAAATAAAATCTTTACAACACAAAAGAAAGTAACCACAATAGTATTCTTTCTCATCAAGAATTGTTCACAGACCTGTCAGCAGCATAAGATGCTTTTCTATTAAGAGTCACTGAAACCAAATGACAGCTTAATTGTTCATTTCATGTTTCTATTAAACACAAAACCCAAGTTGCCATAGCATCCATCTTTTCTCACCAAATTAGGTTCACAATTTTACAAAGACAAAACATTAAAAGGTAGATATGTGGCTTAAGTTTTGTCTTACCTTGAAGACTGAATGTCTCAGTAAAAACCTTTCAACTGACTTGAACATCCCTGAGATCAAGTCTTACCCTACTTATATTTGATTAATATGAAGAAATTACCTTACTCCACCAAAAACTTGTAAGATCCACCCCAAAATCATTCTGTAGACTTTTCATTACGTATACATGAATATTTAAAAATTGTATTTCCATCCCTTTTTATTACTATATTAACTCATTTAGATTTAAAATAATAAAGAAGTCCTTCCAGAGGATCTAGATGATCTATTATAACATTCATAATATAAAAATTCAGAAACACATTAAAGCAATAATTCCCGAAAGAATTCAAAATGTATATTTCCCTTATCTTTTACTTCTGAATGTCCTCTTGCCCTTCTTTCTCTGTACTCTCTGCTTCATAAGGCATCATCCCTTACCTAACTTTTTTCAAGTTTTCCAGAATTAAAATATAAAATTATTTTCAAATGACCTTGCTATTAATAATTTTGTACTGATAAAACTCAATGTTATAAATCCTAAAATTTCTTTCTCTTGTGGGGAGGATTGAAGACAAGAAAAAGGAACAATACTTGGAGAATTTATTTTTTACCCAACACCACCTGCTTTTAACTTTAGCTAAAGCAAAAGGATGAAGAGAGTTTTCAAGTGAGAAATAGATGGAATCTCAGAATATCCACACTTTCAAAATTGCTATGGTTCTGTCAATTTGAAAGATATTTTAAGACACATTGAAAGGAAGCCAAATAGTCAAGAACTTGTTAATCACTTCGATAAACAAGTAATTTTTTATTACTTGTTATTATGTAACTGTTGAGAACAGGGAGAACAGAAGTAGGTCAATGTGCTCAAAACCCCCATATCATATTGTAGTTAATGTATAATACATCTCCTCCTCTCTTTCATTCATGTTTTCAAAACAAGTAGTTCCTTTGTGAAACCAGGAAGCAAAGTAATTAAAATATCTTAGTTACAAATCCCATAGAATAATGTGTATCTTGTGTGCCTTAAGTGGTGATATAATCTTGCAGACTGTACATTGTAAGGTCTTTACAGCCATTTATCCAGTAGTCATTTTGTGTTTCATTGCTTCTGAGAAGCAGATAGGAAAATAGTGATCGCTTTTTTTTGAGAAAAGCTAAAGAACCCTAGGTGAATTGCATGTTTATTATATATGATTATCAATCCCATCATTTCCTGAAGATTGACTCTTCTGCAGCCCTCCTGTTCTTTTTTTTCATTACAGGAGTGCACTCATATTGTGTCATGATTACTACCATATTCGAAGTATTTCAGTAAATCTTATTATAGTCCTTCTCTCCAAATATCAGTAAATGAAAACTTAGGGTAAATACAAATATAGCTCTCTATGACCAACATTCAGAAATAAAGCAAGAAGAGTTCTTTCAAACTTATTCTAGCACTGCTATTTAAAAAAAAATAAAGCCAGTGCCCTCTCTTCCTACAGATAATAGTTAGAGCATCATCATAAAACATCCCTGTAAAAACTCTTTAATTTTCCACTACAAGGAAGGAGGATTTGATCTCTTATTAAACACTTTATAGAAAAGTCTAAAAGTGCTTTCAATTATTTATCTGAATTGAAATCTAGACCTT
Source organism: Clamator glandarius (assembly GCA_033459285.1). Taxonomy (NCBI): domain Eukaryota; kingdom Metazoa; phylum Chordata; class Aves; order Cuculiformes; family Cuculidae; genus Clamator; species Clamator glandarius. The sequence continues at coordinate 507,693 of JAUNZM010000133.1, forward strand.
GGAAACTGGTGGAATTACACACATACACACACATAATATTATCAGCCCACTGAGAGCTATTAGGTCATAAAATGCTGCTGTAGCAACATCTCTGTTACAGCTGCTGGTGCTCATGCAACTTTTACTACAGTTATAAAGCCATTTATTACATTTTCTTTATGATGCTAATGCATTGCGGTCTGTTATTTTATTGTTCCCACTGTGATAAAGACTGAAATGTATGATACTGTGCAAAAAAATACAAACCTAATAACGTACCCTACTGCATTAAAAATCTCTTAGATAAGCTTGAGATGCTCATAAAAATATTAACAGGGGATACCAAAAGGGAAATATTTGGTGGGACATTTTCTTTCATTTATTTTATTGTCCCCCTAGGAGTTTTTTAATTGTGCTTTGTCAAAATATACAAAGGATAATATGAATGTGACTTCTTTTCTTAATTATAATGCCATCATTGTGGAAGAACATAATTTGGAGTATGCTATGAAGAAAGATGACTATATAATATCTAAATAATCATTGAAAAAGGGAAAAGTCATTAAAAATAATCATTCCCTTATACCCAGAGGTACATAGCAGTAGATAATTATAATTTGTTCAAATTGTCTAAATTTACCTACCCCTTCAACATAATTTTGGTTTAAGAAAAAGCAGTTTCTTTTGAGGGACAATGAATTCACTTAATTAACTACTACCTGGTGCTAAGTCTCATTTAGAGACTTACCCACCAACAGTACTATAATTCAAGTAAAATTCCTTACTGTTTAACTAAAGTACTATATCCAGGTTTTGACTTGGATACTCTTCTGGATGTGGGTTATGGCTAATTTCCTCTTCAGCAATAAGTGTGGAAGAAGAATGACTTGAATATTTTCATAGTTACAAGACTGCATATGGAAGACAGTAACTTTTAAGAGGGTTCTGACAGTAAAGATTCCTGTATTTACAAAATCTAGTTCCTTTTTCCTTGAAGCAACCATGGAAGATACTAAAACAAAACTGTTTCCAAGAAATAAAACTGTTTCTTCTTAAAGTATACATGTGAAAAAAATCAAACCTAAAGAACATTGTGACACATATAAAATCTACCTTTCTGACAACATTTCACAGAATATGAACATCCATATGGTATTTTTAGTTTTGAAATAAACATTATTCTCTCAATGTTAGGAAAATGGGGTGGGCTTTTTTCTTCATTTTCTGTTGCATTTTCTACTCTTGATTTTAAACTACTCTTTATCCAATAAATATGTTGGTACTACTTACTATTTTCAGAAGCTGTTATGTGCATTCCCATGTCAAACATTTGTGGGAGTTACAAAGGAGAGGTCAAAAATTATCATAAAGCTGATGGAGACAGTAAAGAGACTGAAACATCTCATAACACATTTTGAGAGCCCAAACTCTTGAAAAGCACCAGGTTCCATCCCTGCTGAGGTTCACTAGCTGATTTACTCACTTCACAAGCTCAGATCAACCAGGGCAAATAACAACCAGGCTATTTTTCCAGCTTCTCAGGACATGTCATAAAATATCATGGCAGCACTGGCAGTTCCCCATATATTTAATGCTTTTCATGTCCAGGCACACAAGTGATTGATGCTCTGAGACTTACACAACATCTTGGGGAAGCGATGCTGCAAATGGATGCATTTTACTTCTTACAGAATTGTTAATTTGTGAGAAGTAAGGTGGAGCCTTGTACTGGTTGCCTTTTGTTTATCCCATTATTGGGACTTAGGATCCATGACATGCTTCAGCTAAAACGCCAAGCCAGAGGGAAGCGGGGTGGCTTGCAGGCTGGTTCACTGACATAGAGACATGTGGTGAAGCACAGCTCTACTGCTGATTGTCTGCTGTACGCTTCTGTCAGCGGGGAGCCCGCGTGGAGCTTGAGTGTTGCCTGAGAGTGATTTGGGACTTATACTCCTCTAACTGAACACAAGTCTGTCTCTGTACAAAATGTATGTTAGCATAATGACATGCATACAAGCTGGAGAAGAGGAGGCTGAGGAGAGACTTCATTTCTCTCTACATCTACCTGAAAGGAGGTTGTGGAGAGGAGGGAGATGGGCTTTTCTCCCAAGTGACAGGGGACAGGACAAGAGGGAATGGCCTCAAGCTCCGCCAGGAGAGGTTCAGGCTGGACATTAGGAAAAAATATTTCACAGAAAGAGTCATTGGGCACTGGAACAGGCTGCCAGGGAGGTGGTTGAGTCACCTTCCCTGGAGATGTTTAAGGGACGGGTGGACGAGGTGCTGAGGGACATGATTTAATGATTGGTAGGAATGGTTGGACTTGATCCGGTGGGTCTCTTCCAACCTGATGATTCTATGATTCTATTATTGTTGCAAAGGCTTTCAAAGCTGGGGTTTTGTGACCTCATAGAATAAAACTCAAGCTGTCAGGAAGGTCTCATGTATTGCTGCAAAACACATCTGCTGAGAGAAAAATCTCTGATTTTTAGTATTGCACCTCTCCCTCTCTCCTACTGCTATTTACTGTCCATTTGCCTTTCTCCTATTTCATTCACCACTTCTTACACATGAATGCTTTCCTTGACTGGCCTTATGTGACCAAAGAGCCCTGCATCTCAGAAATCTTCCCATACTGTTGCCACAATCAATATATTCATAAATCCTTTTGCTCTGAGAATAAGACATTTGCCTGGGTCATTTTGAAGTAGGATAGAATGGGATATAAGGCAATATTCCAATAAAACCTGCAATACATAATTCCATCTAATATTGACTAAATCAAAATGGCAGAGTAACAGCTTCCCAGATCTCTTCAGAATAAAGGATGCACTATAAAATCACACTTACTGTATGAAAAGGTGTGTTTTGTCAGAAATACTTAAAGTATAAATTGATACAATCTTAAGAAATTTAAAGAACATCAGCTCTTTCTTGCTAGTCTGTTTCTTTAGAGAATATAATTTATTCTGCAGTTATCTATGATTGAATTACTAGGGTTGCCAAAGATCTTGCCATTAGGTCTTTAACCAGCCTTGAGTCTTAAATAAAAAATTGTCTCCCCAATGGAATATACAATGCAAAAATAGAGATAAAGTTTGAGTTCAGTTTTCATTTTTACTTAGAGCAATAACTTTGCTTCATGTGAAGCCACAAGCTATATCCTTCCACAGTTGATAGTATTCAGTCTTCTTACATCTCTTCTGGTGTGTCTGTAACACATAGGGACCCAAAGTTTTCCAGGGGCATTGAATTATCAGAATGCAACTACTGGCTTAGACATGGCTTTGACATCTGGTTTAATGGACTAAAATGATCCATATTCTGAGCTGGAAGTGCAAATTGCCTGGATTAATTTTATTCTTCTAAAATTTTGCATATGATGCTGGAGTTAATTTGTACTACCTCAGCCCAAGTGCAAACACACACCTTTTTAGATAAAAAGATTTTCATGAGTGTACATATCTAGCTAAAAGTCATTAGTCCTTTGTTAATTAGTTACTTATTCCCCTCATTCTGTTCCCTTAAATTGGGCAACAGTGGCCAAACAATAGAGGTTTTAAAGTCTAGCCCTGAAAATATCTGATTTTGGATCCTTGTTCTTGGCTGCATCAGCTGACACAAAAGAAGTAATGGCATTCCATATGTTGGCCAACTGGTTGTCCCACACTTGTTGACCAACACACTCTTCTTTTGATTCATAGAATCACAGAATCATAGAGCCATAGAATCATTAGGTTGTAAGAGACATACCAGATCATCGAGTCCAACCATTCCCACCAATCTCTAAACCATGCCCCTAAGCACCTCATCCACCCTCACCTTAAACACCTCCAGGGAAGGCGAGTCAACCACCTCCCTGGGCAGACTGTTCCAATGCCTAACCACCCTTTCCAGGAAGAATCTTTTCCTTATCTCAAGCCTGAATCTCCCCTGGCAGAGCTTGAGGCCATTCCCTCTTGTCCTGTTCCCTGTCACTTGGGAGAAGAGGCCAGCTCCCTCCTCTCCACAACCTCCCTTCAGGTAGTTGTAGAGAGTAATGAGGTCTCCCCTCAGCCTCCTCTTCTCCAGGCTGAACAACCCCAGCTCTCTCAGTTGCTCCTCATAAGATTTGTTCTCCAGCCCCTTCAGCAGCTTTGTTGCTCTTCTCTGGACTTGCTCCAGAGCCTCAACGTCCTTCTTCTGTTAATATCTACCCGAAAGTTACGTATTTTTCAACAGATGCACCCAAAGATGCTCTGTTATTACAACTTCATTTTTTTACAATGAGCCCTATCATTAAAAGTACCAGAAATAAACTATGATTTCTCTTAGAGTAACATAAAGTAAGAAGAAAGCTTTTAGAACTTGTGAAAAAAATTAAGTTGTGGTGCAATATCAAGCACATTAAAGATTAAATATTAATTACTGCTGCTTAGAAGATATACAACACAAAGGGCTCTACAGGAGGGAATCTGGTACACGCGTGTTTCAAATTATTATTTTTAAAGAAACATTATAATGACAATTATAATTAAAATAACATAACTCTGTGTCTTATAACTGTACTCCTAGCTCTTATAATCGGAGATATATAGTTCTTCATGATGACATTCCTTAGAATCCTTGTGATCCACTATTAAATGCTGGGCTTATGTTAATGAAACAACAAAACTGTCAAGGGATCTTTGACCTGGAAGCAAGAATTCTGAAAACTTAATACATCATTCTCAGCATAGTGAAGTAGAATAAAATAAAAAAGGCAAGGTAATTCATAAAGACGTTGCTTTGAAAATGTAGCCTGGCAGGTTTTATCATGCTGCTCAAGTGGGACTACCTCATCATCAAGTAACTATAGAAACATCAAAAGACTGTGTTGTTGCTGGCAACAATACTAGAGCAATATTTTGCAAATGCAAGTGGTCATTCTTGGGAACAAAAACAACAAGAGAAAAGAGCAAAATAATTTTTCACAGCTTTATAAAGAAAATGTTTATATGTTGAGCAAAATAGCAGAACGGCAGGCCTTACTTGTGTTGTGAAATACATTAGGCTTTTAAACTGTTAATATATTACTTGAAAGGATGACTACTAAAAATTAATAAATTAGCAAGAATTAGTGTAGAGTGTAGTCCTGACTATAAAGAAGTATTAGAGAATGCTGTGGGAAACAAGTTCTTCATCAAAAGATATCAGTGGGAAGATCCAGTGACTGAAATAAAAGATGGAGAACAAAGGAGAAAGTGACAGTTCAGTAATAATATATATGAAAAAAAATATTGAAAGATCCTGTTGTAATATCACAGAAGCTGAGTAGAACTGAAGCTATTGAGATGATCAGCAAAACTAAAGAAAAAAGGAGAATCAGTACTAGAGTAAAAGAGGAGCTTCTATAGTGCTTCAGGAAGTGAACAGAAAAGAAGGAATGCTCGTTAGAACAAACACAAGAAGGGGTACAATGGAAGGATTTACACAATTCTGGAAAGCCATATATTATTTGTGCATGATCTGAAAGGACTTTCTGAGACTCATCAGTGAGGTTTTTTTAATATAATGCTGTTTATTCAGCACCTGAAATTATAGGAAGAATGCTTAAGGGCTGTCAGAGGGTGGGAAACGGTGAAAGATTATTTTATTGTGACAAAGTTACACTGAAAATTGTGAAAAACTTCTCACATATTTTGGGTAGATTATATGGAGATATATATTAGCATGACAAAAGTGAATTAGAAGAGTGCCTGAAATGATGAAGACTTATGGAATGTTTATGGTATTTATATATAATAGCTAAGACACACTTTTATTTTGAGTATGGTTGTAAAATGCCAGGTAAAGGAAGATGAAAACATAGAATTTCCCAACATGATTTCTTGTCATTCTGGTCCTTTGTTGCCTCTCTCTTTTCAGTATACAGTGTTGAGACATCCAGAGGAAAGCTACGTAATGACTGTCAATGGGAATCTTATATCACATTTTTGTGCAATCAGACAGAAATTATGATGCCATATTGAAATTTATATTAATTGAATGGTTGAATTTTTATCCATTCTTAAAAGAGAAAGGAGTAAACTTCAGGTTGAAACATGTACATATCTTGTGATGCTCAAAGAGGCTGTATAAATGTTACAACAGTAGAAACACAAAAGGGAGTAATGGAACATGGATTTGGGAACTGAAAAATTTTAAGAGTTCTTGAGAAGCAAAAGCTTGATAAGTAGGAAGGTAAAGACTACAGAAAGAATGCCTTAGGAGTTATAGAGTCTGCTGAAGGAAAAGTTGAACTAGCAAAACGTGTTTCAGTCGATTGATGTATATTTGAATGCAGGTTCTCACTATCCCATCCAATTCTGGCATTTTACTGTAAGTAAAATATACAGACAGTAGATTAGAAACAGGTGTTGTATAAAGAAGTGGCTTGACAACTATCAAGGACACTGTGAAAAAAAGTATGCAATTGTAGAAAAGTATATGAGAGAAAAGATCTTGTATCTGGTTCCAAAACTGCATGAGGAATAAAGTCCTACTGAAATCACTAGACAGATAGTAATCAGGCATACATGGACATAAATTGATGGGGAAAGAACTATGTGAGGTTTTGGAAAAAAAAATCACAAAGAGATTGTGGCTAATTATAAGTGGGCTGTCAGAGAAGGACTGAGAAGAGAAACTGAGAGTTTTATGGCTGTGCAGAAAAAGGGTATTCTCCCAGAATGTGTTATAACAAAGATAGATGGTAGCTAAGTTGTCAGTCCAGAGTGCAGGATATGTGGCCAAGTCCCAGGGATAATTAGTCTTATTGCAATTAGATTACTGAATTGGCAAGAAGTGGTTATAAATTAGTACATATCAAAACCAGCTATGGTATGTCTTGGTTGCTCTGCAAGAGTATAAGAGAACCTGGAAAAAACTGTAATGAATGATAATGCAAAAATACCAGAGGATCTTTCATACCTAATTGTTACTGAAAAATATATTGTAATGCACAATAATGTGATCATGAAAGAGAAAGAAAATTGCTGTCCTAACCACTTCTTGAGAAAGTAGAAAACATCATTGGAAATAAAGGAAAGTTTGACATGATGACTAGTCTAGTGGGACCTATAGAACTTCTGGGGAGTGGAAAGATAATAAAAGTCCAGGGTTTTTTTAAATGCATTGAAAGCTAATTAAGGAATATTACAAGATGACAGAATAAATTTGCACTGATTTCTTGAGGAAGAAACATCAATTGGCACTGAGAAAATGCTGAAAAAGTTCTAACTGTCTCAGGCCACATCAGACATGTAGTTGATGCTAGTACCACCATAAGCAGTGTCTTCTTTTTCCCAAAACACCTCATTTACACATCAATCCTAGTTTGAGAACAATCTTAAAAGTTTAATTGATATTGACCAGAGGATTGTCCTGTTACGGGAGATGGGTCTGTGTCTATAGAATCCTCTGGTTGGGCTGGAATAAAGTCAAAGTAACAGTTCTTATTAGAGATGTCTTTGATGTTATTTTTAATTTAAACAACACTTGACATCCTCTTTTCCAATGTCACATTATTGATTTTTCAAGAATAGCAAAAAAGATAGACAAAATCTTAACAACAGTTAAGTTGTTTAGGATTACATAAAATATTGCTTTTATAAAATGGTGTCTAACATCTGGAAACTATCAAACAATACTTCATATCCTGCAGATGCTAAATAACTTCGTTATCATTTACATTTGATAGAAGTTTCTATTGGCTGCCTGCCACACACTTCCTAATTCCTTGTCTTGCTTCTGGAAGCTATTGCCTTTTGTATTTGCTAAAGTTAAACAGCAGTATGTATTAAGACAGATTTTCCATCTCTCAGACTACTTGAGAGATAAATATAAATTCATTTTAATATATATGTGTCCTATAGAACTCACCAAGATGAGTGGTGTAGTTGCCACACCAGAAGAACAAGATGTTATCCAGAGAAACCTGGACAAGCTGGAGAAGTGGGCCTGTGTGAACCTCATGAGGTTCAACAAGAGCAAGTGTAAGATCCTACACCAGGATTGGACCAATCTTTGGTTTCAATACAGGATGGAAGATGATGTAATTGGGAACAGGCCTGTGGAGAAGTACTTGGGGCTGCTGATTGATGAGAAACTTGATATGAGCCAGCAATGTACACTCACAGCCCAGAAGGCTAACTGTATCCTTGGCTGCATCAAAAGAAGTGTGATCAGCAGGTAGAAAGAGGTGATTCTGCCCCTCTATTCCTCTCCTGTGAGACCTTATCTGGCGTATTATGTCTTGTTCTGGAATCCTCAACATAAGAAGGATACAGAGCTGTTGGAACAGGTCCAGAGGAGGCTACAAGGATGATGAGAGAGCTGGAGCACCTCCCATATGAGGACAGGCTGAGAATTGGGCTTGTTCATCCTGGAGAACAGAAGGCTCCAAGGAGACCTTATAGCGACATTTCGGTACATGAAGGGGGAGTACATGAAAAGTTGGGTAGGGACTGTTTACAAAGTTATGTAGTGATAGGACTAGGGGATATGGATATAAACTGGAGAGGGGTAGGTTTAGACTAGGCATTAGGAGAAATTTCTTCACTGTGAGAGTGGTGAAGCACTGGCACAGGTTGCCCAGGGAAGTTGTGGGTATCCCATCCCTGGAGGTTTTCAAGGCCAGGTTGGATGGAGCCTTGAGCTGCCTGATCTAGTGGGAGGTGTCCTTGCCCATGTCAAGGGGTTTGGAACTAGGTGATCTTTGAAGTCCTTTCGAACTCAAACTATTCTATGATTCTATAGAAAAACTGGGAATAAACCTCAGAATTTTCTCTATAGAAGAGATACTATCTATGACCATAAGATACACTGTGGGAATGACACTGAGTATATGGAAGATTAATTTGGACTAAGATAAAGCAGGAAGCCTGTACCAAGCATATTAGAATAAACACAATTATACAGACCAGGTTTTCCAAACAAGACACACAGGATAACAAATTTCAAATATGTAAGGAAGCCAGGCTAGAAAAACCCACCTGGGAATAAGCGGACTGGAGATGTGACTAAAAACAGTCATAAGAGTGTGGAATAGACAAAACAAAATATCCTGTTTGTCTTCTTAGTTCAGGAACTGAAGAACTGTATGAAATCTGCTTGAAAGAGAGAAGGCAGTGTATTGTCTTAACTTGACTTCTGTATGCTGTCCTGATTAAAAGAATATAGTCAGAGAAAATTGTGAGGTCTGCATCTCTTTCATCACCACAATATACTTCATGTTGGTTAAATTATATTAATTTTCAGGAGGACTACATAAGTTTTGAAATTATAGCAATGAGTAACATGGAGAAGTGAAAATATGTTCACACATAAAAAAATTATAATATTTAGAGAGTAAGACTCAAAAATATCATGCTGGATTTTACAAAATCCAAGGATTTAACAGAATCTGCCATGTTACACAAGCACTGACAAAGAAACAAGCTACACAGACTAAGCTGTCATTTTAATAACATAAAAATCATGTAACCCAATAATTGGGACTTTAGGACATACTCCAACACTGAGTTTAACAAGTGGGTTCCTATGATCCAGAATACAGAAAAGCTGGAAAGATAAACAGATACTTAAATCCAATCAGACAGAAATGCCTAGAACAGTACTAAACCTTTGCTGTTAAAGAGGATTGCATGAATCTGAACAAATGAAGATTTCTTGCTGAACCTGAGCATTTTTGCATTTTTTGAAAAAAAAGCTAAGTAATACTCCTAGGTCCTTCAAAGCAAATCAGAGTGTCACGAGACATTCTATTTTCCCTTCCAAATGCTTGAAAGTCCCTAAGAAAATCATTCCACAGCAGATGAGGTGCAGTCCTGTTGTGTATTTTCTGTAGAAGCCATTCCTGTCTGCGTATGGTAGTGACTGGAGAAAGGACTTGAATTTAGGATAACCAGTTCAATACCTTGACTAACAACTAATTAGTTTGCATTGCAGAATTAGCTCATTTCTCTAGCTGATGATTTGTAATAGTTTTTCAAAGCCCAGCAAAAATCAATGCACTTTATGCAGTATAGAACAACATCAATAAAAAAGCTGAAAGACAGTCAAATGGCAGGATACCCATTTGTCTATTTCTGTTCTAGAAGGTGGCAGAACAAAACTGGAGCTTTTGCTTCAGTGCAGGAGTTTGAGTCTGGCTCTTCTGTGATCCAGACAAGTCATCTAGTTTTGGTCTTTGGAGAGGTACGTATCTGTCCTCATTCAATTCTCCCTTTTCCCTCCCAGCATTTTCCAACTCTTTTTCTATTTCTTTGTAATTACCTTTTAAGATATAAAATCACAAGTACACACATAGTACACTCTGATCACACCTCCTGGCTCATGCAGTCCAAGATAGATAAAATGCCTTATTTTTATGTCCCTCACAGGCAAAAGTAAAAAACAGGTAATTAAAGATTTAGGCAACTCTATACATGTCCTGGCAGAAAATTCAGTGTTTAGGGACTTGAGGCATTAAAAGGAAATGTAAAGGATGAAAGGTGATTTTTTGAACACCAGTGGTGCTTAACTTGGACACAGTAGCCTAATGGCCATCTAAGTCTCTGTAGTTAACCTTCCACAAATATTGTGTTGTTCACAATAAAATCAACAGCCTTGTGATAAATCCCATTTTACTTTCATAGGACTATCTTAAGTGCTTTGATATATGGAGTTTTAGTGGGTTTTCCTGCTGGTCTAAGTTGGATCTGGTATCACAGTAGTAACGTTTTGGTGTAGCAGATACCACAGTTGGCTACATTGGCTTTTCCTAACATCTGATCTCTCATCTACCAGCCTTTAACTACATTAAGTTTTATGCTATTGTTTTCACATTTTATACTGCATTCAGAGTGAGTCTATCATTTAAACAGGAAGCCAGCACTTTTCTAAGCACTAGTGGTATGATATATTTCTCTATATTTCTCATACAAAATCTTCAGCTTATAACAGTTATTTTGTCATATAGAATAGCAGTGCTCACAAATCTGAAGAGAAACAGGAGTAAGCTATGTGTTGTCAATAATACTCTACACGCTTAACTCTCAACTGCATACTTTAAAAAAAAAAAAAGAGTATATTCAGTTTCCTAGACATAAGAGCATCACCAAGGCTTAATTTCTTTATATGTAACCAATGTCAGAAGCAGATGGTGGTATACAACTTTGATGGCCATTCAGTTTCTTTATTGCAAATAAAATACTTGCAAGGCTTGGTAAAACAGAAGTAGACCACAGCTGTCTTATTTGTATATATTTTGACTAAGTACACATAATCAATCTATAAATGATGTGACACAGTTAAAATGAAAATAATTATTTATGCCATGTTTGTCATGAAAAGTTATTACTGAACATATGCACCCAAATGAGTAGTCACCAGGTACCTGTCCTTTAAGGGGAAATTCATCAAAGCAAATAAAAGTAAACTACAGTATACTTCTTCCTAATAAAAAGAGCAGTCCTTCTGACATATAAAGAAGCCTAAAGCACAGTGATATAATCAAAAACATAATTAACCATCATAAGCCTCAAGCAAATGTAAAGCACTATCTGTTTTATGAAACTTTGATCAGACTGTGATTAAATTATTTTTTAGAGATATGCAGTATGTGTCAGATCTCAATTATCTAGAGCAATCTTGCCTGCAGGGAATCTCTGCTTGCTTGTTTCATATAACAATTTTTTTATGGAGTGGCTGTATAAAGAGCATTTTTGGCAGGTTTCTTTTACCATTTTTCCCAAGTGGCAAGTAATCTGATGATCTCATCTTATCTTGTTTATTTTTCCTGGAGATCTATGAAAGACAAAGCCACTATAATAAATGCTGTGTACTGGTTTTCTGAATTGGGAGAGGTATAAACACATAAATGCGATGTGCAAGTCCTGTTTGCCTGCCCTATCTTTATTACTAAAAGCAGTGAGCAATATCCACGTCTGGCATGGATAGAAGATATGGGGCAGATAAATCAAGAGCTACCAAGTTACATTAGCTAATAATGACCTTGCTTACTGATGTAACACTGGCTTCTTCTTGTGTCTGTCATCACTATTTAGACCTGGAACAGTCAAAATGTATAGAACGCACAAACTCTTCATGTAGCACCTCAGACCCATTTCCCCTCCATCTTCATCACTGCATGTTTCCCACGGCCATATGACTGCCTTTCTGACAGCAGTAACTTTTCTCAGCCTTATTTCTCTGATTCTGGTATGAAAGCATAACAGCTTTGTTCTAGTGCTCCATACAAATTTGTGAGATTTCATTGAGTAAGTCCCTGCTAAAACTGCTCTAAATGAAAAAACAAGAGAAGATTAACTTGAGGGAGAAGTTGCAGAGGACATTTTTTTATTACCAAGGGTCATCCTGAAGGGACCTATATTTGTTTCAATGTCTTTTTTAAAATTTTTTAAGTAAAAATATTAATTTTTATGAAAATATCATTAACCATTTATCTTTAAAAAGTAACATCTTTTTCAAGTATGAATTATGAATGGAATGAATTATATCAACTAAGAAGTTAGGCTTATTTAGAATGGGTGTGCAGGAAAGACTACTATTCCTATAACCTCTGAGCCAGCCGAAAAAAAATTTACTAGTTCAGATGAAGAGTATTCATTACATAACCCCTGACCACAGAAAATATTTCTTCCTTGTCATGTCTTGCAATCAGATTGTAGTAAAGAAAAAAGAAAAGAGTGGATTTTTACTCACAAGGAGAATCAGGGTCTGAGAGTTTCTGAAAGAATATGTTATTGTCTAAAAGTCACAGTACATCAAAATTAATTACATATCAACTTACCCAAAATGGAAAACTGAACCTTACACTTTGAAAAAAAAGCCCATTGCTTGTTGAGATACACTAAATATTTAGTTTTATGAAAGACAGCTCACAAGGCAAAGCCCAATTGCTGGGTGCCCACAAGTTTTAGATCCTTTGTTGTATTTACAGCACAAAATCAAAGTTTCCTGGTTCATTCAAAAAATATTTCTCTGTGACTTTGAGATTCTAAAGTGGAGTTCATGTGACAGACACCTGTTTCAGTTTTCACACTGCTACCTTTTCCATCAGTTCTGCTACTACACGACATTGTAAATACAAGCAATAACTGCTGAGGAAAAAAAAATGGTAAAGACCTCATTCAACCATCTATCTACTACCTTTCTGTTGCTCTTATATCTTCCCCAAACCCTAAAATTCTGTCTACTTATTTTCCTTGTTGGATTCTTTGCACCTAAACTTGTCAGCATTTAAGAGTTTAGTTGATTTAATTTTACTGCCATAGCTTTCCCATTAAAACTGTCCTACTGTTATACTTGCAAAAATGCTTTTGCTGGTATCTCTTATTTCAATGAGCAATATATGCTCAAGTGTCAAGAGCTGGTGAATCTACAACTCTGCTAGGGCTTTGGTGGCCTGACTGCATCATAAGGCATCTGGAAAATAATCAAAGTAACTGAGACAGCAAAAATTACTAGGGTACACCAAATACATCTTTTTGTTTTATTTAGTTATTCGTAACTAATCCTAATCTCCTTCTCCATTATTTTTTCTGGGTTTTAATCTTTTTTGAGCAGATGCATCCATTGCCAGCTGGGAAATCAACATAGGAGAATTTGTTGATTATTTTCCAGAGTATCATTTAAATTCTCCACATAGCTAGTATTAGGTTTTTGTGGGGAGAGAAAGCTGGAGATTGCAAGATGAACTTTATGTGGGAAAAGGAGACAGAGTAGGTGAGCAGCCTTACAAAGCCATCCACAGTATGAGGCAAAGGATGTTGCTAGTATCAAATCTGTTCATTAAGCGGATGCCAGAAGCCAGAGTCTACCCACATCATTCCCCACTTATCTGCGAATCCAGTCTTTGATTACATTTTTTCTATTCTTCCTGGCTTATCAACAGCAGGTCTTAGAGGCTTTGATGCCACATTTGCTTTCAAAGGCAGATTCTTTTCTTTCAAAGTACAGGAATTATTAATTAAGCTTACAGCTCTCTTAGACACCTTTATCATTAATTATGAATGCGAACAGTCAAGTATTCTATCCTCATAATAGTGCCAAAATTAGATTAATATCAACTCTGAACTCTAGGATGCCCTCCAATTTTCAGAAACAAAAGAGCAAGTAAGCAAAATTTGCTTTCACACTGAATTGCACGAGTTAATAATGGAGGAGCACTGAGATAAAACTCTGCCTTTCATCATCCTCTTTCCAGTCATTGCCCACCTAAATGCAAGAGTATCATCTGAATAATTATTAATATAGGATAACAATACTCATTAAATTAATCTCTATTTTGTAACTTCCTGGCTTGATTTTTTTTCTGGGTTTCCTTTTGCCTACAAAAGATCTGGTCACAGATCTACAGAACTACACCCAAGAATATGTAAGTTTGTTCTTTTAATATATTGTTGTATAAACCATTGTAGAATGTGGGTTTTCCATCCTGATAGACTTTCTATGGACAACTCTGGACATTGATGAAAAATCAAGCAGATTTCCAAAATTATTTTCAACTAAAATAAATGATAATTGAGAGTTACAGAAACAGATGATATTTCTCAGTAGTAGGGTCTATCTTGTCCTGGTAGGCCTCACTGTGTTGTCTTTGCCTTACTATGCACACTAAGTCTGCACTGATAGAGAAGGAAAGACAGCAAGATGGAGAGGGAGAGAGAAAATCCCAGTGCACATTTTACGTGTTAACTCTGATATTTGTAACATTGGCTACATTAATGATACTAGATAAGCAATCCTATTAGCTTCGGTTAGAAAGCCTAACATGATGATTTTCAGGGTCAACTGACTCACCTTCGACACCTTAATAAACTATTTTAATAAATATGAATTATGTAGATAACTCCCAGATAAAATATATATTAAGATGCGACATGCAAGAACCTTATCTCAGCTTTATAGTAACATGAGGCAATAACTATATGGTTATGAAAAATGCATTTTAAAGTTTGAAACCTCAGATTAGATTTAGCTGGTTTTTAATGGTGTATTTTTTATTACATAGATAATTTTTTCTATGTAGGTATTACTGATGGACTAAAATAAGACTGTGTGGTGGCTTTAATCTCACTTTTCTGATTCTGAAATGATTAGAATTCTTGTAAGGGTAAATTAATTTTCATTTGGAAGTCTTGAATCCTTACTATGATAGTAATTGCAAAATTCCTGTAAAATTTTCTTCTTTAAGTTATTGACGCATGTCCTGTCTCAGTAGTCTTTTTTCCTTCTTTAAAGAATTAAAAAGAAATCGACAATGAATGCTTGTATATGATATATCTGCTAAGCACAAATGCAAGATTAAAACTATTTTTTAGTTGGTGAATGCTGAGGGGCAGCAGAACCACAAGGAACCAATGCGGGGCTATGTGGTTAATCTGCCCCAGGAAATGCCTCACCTGTGGGGTCAGTCTGCTTCCTACAAGGCAGTCAGGGCACTGTTTGCCTTAATTTGACTGTCATGATAGCCCTGTTTAACAATTTGCTGGGCTGTCGTTCAGAATATCTGTTGCCTGTAGAATTACCACAAACACAATAATTAATTAAAGGATTTGATTACCATGTAAGCAGATTTGGATAAGATTCTAATTCATTTAACTCCATAGATGCACAGAAAAAAATTTGTATTGCTTTGCTGCTATCCATAGTGACAAGGAAATCATGAACACAGATGCTAAATTTCTTAAAGAACCAGTGTGTAATTCTTTGCCCAAAGAATAAATGCAGCTTTGTGAAAAATACGTAGGATTGCTCAAATAAAGCAAAGGTGTTCAATATCTGATTTAAATGCAAAATCAAATTTCTTAACTCAGGAGTCACAACCAGGCTCTCTGTAATAGCAAGGAAGAAACAAAATTGATACATCAGTAGTTAGCATATCGCTGTATAGAAATAAATTACTATTTATATTATATTATATTGCACTTCACAATATAAGAAGAGTTAAGACGAATTCCGGTCATCAAATAAGGGAGCAGCCTAGTCACATTGCTTGTGGCATTGACAGAGTATGGAGTGTGTCTCAGAATTTTTGCTCTCTATCCCTAATATTTCATAACCCATGCTTGATGATTCTTGGTTGTTATAAAGGTTTACAAAATGCCTCAGTCTCTCTCAACTCTTGCAAGGTCCACTTTCTGCAAGTTTCTGACATCAAATTATTTGGCGATAATTCTTGTGATTACAGTAAGTAACGTCATAATTATCACCAGAGCACATGGTACACAAAGTAAAGCATAAGATACAAACAAAAAAGGCAAAACTATGTTTGTGGATGAAAGGAGAGAGAAATAGCATCACTCTGTTTCTGTATAAAAGGCAGCATCTAAGAAAAAAATCCTGCCATCCAGTTGTTATCAAGATTTCACAACAGTTACGATAATATCTAGATTGAACTCAAATCTCACAGATTCACATTTCAGACAAAGCTTGTCTACAATACATGAGCATGTAGACATCTCAACCAAGAGTAGCAGTTCAGTTCCCCAAAGAAATTAGAGCTGAGAGCCATGAGACTTACCAGGGAGAAGCTGGAGTCAGGGAATGATGTACAGAGAGATTGAATTAGTTTGTCACATTTACATGGAAAAATTCTGCAAAATGCCTTACTGAGCAGCAATCTGCATCATTTTGTCCCAAATATCAACAGTCCTATCTTCTATTATTCACTTTCTCTTCAGATAGGATGATTTTAAAGACCAAAGAGAGAGGACAAAACCACTTTTCAGAAGTCTCTCTAGGCACAACCTTAGCTGCTAGTCTAGTTCCCATAATTTACTTGACAATCTTTCTACATTAAAATTATTATGTAATCTTCTTGCAAATATCCTGACTTGTCACACTCATAAACAATTTTAGCTATATATAAATAATTAAAATATACTTAAATATATTAATAAATATAGTTATATATAATATAAATAATGTCTTGTAAGGAAATAGATTAAAAACCGATGTGCTGCCAAGGTCAAGAAACATTCAAAACTGTAATTAGTCAGGCTAAGATCTCCAAATTCCAGAATTATTCTTGTGAAATTCAGGGCACTCTATACATACTTTCTCAATATTATCATAATAGCATTTATGACTAAGTTCCTGTAATATGATTCTTCTGCCTGTGTTTACTGTAATGGTGGCATAGAACACCTTCATAAGAAAGACTCAACATCATTTATAAGAGAATTACCAATGTTTGGGTGGTAAGAACTGATAAGAGAGCAACAGATTTGAGTTCTGTTCATAGAATATTTCAACACAGCTTGTACTCTAGAGATAGCTGGCAGTAGAACATAAATTCTATGCATAAACATTTTCTAAATTCTATAAGTATTCATTACATGCACTTTACTTAAAACTGATAAGTTTATGGGCTCTATAACAGTTGTAGCCTTTGATTTCATGTATTTGTGCACAACATCATGTCAACTGTCAATATTATAAGCACTTGTAAAGACATTAATGTGAAACATTAACAGTTTTTAAAATTGTTTCCTAGAGTGTCTTTTTTAAACAGCAGAAACATCATTCTTCTTTCCTTTCTTGCATTCACTGAAGACTGCTTTGCAATAGTGCCTGATTGAATAATTGGCAGGTCTTTAATTTCCTATGTTTAATTCTTCAAGAGAATGCATTAAAGTGGATAGATTTTATGTGGTGTATGATGTTGTTATGTTTAGCTGATTTGTTTCTTCCTCAAAATGTAACATCAAGTTTATAGGCCTACCAAAAAATCTCAACTATGTTAACAACCAAAGTTGTCTCTCCCCTTGCATTTTGAAATTCCATTTTTACAGATTCCTACCACTAGTTTAAGTTATTCATGAGGTGTTTGTGGCTTTATGTATAAGTTATGAGTTTTCATTATGAATGGATCCACTGATGCAGCTAAAATGATTTAGTGGATGCGCAAATAAAGACCAAAGTTATTAGAGATTAGCCAGATTGAGAATATCACATTCCAGTCTGTTATGACTGGAGACATCCACATGTCTCTTTTTATCTTCACTGCATAAGTATATTCCACACATTGTGCTGGGCTTTTTTTCCAGAAAGTACACAATAGGAGATATCATTTCAGGATTTAAGTTTACTCCACAATGTTGTCCTAATGCTGTCTTTGTGCATACTTATCAGTTCCCTTCCTTATTTTTCAGTCAGGAATTTTATTGTGTTCTTTTGTCTGTTCATGGCATTTTGCAGCTGAGCTAATTATGATTTGTTTATAGCCAGTGCAATAATAAAGACCAAGCAGGATTTTTCCTTAGTGGTGAAAATTGGGGTCCCAATGCTACGATGATGAGCAAGTCTGTCTGCTATTGATCTCAAAGGAAATCTATCTGCAGTGTAAGGGCTGAAAGTTGAAGCCTTCATATATATTTCAAGCCTGTTAACTGAGAATATCTTGATATAGAGTTCACAAACATTTGTCTTGAGGATCTAGACAGCCAGGAATTAGTCACCTAGTTCATTCGTTTCTTATTGTTACTTATCTACTATGAGATAATAAGGTTAAAAAAAAAAGAGGAGGGGAAAGAAATTACCAACTGAGCTGCACAAAAAACATAATGGAAGGAGAGATGGTGAAGACTTCTTAAAGTCTGGTGCAAATATCCAGTGTCTTTAAACCCAAAAGTGCAAATCTTTTTTTTTTGGGGGGGGGACATGGTTAAATTAAAGTAATAGATAAGCAGACTAGTGTGGCCACACACCCCATGTGAGTTTTAACTTCAGATTCTGAGGGTAGTCCAACAGCTCCCCCTTTTCCACGACACTTCTTCTGGCTTCCTCCAGTATATTGCAGGTGTCCTTTTCTTCACCTGTCCTGGTTAAATTTCCAAAAATATTAAAATCTGATAATGACAGTCATTGCACATTCAAAATGCTCCCCTGCATCCTACATGTGGTTACTCCTCATGATACTATAAAGGTAGCAGGAGAAATTTCAAGTGTCTAGTTGATCCAAAATATCTCACACCAGATTTACTGCCTTTGAATCTTCCAGTGTTGGTAGATCAACATATTTTCAGGAAGAAGTGTGGATCTGTTCTCTCTCACTTCTGACTTGATGCTGTAATCTCTGAAGTTGTATAAGAGAAGGGAATCACCTCTGTTTTAAAAGAAAACATTGGCACTACTGATTTTTGTAGAGGGCATAAGTAAAAATCAAACTTGCTTTCAGAAAACCTGTTAGCATTTTAGATCAAAGGCGTGTACATATTCAGCTCTTCTGTACTACAACATACTTTTGCACTTCATGAGAAGCAGTGCAGGGAACTTATTACCAAAAAGGAGGTACCTAATGAGTTTGATTCACAATATGGGACAACGAGAATGGCTGAACAGAATTTGACAAAAGATTTGGTTAGCATCATAGAATCAAAATCATAGAATCACTAGATAGGAAAAGACCTCTGAGATCATCAAGTCCAACCAGACCTGTCCACTACTAAGTCATATTCCAGGAGCATAGGGTGTTATTTCAGTGGTCAGTCTCCCTCGCACACTCCCTGATAGTCCTAAGCCTGCTCACCTCCTTCCTGAGTTCTGTCACCAAATGGAGGATTTCCACAAGAGAATTCCCTGCTGGTGTCCAGTACCAGTGCAGGACAGGGACATGCCCTGCAGTCAGGCATCTGGGTGGCAGCATGCACCCACAGGGGCTCTGTCTGTGAGGCTGCATCAGTCATGGCTAGTACAGAGCTTGGAGCAGCCTTAATTTTCTGCCACCATGGTTCTCTTGTCCTTCTGGTTGAGCTCCAGTGCCCTCTCTGCTCACCTGCATCAGCCACCTTGTGGGAGCTGCTGTTCCTAGGAGTCAGGAGATACCCACTCCTTGGTCCCTCCTGGGTTTCCTGGGCTTCTGCAGCTCTGGCAACTGCCTTTTTATCTTGATCTAGCACCTGGCTACAGAACTTAGCATCTCTGCCAACAATTCTCACCCACTGATATACTTGTTTCCTTCTGTAACTTTAAGCTGTTGCTAAAGGAAGAGTGAAAAAAGTGAACATACATGAGTGTTCCACCCAACATTGTTTACCAGAGTCCAAATATATTTAGCTTGAATGACTTTCTGAGCTTATTGTGTTTTGCCTGGTCAGCAACTCTCAATGTACTTGTTTTCCAAGTCTGTTTTCACTCTTCCTTTGAAACTGTTTGCATGCATAATAACTTGCAGCAAGAAGTTCTACAGATCTCCTGCCCACTGAGTGAAAAATACCTACTTTTTCATAAATTTAATTTGGCTTTCAGAGGCCTCTTACTCTCATGTTGAAAGGGGAATGAATAAACTATCCATGGTCACTGTCTCCTTGTCACTCAAAATTTGATATATTTCTCACATATCCCTTCTAAATGACCTTTGTTTTTCTACATGAAGAGTCCTAGACTACTTAGTTGTTCTTCAGAGTGAAGATACTCTATATTTTTTGGCAATCCTGTCCTGTCCTTCTTTTTCTGACTTTTAAACTGCAAAATAGTCTATCTAAGAAGTGAGGACCATTATGAACTGAAATATTCACAGCACAGTCAGGAGGATTGCTAGGTTCTCTGATTAATTTTCTATTTCTTTTTCATTAATTCATATTATTTGGCATGATTTTTGACTACTATTGTGCATACGGTTGATACTGTAATGAGACAATCTAATATTGTCACAAATCGCATTCTTATCTCATATGTGAAAATAAGATTTTTTTTTTCCCCATATACATCTCTCAATATTTACTTGCGATTAATTTTATATGCCATTTTGTTAGTCACTCAGCTTCATATTATTCCTCTGTAATTATTCAATGTTCTCTCACTATTACTGTTATGAACAACTTTGTATCATCAGATCTTCCCCTCTTATTGCTTATTCTCCTTTACTATATATTACAACCATTTTGAATCACACAGATTCCAGTACAGACCCCTTGCAAAACTGCACTGTGACTTTCCTCCTTGCAAGAAAATTATTTTTCTAACTGTAATTTTCAGTATGAGTCACATAACCAGAACAGTGCCAATTTTGCAAAATAAGGTCTCAAAAATGTCTAGTTGTTACTGAGCAGTTTGGTTCTGTAAGATAGAAGTGCTTTGAAATACAAGCACAAAAATGTTATCAATTAAAAAAAAAAATCAAAGAATAGCAATACTTTCTTCTTAGTCCTTGCTCATCTCTAATCCACATCTACCTCATGCACATTCTGGCCTGCAACAGCATTTATATTTTTACCCTAGCATGTATCAAACACAGCATTAAAAACAAGCGTTTAGACTATAAACATTTTTACTCAGCTCCTCCTCCTAAAGTTCACAAAATTCCATTGATAAGCGTCCCGTATGTTTAGTGATGCTGTTGCCATGGCTTCTTATGTGATTGCATTGGGATATTAAGATATCTAGGAATAAGAGTTGGGGGGTGGCAGGGAATTTTCTGAAAGGATATCTAATTAACTGTTATTCTTGTTCATGAGAGGTAGCTACTTGTACTGCAGACACACTGAGTGGGATTCCACATAGGCTTGCTAATTCACCTGACTCTGACCCATATCTCTTTCGATCTTTGGGTCAAAGACTGGCATTTGTGATAAACTGTGCACTGATCTGTGCTAGAAATATCTCTGTTAGTAAAACTGAGCTACAGCAACAATGCTTACTTTACATTGTAGTGACCAAAAAGAGATTAAGGATTAGAGCACTCATTGACTGCACTCTCTATAACAAGGATGAGCAATCTCAGACAAGTCTGACCTTATACTCTGCATTAAAGTTAATAATGTATGATTTGAGTCAATTATGTACATATTAAAAATAATAACTGTTTAAGCTTTGGTTATTAAAGCTAGGATAAACAGAAATACTAAACGTAAAGACTCTAGCTTTGATATCTTATACAGGTAGGATGCCATTCAAGAGTGTGTAAAGTTAAAAACTATCCTCACCACAGAGGAATCAACCTAAGTAAGGCTAAGTCATGTGAGAATTCTAATCATGATTTAAGGAAGAAATTGGCCTGGATTCATTAAGATATACAGTTTTTCATGCTTTAGCCTATGATGCTTAACTTCCATATATCTTTAATTTTACCCATCTCTAACTGGGAAACAAAATAGTTATGCCCTTTCTTCAGAAAAATGGGAGGCACTCCCAAACAAGATGGAAGAACTTTGAGTTCATCTTCCAAAGTATCTATATCGCATAGTTCTTATAATAAATACTGATCTTATAAAGGTTTGTACATCTTATAAGTTGCTTTTACTGTATTTCAAAATATTATTGTTAAGGTGACAGAATGTACCCATTTCACAATCACTTTACTTTTGATAAAAATTCCATGATGAAGCTTTGCAAAAGACATGTAGAATTTGGCATCAGGGATCTGTCTGAAGAGTAATAGCAAGATATCCTTGTAACCACTTAGGCAAGCTCTGCAAGTCCTACATCCTTCACTTAGCATGAAAAAAATTCTTCATTGACTACTGGATAATTGCATTGCTGATGACTCCCACTTAGAAAAGACACTTAAATGCATCAGCAATACTGGTGTCGGCATCCTCCAAGGTCATTTTGATACAGTCTTTTATAATGACTCATTTTCATAAAACATAGACTCAAAGTCTGCCTTACTTTCCTTAGAGATAGCAACAAGAGAAACCTAACAACATTTTGAAATGCTTACATTGTCATGATGGAAGTATTTCTGGAACTAATATGGGCATCAAGGGAAAGGAACAGGATGGTACACCTACATTTTAATCGTGCTAAGACACCTTGGACTTTTGTGCATATAGGCTGAACTATGCATGTTATTTAACTGTCTCCTAAATGCACAAATGATGCATTCCCCAGATAACCACATCCATCTTAAAAATGGAGGCTCAGAATGGATCTCTAGACATCTTAGGAAG
Source organism: Clamator glandarius (assembly GCA_033459285.1). NCBI lineage: Eukaryota > Metazoa > Chordata > Aves > Cuculiformes > Cuculidae > Clamator > Clamator glandarius. The sequence continues at coordinate 530,570 of JAUNZM010000133.1, forward strand.
ATCAAATGATTGAAGAGGTGAATAAGGACACTAAGAAAAATAAAATTAATCTTAAGTTCAGTATGTACTAATTGAGCAGAGAGCTCCAAAATGCTTCTGAGATAAAGAATCAAGGATACAACTGACTTTAAAATTTGTTGAAGCAGATCTGGAGCTTGACCAAGCAGATGCGAAAGCCTCTCTTACAGTATTTCAGATCTACTGACTACTGGACAGTCTGTTCTTTTCCACTTGTCAGCTAGTCATCTGTTTTTATTAGACCTTGAGGATTTATTTGTCATTATGTTTAAAAGAATCATCCTGAAGCTTAGGATAACTTTCAAAAATTCTCTGACCATATATCTTATTGGAAATAAATTGTGTTTTAAATATCAACTAGAAGAAGATAGAAGGAGAGGGAAGGAGAGGGAGGCTAGCAGGGACAAAGGGCAGGCAAATCCCCCAGGAAAAATATACATACTTTGCCAAACAGAATTTTGATGATGTAGACAATTGTATCCAACCATGTCAATTAAGATTACCACTTGAAGAATTAAATATTTTTAGGAATCTGTGCATTATTTTTCTGAGTCATAGAAACCAGCACAGATTTACAGTTCCTTACATGTATTAAAGAAGATTTTGAGTAATGCAAATGCCTTGGAATGGAAAAATATAGCAAGCACAACATGGGAGTTTGTCATCATGAATAACAATATTATTGTTACAAAGCCACTGGTCAACAACATTTATCCTATCTAATCAAAGTACACAGTTAGACATACTCATTTTCAAAAGTATCTTTATAATCTGCTAATTTAGGTGGAACCAACTGCTGACATTTTGTAGACTAATATTCATAGCACATTTTCACCTGGTTTGTGTTGTAAAGGTGAACACATGACTGCGATAAAAGTAGAAAAAAGTAAAATATTAGCTCTTTTGTCCTTTTGGTTTGTGCTGTACTCGTGTCTGTTATATAGACTACTAAACACTGTTATACAGGACAAAACAATGTCCAGAAGTTGCCAGCTTTGGTTCCTGAAGTCAGCAGCTGAGCCAGAGGGCAACACTCTATGAATGGCAGCACCTTTGACACTGAATCTGAATTCAAGGGTTTTTTAAGTTATACCTGTTCTTTTGCTTACCCGTGACTTAAGAACATATCTCTCTTCATATACTGAAAAAAAAGGGTTAGACAGAGCATGAACTAAATTACATTCCATTGTCCTGCACAGAAGCATGTTTTATAAGAGTAGTGGATGACACTGTAGTCTATGATAGTGAATCTGAAGTATTTTTCTTATGTCAGTAGAACTATGGAAGAAAAATATTGTAATGCTTTTATAACTTGAATAGTTTGTGTGGGTATAAATTGTAATGGTTTGCAACATGTGGTCAACCACAAACACATACAACTTGAAAGTCAACTTCACAATATTATCCAACAATTTTAAATACTTATTGCCTCTGAGTCCCTCTTTATTTGATTTAGCTCCTGCACATTTCTTTTTATGATTAGCTGTAACAAAAATAAATCTAGAGTGCTTAAGAAAAGACTTTAGTGCAGCACAGTAATTGTTTCTGACATCTTTTGTCTGAAGCAGATGGCTGATCTCAAAGAAAGCAACTGAAGAGAAATCTTATACTATAAATCCTCCTCTAGAATAAAATGAAGACACTCCACTGATCTCAGAAAATATACATACAGTGATTCATTAACAATATAGTGAAAAAATATTCACTTTATTTCTAGTATCGAATTCTTATCTATGTTTACTGAAAATAAATGATAGTCAAAATACTATCAAATATAAATAAAATGTGCACTACCATGACATGCTCATACTAATGATTATCCCATTGTTTTGAAAATATTAGAATGCAAATTAACAACATTGGTTTAGTTAATTGATTCCACTCTGTTCAAAAAACAGGAGGAATATGTTGTCCATGAAACCACAGGCTAAAATGTTTTTGCACAAATGATCTTGTAATTGCTTACCTAATAATTATTTACACTCAGAGACTCTGAAATTGTTTTCCTCAAACAATTTGTAGAAAGAAAGGCTGGAGATTTACTTAGGTAATGCAATTGCAATTACTGTGTCAACCTGTTCTCTACAGCAGTGTTACCAGCTGTCTTCCAACTTGAGGAATTTAGTACTGGTGATTACATAAAAGCACAATAAAAAAATGCTTATCTGAACAACTACAGTTGAATCTGTATGACTGACAGAAGGAAATTTTGAACCTTGACCCTTGCCTGTGAGCCAAGTCCCATCAACTCAAAGGAAGCTTCCTGACGGTTAAGGTCTGACTTTTGCCTTGTCCAGCAGCTGCAAGAAGGGGCTGCAGCAGAACCAGGGCATGCCAGGTGTACTTGGCAGGTTTTCATAGAGGAAGTTTTTCACATAACTGTCGTGCTCACACACACTTGCACAAATCCAGATTACCCTCCCAATTATATGAAACACAAGCTTGCACAGTGTTCTTCAAGTATGCAGCCTTAATCACACAGATTAGAAATATATAGGAAATTAAGAATATGTTTCTTAGCAATGGTATGTCGGAAGGGTCTGAATTGGTGCCAAGAGTACTAACATATCCACATGACCCCCAGCAGCTCAAAGCCTAGGATCTCTACTATCTTATATGATACAGCGTTTCCAGCTACAAAACCATCTCATTTCTGCAGAGCTCTGCACTTCATGGACGCACTCTAGTGTCTCTTGAAATTACTGTTTCCCACGTTCCCCTGCTACATCCACAAACACTTTAGCAAAGGAAGGTTAGTTCTACCATTAGGAATTCAACTACCACCAAAAAGCACATCTTGCAAATAGCAGTTAACATCTTAAAAGTTGGTTTTAGTTCACTGCAACTAAGGACACATAAAATCTATGATGTAATAGAAACAACAAATCTAACGTTTAAAGACTAGCAAAGATGTCCAAAAGAAAATAAGAATTAAAAAAAAAACATTAAACAAACTTTCTTTTTATTAAAAGTAAATTAGGATACACTGGGCAGTCAGAGACACCATAGAAAGCTTTAAATCAGACAACGAAGTGCCAGACCATGGCACACCATTGATGAGCTTAAGAAAATTAGTATTTTCCATAAGTTGTGAAAAACAGTTTTGTCTGCATAGTAATATTATCCTTTTTCTAGAAATGAGACGGAAATAGAGAGAGGGAGGAAAGGAGGAAGGAAAACACTGCTGCTAGGAATGTATTAGAGAAAAATAAATGATGTGTGATCCATATCAAAGGAACCATCAAATAAGTTAAAGGGCAGCAATGAATGTATGCATGCTTTGAAAGGGGTGAAATGGAAACAGGACAATTTCAGAGACAAAATACTGAATGTTTGTCTTTAAAGTGACAGAGCTTTATTCTCCATTTAATAAACAGCAAGTACCAATTGCCAGAACTGGTTAGCCAAAGAAGTAGAGAGACACAATAAACAACTAACCATTGTCTAAGGTACGTTCCTACATAGAGCAGAAAAAAGCCTTCACACCTCCAGCATTTTGAGAAAAATGGGCTTGGTGAAAGTATTTCTGACATCAAGATATTTCCCTTAGAATTTTCTTAGAAAACTGAGTGTTACATGTTCTCTTCTTAAATATCATTTATTATTGTACATGTTTCTAATTTTGTGACAACTTCACACGTAAAAAAAAAAGCTGTTGTAATTCAGATTTTCAGCAGAATTTTCAGCACAAACGGTTTTGAAATAATACTGCAGAAAGCCTTACAATGTAGAAATCAGTATATGTTATAACAGAACAATTTTTTGCAGCAAAGTTAACACAAAAACTCAATTAAATACATCTCCCAGAGTCAGGAGAAAATAAATTCAGCAGAAATATGAAACAAAGTAATTTTTCAGCAGCATTACTGAACATGTATTGGAATTAATAACAGTGTTCACATGAGAGACTAATGCAATGATCTCAGACTTCAGCTATGTAATACCAGAGAATGATACTGAATACCTACATACATCTTTAATACTCTTTGAAATATCACAGTCTTTCTGACACAAGATTACTTCTTCTTTAGATAGTTTTTCTTTTTCTGATTAGGTGTGTCTCTGTACAAAACTCAATATAAATTCTCTTTTACCACTTCTAAAGGGATTAGAATAGCATTTCAGAAAGAATAATGGGGAGTAGGTCAGTACATGCCTCCTTGGCATGAGGATGCCTTGCACTATGGGAATTGTCTGATTTCAGTGAACTGTAAAGAAAGTTTATCTAAGGTTACCATAACATTTATATCACTAAGTATCATCTAGCCTAAATGTATAATGCAAACATTAGAAGACATATATTTTGCTAACAGTATGTCTCATTATTAGATCTACTTAACACTATTGACTATTAGGATCACATGAAACCTACATTAGCCTAAGACTTTATGGGCTGAGATTGTAGAAAGTTTCAAAGTGCAAACTATTGTAGTCACAGAAACCTATTATAATCCCTCAACAAAGAAAGGGCAAATAGACTATAAACTGACTGAGCAAATAAAAGAAAAAATATAAAAAGGTCAAAGTACTAATAAGAAAAAGGAAATTTTTATTACCTTTGTAAAGTCTGGACTACATTAAATGTGGTAACACAATTGAAAGCACGGATACATGCACACATACCAAATAGTGTTCACATTCAGCTCTGCAAATGAATAACTGCAATGATTTTCTTGATATGAAGTAACACAAAGGATATGTTTGAAGACATAAAGGTAAAAGAGAATATTTGAAAGGATGTAATATTGCTGTGCTGGTAGTCAAAGTAAAAACAGAATGAAAAAAAACTTCCTGAAGCCAGCCAGGTACAGGATACACTTAGTAAAGACAAATGGTGCAGCCAGGTACAGGATACACTTAGTAAAGACAAATGATGCATGTATAATAATGCTACTTAGTAAAAATATATCAGGTATAAAGCATAGTATGGGCATAAATAACACAAAACCAAGAAAGCTTATAGAAAAAGTTGTTCCTTATTGAACACCTAAATGTCCAGTGAGAGAAAATATTTATTAATGTATAGAAAAGCATTAAGGATTATATAAAATTAATAAGGAGGGTTGTGGTAAAGCAGCTAATAAATTCAAAATAACAGGATAAATCAAGATATACAGTATAAGTTCTTCTACAATAGTTGTGGAAAGCAAGCAGACAAAGGGAAGGAATGGGATATTCTAATGCTGGAGACTGAAAAGGATTGTGACAGAAAACAAAAACAAAAAAAAAAAGTAAAAAAGGGGACCAAAACCAACACACAAACAGTGGAAGGAAAATGTTAAAATTCTTCCCCACTGTGCACTGAACAGGTAATTAGACAATTAGAGCTATAAAACAGTGAGTGCTCCAAGCTCAGAGGAGTAACATTTTAGAGTTCTGCAGAAGGCAGGTAGAGAAATAGGAAAACTATCAGCCCATTTTTAAAGCACACTAAGGGTAAGTACTAGAGGGCTGGAAGGCCCATAATGCTGCACCATTGTTGAGGAATGGAATGAAGAGGGCATGTAAAAATCTTAATACCCACAGGAGAGATAGTGGAGACACGAAGACACTTAAAAGACCTGTGTTTATAAAACCACTAATGTGCAAGCTAGTAAGTGGCAGCTAAAATAACCCTGAAGGATCATAAGCAAAGGTAAAATAGTAGATATGAAGCTTCCATTTAAATAAAAAATATTTCTGTGTCTCAGAAGAACTTGAATTACAAACATACTTTAGACTGTGATTTCAGTCTCTCTAGGATCCTTTGGTGTGATTGATTTTCTTGCATTACTGCTTTTCAAAACAAAATAAAAAAATCACATGTGAATTTCACTCATTTATATTGCTTTTGCATATGTGAATTCATCATGGTAAAGGTTGTATTAGCAATCATAAAAATTCAATTCATTTCATGGCTCAAGTATGTATCATAAACAAACCATTTGGGCCCAAGCTTAATGATGCAGTTGCAAGTATTCACTAAGCTTCTAAGTATTTCTTTCTTGTACATAGAAGGTTTTACTACCAAAAAAAGAATGACATTCTGGAAAGCATTAAAGCTTCACTTAGATATCAAGAACATGTTTATATAAGCTTACTAAATAGGAATTAGATCATGTTTACTTACAACTAAATGTGTGCCTAACTTGACATTTAATTGAAATAGAGTGAAAATTTCTGTGTTTATGTTCTGTTACTATAAAGAGAAATAATAAATCAATTTTTCCTTACTGTAAGCTCAGTCTGTAAGCTCATGGGCCAAGCATTTGGCTTCAGACTGCAAACTTCTATAAATAGCAGTTATGTAGGTAAATCACCTGCATCATGGACCACTCATCTAATTCAGGGCCTGTAGATACTACTACAATGTAAGTGTTTCAAAACATTGCAGACAACTATTAACCTATTGTGCATATAACTTTGCACAACCACAGACTGAATGAAGGACACTAGCTTAAACACCAGGGGAAGCTAGACTCAGGGCACTTAAAACAAATATTGTTTCCAGAAAATAGCATTAGTTTAGAAGGAGAAAGTTCAGGACGCTGATACAAAACTGTTTCCTTGTTTGATTAAACTGCCTAACAGTGATCAAAGAAGTATGACACTCATTGGTTTTTTGTTCATTGTAAATTTAAGCATGCGCTCGTGTGTATTTTAAAAACCGGGTAAATTAATGTCAATAATGTTGAGAAAATCCTGGGAAGCAGAACAAATTAATTAATTTTTAATAGTTTTACTTTATGGGTTGAAAAATTGTTCTTGCAGTTTATTGCATGGAGTACACAGTAATGAGACTGGAGGCAGAATATGATCACAAATACCCAAATAAAAGCAGTCACAAAGCAGAACACAGACCAACAAAAATATTTCGGGTCATTATGAGTAGTAGTTTAAAAGGTTGAAATTGCGTACGTAATACTACACATTTCTTCTGCTCAGTTTATATAGATATATGCTATACAGTACTGCTAGGAGTAAACCTGAAAGTTAACCACTGCTGATACCATTTCTTCAAAAGTTAACTGCTTTTAGTCCAGCTGAAAAGAGCTTGTAGCAGAACTGTCAGTGACAAAGCTGTCCGGTTTTATCATAGGAGTTTTTACAAGCCTGTGCAATAACCAGGAATTTAGGTACATGATTCTAAGAAATCATGCTTTCTTCCACAGTTTCAGTTGTGAAAAGATAGCTCAAGTTGTAGGAGAAGGAAAATCATGAATGCTCTTTAAAAATTTCCTCCTCTTCTTCCTAAATCTTCAGAAGAGCCTGGCCTTTACGTTGCCTTGGGGGGAAGGTGAAATAGAAGTCTTTATCTGACTGAGTGAACAGAAGGTTTCATTGTAAGCTTCTAATTTTTAACAAACCTTGGGGGGACACATCACTATTTTCCCTACGTGGCATGCTTTGCACAAGCAGCTCCAGCTGTCTGTAGGTCTACTACTGGAGCTCAGCAGCATTTGTTTACATACCTTGCTATGTATAAGATTCAACTCACTTTTAGGAGTTAGAACAGCTTGGATTTCAGCCTCCTTTTAGAGACTTATAAATCTATGAGAATATAAGAGATTCAGGTCACCAGAACTTATGAGATTCGTAATGCTCGCATTTTTCCCTTTACCTCAACCTCGAAGACTTGTCACTTACAAGTAAGATATCCAAGCACAGACACTAGATAAAATGATGTACACCAATAAAAATAAAATAAGAAAAAAAATTGAGAACGATAATAGGTGAGATGTAAATCCTTGAGAGAATACATCTTACGAGTAGCGAGTGAGAGAGTTGGGGTTGTTTAGCCTGGAGAAGAGGAGGCTGAGGGGAGACCTTATTACTCTCTACAACTACCTGAAGGGAGGTTGTGGAGAGGAGGGTGCTGGCCTCTTCTCCCAAGTGACAGGGGAAGGGTAACAAGAGGGAATGGCCTCAAGCTCCGCCAGGGGAGATTCAGGCTTGAGATAAGGGAAAAATTCTTCCTGGAAAGGGTGGTTAGGCATTGGAACATTCTGCCCAGGGAGGTGGTTGACTCGCCTTCCCTGGAGGTGTTTAAAATGAGGGTGGATGAGGTGCTAAGGGGCATGGTTTAGTGTTTGATAGGAATGGTTGGACTTGATGATCCGGTGGGTCTCTTCCAACCTAGTGATTGTATGATTCTGTGATAATAGATATAGAAGTTTTAAAACAGGCATCAATAAAAGGAGAAGTTTAGAAAAGAGTGGTCAAACTACAGTTCACCACAACAAATGATAGTTTTTTCAGTGCTATCTTTTTGATGTGGATATGTGCATGCACTCATAAGCTGTTAGTACCTACTTGACTAGTCATCTGAGTATCCTGCATCAATTACTGACTTAAATGTCCTCCTGCAAATGAAAGACAAGGTATCGCTGCTTGCTTATATAAATTGCTTTTCATAACACTTGATGCAATCGAGACGTGACTGATCTTCAAGCTGCTTTCTTCCCTAAGTGTATGGTATATTTGGTCACACAAAAAATCTTTTCACTCATAAACCAAGTAGCAGAGACTGATTAAAACTTTTATACTAATGTCTTTTACAGCAAATTCAAACTAATTTTACTCCCGAGGAAGAATGAGTTTCTTAAGGAAACAAGGCTTATGTGAAGATATAACCTGCACATATATGTGTATATATCTGCCTTTGTGTTACACTGCAGCAACTTTTTAGTCCACTGGGTAATTTCAGGAAGCCATGAGAAGGGGAAAAGGTTATATGTTCACTAAGTTATATATAACAAAATCTATACACATTTGTTAAAATAAGTGGCTTGTGAGGAAAAGTCTGCAGTATCCCTTACCAAAGATCCTGTTAATCCCTATGTTCCCTTCCCTCGAAAACCTCTAGACAAGGGTAGGACTCACCTGCAAGACAGAAACCCTCATGAAGCCACGGTCCCTTAGCTCCTGCCCTCCTATATTGCCACTTGTCACTCAAAATCCTATGTTTCTTGACACTGGATGTTCAAAAAGGTGTATGAGTGAAAGGAGATTTAAATAGAAAAATAATCTTCTTTTAAAAGCACTTTTGTGCTTTCATTCAGAGTTACATGTCCCACCACACTGGACTAGAGGCTTAAAACTTTTCTTCTGAATTGTTTCATAAATTGCTATGTTAATTTAGAGCACTACATTTTTACATCTGTCTGTCTGTCTGTTTACCTAGCTGTCATTTATATTTTGTGCCTATATCAAATTCTGTGATCCGTGGGTTTTTGGCACCAAATCTACTACCATAATAGTTGCCCAACTTTGGCAATCTCAACAGTGATTCCAAATAGTGAGAACCATGTCAAAATGTGAGAACCATGTCAAAATGTGAGAACCGTGCTACTGTCCCCACAATGGGCTCTCACAGAGACTTATATTTTAGGTTGAGATATAATATAAAAGTACACTGATCTGTTCTGTAGTGAAAACTCCCACCAATTCTACAGTCTTCATAGACAAAATACAATGCGTATACACTCTTTGTAGTAATAATCACAGGCATGGGTATTTTTAGCTTGGCTTTCCTCCAAACACACTAGACTAATCCTGAAGATAAAAGATGTAGCTACTCCATGCATAAGAGTAGAGAGTAGATATGGTGATGCCAAAACTAGCACCAGTGTTATACCTAGCCTTCTTAGACTTTAATGTGGCATTTCACTTTAAAATTTTTATGTGGGTATATTAAATTTGTTCTGCTGCTCAAAGATCTATATATTGTGCCATGCACACATGCTGTGAATCTCAAATTCTTGTAATGAGCATAAAGGAAACACACCTTAAATGTAATGCTAAGAATAGATTGTTTAAATAATAGAAATCTTAATAGTTTAATGAAAGAATAATTAGTTTGGATCAAACTACAGAAAAAAACATCTTCCTTACAGAAAAAGTCTTAGTAATCGATAAGACAGTTTAAGATGTTATACACTGACTCTGTGATATTGTAACCTGCCTGGGGGGAGTATGATGTTTCTGGTTTCCTCCTTACTCTAGAATTCATCTGGGGTTTTTTTTCCACATCTCTTACCATAATATAGATTTGTTCTTTCTTCCTTAACTCTCTTTGCAAAATTTCTGTATATCATGCTTATTTTAATTGTTAGATATCCACTCTTTTTAATTTGTTACCTTAAAAGCAGTTCTCCTCATCTCCCAGATCTGCATTTCTTTACTTGCCTATGGTAAAGATCCCTGGCATTAACCTGTGCCCATTTTATTCTCTTACCACTTAATTCCTGTACACTGCACCCTACAGTGCATCCCATGTCCCTGCTTTCAAGGCTTCTATTGCTATCCCATTCTCACGTTCTATTATGAAGATGGAGCCATACATAATTTATTCTCCAGAATATATGCAACCATGACTGCTACCAATATAAAAGTATAATTATATCAAAAAATCGTCAAAACAAACAAGGCATACCATCAAGCCATTAGAAAATTGTTGTTCCAGTTAAACCAAAAAAAAAAAAAACCCAACATAAAAACTCCAAGCAAGGCAAGGAAAGTTTGGAAAGAGTAAGCCTGACAAACTTCATCTATGAGGCCTTGCAAAGTTAGTACAAATATTGAGGCCGGTTACTAACAATAATAATATTGTTCTTAGATTGTATAGTACCCTGTGCAGTAAAATCACAACAGAAAGGACACACTTTTTGAAAACTTGACAGCAACTTTCAAAATGTGTAGAGTGTGATCCACAGTGATGGACAGAGCTAAAACATTTTATCTTGTTATCCATCTTGCTTGATGGAGATTGGTCAGACAAAGCGACCCAGTTTCTCAGTTTTGGCACCCTCTGCTTACCTAATTCCCTCTCTTTCTGCCCTACACCCTCTCACTAGCTGTCTGCATAGCACATGTTATTTTAAAAACAAACAGCTGAATGGAATGTGACTCAAAACCCCCTTTATCCAGTATTTTTAGTATAACCTACTTGGAAGTCTATCAATAATGTTTTTTTAGAAACACATTTTAGTACAACAAAATAGGATCTTAAAATGTCAAGTTAACTGAAAGGAGTAGATCTTTACACTAGTGCCCAAGGGTGCCATATCAGTTCAGTATTATGTTATTATTGCCTGCAATCTACTTCAGACACTTATGTACTACTGAGAAATTCCCTGATGGTTATAACAGTCAACATCATGATTTGATAACATAACTGAGTGCGGTTATATTTCTGATCTATCATTCTGAAACATGTAGCACTATTATTTCATTTTGTTACAGTAGTCCTGAATCATCAAGCCTAATACAAAAGATCAAATTAACAGAGATTGTAGTTGACATCATTGTTGCACGTGGGTTCTGATTGTCGGTAAAGATGATAATATCTGTGATAAGTTTCTTTGAATAATAATCAGTTCTCTTTTGAGTTTTCCCTCATTACATGTTTTATTTAACCATACAAATATCAATGTCAGTTTTCAGTGATGAAGCTTATGGCAAGGTCATTATGTTATTAGACTATTGCAGTAAGTAAGTAATGTAAGCCTTCAGGAAATGAGTAAACCTCCAATGTATCTGAGCAAGAAAATTTCACCTTGAGTAAATCGTTTCTTGCATAAAGATTTCTCTAACTAATACCTCAGGATGTCAAAGTGGATACAACCACAGAAGAAAAAATGCTTTCTAAATTCAAGTTCTTCAGTCTCTTTGCCATCAGTTTAAATGTGACTTGAAATATTTTGTTTAAAATGGTATCTAGAAATAAATCAAATTTTAGACCCAGTAATAATTGCTTTGTGATAAAGTCAAGGTATGTAAAAGACTGATGGAAAGAAAACTGCGTCTTCCTTAAGGGAGTACATGGTCATTTAATTTAATTATCTTATTCCAACTGGTGATAATATCTAAAGAGAAACTATATTTAAATTTACTTTTTATTAAAACTTAATTCAAGCACAGCTAGTCATATTTCTATCCAATGAAATGTCTTTTACCTTCAGTGCCACTATTAGACTCATTATCTGTTACTTCAGAAATCAAATGAGGAGAAAATCCTGGTTTTCTAAAATGCTAGAAGATTGACAAATACAAAATCAGAGACTGTAAAAAAGGAAACTACTTAATATAGAATCATAGAATAACCAGGTTGGAAGAGACCCATCGGATCATCAAGTCCAACCATTCCTATCAAACACTAAACCATGCCCCTTAGCACCTCATCCACCCTCACCTTAAACACCTCCAGGGAAGGCGAGTCAACCACCTCCCTGGGCAGACTGTTCCAATGCCTAACTAACCTATCTGTGAATAATATTTTCCTTATCTCAAGCCTGAATCTCCCTTGACAGACCTTGAGGCCATTCCCTCTTGTCCTGTCCCCTGTCACTTGGGAGAAGAGGCCAGCACCCTCCTCTCCACAACCTCCCTTCAGGTAGTTGTAGAGAGTAATAAGGTCTCCCCTCAGCCTCCTCTTCTCCAGACTAAACAACCCCAGCTCTCTCAGTCGCTCCTCATAAGATTTGTTCTCCAGCCCCTTCACCAGCTTCATTGCTCTTCTCTGGACTCACTCCAGAGCCACAACATCCTTCTTGTGGTGAGGGGCCCAGAACTGAACACAGTACTCGAGGTGCGGTCTCAGCAGGGCCGAGTACAGAGGGAGAATAACCTCCCTGGATCTGCTGGTCACACCGTTCCTGATACAAGCCAAGATGCCATTGGCCTTCTTGGCCACCTGGGCACACTGCTGGCTCATGTTCAGTCGGCTGTCAACCAGCACCCCCAGGTCCCTCTCCTCCTGGCAGCTTTCCAGCCAGGCTGGATCACATGGATCGAAGTGAACTGGCAATTATATGAGTGATACTTTTTCTGCTTTCCTAAATACTGACACATTTCTGTGAATTTTAGGAAGATGAAGAAAATCTCAGGCAGAGACTTCCAATGAATCTTTTCCATTTTAAATATTTCCTGTGCCATATTCATTTATCAATGTCAATTGCCTATTATTTGTCCCCATCTGAGTCCTAGTTGTGCACAACTGGCACATAGCAGTGATTTTCTAAGATTAAAAAAAAAACTTCTGAGGGCTGTTGGTACATGTTGTAGGGCTAGAAGAGATTGTTATGCATTGTTTGTATTGTTTTTCCATGGCTACTCTTGAGTTTGACCCCATACTATAATCTTCATTAGTTACTAGCCACTTGAGAACAGTTTCGGTTTAGCAAACCATTAAAAGTGAATGTGAACAAGGCAATTTGGAACTGTTGGCAGCAAAATTGTTCAAAACCCTTCTACCTTAGGTGCACCCAGTTTAATAGGGCAATGCCCGCTTTGCACAGCTGCACTACAGACTCACTTCCTGCTCTTCCAGACAGTAAATAGCTGTTTTCTCTCTACCTTCAAGGTGACATCTCCCATGCTACAGAGCAATTCAAAGATAAGAGGAATTTTTAGCTCACCTTGTAGCTCTTAATACCGTTAGGGCCATTACACAGCACATTAGTTTTTCGCAGGGATGTTCTTAGCAATAGACCAGGCTTGGGGCCTATCACACTCTATGATTTTATTCTGCCAGTACAGCCCCCTCCCCTTTTTTTTATACTTCAGATAACTGATCTTGTACTCTTTTTAGTGCATTTTCTCTGATATTTGTTCTATTACTTTTTGAAACCTATTTCAAGTATTTTTTCCAATAATTCTCTTGTTGCTTAATTACTATACACTTTTTTTGAAGTTAAGAATGGATATTTTAAAGTTAAGAGTCATTTTTTGCCACAAGAGTAATGCTGGAATACTGATGCCTATGGCACCTTATAAAAACAAGTAACCTAATGGCACATTCAACAGTTGGAAACTGGAATAAACTGTGCTCTGACTTCTTAGAGTTGGAGGCCATTTAATCCCTCTAGTTAAATCAACATTCAATTTCATTATTTTTGAGTGAGGTATCTTTTCAGGAAAGACATACTGTCCTGTTCAATTGGTACAGCAAAATATATAATCCATCAATCTTGTTCAAGGATAAACCATCATCACTATTAAAAATATTTTTAAATTTATAATTGTATTCTTGTTCAACTTCCAACCTGTTTTTCCTGTGTGTTTATTCACTATATCGTTCCAGTTTTCAATACTCTTTTTATCTCCAATAAACAAGGTCTTGTAGCTTCTCTTTTTCATCTTCATTATGCTCTTTAGTGCATAACTATATGTTTTGTAGTTCTTTATTTATTATTTAGCTCTTTTAAAAGTGACAGCATAACAGGACAGGGTATTTTTCAATCCCATATATAATTGTAACACTTTCCTGTTTTCTAGTCCCTTCTATACTTTCATGTCATGACACCACAGAAGGGTCTGTGTTAAAAAGCTTGTATATTACCTTGTCAAAATGCTTTTCAGAGTTGCAGGTTAGTAAACCGTCATTCTACAATTAGAGTGTTCCTTTGTTTTCCTGGATATAGTTTTGCATTTGGATGAAACCACCTCTATACTGACCCTTCTCTTGGCAATAGTTCTAAGTACCTTTTTGTCTTCGAATGTTAATAAAATGTCTTAATATTTTCCTCAAGATTATCCCAGAAGCTATTTTGCATCATTAGGCCATGCTACGAAGTCATCTATGAAATGTTGACTTCACTGACAAAACTGTGTCAGGGTATGTCAGCATTGCCTCAATCCCCTTCAAGATTTTAATTTAATTTTTATTACCTAGATCTTAAACAGTGCGAAATGTCCAACAGAAATCTCAGAGAATTTATGGCAAATTTTATGAACAGAATGCCGCAAACCTCAAAAATAGAAACTCAGATTAGTTTGATAGCTCATGATTTCCATAAAACTGTACTCCTTCTTTCTGACTCTATACACACTCTTCCAGTTAAAAATCAAACCCTGTATCACTTTTATCTGTTGGTACTATCAGACTAAATAGACCAGTTTTCCAGTTGTCTCCTCTGAACACTAGCACTGTATTCTCATTCATTTGTCCAAACTTCACTACAACCAGTACTCAATTTATATTATTATCATCAGTTAGCAGCAGATGTATCTGCCACATTACTTTAGATCTCTTGACTGAGAGTTATGGGGACCTGTAGATTTTAAAATACTGGCCTGTGGTTAATTTTATTCTCTCCATTTACTAATGGACCAAAAAGTACTTTATATGAGTGTATTATCCCCAGTCTACCAAGTAAAGAAATGAATATTTATTAAACACTTAAGCGTTTTCTACATCACTGCTAATAATTTTACCACCTCCACCTTTTATATTGCTCATATCAAGACAAAGATTAATTTTGTGTCTAATACACTATTAAAACTGATTCATATTATCCTTAGAAACACCAGCTATGAAATTTTACTTTAGGTTTTTTTTTACTTATGAATTTTCGAAATTATATCTGTAGTGACCATATTTCATTTTATCTTAAAACCCTCTGGCTTCCCTTATTTCTAAGTGCTGTCACTATTGGTCCCTGAAACAAGCAGAGGTGTTTAACAAAAGCTGTCCTCATTTTCACTGTAGTTGCATAGATGTAGACATATAAACATTTCTTAACTAATTACTTCTTATTATTCACATTCCTTCAGTCTCCTTTTTTGCTATTCATTGTCATTCACATTCTTTTGATTTTGGATTAATTTATATATATACACACACACACACACACACACACACACACACACACACACATGCACCTATGTACACTGATTTGCTCTTTCCCTGCCCGTTTGCATAGTAAGTAATCAGGTCATAAAAATTAGTCTTTACACAATCATTAAAATCCAGGTCATTTATTTACTTCCAGATTCATATCATGTTGAGTACAATACCTTCTGCATATCTAAGTCTTTAGTTATATTCACAATAGTAAATCAATGCTGAACCATTGCATACAAAACGTACAAGTTGAAATGTGCATGAATTCACAAGTCTAACATTTTTGCTCCTTAGATGTTTTCATTTAAGATGTATTTTTTCCTGTTTAAGAGGTTATTTCCTTAGTGACAGTCTTTTTCTGTTGTCTTATTTTTTTTAGTAGTACTCATTTAGATTTGTAATTTGCATTCTTGGTCCTTAACTGTTACATGATTCAGTTTTTTTAAATGGTTGCTACAGCCTTGTTGATAATAGAATTTAGATAACCTGGCATTTGGAGAGATTTTTATTTAATGTAAACTCTGTTTTAGTTATTTATACATATTAATGTATTTGCTCTTAGTATGTGCTGTTGAAATATTATTGCCACCATTTCAAGTTCATCTCCTACTAACCAATTATTTCTGACAGAGATGACTGTGAACCAACCCAAACCACATGCTATGCTGCAGTGCAAAACCTGGTTTACTACACACAAAGATATTGAATAAAGTCTTCTTCCTAAAAATGTTGTTGCAGGAAAGAGGGAGATAGAGACTCTCTCTGCTGTGCAAGCAAGAGATTAAAGAACAGGACTTCCAGATGGTGACTTGAGCATAGAAATTAACTGTGTGCTACTCCAGTGCCAGTGATGTCTTTCCCAGGATCAGTCGCAGTAGCCTCCTCCATGATGCTGTGCAAATGCTACCACTAAGCATTATTTCATGGACTAAGGGGCTTGGATGCCCTCTCTAGGAATTTCCCCATAAAGACTTCCTTCCCACAAAAAGACTCAACCATTATTTTTTTTTGGTTGTTTGCTTCTCCCGAGACTTGAATGTCTTACTTGGAGCATGCAGGAAAAAAAATCCTTCACTTATGTTACTGTGGTACTGAACTGGGAGAGTTGCTTGGTGTCCTTTTTAGTCCTGTGTGGATTCCCACCCACAATGTAAGAGCCAGAAGGACTCTCAGCTCTGAAGTCTTTGCTACAGCAAAGTCATGCTGATTGACAGGCACAGTTTTTCTTTCCTGATAAGACTTTAACAGCTGAATTGAATAGTAATTGTAGATATTTCCACAAGAAAGGTCAATTGTGACAAATAATTCCTTGAAAAATTCTGAACATATTTCCACCTTGTCATCTTGTATCTTATTATAAATTATCATATAGTATAAAAATAATATGACCACAGTCAGTGTAAATCTGCCTTTGGAAAAAACCTGCCAAGTTTTCTATCTGTACTAAAGCTGTATTATTAGTTTTCATCAGCTTTGAATACAGAATCACACAGAATCACAGAATGACCAGGTTGGAAGAGACCCACTGGATCGTCGAGTCCAACCATTCCCATACGGTATACTATTTTTAATAGCAGAGATGTGGGCAATTAATTAGAGTTCTATTTGAAGAAAAATGGCAGTTAGTAGCCTTTCAAATTTCTTTATGCTTTCCAAAGTACTCAACTAAATGTGCAACAAGTACTTCTACAGTTATTTTCTCAACAGCCCAGACAAAAATCCATTGTTGTCCTGAAAAAATCACACGGAAAACAGATTAACAGGGATGCCTAAAATCACTGCTAATATCTTGAAGTCTTGATGTATATGGAGAACATATGTGTGGAAAAATAGAAAGCTCAAAATCCAGGGAGCACCCACAGCAGCAAAGATTGATTGCCAAAGATAAACTTCTGTCTGGCCAACATTGTAGAAGGAGAAAATGTGAATCCATAAGTATTACTCCTGGAGATATGTATACAATCAGTTTCCCAAAGAGTTTGAGCAGATATAATATTAATTCAGTTGCCCAGCAGTCAGGCTTACTGCTCTGTCTGGGGATAAATAGCGAGGGAAAAGCGGCGGTTGTAGTGCATCTGGACTCTAGTAAAGCCTTTGACAACATTTCTCACAGTATTCTGCTTGAGAAACTGGCTATCACAGGCCTGGATAGGCATACCCTCTTCTGGGTAAAAAAAAATGGCTGGATGGCCAAGCACAAAGAGTTGTGGTAAATGGAGTTAAATTCAGTTGAAGGCCAGTCACAAGTGGTGTTCCCCCAGGATCAGTGTCTAGCTCTGTTCAATATCTTTATCAATGACCTGTATGAAGAGATTGAGTGTACCCTCAGTAAGTTTGCAGGTGACATGAAAGTGGGAGGAGGTCTTGATCTGCTTGAGAATAGGTAGTGTCTACAGAGGGATCTGAACAGGCTGGATTGATGGGCTGAGAGTAACGATATGAGGTTAAGCAAGTCCAAGTGCCAAGTCCTGTACTTGGGACACAACAACCCTATGCAGTGCTACAGGCTTGGGGAAAAGTGTCTGGAAAGCTGGCAGAGAAGGACCTGGGGGTGTTGGTTGGAATTCTGTCCACCTCCTCATACTCTGTTAAGTGCTTGAAGGTAGCACTGTCACTGCAGTTACAAAGCAAAATCAGAACAATTTATTTGAAATCCATGGAAAATAATCCTACCTCCCCTGTACTTCAGATTTTCATTATAATCCTCAACTCGTACCATTGCTACCAAAGAACATGGTTCTCCAGTTATATTTCCCGCAGATTTCAGCCACAATCTGTTTTTTATTTTGAAAGAAGTCGTCATCTCCAAATCATGTATTTCAAAAAAGTCTTTGTCTGTGTAATTGATGCCACCTACTGCTGTAAAATTCAAGCATTTTATAAGTCTGTTTGCTTAATTCATTGCTTTTATCTCAACTTCAAAATAAAAAAGAATGAAATCACTTCTGTGTGCATAAAGATTTCATTTTTGCCCTCAAATGCTCAATGTTGCAATATTCAGCCTGCCCAGGGAATGAAGATTTGAAGAAAAGCACACAAACAAAAGCAGTTGCCAGTTTGGCTTATTTTTTAATACTGGAAATATTTTGATTGCCAGATTCATAATTGCCTCTGGATTTTCTCTGACTGTTAAGATTTTTCACCTCAACTAGCTGACCAAAAGATTTTATTTTTGTCATACATCTGTGAACTAGTTGCATCATGCTTTAGTGCTGTTTACCTAATATAAATTCTATTATTATATAAAAATACATAATCCACTTTTTAACAAGGCACATAATCTGTATCCATCCTTTCTATCATTCTGATGGCAAAATAAATGACTATTCTCTTATGTTTCTTTATTTTATAGTGCTATTGATTCTAATTATTCTTTCTCCATAAGCAGTGATAGCATTAAATGCATTTTATGCTCTTTCTGTGATTGTACTGTCCAGTCATACTTTGATGACATACATCACCAATCCATATTCTTTCAATCCATATGGGGTATCAGATCACGTGTTCATCCTAAGCTGCCAGGTTCAGGTGCCTTGAAGTCTAAAATATTCTCAGGCTATATTTCTTCTGCAAATATCAGTTATAAAAAGACTAACCTCCACCCTCAACTCATTAGGTTGTTAGGACTCCAGATTGCCTTTCCTACCTGTTCATGGTCAAGTAGTCTCTCTGCCAAGATACATTAAGTATGTGAAGGATGTTATGACAGCTGGAGCCCATCCTCAGGACAAATGCATATTAGATTATCTGAGAACACAAAAGCACTCTAAGCAGGTCAGAGCAGAAATCCACCTTGCCCCATTTCCAGAAGGTGGGTGACTCTCAACATACTGAGGCCACAGAGCACCTTGTTAGCCTCTGTCCACAGACCTCCTCCACCACTCAACACACAGTGTGAGCAGGCTCCATTCAGTCTACCTCTAAACCAAACCACAAGAATCTCCTCATTGCCCATCCCTTCCACTTTCTTGCCTTGCCCCACAACATCTTTGTCCAAGGGGAGAAGGCAAAGAGACTGAGCAAGCCATCCCCTGCTCAGAGCTGATTCCACCACACACTAGGGATATAAAGAGGAAACTTTGTAGAGCAGTGGACACAACCATGTTCGTGGTACAGTTCACAGGATCCTTTAGAAGGTGATTCTGACACAGGTGTCGAATATGCCAGGCTGCTGTAGGATCCATTAGAACTCTTCACTGAGATCTAGTGGTGCTTTGTCATCAATTTTTTTAATGACATCCCCAAAGAATACTTGGCAGTAACTACAGTTTTCTGTTACTGTTTTGTGTCCCTAAGTGCCTGCCTGATCTTTGTAAACATATAACAGCCAGCATCAGCTTTCTAAACAGAATATCAATAACCAGCTCATTTCAGAGTTTAAATTCCATTCTTTACATATTTTATGTTATCTTTGAGAGAGTCAATGAGTTTATTTTATTGGATTGTCTCTTTGCCAAATGCCTCATCAACATTGCAGTTTATCCTGTTTTTCTTGTGTGTTTTACCTTTATATTGTAATGTCCCCCCAATTACCTCTTTTCCACAATGTTTTTGCCATGCTTGGTCCGGCTTACTGATATTCATTCTCAGAACAGAAATCCTAGTTCCTCCATCGTATTATATAGAACCACAACATTCATGTAAAAGCATATGTGATGCTATCTAGGTTTGTTTTGCTAATCTGCTGATGACAATCTGTCTTCCATTTTCTATTTTGTTACTTCCATGCTTTTCACTTGAGAACACAGAGCTTCATCCATGACACAGACATCATGCCAAAGAATCTCTTCTGTACTAGTTCTCTCCTTGACTTTTCAGTCTGAACATTCAAAGTGGTAGCAAATTTGTTCCTCCATGTATCTGCTGAAATGTATCCTTCCTAAGCAGGTTCTGGTTGTCTGAAAAATATTTCCAGTTCCTGAAGAATCTGAGCCTTCATTTCTCAAACTAAGTAAGCTCTCAGCAGCCAGTAATTATAACAAACATAATTGGCACCAGCACTTGAAAATGAAACTTCGCATAAAATATTTTGCATGCCAGTATAGTGCAAACTTCATCTGAGAAGTTCTAGCTGAAGCCTGAGCCCAACCAGACATAATATTAAAACCCAGGGTTATGCCAAGATCTCCTTGAAAGGAGTAACAAAAGCCATGATCAGTTCCTTTGTGGAGAAGGAAATAATGCCTTTTAGTTGCCCGACAAAAGCGACTGAAAAAATTAAGGTCAGACTAAGACTGAAGTTTCCTCCTTAACCAAGGGTAATAAAGGGAATTGTGGCAAGACATTAAAAAGAATTTAGGAAACATCATCTGCATGGGCTGGCTGGGAGTTTAGAATAACAAAACAACAGCTGTTTCTCCTCGCCTCTCCCCATACATTCAGGGAAGCAGAACTTTTTAAGCAGTTTTAGCAAACCGACAAGACTATATAAAAAATATACCTGATTCAGGCTGCCGAGTTCTTATTTAAAGAAAAGGGTTTGGTTCACCATTTGAATCAATGGAAAAAAATCAAACAGTTGAAATTCACAAAACTTAATTAGGTCTAAAATCAAAATATATCAAATACAGTCTCTGACACCACTACATTTCTTGCACTTTTTTTAGTGCAACTCATACAAACAATACCCTGCCATGTTAAACTATGTGACCAGAGCCCTCTTCTCTGTTTTCTTAAGACAATATCAATGTTAACTGAAATCTAGACAATCTTATTGCAATTGTCGTTGCAATAACACTCTGACAGGCTGTCAAATTAAGGTATCCCCCCTGAACAGGAAACCATCTATTCATGAATAAATATTTGACAATCTCTAGCAAATGTGACTCCTACACTGTTCAATACAAAGGATTTACAAAGGTTTTGTAACTTTTCTGTCAAAACTATAATGGAATGAAATTATCGCACATTTTCAGAAAGACTACAAGAAATGTTTCCCTTGTCAAAATTCTTCTGCTAATCAGTATCTGCTGCATGCTATACCAGTGGTTATGTGGGCTTTGAATAAAATTTTAGTGAAAATTACTGCATTTAGATTGAAAAAGAACATAAAACAACTCACATTCTCTGAGCTGCAGAAATGTTTGCTGTTCGGTCTTATTATGTATATTGTTACTAGATTTGTCATTTAGATGCATGTAGCTCCAGAATTTATACTGTGATATTTCTAGATACTTAATATTCAGATTATGCAAGTAGGATAGTTATGAAATAAACTTCTAAGTTGCGTATGAAAGCCTATGTGACCTGAGTTGTTTTTTTTAAATTTTTTTTTTAATTTTTTTTTCTTTTAACAACCTCATAAACATAAATAATGTATACATTCAGAATTATAAATAAAATCCAAATATGAAGGGTTTTTTTAAATTTAAACTATATATCATTGTTAACATTGTAGATACTGAAAATTATTTCGGCTTCCCAGGCTCATTCTGTTGACTAACAGTAATTCTTTATTAACTGTTTTGACAATTGTTTTATTAATTTCCTGGGTATATATATTACTTTATATTACATGATGTTACATTATGTTAGAAAGTTACCTGCCTTATTTCCAGTGGAAGCAGAAAAATTACTTAAACATTCTTTTGAATATCATTTAAAAAATTATAACAGCTAGTTAAAAACTCACATTCAAACTGGTTTGGTTTTCTCGCTAAGCAAAGTGTCAGAAGTTATTATAATCATGGACTTCTGAAAAAAAGCATTTAAAGCTGAAAAGATCACGAGTTATGAATTGAGTCGGCTAGACAAAAGTTTATTTTTTAACATTTAAAGAAAGAAATCCGTGTAAGAAATGCAGACCGGCACACAGAGGAGTTACGGCCACAGGGGGCTGTGCAAAAAGCTGTCAGACAGTGCATAGAGAGGGTCCTGAGGAAGTAATATGTGATTTACTGGGGTTAAAAATACTAAAAAAAGCTGCAGGAAAATCAGGTGAATGCTAAACATCTTCATTCTCATGAAGAAGGATAAAATTTATCTTCTGTGATGCACAATTTCTTTTCGGTTATTGTGGGGAAAGAACTGTTTGCACTGATGCACATTGTGCCTCTGCTTTCCAAAGGTTTAGCACGCATGCCACCACAAGGCACACATACAGCTACAGAGAAGGAGCCGCCTTTGCGCAAATAGCTTTTGGGGTTCTACTACTTTTTAGTCATAGTAACAGCAATTGATAGCATACAGCATTAAGGGCTGCTTCCTTTCCTTTCTCAGCTCCTGTACAACTTCAGGTTGCAGCAGGGTGGGGGATAGACAAACATCCAATTTAAAGGTTTAGCCTGAATTATTTCTAGAGTTAAATGTTATATCCATGAAAATAAAGAACTGGCAGTGGAAGTTCTGACATAATTACAGGAAAGTAAGCAAACACTTCCATAGTTAAAGCATGATGCTTTTAAAACTACTTCTCTCCCTCTGGGAGATGAAGGTGGCAGAGGTCCATATTAAACACCAAAATCAGATCTTCTGAGGCAGAGTTGTCATTACTTTTGTGAATAATCTTGAGTTTACTCTTACTTTAGTTTCATATTTACAGCACTGCAGGGTATGTAGTGACACTCAAACCCCCAAAAATACATATGTATTTTTTAATCCCAAGCTGAATGGGCAAACAGCATGTATAGAAAGTAATAAGGTGTACCTCAAGTCTAGTCTGAAAATGAACAAATCACAGGCAAGCATTTTTAGGCTTAGTTTCTGATGTGTTTGTGTTTTCTGCTGAAAACTGACAGGTAGAGTAGTTTGCTTTTTGAGAAACTGATGGAGTCCCAGGAAGACAGGTGACGGGAACAAATGAAAACAATAGAAATATCAGCTCTACCTGCCCTACTTTAAAGGAATTTTGTGGGTTTGTTTTTTGTTTTTTTAGCTTATGAGACAGCCATAGAGGAAAGAAGTTCCATTTTATTTTTTTATTAAAATTTTGGGTTTCTTCGGTTGCAGTTCTTAATTGAGGGGGAAAATATAGTGGCATGTTTTGTGAGTGTGATGGGGTAGACATACACACAATATAGACACATATATGCTTAATTGCAAGTCTAAAGTCCTGGCAATAAGAAAGCAGAAAGGATTTTAATGCAGGCTTAACTAATCATAGGAAATGAACAAGCTGCCTTTTGTTCTGACATCCTTATAAGATGCTTCAGTAATAACTCTTCTTTAGAAAGGCTTCACTTTCATCCCACAGAGACTTTGACACAAGGGAGAAAGATGCTGTTCCTAAAAGCATTATGTGCCTTACTTGAAAATAGATAGAGGATAGAACAAAGCTTTCTCCTTTAAACTCATAGAGGAATATTAAGTAGCTTATTACAGAAACACAGAACAGAGGGAGAAGTGTACCCAAAAAGACCTCCTTACCTGGCCCCAAAGGTTCAGACCTATGGCTTAAGAACTCTTTCTTCTCTCCCTATACCACAAGAGAAAGGCTTAAGATATCAGGAGAATACTGTTTTAATTAAAAAAAAAAAAGAGTTAGGAAGAGTGAAATAGTCTCTTGAGATGCCTCTGAGCCATCCTCAGGCTTTCTTTTGCAGCACAAAAGCCACAGATCCTGTTATAAAAGGTTGAAGTTCTCAACATTTTGTACAATAACAATAGTTCTAGAAGCGAGACTTAAAACATACACAACCATCTGACGTTACAAGGATTGATAGTTTTGAATGCAAGCAGGGAGTTTTATTTATGAGTATTCATTTGCACCGTACAAACAGGTCCTCATAACAACAGATCATTTAGACAGCTACCTGGTAAAGTAAATAAGAAAATTACAAAAAGATTTACTAGTCAATCGCCTGTATCAATTACAATCCCTATGTTTGAAGGATTATGTGGGCTGTCATTTCAGAGCTCCTGCAGGAATTAAATAGTACTTCAAAGCAGCGAGGGAGAATTTGGAGAGAGAAGAAAAGAAAAGATGGGGAAAAGAAAACAAAGAACTCATTAAAGAGGGCGTTCAAGAAGACATAGATCAGTCCACCAATACAAATGTGAGACAGAGGGTTAGGGCAAGACTTACTTTAGCCCAAATACCAGGAGATTTATAGCTAGTATTATTACTTCTGGCCTCAAACAATTTAGATATAAAGCACTAGACTTATACTGGGGTGGACTCAAGTTCTCAGTGTCAGAGACCATCCAGACAGAAGTGCAATGGCATTTATTATCCAATCTTTTTCATGTCTGACTGCTATTTAATAGACTCTAATGTGCTATTCCCCACGTTTATCTAGTCATACTCTACTTCTAAATCCTTTACATCCCTAGTGAGGTCATGTCATCTAAACCAAAGTACTGTAAGTCCTACAAAAACTATATTCTGAAATTAATTCAAAGTGCATTAAATACTTACAGAGTTTCAATACTGGTAACAGCTGCAGCATCTGTCTCCAGGATTCAGGATGTACTTTAATATTCTTAACAGTGCTACAGAATTCTCAAGTACCAATATACAATCCTAGCTGATCCCCTCCAGGGCCCCCCACTCCCAATGAATCCTGCGTGTTTTGCACTATCAGACATTTATTTCAGTACAGAAAATAGGAGAATGCCTGTTGGACTTAGGACATACTTGGTCTAAGAATAAACAGGTTAAGTTTTAAATTCCTTTTCAGGGTATGAAAGCTTTCAGCCTTTCTCTCTTGTGTCTCGCATATATGCAGTGCCAGGACCTTCTGCAAAAAATGCAATCAGAAACTGCACTGCTGTATTGAAATGTATTCCAAAACAGCACCAAATGATTGTAGCTCCTGAATTACAAGCAGCTCATGTCCAAAGACTCCACAGTTTGTATGTTAAATGGATTAATTATTCACATTTATTGTATTGATCCACACAGCCTCCCTGATCTCTCTAAAACAAAACCCAAAATATGTACTCATACTAAATCTGATCTAATTGTCAAAAGACATAGTTTCTATCATTAGCTTAATTTTCTTAGCTCTTTTCAAATAGTAATCTAAAAAGAAGAGGTTTAACTTTTCTTTAATGTGAAAATGTCTTTCTTTAAAATGTGAATTAATCTGATGGAAGAACTTCAATTTTTCACAATTTTTCAGATCCATGATGAGCTGTATATTTTCCGTCCATATACTAACATAAAATTGTCACAGATAACTAGCCTCTTACTCAGCTTCTGGTCTAAAATCCTCAAACAAAACCTTTATAAATGTGTTACATGGCTTTTGAACCCAGATGTCTCAAAGGTTCATAAGGATCATGCCAAGTTTTGCTTTAAACCATTTATTTCACAAGGGACATATAGCTAGCACAAAAAATTTCTTATCCGGTGTCATTTCACATTTGGCTAGATTTCTGTTTTCTGTTTGTAGCACTTACTCTCTGAGCTACAATGCCCTGGAGGCCACACATAAACAGCTGGTTAATCATTTCATTGGGCCAGCTCAATTCTGATGGTCCTTGCTTTGCTACATATAAGGACCTGATTCAGTGCACTGTTACTTTGCGAAAATGTTCACAGCTGTGTCGTCATGCAAGTTTAGCAAATGCACCTTTGGGAAATACACTCTTCAGCAGCAGCAGCTTGGAAATACGTTGAAAAGTCTGTTGAAGTGAGGTTCAAATGGACAGACAGAAGGTTGTTTAGCCTGGAGAGGGGGAGGCTGAGAGGAGACCTCATTGCTCTCTATAACTAACTGAAAGGAGGTTGTAGAGAGGAGGGTGCTGGCCTCTTCTGCCAAGTGACAGGAGATAGGACGAGAGGTAATAGCCGCAAGCTCCACCAGGGGAGATTTAGGCTGGACATTAGGAAAAATTTTTTCACAGAAAGGGTCATTGGGCACTGGAACAGGCTGCCCAGGGAGGTGGTTGATTCACCTTCCCTGGAGGTGTTTAAGGCACTGGGTGGACGAGGTGCTGAGGGGCATGGTTTAGTGTTTGATAGGAGTGGTTGGACTCGATGATCCGGTGGGTCTCTTCCAACCTGGTTATTCTATGATTCTATGATTCTATGAAAAGATCATTTTAAAAACCTCAGGATGTCTGTACAACAGCAAGCCCTGGCATGCTTTATCTCTGTCCCTCATCAGTACGGAGTTCAAATGTATACTGGCCCCAGTCTCAGACTGAGAGATAATTGCTGTGCATGGCATGCCCTCTAGCAGGGTTAGTCAGATGTTTTGCGCAATAGGCAGAAGATATAGACAGCATCAAATGGGAAGCCTATATAAAAAAAACCCAAAGAAAACAAAAAAACAACAAAAGGGTAGAGGAAGTACACTTAACCCCTGAAAAAGATAGCCCTGCTGAAAAAGACTTCACCTGGACAAGAAGGCCTAAGGTCATACTCTGACAGCCTGATTAAGGAAAGATAAGGTCAGAAATAAAACTGTAGCAAAATCAAACAAAACATTGAAACTGCAGCTTGGTAAGCAGTAAATGCCTCTACATCATCCCCTTAAGGTATACTGGAGGAGTATATGGAAAATAAGGAGGTGATTTGTGACAGCCAGCGTGGTTTCACTAAGGGTGAAACATGCCTGACTAGTTCGGTGACCTTCTACAACAGAGATACATCATTGGTGGATAAGGGAAGAGTAAGGGACTTGTGCAAAGAATTTGACACTGTCCAGCATGACATCCTTGTCTCTAAATTGAAAAGAGATGGATTTGATGGATGGACCACTCAGTGGGTAAGGAATTGGCTTGAAGATCACACTGAAAGAGTTGCAGTCAACCACTTAATGCCCAAGTGGAGACCAATGACGAGGTGCATTCCACAGGGTTTAATACTGGGACCTGTGTTGCTTAACATCTTTGTCTGAGACATGGACAGTGGAATTGAGGACATCTTTGGCAAGTCTGCCAATGACACCAAGCTGTGCAGTACAGTCCACGTGCTGGAGGGAAGGGATGCCATCCAGTGGGACATTGACAGGCTTGAGAGCTGGGCTTGTGTGAACCTCATGAAGTTCAACAAGGCCAAGTGCAAGGCCCTGCACCTGACTTGGGACAATCTTAAGCACAAATAAAAGCTGGGCAGAGAATGGATTGAGAGTAGCCCTGAAGTGAAGGATTTGTGGGTGCTGTTGGATGAGAAGCTCAACATGAACCAGCAATATGCACTTGCAGCCCAGAAAGCCAACTGTATCCTGGACTGCAACAAAAGAAATGTGATCAGCAGGTCAAGGGAGGTGATTGCCCCTCTCTACTCTGCTCTCATGAGACCTCATCTGAGTAATATGCTCAATTCAAGGTCAGGTTGTATGAGGCTTTGAGCAACCTGATCTAGTGGAATGTGTCCCTGCCTGTGGCAGGGGGCTTGGATCTAGATGGGCTTTAAGGTTACTTCCAACCCAAACCATTCTATGATTACATGATTCTATGTTGGAAAATAAAGAAGACAACTGATAAGAACGAACTCTAACCAGTCCACCCCATAGCTTTTTTTCTTTCGATTCTTCAGCAAAGTGCATATTCAACCATCAATCTAAATCTGTTCTTCATGGATAGATAACATTTCTCATGCTACATCATTTGACACCTTTTTGGCTGAGGGTTAGTTGCAGAGGATTTGTCCCTGATGTTATCTGAAAATAATGCCAGTGACATGCTCCTGGTTTTACCATGGGCATCCCACCACTCAAGCTGAGCGTTCTAATGAAATCTGAATTGCTTACTGAAGTGTATGCTGGCCAGCAGTCTTACAAGGACCAACTCAGAAAAAGGCAATGCTTAGAAATTAAAAACAGATATAATAAAGAAAGAAAACTTTTATCTTGTCTAGCAAACCATACTATGAATTTTAAAAAAGGACAACAAATATTCAGCTCTGTCTTCTGCCAGAAATAGTCCTTTTGACCTGCTGGAAAAATTATACAGCAGAGAAAGAAATCCAAAGAACAATAGCCACAATTAGCCTTCAAAGAAGCAGTAGTAAACTAATGGATCTACACAATAAAACAGTTCACAGAACTGCATTCCCTCAGGCATACCTGGAAAGAAAGAAAACTTCCATACAAGGCACTTCTTATTTTCCTTGCACACTAAGGACTAGCCAAAGGATGGCAAGGACATCTCATGATGATTTGTGCAAAAGCAGAAAATCCTCTGTGCTATAAGGTCGTAATTGGAAAAAAAAAAAATCACAAAACACCTCATTCTCACAGACTCTGTTGAAGTCATGCTTTTAATAGCATTGCTGTACCTATACCAAGTTATATAGACAGTGCCATCTTTCAGGCTGTCAAAAATATAGGCTATGACCTCCCTGCAAAACTAGTTTAATCTACCAGGAACTCTGAAGCCAGTATACCGATGGCTCTATCAGTCCGCATTTGGACTTAGATGACCTTCCTCATCTGAATGCTCTGTAACTATACTGTCTGAGCACACATTACAAATCTGTTTCCACTAGAAGACATCCTAGTCATACCATAATTAAATATGTAGCATCAAAATGTATCCTGCATATACTATGCACTCCATAACTGGCACTATGCAAAAATTGCCTTCATTTTACTCTCTATCTAATACATCTATTTTCCTTCCTGATGTTCAATTCTGCCTTTAGAAATTTTTGAAGAAATACCCAAGAAATATAATCTCCCATGGCCTTTGTGAGCCTTCTACTCATAACCTGCACTGGTCCAGATAGCAATTAACTGATGTAGATGAGAACGATCCCAAGGACAACGTCTTTGGAGAACATAAAATACCTTACAATATCTTTAGCAGACCATGAGTATCTGCACAGCGAAAAGCAGGCAAGGTTTCTCTAAAATTTCTGAACAAATCGGTATCCACAGAAAAAATAGTGCAGAAGCTATCCACAACAAAGACTCAGTGCCCCATGCAAGTTCTTTGTCATCATGAAGGCACCGATCCAGGTCCAGGTAGACTGCAAGATAGACATGCTCTCTTTTATCTTAGAAGAGCTTGCATGTGTGATGGAAGCAGTAGTTAGAATGACATGCATGGAGAAAAACACAGTTTTTAACATTATTATATGCATTGTGACGATAATATACTCAATTACATGCCTCTCCATTTCCTGACAGAACAGCTGGGTTTGTTTTTCTAAAGCTCATAAAACCTCTCGTTTCTCTACAGATACAGTGCAGTGATAAGAAGGCATTTTAGCTGCTGTTTCTACAAAACTAGTACTCAGAAATTATCAGGAAAAGGATGTTTTCCAGTAAGTGTCCAATGCCTTCTTTATTTTCCCACTCCCTTCTGCTTTCACTTTTATTATTCATGCATGATAATAAATAGAAGTCAGTGGTGAAGCTGAGGTCAAACTCTATCAGTGGAAATAAAATCACCTAGCCATGATTACCTAGCATGACTGAGTAAAAATTAATTTATACTCAGAAAAAACATAAATGAAGCCATCATATTTTTGTGCAGGCTTAAGGCCACAGCAGGTACCTTTATTTTATTCTTTAGCTCCATCCATTTGGCTCTTCTGTCCTGAATTGATTCTTAGCCTTCTCCCTCATCAAACATGCTTTTAACTGAAGGACTGCAATTATAATGATATCATTATACTGGCTTTAAGTTCAAAGATTTTCTTCTTCCTTAGACATGTACTGCTGTACTCAGCATAGAAATGGATAATGGACCGTGAACTCAGTAATTCGAATAACAGTCTTTAAGACTTGGACACACAACACATCATCAGTACTGGGGTATTTCTGACAATGATGTGACTATCACGATGACCATGAGCCTGTCAAAAACCAGTCATTTCCAGACCTCACTCAAATTAATTTTGACATAATGCTTACATTAATTTGACATTAACCCTGATTTTTATTTCTAAACCTGCTCCCTAATCACACTAATCAGGTGTATACAGATTAGAACTCCATTTATTGAAAACAGATCAAATTTTACGTACATATGAATACAATTCTAGCAATTATTATATGGGTGGAATTCCCTCAATAGTACAGAATCCATTAGGATATGCCTATCAGCTCTGCCACTTAGAAGTCAGCAGCAAAGCCAGGAAAATCTCAGACTTAAAACTCTGATAATTGCAACCATATTTTCAATGCTTCTTTCTTCTCTGTCAGGCAGTGAGCAGAAGTCAAGGAAAACCTCCTGTGTATAGCAAAGCCCAGCTCCCCAGTTGAGGAAAGAGATGGTCAATATCATCTCCCCTGTCAGACGATCCCCATTCAACCTGAACATTGTCTTTAGAGCATCTTTCAGGCACTAGTTCATACTGCATTTTCTTCTCTCAGTGAATAATAACTGAGAATATCAAATGAGGAAAAAGTGCACTGAAAATTGCCAAAGTAGGGTCCTTCTTTGACATTAGTCATTGTTTACGTGCAGAAAATATTGTTGCTGCTTAGGCCAAATCTATCATGAACTGAAGTTGCTACTTTGAACACTTAATCTGCAAAATTATTGTAATAGACAGAGCAAGCAGATGCTAGATGCGTGATCTGTGCTCTCCTTTCAGAAACACAGGCGACTGTAGTTCACCATCAAGATCAGAGCAAGATGGCTGCTCAAGAGAGAAACATCTTTGAAGCTGAAATTTTACTTGGAGTAAGGCTAATTCTGTGACAGAACCCTATGGAACAGCACACTGGAACCTCTTCTGCCTGCCTACTCTGCTAACTGCAATTTATATGTTGTACTGTGTTTTGACAACTTTTTCCATGCAGGATAAACCCTGCCTTAAGGTAGCAGGCATGAAGTCTAAAGTGAAAATGCATGATATATTTTTGGACACAGCATCAAATACCTAGGAAGACAATATGCAAAATGTCATTGTGGCAACTGAGTGAAAGACCATAATGTTGTGCAACGTATAGTGGTCAGTAACATGACTGTCCAGCTGCTACAAAATGCTACAAAATTGACATGGAAATGTGTCTCAAAATGCCACTAAGAACAGGAAACTTTTTCTAAGCAGCTTTATTTTTAGTTGCATTTCTAGAGATACGTTATTGGTAAATGTTATTTGTTCTCTGCTATTTAACATAATCAGTCTCCTGAAAGGAAGAAACCTGGGTCTGATAGTATTCTGGAGATAAGAACATTTTACTTCAAATTTCAGTTCATTTCAACAAGGTCAAACGTACAGGCAGACAAGGTAACAGCAAAAATCTTCCACGCTACTATAATCTGTTCTGCCTGATAGTGACTCTAAAAGATTAAAGAGTTACAGCTACTAATAGGCAGCATGTGAGCTTTTAATATGACACTCTATCCAATAGAATAGCACAACCCCTTAGATGTAAAAGTACGTGAATACCAAATAAGAGCACACCTACCTAACACTAGTTTGATTGCTGTCATGTCTGGTCTTATATCCTCAGATCAAGAAAAATGTTGAAAAGGAGTTACCAAAGGAGCAGAGAATGTCTGGAGGATGAAAAATATGTGCAGACCAAAAGTCTCCGAGTGCTAAGTGTATTTATCTCAAAGAGAAGCAAAGAGGTAAGTTGATCACAACCTGTACATGGGTACACAGAGAACAGAGCATCTCAGTCTAGAGGATGTAGGTTAACACGCTCCAGTGGCTAGAAGCTGAAACCAGACAATTTCAACCTAGAAAGCAGGAAGCATCTGAAAGTAATTAATTATTAGATTTCTAAGAATTGTAGAGGGCTTTTATTCAATATGAGATTCTTTTTTTCAAAAGGGGTGCTCTAGTTCAAATGCAGATACCTAGGTTTCAATGGGAATTAATGCTGCCAAGTCTTACAGCTTTATTGTGAAAAAGGCTACATTAGATAATCAGTGGGTTTTTTGAAGCCTTAAAACATATTAAAACTGCTGTGAGAAGTTTGAGATTATTTTTGACAGGATAGCATAGACAGCATGGAATAGGATGAACAATGTAGAAACTTTTTCTTTTGGAAACAGAAATGACTTGAGTGAACTATAGAAATAGTTTTTAGTCAGAAATAATACTTGGAAAAGATACAGACAGATTAGCCGTGTCATTAAGGGTACATCTCTATGTAACTTTCCTGGAAGAGGATTATTAATAAAGTAGTTATCTAATAGATTCCCACAATGAGGTTCAACATCTTAACACAGATAGTGTGTTATCATGCTCCTCTGGCTGAAAAATACTGGAGTGCACAGTAAGAGCAATAAGTAACCAAGCATGATACAAGAGTTGCCCTCATTCATCTTAGAAAAAGGAATCTGCGTAGGTGGCTCTAACCCATCAGTATTCTCTGCTTTCTAATATACATGTCAGCCTTTCAGATTAATAAGAGACATTAATCATTTGACGACATCTATGCAATTTCTGACATTTAGAAAACAAAAAATGAATTCTGTAATAGTCTAAACTGTAGCATGTGCTTTATGTTAATCTTTACAGAACTCAAATAAAGTTGACATTATTGCCTGCATACTAGTACTCGCCATCAGTGTTCTGGTTTAAGCTAAAGCAGAATCAGTTTTCTGATCTGGTTAGTTACCACTAGAGGTTCTACCAGTTGAGCTGGTCCTGCTCAATCAGACTTTCTACATACAAGAGAAGGGGATACTGTGGTGCATGAAAGAAATTTGCTAGGGAAACATGGGTTTCTCTGGCTTCAAGCAAAGGCAATCACATTCATGGGGTTGCTTTTGCTCAAGGGCCTGGACATATTAATGGGTAATATTGAAAGATGGTGAAGTTCAGTTTGTACCTCAAGGAAATCTGAATCTGGATGAGAATGCTCAATCTTAAACCTTATTATTAAAAGTGGTTACTAAGTGTTTTTCAGATAAAGAGCTGGCTTCATCATGTGGCATCCAATGACCTTCCCTAGGTTGACATCTCTAGCCTGCAGCCTGTGGGCACAAGTGGCCATTAATCCTTACACTATTCTTCTTACCTTGAAGGACTGCTGTAATGGATGGACACCCACAATCACGAACTTAACAAACTTGTGTTTAGATAAACAATGAATTACAATCTGTATGTATATTTCAAGATAGAAGTAGTAATAACCTGAGCATGATGTAAATGGTATGGAAAAAGAGGTGGAATGTTGTGCTTTGAGCTAAAGCAGAATCGGTTTTCTGACTTTAGCTAAGTCTCATCTAAGTAACTTAATTTTCTAAAAGTTATCTCTATGTTTCTCAAATAGTGTTTCTCTCTAGAAGTGATAATACAGGACATGGATATGCAGAAAGGCTATTTCTTATACTTATTCATATAGTAACCAAAGACATCCTCGAACTGGTGGAGTGCTGTAAGCCAGAGAGGCAAAAAAAGGTCACACCTGCAGGGAGAGCCAGACAGGGCAGGTGTCTCCACACAGACCAGCAGAGTATTCCACCCCATATATGTCATACTCTGTATAAAATTGAGAGGTTAAAAGGGACCCTCTCTCTTTTTCAGTGGCTGAGGTTCACTGAGGACTTGTCTGTCTGTTTGCCCCAATCCCAGATCTCCCTCTCAGCTCCTATTTCTCCCTCCCTCAAAACTTTGGCAATTTTCATATATGTTTGGAAACTAGTCAAAACAAGTTGTTTCCTTCTGGAAACTGGAAATAAAGTATTTTATTTCTGGAATCACTTGAAATATTTTAAGTTTTTATTAAATAATGTAGGTAATGTACCCTGTCTGATGGGAGTTCCAGCCCCCACATCCATGTCTTCTTATCCTCCAGACTCTATCAAAGTCTGTAAGCAAGCAAAGAAAGAGGCAACTAGAGGGAAAAAGCTCTGACCTGCACCCCCTGTGCCATTTAACATCAGCTACCTTAGAATACATTTGATACAGTCTGTTGGTTGACAGTTTATACGGATGAATAATTCCCTTTTTTTGCCTTTACCAGAAAGTAGGTTAAAAAATCTGATTATTTAGCTTGACTTTTATATCTACTGTTTATTCTAGGCAGTCCTTCCAACTGTTAATGAGAAGAATCTTGTTCACAAAAGTTATAAACAATGTAAACAAGAGCTCATTCTTATTTCTTACCTTATCTTTACCTGGATTAGAAGCATTTTCCATTACTGTTAGCAGCGAATGTGTACAGAGAGATTTTCCTGCCTTCAGCACAAGTTAAACAAGCTCTAATTTTTATGTCTACTTAGCCTATGGTCAATATACTTCAAAGGCACTTTGCTAAACTGGAGACAAAGCTATAAACCTTTCTTGCATGCCCATGTGTCTATAAGGCACACCCTTCTTTTTCAGAGGAAGAGAACTCCTGACAAACTATGTTTGCACCTCCACAAATACATTTATCAGCTATTATTGGTGGGGCAGATGCAGAATTGGTGGCTAGTCCTCTCCATCTTTTTATGCATGGGTATATGAGCAGAGAATGACAGGAACATTGCTCACAGGAATGCCCTTTGCATTCTTCTTTCTGTGTGTGTTCACAGGGCAGCCAGAAGGAGCCAGGACTTCATTCTCCATGCCTTAATTACCATTACTACTAAGACACGACACAGGTATTCCCACAAACTATTATACTCTTGAAAAGAAATGAATTATCTGAGCTGTGGTACAAAACTCTACTGTACGATCTAAATTTGACTATCTTTCCTAAAAAAACGTACAGACTAAAAGCACTTTGTCAGTAAGTAGTGATGTGGAACATAATGTTAATTAAAATACTTTTGCAAGAGCTTTAAATGCAAATTAAGCTGCAAGATTTTTGCAGAATCACCATTTTTCATTTCATCTAACCGTAATCAGGATGATGCAAACACTATGCTCTGAAAGCATAAGATTAAATTTAAAAATCTGCTGAGAGTTAAAACTGCAAGCTTTAGGTTTTTACCAACAACTAAGTAGAGCCTACTACAATATACTCACTTTCTGGAATTACTAGAGCAATCATGTTTGGTTTTGTTATGCAATAAACAGACAGTAATCATGTGTTTCAAAATGGTTGTTTACTCCAGAAAGAGGTGCTGCACACTTTTGCAACAAATTCTGCATTTCTGATAACAGGAATGTTACCTGCCAAGAAGAATTTCATTGAGCCTCTTTCATTTTTAATCAAAATTTAAGCTCACATAATAAAAGGCTATAAAGAGAAAAAAATATGTAACCTGACCCTTTCCCTTAATTCTTCATACAATCTATTTCCAAATGAATTTAAAGATTCCATAAATATGTATTAGAGTACAAGTAATTTGAATTTCAGCTCAGAATTCATCGAGGTCAAACAGGAATGAGTGTGGAAGTCATGTTGCTACCAGAGAGGTGCTAACATGCCTTCAGCAAGGAGTATAGAGCATTCTGTGCGGTTTCCAAAGGCCAAACATATGCAGGCTCAGAAACATCACTGCCATATCTGATACTAATTGGCTATAAGCTGGGCCCCCCTCACAACAAGAAGGTAAGGAAATGATAAGTCAAGGAGGCAGAACAAACCTGTCATTGTTTGAGATAAAGGTATAAGCACAACACCTTGGAGAAACAAGGAATGTCACTGCCCCAGGTATACAGTTCTGTAGATAAAAAGATCTTCACAGTTGTCAATATAGGACCATTCAAAGAAACCGTATACATTAAAACTAAAACAATGATCACTTTTCCAGCAAAAACACAGATTTTTCACTGGGACCAATTAAGGACAAAATGATGCTTTTACATTATAGGAAAAAGTGATTTGTCATGACTTTTGCATTCTTGTTTGAGGAGTTTTGCAATGCAGAAGGAAGACACACTTCTTATTGAAAGTACTCCCTGGCAAGTTGGTAGTTAGTGTTGATCTTGTTTATTCCCTATCTCTTCTCTCTTAAGAGGCAAAAGAAAATGTTTGTATCAGAACTTTCCTTGCCTTTTTTAACTAGAGTTCGAACTTGGCTTCTTCTTTTGGTATGCTTTCATTAAAAATCACTGCACATATACATTTTCAGAAACAAAAAAACACCACCATATTCATGTATTTCTGCAACACCTAGAGGATTTATTGGACTTTTTTTCGCTTTTTTTTCTGTTCTGCTTTTTTCATAACTCAGCTTAAGAATATATCAGCATTGTCAAGTTGTGGAACTATGTAGTCTTCCATTAGATCTATTGAGTCCGTACACATTGTAATGCCTAGTTATAAATTCGGGACAAGAATATATTATGAAATAAAGAAACCACTTTCTTCCATAACCAAAGTACATTTGATTCAAACATAAATTATTTCTATTAATTTAAAAGTTCCTGTAAGTTAATATATAGCAGAGCATTATATAATGATAAAGATATTTCAAAACAAGAATCTCTAACATAATTAATAAGGAAATATGTATGAGCTAAATCCACCCTTCTTTGTTTACAGGGAAACATAAGGTAAACTGTAGCTTCCTGACCTCCAC
The DNA here is from genome assembly GCA_033459285.1 of Clamator glandarius. Lineage (NCBI taxonomy): Eukaryota > Metazoa > Chordata > Aves > Cuculiformes > Cuculidae > Clamator > Clamator glandarius. The sequence continues at coordinate 567,453 of JAUNZM010000133.1, forward strand.
TATGTCCATAGTTCTGCAAATAGCATGGAGCTACCAGTGTTAGTTATCTTCATTTTCACAGATATTTGGACATTCAGAGGAAGCAGTAAACCAAGAGTCTAGGTGATTGAGTGCCCATTAGCTTGCACTACCTAATATCTATTTGCCTGCATAAATGAATATGCAGAAGTAATATTTTCTCCTCCATTTACAACTTAGTACAGAATGTAGGGTTTTATTCTGTTAACACTCCTGTTGATGACTAGTACACTAAATAATTTTGCATTGATAGTTTCAACTGGCTGCCTTGTCATTTCCTCTCTTGCAGAGAATATATTTGTTCTTCTTCGTTTTGTTCTGAATAAAAATTTACAGAGTCATTATCGAGACTGAAAAATAAATGTTTTTCATCAAACACCTCAGTAAACTTAAACAAATTCAAGTGACATCTCAAATTAAGTAAAGGTGACTTTTTAGATGATTGTATAAGGACAGAAAAGAAATCTGTGAAGGTGAGAGAAAAAGACAGAAGATAATATTTGAAGAAGTTTCACTAACATAGTTAGGAAAACAAGTTTATGTTTATTTCATATAAAAGCTGAATACCAGTAAAAGCAAATATCCCATTTTATTTTTGCACCTTCTTTAACGTGCTGAGTCTTCTAACACTTTGTATCTTAGAACTAGGTTAACTACTTTAACTTCCCTAAATTCTACTGAATATTTCTACTATGCTTTCATATAATTAACATAAACTTTATATACATTAGTAATCTAAAAAAAAAAAAAACAACTAACAAACAAACAAAAGCCCCAAAACAGACAATATTAGGCAGCATCAAAACTGTTGATTTGCAGTTTGCTCCAAAGGATACATAAGCTTGTTCTTACATACTCCCAGAGAAGTAAGTTTAGGATGATTTAATAAATCTACCATTTAGAATCTGTAAAGAAAATTGTCAGTAATTAATGTTAATTGCTAAATGGAATTAGAGTTACTGTACATTTTCATAAGTGATATGCCCAAAAAAATATTTACTTGCTATGGAAAAGAGACTTGTATGATTCAAATAACTAATTTCAACCCTTAACTTTCCTGCTTATACTTACTTTTAAACTTTATTGCTATTTTGACATCCAATTAAAATATTACATTCTTCAGCTCTCTCTACATGATGATAGAATCATATTCTAAAATCTTAATGTTCACATCAAAAAATATTTCTCATCTGGCATTTGTGTTTGTACTCATTCAAGGACCTTAGAAGATTCATTTTCCATTTTTTCTCCTGCTTGATCTAAAATCTAACTTTCATAATTTTATAGGAGATTGGCCTAAGAGTTTTAGGGATATATGAATTTATTTGGGGGTGGAACACTGTCTATAACATTTTCAAACTTATATCCTTTTGTACATCGTTATGGCCATTTTGATGCATTTCTAAATATTTCTGTCAGCTTTAACATGATCTTTCTGTCTAGGCAAGTCAAAAGACGCTTGATCATTTCCATAGAATACACTCTAATCTCCTATTTCACATAATCTAGACTCTTATAGAAAACTAGTCAAGTGAAATAGACTTCAAAAGAGAAACACTACATCACAACAGATAGTTTCCATTATAAATGTTGAAGAACTACCCTAGAAAGGGTGTAAGTAGACCTCATGATTTCAGTAGAATTTACTGATACACACTAGTCAAATAAGTTACTAATAAGCACTTTTTCTTAAAGTCCTACTATCGTACATATTCTTTTAAACCCCTTCCATACACTCACATAGACATACAAAAATGTGTCTAGCATATATTAGAAATAACAGAAAAACATGTATATGCATATTTATCAGGATCACAGAGTAAAATATTGACAAAAACTTTTTCCTCCAGTCTTCTTCAATTTTCTTCTCTCTGTGCCTTTATAATATTAATCATTCAGAAATACTGGTATCACCACTCATAATCAAAATACTATCTGCAAATCTCAACAGCCTCATAGATGTACTGGAGTTCCATTCCTTGCTATTTTTTCATCCTTTTTAATGCTCAAATTAATAATTTTTGGTGGCCTTTCCAAAATAGGAAAGTAAGATATGCGTCCAACAACAAAGTATGACTGAACAACAGGTAAAATGAACACTGAATATTTTGGAAACAATTAAGGACTGAGAATTAGCTGCACGTATACTAGGCAAGCATTAATAAATGTTTAATCAATTTTCAGAGCATTTGACTGGACAACAAATACTACAGAAAACAGAAAACAGAAAAACCCCTGAATTAATGGATTATTTTAATAACTGCAATTCAACCAGTTCTCGTATCCATTATCTTATAAGGATATCATACAAAGCTACTATCAACAGGAATGTCTTCAGTGACTGTAAAAAGTTTGGATCAATTTCTGACACTACATACAGGTTGCCTAAAATCAGTCATTGACACTGCTGCTGCTGAAAACCCACCAAAGGCTTTAGTCAGCCCACTGAAAGTTTGGCGTGTTTGTTGGATTGGAACTTTTTCCCAGCAAGTGGATACTTTAACTTGGCGACCGTAACGCTTGCAAAGCCTGGTTGTGCTTACCTGAGAAGGTCAAGTTAGAAACTGGTTATCTGAGTCATTTCCAGAAAGTGACCTTTAGAAAGCAATTCAACTCAATTAAGATCTGAAACACCTTCAGGACATGCTTGTCTCTGCATTGGAGGCAATCTAGATCAATTAGATCTTAGACATCTCTGTGATGAAGTTGCTGTAGGAAGTATTTGTGCAACAGCTTACCACAACAGTTCCAAGTAAGAGGATGCATAATTCTTTAAAACTTGCATATATTTGCTTGACCAGCCTGTGTTGCCAAGACTTGATAATTCATTAATTAACTGTAACGATAATTTGAGAGACAGAAGTTAGAAAATATGCTGCAAAGAGAAGTCAGAAATCACCACTTCAGTTTAAGAATCTATATAAATAAAAGTCAAAGTTTACTTCTGTTGATCCATTCCTTTCTATGAAATCTTCTTATGAAGACTAGACCAGAAATTAGCAACATCAGCTCAGTGGAACTGATAACAAGGCACACAGGGCCTCAGCTCTATGTACCACACTGCGTTAGGATATGTAGAAAATGAAATAGATTGTACTGCAGAAAACAGTCTGATCCCACTGCATACATGGCAGTGCCATAGGTTTATCTGTGAAAAGGTGTTCATTTAACTTCATCCATTTTGTGGATAGAGGAATTGCAGGTAATGGTGGCAGGAATGATTGTGGTCTCAGTACAATTCTCATCTGAAGGGGGAATGGGAAGACTAAGACGTTAATTTAGTGAGAAGTGAAAAAAAAATCACATGGGAATCAGGAGCATGCATAGAAAATACTAGACAAAAGGTGGATAATGTTTTCTCTATGAAAAATAAATTCATAATGGTAAGAAGCACTAAACAGTAAAATGGTTGGACTCAATGATTCAATGGGTCTCTTCCAACCCAGTGATTCTATGATTATATGATTCTATAATTCTATGAAAAGAAAACTTTTCTACAAAAAAAAACCCCAAACAAGCAAAAAAAAACCCAAAAACCCCAAGTATCCCATGAGAATTATCACCACATAATACACTTGTAACCATGAATTTAGAAAGATTTAGGAACAGGTAAAGAAAAATCATAAGACAGAAATCACTTTTAAATATGTGAAAGAGATGTAAACCCTTATATTTCAGCCATACAATGACTTCTCCCTATTGGGAACTTTTAGAAAAATGTCGCCAGCAAGCAGATTATCTTATCTTTTTCTGAAACAGCTGTTGCTTGTTGCTCACAGAGATAGTGAGTGGAATACATTTGTTCCTTTATATCTATTTTCAGTCATGTTCTGGGAATATGGATGAAGGATATTTTTTTTTAAAAATATTGAGTGTCATCTTAAAGCTATAGGCAAAGCTAGTCCTGCATCTAGACTTTTGTCTAGTTTTTTTCTACAGATCATCAGCATCAAATTGTCATGCATATTACCTTTAATATAAAATATATGCATGGAAGACGAGAGTGAGTAGCTATGTCTCCCACTGAAGAACGACAAGGTGTATTCATATGAAGGCTGCTGCTTCAGTAGGTCTTAGCCTTAGTCTTTGAAAACTTAATATTTTGAGGTCCATCCTCTGGATCCTTTCCTTAGCAGTATCATCTGTATTACAAGAAATGTACTATTTACAGTCCTTATTTTTGCTTGTTCCCTCATGTCCACAAGAGCTTGTGTTGGCTTCACACCAATTGAGCAGAAGCTCAGAGGTGTGAGTGTGTATAATTTCAGTCACCTTCTGACCTTAGCGAGAGAAATGGCAACTCTAAACAAACATTTCACATACAAAAGCCATATACTACAATGGTATGTATTTGGAGAACATACGTCTTTGGGAGACTATCAGTGCTGGAGCAATTTTTTGATGAGTTAATGCAGCCTTCAGTGACTCGGAGACTAGCAGCACTCAGTTCATCCTCTAAATAAGGATGAGTCAGGCTGAATTTTTAACAATAGCACTTGTATACTTTGTATACTTTTCACTGCTGACAACAATTTAGTTAAAAGTAGTGTTTCTGTTTCAATTCTAGGTAAATTGGTTGCAAAAATAGCCATAGTATAGTTCAAAAATCACCATTCTGAGAGAAAGCATTTTGCATGATGATAAGCAAGAAGTATACAGACTGCAATTACTAGTCAGGTTTCAGTAGAATTAAAGTAAAACTGAATGTACCCAGAAGGATGAAACGTTACGTCAAATATCCTAGTAGAGAAAATAATTAGTCCTTAAAAGATATCCAAACTAATCAAGAATAATAGGAGAGAGGCCACATCAGATCCTCCTCCCTCTCTTCTTCTTTAATTGTCTTCATTTTATATGCAGATATAAATTAGCCTTAGGTCACACTTGTAAAATATTAAAATTCCAGCGGTATTACCACTGGGTTAACGTGCATTCTGAAATTGATTGTACATTGGATCTTGTACATTCCATGTCGTTAAATATAAAAAGCAAAAATCAAAATTTTCTTACTTTATATGAGGTTTTAAAAACACGTTTATATTCATTTCCTACTTCTTGGAGCAAATTTGCACAACTTGAACACTGTTCTGGGAATCTGAAGGAAAAAATATTTTTTCACAAAGAACAAGGACCTGATTATGTCATCTAGATAACCTCCTACTACCAGATAAAGGATCGTTGTTATTTAGTGTTTCTTTTGTCCTTATAAGTCAGAATACTGTCAGGGACCCGTTGTACAGATAATGCTGTGATATTACATGCCTGGTGGAAACACTCTCTGCAATTTAAAACACAGAAAATTACTAAGGGCATAATAACAGCAGAGACAGGCATAATTGGTTATGTTAGAAATCATAGTGGATGCAGTAGTCACAAGTGATTGCCAGGGTAAGTGTTTTTCTGTTTGCTTGCAGTTATCACTTCTAAATACATTCAGCCTTGGAAATCCCATCTGTGGAGTATATATTTCTCTACTAAGGGCTCATGAGGGTGAATTAATAGTGCACTCGTAATTCACACTTCCAGGAGTGTTTTTCTCATCACTGTAAACCACAGTGCTAATGCCATACCTTTGTATTTGTATTTCAATGTAGAAAACACCTTGGTTTGTACTACATCATTTTGGCTATGATTCAACAAAGCACTTAAATTATGAGCTTAATTTTAAAGAATGAGGAGTCTCACTGATTATAATGAGGCTACTCATGTGTTTAAGGTTAACTATGTGCTTAAGTGTTTTGCCGGATTAGGACCTCAGATACTATTAACACTGATTTATTGGAGAATGTGAGTGCAGGAGTGAAAGAGAGAAAATACATGTTTTGAGCTGTAATGTCTGCCTCTTTATATACTAGTACCACCTGACATGAAATATGTACCTGAAATAGGGAGAAAAGGTGAGAATGTTTTTTTTCTGCTTCTCAGAAATCCCAGCAAATGTATGATTGGGAAGACTGATTTATATAAAATATCTTCTTGTTCCATTAGAAAGCTAAAAAATCTGCATTTGTTAGAAAGAATTTTAATTTCTGTTTGGTCTATCAATAATAGTCTTGCTGTAATTATGGCAGGAATAATGAAAGGATTGTCTATCTGCCATGAATTATGCTGCCTTGTGCACAGCTAGCCTAGTGAGCTTTAATAATGTCTCAGACAAATGAAACATATTAACTTTTGCTATACACAACCCTACAACAGAACTACACGTCCCTTTATGAACAGAAACTTCATGCAAACTATCGCTTTAAAAAGATAAAGGAAAGGTGTTCCTAACCTCTCCCTTTATCAGAAGAATGATTGAGACAGGTTTGAGGAGGTATTGGTGCTTGTGATCAAGTCTCATTTCTTGAAAGTCCACCAGCATCTGCAAGACTGACCTTTCTCACACTGCATAGCAACTTGTGGTTCGGGAGGCTTTGCTGGCTTCAAGAAATGATTGATAGGGATATTATGCAGTGAGAATGAGAGGCACCATAATCTGGCCTGTGAGGTGGGACCCTCAACACACCCTCAGATGTACCATCCTCTGAATAGAAGGAATATGCCACAATTTTTATCAGAAAAAATGTAACCTTCAAAGGACCTTAATGTTTATTTCAGAGCCATTTTCTTTCTATAAGTTTCAGTTGATGGAACAAAAACTTGGTTGCATTTATGATTTTAGACTTGAAGGATTTCCCAGTCTCAGTTTACATTTTGTCTGGCCATTTGGAATGGTTACGCCTGTCACCTCATCACAAAATCCAGTAATGAAAATGGACCCTATAATCAGTTGCATACAATGCATAATTGGTGTAAAATTCTAACATCCTTTATGCAAATGACTCTTTGGAGATCATTAATTAGTTTTTAAGGAAAATTAATTTCTCCAAACTAAAAAAAAATATATATTACTACAGGGAAATGGACTTGAATTAGTTTTAACTATGATAAAATTACACTCTGTGACAATTAATCAAGTGGAGCACAAGAGAGCTTGGTTTAAAATGAAAAGTATACTGTTAATACTGCTTCCCATGGTTACAACTAATTAGTATGCATAAATAGTGTTTTAAGAAGAATGTAAGTTATCTGTGCTTTGGAGTATTTCCTGCTTGCACCTTGATGTGAACCCATAGTTCAGAGGTGCTCTTGTGCCAATGTGATTATAGAAACATATTTCTAAAATACACAAATTCTAATCAGTGCCCCAAGAGTGCATTTATTTGTGTCACAGGGCAACTACAAAACAGCTTGAGTTTAAGCTATTATAAAAAAAAAAAAAAGGAAAATAAAGCCAAGTGATTCTTCCCTAACAAAACTGTGATTGAGATACTTTAGTACAAAGAGTTGCCCTTGGGGCATCATATAAACTTATTATAAAATACTGAAATAAAACTACAAGTTAATTTTATTAAAATTAACAATGATTTCCTCTCCAACATTCTCACATTAAATGGAGCACTGAGGAAGAGAACAGTTGAATTGGTTTGCAAGATTATAAATAGCCACAGATTGTTTTCTGAATATTTAAAGATACAGTTCAATGAAAAAATACCCACCCAATTGTGTACCATTGCTGCCTAGTGAAGCCTTTATTTCTGAAAAGCTGAAGCAAACAATTTGTTTCCATACAAATACAGAGCCAAATAATTCCCCTAGATATACTCACATAAATCCAGACCATCTTTTGTGAATACTGTGAAGTTACTCTACCTTAGAGCTACTGCAATTGAGATCAGAATTTGAGAATTACTTGCTAATAATATACTAACTTCTCAGTTCCAAGTATTGAATTCTGCAAGTGAAGAACCCCAGCCCTGCCTTTGCATTGTGCTGGAGGCAGGCTGGATTTCCTCATCTTTCTTTCTCCTTGTTCATATAAATCTGAATCCAGCATATCCCTCTGGACACAGCACTACAGGACAAAAACTTTGCAGGAACCTGAAATATACTCACAAAATTAAAACACTCTTTTCTTTGTGAAATGTGAAGTGGCAATGGCAGTAGCAGTGGCAGTTGTAGTGCCAGAGGTAGTGGCAGTGTCTGTGAGAGGTGACATTCCCAGCTTGAGGACTGATGCTGACCTTGACTGTCTCCAGAACCCAGCATCCAACAACAATGTTTTCTTCCTCTTACCCACAGTCCAGGTAGGTCTCTCCATCTCTGAGGTTGTATGTAATTTGTTCAGCAGATGTGCTCTGTAGTATGTCCTGAGATCAGCAGGGGCAGGACAGCAACAGGCTGCCCCAGAAAGTAAGATATGTTCCCAACTCTTCCAGTCTAGACACAGTGTGGGTGACTCACACCTTCAGAGCATTTTCCAGGCTTGAAGTACAGTTGTTGGGTTTTTCTCAGAGGTCAGCCAGAGACATCAGATTACTCAACATTACTCTTTATGCTATGGGATTTAAGATCTAAGGAACCTATCGCTGATAGTGATAGAATGCTGTAACCTTGGACAAACATGACTTTTTCTCCAAGAATATTTATCCTTATGTTAAATTTTTAATATTCCTGAAGACACCCAGAGACAGATCTTTCTGAATAGTTCATGATAAATAAGTAAATAAATAAATAGTGTTTGCACATTGTTTGCTGCTAACTCTTATATCCTCCCTTCTAAACAAATGCTTTTAGTGCTCTATGCAAGTACTCATTTCATAGATACTCATTTCATAGAATAACCAGGTTGGAAGAGACCCACTGGATCATCAAGTCCAACCATTCCTATCAAACATTAAACCATGCCCACAAATGTACAAAACATTATAAATAGGAGCAGGCACTGCTTTTCTGTAGACAGGTGTAATATGTTTATACTATGTTTCAGACTTCCCGTGGGAATGAAAAAAGCTTTTCTATTCTAATGATTTTTTAATGTACATGAAAAAAAAATTATAAAAAATCCACACTAATGACCAAATCTAAGTGAATATAACTCTGAATCTGTTGCTATGCTCGGGATTTTTTTTAATTATAAGAAAAAGACATACTGAATTATTTGTAGCTGTTTGTGCTTCAGTGTTATTTAAGAGCTTCACAAATATATTTAAATGACTGCAATTGCACTAAATTATATTCCCTTGTAATATAGATTACATGTTTGCCTATATCAAGTATAACTACATTTAACACCATATTATCTGGTATTAAAGGGAAAGTAAGATGTGCACAAAACTATAAGGTAGAATTCAGGTTCAACAATCAGGCTTTTTCTTCAGCATAAAACAGTCAATGTGAAATCCTGGATAATTTATTCAGCAAAGGCAGAAACAGAAACAAGGAACAAGAAAATAAAAGGTTGACAAAAAGCAGCATTTTAAGCTCCATATCTAAGTTCTGTAGTTCATATATGTTGACAGCTTGTATAAATCCCATTCCCATTGAGACAGAACTGTAATGATATATCAGAAACTGAAATTTGAGTACCACTCCATTTTTTTGTCAAATGTTACAGGTATTTTAGAGTAAATCCAAATTTTAATACATTCTCTCGTCTAAATTTCTGGAACCTACCTATCAAATGTTTGGAAGCAAACAGAGAAGTTTCCCAAACATGAATTTTAAGCCAACACTAAAAAATATCAATACCTTGCAAATACTCATTGTCACTGCAAAGAGAATCCAAAATTTGGATTTAATATGTTCAAAGTAGAATTGTTTCCATTTACATGCTCATTTGAATTTGTCCAAATGGGATGATACTGAGTGGTTTTATTTTTAATATGTACAGAAGAATATGTAATTAACATTCAACAAAACAGAAAGAGGAGGAGAAGCTTGCAGAAATTGTTATATCATCTGCTTTGGAAGGAAACATTATGGCTAGGTTTCAGTTGTGTATTAAGACAGTGTAAGTGTCTATGTACTGGCAAGCAACATGTAAGCTGAGAGACTGAAACCTCATTACACTTAGTAGAGTACACAGTTTCTCTGGGGCCCAGAGAAATGTGCAGTTGTCATCAGGGATTTTTCTCAGCTGTCTAGACAAAGCTGTCTAGCTGCTACTCTTGCAGGTGTCCATAGACATCCTTTCCACGTGCCAGATGCAGCTGCAGAAGATCTCCTTCTAATAGATCTTGTATTTGCCTACCTGATACAGGTGCAAATGGCTCCAAATGCCAACATTTAGACCACTCAGTCAAGCCCTATGAATATTTTTGGGTGCGCTTTGAGAGCTTTTATTTGGAAATTATCAATTCTCTGTCCTTTTTGAATACCTTTATAGAACTATTTTTTCCTATGGTCTTCAGCACTGCTTATCATGAACCAGGTCATTGACTCTAATACAGATACTTGCTGTTTTCCAGGACAAAAATTCACGTCATGGCTGTTATGGGATACCCTCACTTAGTCACCTGGATCTGTAAGATCAATAAATCAGCATAACAGAGCTCACTTCAGGAACCTCAGATCCCAATTTAAAATTATTTCTGAAATTAATTTAAAACTTTACTAAACTAACCTGTGATCTCTTATCCATTAGATTAGCACTTTCAGCATCCAATAATGAAAAAAAAAGACTTTATTAAATGTATTTTTTAAAATCTGTAAAAGTATTTGTAAATAGAAGTAATTGTAAAAGTTGCTACAATTCTGAACAATAACGACTGGGAGAACAATAATAACTGTGTGAGTCCTGCAGGAATAATGTGAGTATAAGATCCTGACATCTGTGAGAAGTGTTCATTTTTCAAAACATGCTGTCAATATGTCATTAATATTAAGAGAAATAAGGTTAGTAAAGTTCAATATATATTGAAGAGTTTCCTTGACATTTAACACATCATATTAAAAGCTTCTTCAGGAGGAAAGAAATATCAACTTGTCACCTAGAGATTGAAATTGAACTGCTCTGAGACAAACTGCTGTTTCTTCCCCATGATGAAATTCACAGGATGGGCAAAATGTCAAGATAAAAATAAACTATCTGGGAAAAATCATCAAAAGAAATATAGTCATTGTTACAGTTACTGACAAAATAATCTAGAAAATCTAGTTGCTCCCCAGTAATCATACGTGACAGAAATCCCCACACATTCAGATCTGCTCTTGAAACACAGCAGAAAGCAGTACTGAAGTTATAGACTCCTGTTCCATGTACTTTGTTAAATTTCATGGGAAGAAAACAGCTTTTTTTTTCAATGTAGATTGTATTTTCAAATCATAAAGCACAAAACTTTATTTTCTGATTTTTGAAAAAATACCATATAATGGGTAAAGAAGAAACCCTATAGCTATATGAAATATTATGCAGTAAGGCTGATTGCCAAATCACAGGTAGTCTTAGTAGGAAAACTTTACATTGGAAGACTGCTGAATAACTGTTCTGAGTATATTCACAGGTAAAATCTGTTGTGAAGCTATTTAAATATATCACTGAATAAGCAATATTAACTGCAAAAGCCATAGTCATGGAAACCAAGTAAAGACATTTTAACAGGAAATCAAGGATAAGACCTAGTATCTTTCAGAACAAATTTCGATGTCTGGAATTACTACAGATCTACTTGCTTTATTACAGTTCAATCTTTTGCTTTTTTGTGGCAATGATTCATCATGAAAAAATGAATACTCTTAATTCTTCTTTGTAGCAGCCAATGAATTGCTTACAGCTTATAAGTGTAAACTCTAGTTGCCAATTAAGGACAGGATTTTACACCAGAGATTGCAATAAAAAAGTTTCTATGATACATATTTCACATTATCTAACATGTCAAGTATCTCCTATTATTTATTTAACATTTTGGAAATATATAGAAATATTAATTGTTTTTAGCATTTGTATTCAATTTGTACATATGTATTAGTAACATCATATAATTTTAGTGGCATCTCTTTCTTTCTTTTTTTCATTCACAAACTAAGCTTCACTTCAATGAAATGCATGGCCCAGAATTCAATATTCTACTTAAAATTTAAGAAAATATTTCACAAGTCTCCATCTTCTAAGTGCCTTTAAAACACACATTGTCAAATGAAAGCTCAAAACCTTATAATCTCTCCTTCACCATTATTTCAAAGATTTTATCTGATAACGTGTCCCCTAAACCTAGTGACAGAGAAGCCAGCCAAATTACCCCTTTATCTAAGAAAAAGTAGCATACAGAAATTTGTTAAGCTAGTATCACAAATGTAGGTATGACTGTGCATTAGAGATATTTCATCAGCTGATAAAAAAATTAAAAGTCTATCTTCTCGTTTGGAGATTAATTTTCTTTGAGGCAAACCATTTATAAAAAATTTTGGCCACTACAATGAACCACTTACTTGAAAGGTAATCTGTGACAAGAAATAGTTCTTTCTGGACTGGCATTCTCAGAATGTAGTTAGATTAATCCATCATCCACAAAGAGAAGATGCAGAAAGAATACTGCAAAAATAGTTTGAAGAAAGCTAATCTTCCTTGCAATTTTGACCTGGAAATTTCAAGTGCTGATCTTGAACAAGCACAAGTTAAAAGCTGCGAAGTACCATGAAAGACACAGAATGTGTTTTTCATCTTATTTTTTTTTTTTAATTCTTCTTGAAAAGGCCAGATACAACAGGCATAAGACTGAGTGTTCATTCAGGATTCACCATCTCAGCTCTTAATATTTCATGTATTTCCAAAGCAATGGGAAATTTCTTTTGCACACACATACATAAGACATATACACACATAAAAACCAAATTATGTTCAAAGAACATCATAAGACCAAAGCTTTCAGATGATAAGAAATGCTCATCTTTAATTTTCCTGCACATCCTTCATTCAGCCTTCTTTGTGTATAAGCTTCATGACAAAATCTAATTATGTGATCACTTTTCTCTTCCACAGGACCTCTGCTTTGTTCAGTGCACAGAATGAGCAACTAATCAATATTTTGTTTTCTCCTCATTTTTCAATGTGTGACCTGAGGCCTTATTTACTGCACACTAGTCAAACTCTTCTCTCAAGACAGAATTGTTAATTTCTTCATTAGTTCCTCTGATGCCATCACCACTGTACCAAAACAATTAAAAATATTAATTAAACACTCTTCACAAGACTCCTGCAAGATTATAGAGAACCAAAGAGCAAAGAAATTAGTGTCAAGAAGGTGTACTAATTTGGTGCTTGTAGATAATAGCTTCCTTCCAGGCATATTTTGTTCCTCTTATACAATGACTTGGGCCTTTTATTAAAAACATGTATATCTTATATAATTAAAGCCTGCAGCACTTGCAATAGGCAAAATTATGGTTAGAAATGTAAAGTGAATTCTGAAATGTTCTGACTATGGAATTATTTTCCTTCTTGATACTAATAAGAGTCCTATCAGGGAGCTTTTCTTGTGAAATCATCTAAAATTTTAATTAAAACAATCCAGCTTTATCGTGTAGTATGAAACTGAGAGCAACAAGGGTTTATATCAGGATGAGAAAGGTTTGTGCTACTTGAGCTGAAAGAGCAGTTGACAGTTGTAATAATTCATCAGCTGTTTTGTAGATCAGGAGCAGGAAGGACAAGGACACAGGATGAGATTTGTAGATGCTTGGTGGTACCAGAGGAATGGCATGAAATCAGAATCCTAAGTTCTACTGCATATTATTTGGGAAAGATGACCTTTTTTGTCTGCATCCTCCTTTCCCCACAAGAGTGAATCAAGCCTTTCCCTAGCCAATGTCTCCTCCACATCTGTTCTTGTGATAATCCCATTCTTTCTTGCAGAAACTTCATGTTATAAGACATGAAAGATACAATCATGTATTCATAAAAGTGTATAGGGGCAGCCATTTAAAACAATAATTAACAACAGATAGTATTAAGTTTTCCAATAGCCAAAAATTCCTTCATTTCTTTTAATCTCTTGGCTGAGAAATTTATAACATCTGTTCTTTTTGTAGACTTTTTTTTTTTTTACTGATGGCATTTCCCATCAAAGATAGAAGGTCTCTGAAGAAGATACATCTGTTAAGATTCAAGCCAAGAGTTTGCAGTTTATTTTTCTAAAGGAATTTAAGTATTCTATGTCATTCTTTCTCACAAAGGCACAATCACCAACTTTTCTGAAAGCCTAGATAATTTCCTTATGTCATACCTGGATTAGAAAGGCAAGTTGGAGCAAAAGTGAAATAAAGTGATGTATTCTTCCCTCCATCTATTTATCCCTCATCAGGGAGGCACAGGCTCCTGTATCATGAGACTTGGTCTCAGATCAGCAGTTGCTCCATTGCCACCTTCCCCACTTATACACAGGAACAGACAGTTTCTCACCTACTGCAACCTCTTGAGGATTTTAACTCTAGTAATGTAAATGAAGTGTTTAGTTTAAAAATGAAAAAAAAAATGTTAAATTACAGTTTACAGATCGTTTGAAACTGTTGTGTTTAGTGACCTCTAGGGTCTGAGTTTATTTTCACACTATTTTCTTCCAGGATAAAGCACGTATACAAATATATGCTGTATTCAGCCAGAGTTGTGTTCAAGGATGTCTATGAATATGATTTAGTTCTTTTATCCTGCTATTGAAATATTTATTTCTTTTTTAAATGAAAGTTATTGCCATGAGCTTGTCCAAACCTACCATACTGTTAAGCACATTAGTGATGAGCGTAAAGATTCCTCTCTCTGAGTGAAAGTATTAAGGCTCAGACTCTGCTATGCTCAAGAATACAAGAGATATGAGATGAATTAGATAAGGGTCTGTAACCCTAGAAATTAGCCAGCTCATTAGAGAACAAAACTTACTCTTCATATCTGCCTTTACACAGTACCTGATACTTCATGACTGTGATTGTGAAAGAATCACAGAAAAAACACTGTATGACAAGTCAAACACTGGCGTGCTCTGAATAACCAAGAAGAGATTTGCATTTGGTTTCATGCATTGCATTTAAGGGAAAAATAGAATTTGTAACCAAACAAACTGAATTTTAGAACAAGTGAATAAGTTTACAGAGAACCTCGAAATAAGTTATCTCCTTTTTCTGTTCATTAACCTTCCTAAACAGATCTCCATACACAGGTATATCTAATTTTTCTCTGAAACAGAAATTAGAAACTCTTCCCCACAGAATCTAAACACTTGTATTGGATACGCCATAACTGTGGATTACTGATAGAATAAGGATGGAGTTTACTGATGCAGTTTCCCAATCAAAGACTAATATCTGACAGTTTTGATGGGACTGTAATTTAAGTGAGAGTAGGGGTTAGGTATTTAATACCTTATGCAAAAATTTGAAGTATAAGACTAGACACCTTACAGTTTAGATAAAGAAGAAAGTTCCAGACCCAGGGAATATAGAGAAACACTAAGAATGTACAAAAAAAAAAAAGTAGAAAAAAATGCAAGCACCACTGGTAGAGCGTAAGAGAATGAAAATAAGGCTGTGGAAT
Organism: Clamator glandarius; assembly: GCA_033459285.1. NCBI lineage: Eukaryota > Metazoa > Chordata > Aves > Cuculiformes > Cuculidae > Clamator > Clamator glandarius. The sequence goes on from JAUNZM010000133.1 coordinate 582,817, forward strand.
ACAAGGCCAAGTAAACACAGACCTGATTTCTGAAATTCTTAATAATGAAAACAAAACACACATACACAAAAAAGACATTATAATAGCAAAAATAGAAGTTCAAAGAGCAATATGACAACAATAGGCTGAGTTTTAACAGCAGTGATCTGAATGAAGATCTAGGGAGGGCTAGAGGAAGGATGAGATAATGTGGAATGAGAGTTGCCAAAGAGATCGCAGCCAGTGAGAAAACTGAAGCAGCTTGGGAAAATTTTAGCTGCCTCAGCAAATTCAAAAAAATATTGAAACTTCAGCATTACCATGGATAGAAAGAAACTGTAGATAGCCTAGAGATGAAGGATAAATAGCAAAGACAAATGAGTTGGAAACCATACAAAGCACAGCCTCAGCTGTCAGGGAATATAGTGGTACTGTAAATATACTAGAAAATGGGAAAACCAGAGAAAAGCAATGAGTAAAAAGCTGATAAGAGATTTAGAAAAAAAGAGTTTGCCAGCTACTGATTACAATTACATTGTAATTCAAGAACCAATAGGATTGATAAAAATAAAATAAAACAAAATTATATATAAAAGATTAACCAAAGTTGTAGAGTGAATGGTACTAACAAACCTGAACAAATTAAAAACACTCAAGGAAGATGCAGCCCTGGCAGTTGACAACCCTTCCAAAAAGCAGAAGGTCAAAGGCTATGACCAACTTTGACCAAAGCAGAAAAGAGATACTTATCTGTTCATTGACACTAAAGCAGTTTTCATAAATGCACATGCAAGTGTTGCAATTCTGTTTAATTCAAACACTAAAAAGCAAAAAATTAAAAGAGCAAGCTCTTATGTGTGGGTGTTAGTGACAAGTGAATGCACTGGGAAAAAAAACTGAATATACCAGGTAATAGATCATAGTTGTTATCCATCCATCAAGCAGATGGTGCAGAAAAGCAAAGAGAAAAAGGAACTGGAAATTACATTTTTGAAACTCCACATTTTGGACATACTGAAGCAGACGTAAATCTTTATGTGTCACTTAATTGCAAAGAAGTTTACTCCAATATATTGCCTTGAAAACTTCATACAATTTAACATATGTCATTATAAATAGTATGATTCTCTTGGTTTTAGTACATTTTCATATTGTTTTCTTTCCTGACAAGCCTGTTTGTGACATAACTGATGTGGTCTATTTTTATGTACAGCACATATATCTGGGAAAAAATCTCACACACCAGGGAGACTCAAAGAAGCCTTTTGAATAAGGAAGTGGAGAAAAGTCACTTCATCTAATAAATAACCTAAATATCTTTTTTAAATAAAAACAATAGGCAAGTGTCTCAGATTTAGTTAAAAGTATTTTAACTCTAGTAGAACAACGGGCACTTCACAATGCTTGAGACAATCTGTTAAGAGCTTCTCAGAGCAGGAAGTCTTTGAACGGCATAAAGGTAGGGCAACCAGTTCATGTTTCCTATTGGAAATCCTTGGATATGGAAAATGGAGAGGGAAGAAGGATCACTCCAAGACTGTGTGGAAGGAGGCAGGCTGTGGTGCTATTCATGTTGCAGAAACTTACTTGGCAAAGCCCTAGCCAACTGAACAGAGATGACTGTAAGTCATAGCCCCATTACCTCACAACTGAGTAATAAGGTAGGTAATAGGAAAAAAATGCCACCCTTTCTACCATCTACATCTTTTTCTGTCACTCTAAGATGGCTCAGTTTGATATCTTTCACAAATTCATGGGATGCAAACATATAACCAGTGCAAAGCCAAAACATCAGCAGAAAAGTAGGTATTTCACTCATCTTACAGTCTAAACATAGGAATGAAAGTTTCCGTCATTACTTTTGAGGAAAAAAAAAAAAACATGTTGTGATATTTTAACTGAAATCACATGATTTTATAGAAAAAAAATCCAGTTGTCTTTTTCAAATATACCAAACTCCAGTTTCTGAGGTTTTGTTTGTATCTTTAGGAAATGTCATGACAGTGGTCTTAATGTCGGTTAGACCAATGAGATTTAGTACCTTTTTTCAAACAAAGTGCTGGTTCCCAGTGCTAGAAAATACAAATACAAAGTGGTAAACACAAGGAAAAATATGTGATAATACAGTCCAGTAAGAATATGAACAATCTATCCTAAAAATATATTTTTCCCACAGACATTCATAATTGATTACCATATTACTTCATAAAAGAACTGTAGAAGTCTTCCTGTGATTGTAATTTCCAGGTAAAGCACAGATGGAAATTTATTTACAATACTTTTTCTTATTATTCTTGCTATGGATCCTTAAGAACAAAATGAATATTCAAATAAATGTAAATTACTCAGAGGGATTTTTTAGAGATGTCTTTAGTCAGTCACAGAACAATTGCAGAAAATGATTCTGGAACTCTAATATAATAAAACTTATTTACTTCCTTTACAATGCATTACAATGAGAGGTCCAAACTCTGAGAATAAGACAAGTACTAAGTGACAAGTGCTGTTGGGTTCAATCGTTTCTTTATACTTCAGCTGAATGGTAATTAATATTTGATCAATGACTAAAGAGTCATTGTAGCAATTTGTTGTTGCTGCATGTTCTACCATTTGAGGCTTTAAACAGTATTTTAGTTCTGTACTGAAAAAGAACAAAAGATAAGAATAGAATAGAACATTCTATAGACATGGAACATGAAGCTGAGCAGAATCTCTGTCTGCTAGGAGATATCGCAATTCTCCATGGATTCAGGAAACATGCATGACTTCAGAGCTGTCAATGCTGACTTGCATAAGCAGAGACAGATCTGACCTTAAGAAGACCAGGGGTTCCCAATCCGCAATCTGCACAGCTTCTTCTATTAGTTGGACTATATGATCTGATGGGTCTTTTCCAACCTGGTGATTCTATGACTCTATGATTCTGTAGACCACAAATGCTTTTCAGGTGTATATGAATTTTATCGACAGTGTCAGCTGGCATGCATACACTGCCGGGCACAAACCAGGAGCTCCTTCCATCTCTACAGCTGCTAACCCAAAAATCTGGGTCAGGGACACCTCACTTTGTATTGCAATTGCTAACTAGATGCAGAAAGCATGTAAGCAATTGTCATTTGAATTTGAAAGAGCAGTGCAGTGCCATGCCAACTTGCCTGTTCATGCCATCAGCCTACATACCCTACATAGAACCACATTTTCAAAAGAACATACTTCCTATTCTTGAAAATTTTCCATAAATCTGGAGTACCATAAATACTGTGTTTGTATTCTCTTCTTTAGAGCCTAATCACACCTTCGCAAATGCACCTGTAATTCTCTGTTTCTCTGTTTTTCCATCTGTTAAATGTGGATAAAAATACTTTTAAATTATAGAGCTGCTGTGAGGCTTAATTTATTAATGCATGTACTCTGAGGTTCAGAATTGAAAGAAATCATACACATGAATTATTATTATTACTGTTCCATTTCAAAAATATTTTGAAACAATAAAAGAATCAGCCAAAGACACTATCTTGAAAACATTGGTTGTTAAATCCTTTTGAATATTACTGTGCTGAAGCTATCAAACAAATCCATTTTATCATGCATTAACAGAAAACGTACAATTATTATAAATGACGCTTAGTTCAAAAGAACCAGAGGCTTTCACAGTTATGAGTAAGTTAACTGCTTAAAAAAAACTTCAGACAGTAAAGCAGGCAAGGTAACAATGATTTCTCTTGAGAATTCTTGATATTAATACCACTATCTGTTATGCAGTGCACGTGTATGACAGTTTGGGGTCTACAAGAATTTCTGAAACATCTTTTTTGCATGGACTCATAAATTGACTGAACATTGCACCAAAAATTATAAACTGCAGTTCTGTGAACAGCTAAGTCAAAATAGTCAGATTTAAGAGCTTGAAGTAAATAACAAAATCTATATTTAGGGCCTTAAATCAGGGGCCTTCTTTCAGAGATACTTAGAATTGCTAGTTGCCCTACATGCCATATGCAATTTCATCATGGTAGAAGTGCCACCACCATATGCCTCACACATTTGCATGCTGCTGTTCTTGTTCTCTAGAGCCCTGGATCTAGTGCAGTCACAGGTGTGCAGAACAGCTCTGCCTTCTACCAAACCCCTTTCCACAGCTGACTAGGGCTTGCTATTAATATCTTAGTAGAAGGATATTAGCTTTAGGGTCTTACACACAATTACTGTAAAAGACAGACTGTTATATGAATCATATAACAATTAGATTCTATATATGGACTTTTTTTTCCAAAAGAAATATGTCAAAAAAGGACTGTGCCACAAGATTAGCCCATAGAGGTATGACACTGAATATTTCTAGTAAATCTGTTCATGCAAAAGTTTTAGTATCAACACAAAGTAATGCTCAGGAACAGTTTCAGAAGACCTGTACTTCTACCAGACTTATACTGCACTTAGTTTATATTGTAAATCATATTAGCATTATTAACAGACTTGATTGATTAGGAAAATTGAGTGGCAGAGTTTAAGTAGCTTCAGGAATTACACTACAGATCTGTATAAATTTTCATGATTTTTTTTTCTCTTTTCTAAGCTGGAATTGGAAATTCTTTAAAGCAAGAGTAGACACAGCTGTTGTCCTTTAATATCTGGCAGTTTTGCTTACAGTAAGATAAGGTTATCTCAGAATCTGCAGTATTGGCTTTTACCTTGTACATTTGAAATAAGAGAAGCTCTAAATACTGTGAATACAGTAAGTTTACTGAAAATCCTTAGGGCATGGACATATGCTGTGAATGTAGCTGGAGTAGTTTGAGAAATTACCACCCCCAGCTGTTTACTACCACCCCACAGCTGGAAATTACACTGTACACACAGCTGGAGCGCCTTAATAGCCCATAAAGGCAGCCACAGTTAGTTCCCCTGAAAAGCAGATGGGTTTGCTCCAATCACCTTCAGAGTAACAGAAGAAATCCTGGCAGCAGGATGAAATAATGTGGAGATAGTAAAATTCTTAATAACAAAGTAGAAAAGGTGAAAACTGTTAGATTAACATTTTCTTGGAAACAAACAGGAACCTGGCCCTCCCTCCTTTGCTAGGGAGATGTATTTTAACCAAGACCCTCACTCTTCATTCTTGCCTGAGCTATGCTGTTGGTATGTCCATGTTTATATCCATATACTGTGATAACAGTCCTAATATCACTCCTGAGCTTGGAGGAGGTAATCTTTGAATATTAACCAGCTTTCTTGGGCTCAGATGCTTTATCCCATGGTACTCTACCAAACAGGTCTCTGAAGAAGTCAAAGTCTGCCCTCCTAAAGTCAGCTTATTAGTTAATGTATCTCCTGAAGATACATAGCGCTCTCCTGAAATCAGCTAAAAGCTAATGTAAAACCCAACATTCTTGAGCACATGCACTTACAGTTGGTTTTCCCTATGTATATCACACTTAATTACCCAAATTGGACTTCAACTCTCCTTTTACTGTTTGGTCACTTAATATTGTGAGGTCTCTCTTTAAGCTTTCTGACACTACCTTTCATTTTTATTGCCTTACATACTGTAGTCTTTGAAGTAAATTTTGTCAATTTACTTCATTCTCATTTTCTTCATTGTTTATGGACATATAAAAAAGCAAAGGCGTCAGTAATGGCTCCTGATAACTTTTTACCACTGTAGAACAGCTCGTTTAGTTCCACCTTCTTTTTCCCTGTCTTTCAGTTAGCAATTCACAAAAGGACTCTTTTTTCTTGACATAGGGACACCTTTGGTTCCATAAGAGCTTTCAGCACAGGGGCTTTGTTTAACACATTGAAAATCCAAGTATAGCATATATGCTTGGATAAAGCAAGTTGAACCACCCTTAGTACATCTGTGAAATTATTCCCATGTTTTATGAACTCCATATTGTGAGAGTGCCTAAGAATGTTATGGAGAGTGTATTTATGGTTAATTCATCAATAATACAGATTTATTAATTCACTAATACAACTTGACACTCGGTATTTTCTTTTTTAATAAAAATGTCCCATAATATTTCATATATTTTAATAAAATAGAGATTGTGTAACTAATCTTGTCTCTCCCAAAGTCAAAAGGGGCCTCATAAAAATTGACATTTAGATGTAGATTATACATTATGCTACAGATAACAGATGAGGATATCAGTTGTTTTATAGTTACAAAATAAACGTATTGATAAAAACTAAACAACACAAAATAAACTGATTCTTGCCAATAACACCTGACCATAACAGATCCTTGTCTGTCCATCCGTTTATATTAATCTCTTATGCATTGTGAAATTGACAGCCTGTATTCCACTTGTAAAATAGTCCTATTGACAGGCTGTGCTTCAAAAATTAGAAATTTCTCCTCTGCTTCTTTTTTTTTAAAGAGTTCTTCAAAGAATTCATATTTTATTAAAAAATCTATCATCTTACACTATGATCTTATGCAAACCACACAGCAACATGTGCCTATTGTGCCATCTTTAGGATACTTTTGGAATAAAGTTATCCCAGTTTTGCAGTCTTTCTAAACTAACGAGGAGGCACATATTTTTTACTTTTCATTTATTTTACATTTTAGTTACATTTCATTTCTTTAATTAGTCAAGACTAAGAAGTTCAATTAGGGACGTTTAGAAAAAAAGAACAAAACCAAACTGGTCTTACTACAACATAAATCAGCTTCTTTTTCTTTGTCAAAAATGGCCTCAGTTTAGTTGAATTTTCATTCTGTTCTGTAACATTATTTCGAGATTTGAATGTTGGGTTTATCTCTTTCAGTAGAATTTATTTGCTGGAAATCCACAGTACTGTATTCTGATCTGAAGTAGGTGAAGTATTGCACAGGATTTATGCTGCAACTTAAGAGTTTGGTTTTTATTCTTCTCTTTTTTTTTCAGCACTGAGCATTGTGGCAAATGGTGTTGCACCACACTTTTTTGGTGAATGGCTTCTGTTTTGTTATGTCTCTCTGATCCTTCAGTGGCTTATTGTTTAGGACTGAGCTGAAGCTTGCTATTTTTTGGGTTTGAGTTGCGTTCTCTCTTTATTGCCAGTAGCACCAAATCTTGGCTGGAGGAAATGTGATTTCTGCAAAATGTATTTCTGAAGGTACATTGGCTACAGCAGGGATTTTGTTTTCCTTCCCATGAAGGAATAATGAGTATGAACAGCCTGCAGTTTAAGATTCAGCACAGCTCTCGTGACCTGCAAGCCCTGACAACAGAAGATTGCCTGTCATTCTTGTGCAAACTGGTGTGAATTAAGTTAACAGCCTCTTTATGAATGGTAAAGATGAATACAGGGGGATCTAGTGGGCTGTAGATGAAGGTGAGTCTAATCTCCATGGAAAGGAGGTGTACAGAATTCCAGTTATTTTTATACTATGAAACCGATATTCTTAATGAATGACCACATCCATCTGCATTTGAGTGCCCTGATATATTGTGCTTGCCTGGCTTTCCTACACGCCACCATGAATCAAACATGTCCTTTCTTGCAAGAGGAAATCTGTTTCTCATGAGGAATCTGCAGTCTCTGTAGCTTGCTGACTCACATCTGTTTTGCAGAGTAAAAAATGTTAATCTTCTAATAAAAGCTGAGAAAGCAAGAAGCTCAGAGAGAACCATCAGGTTTTTAGTGGAGCTATGCTGTGACAATAAAACTATGGCATGACATGAATTTCACCTTATGCAGCAAACAGATAAATAGAAAGGATAGACAGTACATACTGGGAAGGTCTGTTAAGTATTTTTCACCCAATGGATTAATGATCACACCTGGAACTTCTGTGTAACTTCTGCTAACACAAAGAAAAGTGTGAAGTCTTCTTCTGACACAATCGAAAACCAGTTCTGTCATCAAACTGAACTTTACCAGCCTTTTCTTCCTATAAGGTAAATCATGTCTTTACACTTTCTCTGGAAAAAATAGTCCCTCATGCCTTCTCCAAGAAGATAAGCTTCACATCAGACATGAAACCAGTATAACAAAAAAGAGGTGCTCAGAAGCATGAATAGTCAAGCACCACAAATCCATTTTGTTCATTTGATGAACTACACCTATACTGCCAAACCACAGTTTTGTTTCAAACCATGGAAGGTGAATCAGTCAAGCTACATTGCTAGCTGTTTCAGTCAAATGAACAAAAAAAAAGTAGGGAAAGACAGAGACGAAAGAAATGTTATTGTTCTTTCCTAAATAGAGGGCATCAGAGGTCTTTAAGCCTTCCTTTCTATTTTTCCCCCAACTACTAAATAGTCTAAAATACTAAATACTAAATTCTAGCAGACTATTATCTTCATAGTGCAGAGAAAAGCACTCTAGATCAGTTACATAAAAATAATTCAGTGTCCATTTATGGCTCTACTCACTGTTTCCCTTCCTCTCAAATATTTCCATAATTTACACTACACATTGTGAATTTGGTTGAGAAATGCTTTGCTTGTGAAGATCTGAGTGATTGTTTGTCTGAATTCACATCTGGCTCTACAGGCTGCTGATTACACTGTGTGGGATTCACTGGAAACAGCATGTCATCCTACTGAATTAAGTTTTGTCATCCTTCCATACCAAACAAGTGATAGTGCTTTAAAGTTCATGAGAAGAAAAAACTTATCACATTCCAAATATGCATGTCCTTTGAACTGGATTTTACTGATACATCTGGTGTTATATTTCAAGCAGTCCAGAGTAGGTACTAAGAAGTAGGGTTTCAGAGTCTTGAGAGATTCTGGGAAACGAGTTTGATGAAATGGAGAACATTTCAAATCTTCTTATCTCATCCAGAAAACACAGAGGATGATCTCCCTACTCTACTTAAACAGGCTTCCTGATTGTCATAGTGAAATGTAATGAACTTGATTCTCGAGTCACACCAATGTAAATCTGGAATAAGTCCATTCTAAATATCTAAACTCTAAAAGCGTAAAACTAAAGCAAAAACAGCATCAGAACCCAATTGTTGTAAGTGAATCTTGAATCTCAGCTTTTTTCTGTAAAGAGAGAATACAGTAATACTGGAAAAGATATTATTGTAAACAAGGAAATGGGGTTTTTTTCATTGGGGACATACATCTTCTATGCTTTATCTGTGAACAATACCAGTATTCTTATTACCACCTGTGAATTCTACATATCTCAAAAGCAGACTACCTTTTGTTGAAAGCAACTGACAGTTCATTGTTCCTTACAGTCATCTTCCTTGCAGAAAATCTAGTATCTGCTTTAACAGTTTAAATTAAACTAACTCCACTGAATCCCACTGTTCACTAGAAGTGTAAAGTTATGTAATCATACATGGGCCACCATATTTATTACATATATCAGCTGCTAAAAAAAAGCTTTGTAAAAACAGTTGTTGACCTCTTACATATTCAAACAGTTTAGGTTTCCAACTAAGATTTGTTTACCTGCATTTATAATGGACATCTTCATATGCATGATGGATGCAATCAAGAACAGCTAAAACACCTCATCAACTCTTACCTTAAAACAAGGAGTCTTCACTTTACTATCCACATTCATAATGGTCATGAACTCCAGAGATGAAAGCATAAAAATCGATGACTGTGTAACATATGCACAATGGTTCAGGCTGAGAGCAAAATAAGAAAGTATTTCTCATGCCAGAAAAGTGTATGAATGTGTTTAATAGCATGTGTATATGGACCAAGATTATATTAATCAAAATATCCACACATTAGTCACTGTCATCATTCACTAACCACTGTTTTCTGATTTATTATACTGATTTGTTTTTCTTAACTCTGAGAACACTGACAGCTTACACACATTGATGCCAGCAGAACTCGCATGGAACTTTGTTTCACATGCATTACATCCAGGTCTGCTTGCTTCTCTGACAGACACAAAAAAATACCCCAAAGGAAAATGCTACTCTATTAAACTAACTTCTATTGCTTAAATCAATAAAATTTTGCAACCTGCACTTCCCTCTCCGTTACCATACTTTCTCCTTGCATATAAACATGGATAATATTCATAAGTATATTACTTTCTGAACAGTAAAAGAGAAGAAAATCTTGGATGAATTAAACTCTAGAAAGCAACAAAATAAAATAGAAAACTGTATAGTAGATGATTGCAATAACACTGTTCCTAGTCATCTCTGTCAATTTAAGATTTGCCTATCAGAGAGTAGGCTAGAAAAATCTTTTTCAATAAGTGGCACTGGAGGTAGAAACTTGAATACTAAATGGTGAATGAGATAGAACAGTACTTTGGGATAAGAGATGAAAATCTTATTTCCTTTTTTGGAGGTCAAAACTATCTCATTGAAATATATCATTAATTTGAAGTCTCATATTTGGGATTGCTAGTCAATATCAGGAAACACTAATCTAATTTTTCATTTTTTACATCAGACTTATATAGTTTTCAAATGAGTAGCTTGAAATTAATAGATACAGTTATTTCAGATAGAAATTTATTTTTACCTAAATACAATGACAATTTGGCACAGAAATATTAATTCCAGATGCTTTGAAAATTCAAATCAATATAAATAGCAATTGTGATAGCACTGATAGTAGAAGTCTGTCTTACACGTGAAATAATGATTAAATGTTATGAAAGGCTTTGCAAGCATAAGTATAGGGCAGAATTAAAAGTATATATTAACACCAAGCCTCAGATTATCTAAATATCTCTACAAATCAGGGAGACCAAGTATTACTAGGAGATGAAAAATTGTTTTTCTTCTATTTGGCAGTGTATTTGAGGTAAAAAAAGTGCTCACAGACTATTTTTCAAATATGTGTTTGCCAAAGTTTGTGATCTTTTGGTGCTATCCACTTTAGAAATATAAAGATAACATTAAAGTCATATCCCTTCTTTTGAGAATCAGGAGATAGACTATTTATTAAGAAGGTGGAATTTTGGAAAGGCAAAAATTTCTTTTTCAAGGAAATCATGAATTGGAACCAATATTCTGTCAGATGAAAGTAATCCCAGAAGAAATTAATATAAGTCCATATGTGGGCTTTGCCTTCAAGGCTAAAAATAAAAACGTTCATGGAATGAAAACAAAAAATGAAAACTCTGAGAGAAAGAGAAAAGCAGATTTTCTGATGCCTTTAACCTAGTAAAGTAACAAAATCCTGTGCAAAAAGATTGTGAATTGATACTAGTCTGAGCTGCAGCGTTTCATCTTCCTTTTGTGCTAACTTGGCAACTGCAAGGCAATAGAGCCTTCACACTCTGAGTTTTGTTCTCATCTGCAACACCAAATCTTTTATGAGTGAACTTACTTTGGAAATTATTTTTCTCAGTTTTAAACAATAAGTTTTGCAGTAGCTCTTAGAAGAGTGTAACCAGGTGTAATTTTTTAAAGAACTGTCTGAAAACCTCTCATTAAGCATGATCATATTTTGCAATTATCTTAATTTTAAGAGTATGTAGCTACTTTTCCCTAGCTCATATATTTTTGTCCAGAAGAGAGTAGAAATTTTATGTAGGTAAACATCCTGTGTTCCCTGAACTCTTAAATAGAGGCAGTCTAAGAGATGCTAACCTTGCAGACTAGCCCTCAAAACACACAGTACCCCAAATCAAATTTACAACCTCAGTACAGAATTGCTACTTAAGAGCACTTAGGTCAGAACAAATTAAAGTTCAGTTGAGCAACTGTATAACTTAAAATGTGCCATCTCTCCTCACTTACTGCAGAGAACCCAAGTTAACTAGGTTAGATTTATGTCATTACATTCTCAGTTGTAAGCTCACTGTTACAGGAACTAATTTCTGACTATGATTTGAATGAATCCAGTTCTCAGACAGCATGCTACATATTCCATGTTCTGCCAATTATTCATTTGCTTCAGTGTGTCTTTTCAGCAATGCAAAAAAATCAAAAACCTGGAAAGTTTACTTAAAAAAAATCAGCAAATAACTTCTCTGAAAGGATTTCTCTGAACATCCTACCAAAACAATTGCAGCTCATTTCAGACCAGCATTACAAAAATAGAATTTCACAAGGACACATTTCCCTAATGAATATACCATTTATGTTTATAGGTCTACCCTGACCTGATTGCTCATATATTGTCCTTTGTGCTGCTCTTCTCACAGGTGATGTCAAGGTTATGGTTAGATACTGAGCAGCTTTCGTGTATGCAAGGAATAGATAAGTTCTTGTCATAATGGGTTTGCACAAAGAAAATCTCTCCAGTTTTACTGGAGGCTCAGTTCTTTCTCCTTTCTTATGCTTCCATAGATGATAGATATCTGAAACAGAGACAGATAGATGTTGGTCTGGTCCGGATTTTTCACCATTCTCTCTCATGAGAACATGGAGTTCTCACATCATGGAACAAAGTAGTACAAAGAAGGAAGTGCAGACATATAATTTACAGTGATGTTATTATTACTCAACTACACATTCACATTGCCTTTTTTTTACTACTCGACTTGCAGGTGTTCATGGTCTGAAGCATCCATCAAGCATGTATAAAGATTTTGCTGCTATAGAACCCCACATCCACATTGTAAATGGTGTATACCAGGTGGCACCTCTGTATCCCACTTCAGCCTTGGTCCTAGCATTTGGGAAACCCCTTCCATTGTATCAGAGTAGAGCTTTGCAGGACTCATTCCAGTACATTCTACTGAGATGTTTATCTTTCCTTAGGTATTCCACCTGTCACAAGTTTCCAGCTTTAAACATATAATTTATAACTTTCGGTGAAATCAAACTATTACTTGCCATACCTATATAGCTGATATTGCAATTAGTTAGATAGTTTGTAAAAATGACCTTTTCTAGTGTTTTCTAGCCTTCTGACTATTAGGGATACGGTACCCTGATAAATGGCAACAGAGGAAGTTGAAAATAATTTGCAGAAGGCTCAGAAAAGTAGGAGCTATTCATAAAAGGAATCATCCACACTTAAATCCTATACATCATTAACAAAATGCATAAGCTCTAGCTTTATGGCTGGCGTAGACAGAAGCATACACTCATTTTGGAAAGCTCAGTTTCACAGACATCCAAAAGGAAGGAAGTTCTCTTCACTTTGATGCCTGGACAGTCAGCAATGCAGAACGATTTGGTTTTCTACACATCCTCCTGTATATCATGATCTTGGTTTTACATTTATCCAGAGCCAATATAAAATACTGAAAGAACTGCACCACCCATTCTTATACTTGAAGAAAGACATTTTCTTAAACCTTTAGGGGCCAAATCATAAATTTTTCTATCTAGCCCAGATAATCATTCTTTCCTTCAAGAGTCCATTTTTTTAAAATTAGATTAATAAGGTGTAAGGTTTATATGTAAGTTTCCCTGTCAAGCTGAAATAATACTTTATCAGTTCTAGATAGTTATTTCCATCCTCTTGATATTTAATGTGTTTCAAACATTTTTCATTATATTCTGTAATTTAATACATAATGGTATTTTTCACTATACTTAAGCATATATTAAATGCTTTATAAATTGAGTCAAAAGGCAGGGCAGCCAAATGACAGCAATAATCTCATCCAGTGATTGATTTGGATCCAAAGCTGCTTTTATTGCAAGAGAATTAAGTAATATTACATCTGGGAATATACTATCTCTAGCAATGTTTTGTTGTATCTAATGAAAGACAGTGAATTGGGATATTTTTCTTAACTTCAAAAATGTCACTTTTCCTAACAAAAACACCATAAGAACTCCCAATTAATTTCTCCAAATATAGTCAGTGTATTACAAGGTAGTTCTATCTGTGTATAAGCAATGATGATAGCAACCAGTGGGGAAGGTCATTAGGAAGCTTTCCTGGGAATACTTACCAGCTAGATATCCAACATTTTGGGGTTTGGAGCCAGGATAACAAGGCTGATAGAGTAGTAGATCATGGACTACAGATTATTTACTCAGCATGGGATTGCTATCTTCAGCAAATAGAAGGAAAGGGAAAAGAATTTGAGTTGCAGTTAAAACATAGTTTGAAAAGTAGGCCAAAAAGATGAATCTAACAAAAAAGCAGAACATGCTGCTGAGTGCATGGCAAAAGCTTTTAAGAGAGTATAGTTATGAGATGTAAAGTCTTTTGAAAAGCAAAAGGTACCAAACATTGTTCCATATATTTATTTCACCACTTGAACAGCCCAGAGGCATTTAATGTGCTTTCTTCCACAAAGGCAACAATCTTCACAAACTCTTCAAGAGTCAAGATATTTTCTCAAAGCAAGTTGGAAATGCAAGGCTTTGAACACAATAGCAGCAAACAATTAAGAGCTCAGGCTTCCAAACTTGGAAATATGAAGATAAAAGCAAAACAAAACACTGGTTTTCATGAGACAAGAAAAGAAAGACCTTTGTTTCTAAGAATCTTCGTCCTTACTAGCATAAAGGATGCCCAGTCAATTCATTTCTAATGTTCATATAATTCTGACAGTATTTTGTGACGTTCTCTTCTTGAATTCCTAATATAACACTAAATGAGTTTAATGGAATTCAGAAAATAACTTAAGAATGTCAGAAATCTGAAACATTCTAAATTATTAAGATACTAAATTATCAACTTCTTGTTCCAATTTTACAATCTTGGAGATATTTCCAACCTTTTCTTTATTATGTGGCTAATTAAACCCAGCTAATACTGATCCTTTTTTTAAATAGAACATCTGTCATTTCAAAAAATGCTTTGTTTTTTTTTCTTGATTCAGAGCTGATGTTTAGAAAAGTCTTTCAGAAAGACAGGAAGAAAGTGACTGACTATGATGGAAACAGTGAAACTGTCTATACATAGAGGGAAATGGACTATATTTTGTAAAGCTCCTGTGGGCTACTGATGAAAAGTCCTGGAAAAGGTAGGTATTACAATTATTACAAAGAGCTGTGAAATGCACAAAGTAAACCAATCAGAAAACAGAGATTTTTTTTCATTAGCTTTTTTCAATTATAGTAATCTTAGTTGTTACTTACAATTATACTCTGTAACAATTTTTCAGACAGCACTGTTATTTTCAAGTTGATTGTGTTCCTTTAATTAAACCCCATCATGTGTCTAAATTAACTACATGGCAGAGAGATGAAGCAGGTATTTAAAACCCCATGCACACTGCAGATTTTATATTTGTGAACTCTACAGTCATGATGTCAGTTCAGTATTTTCTTGACAGAGATATAAAAAAATTTCACTAACTCATTGCAGTATTTTTATTATATGTACATGTTGTATTTCCCTAGATTCTTCTAATTTTGCATTTCTAAAGGTCAAAAAGATTCCTGTGATACAAGATAATGCTCATTTTATTCCCTAAGTAGAAAAGAACATACACGTATACACAAATATTAAGCAGAGAGAAAGAGGCAAAGATCAAAATCAAAGTGGGACTTGGATTCCTGAGAATTATTATAGAAATGCATATGTTTACCCAAACTAAATAAATGCAGATTTTATGCAGAATATCTTTCAGCAATAATTTTAAATACCAGACAGTATGTGTCACAATGTAGGAAAAAAAGGTCAGACAATATGCTAGAGGTTGACTGAAACAAAGGGAAAGCAAACTAAAACGGTAATACAAAAGAGATCAAAGTTATCACACTGCAGTCAGAAGTAAGATAGGCAGACCCACGCTACACATTTTAAAGCACAGAACTGTCTACAAACTCCACTGGGAGTGCAATCTTTATTGTCTTAAATCATACAACATTACTTTCATCTGCCATCAGAAAGTAAATTAGAAACATTTTCCCATTCCACCACACTTTCCCACCACTTTTGCATAAAACTGTGACATCTCTTGGAACCACAGGACATGTCCTCCTAGTTTAAATCCCTTTTCATGCCTGGCTACTGCTTCCACATTGAAATATTCTTCCATATTTGGCCTCTGATTTCCTAACACAGCATTCAAGCGGGAAATTAAGTGTATGACTGTGTAACTCCACCTTTTAGCAGCAACATTGTTTGTATCTTCTCATTGTTTTTTTTAGAGTTCTTGACAAACTAATGTAACAAAAAGGATGACAGAAGATGCCAAGGAAAATTTCCTATGCAATTACAGCCTTAACCAGAAGCTTGGAAGGACATGTTTAAAAGCAGTGATATTCTGATTTTGCTTCTTCATTTTTTGAGTACAACTATACGTTGCCTAATAATCTCCCCTGTAAACCAGAAAACAGAGACTGGAACAATCTAATCAAGCCACAAATTGGATTTTGGATTTTGTTTCTGTTTGGAAATTTTCAAGACCTGCTCTAGAACAAGCATGTTCCTCCATGGACACTTGTATTCAGATAAGAGTAAACCCAAAATTCATGTAAGTCTAAAGAATTGCACTATTTCCTGTCAATAACAATGTAGACAAGGCTTTACTAGTGAGGAATACAGTTCTAGACCTTGTAAGGAAGAAATAAAGGAGATGTTTCTTACATGCTTCTTGTTATAGTTTTTATTTGGGGCTTCATTCCTTTTTCCTTCTCATTACTAGATTCACAGATCCACAGTTCTTCAGAAATCAAGATGTCAAGAGGCATAGGAGTATACATGCAAAGTGTCATCATCCTACTTTCCTGTAGCCAGTAACAGCATTTTGCATACCTTTGTCCTATGGGCAATGATCTGGCTGTCCCTTATGCACAGGTTTTTAATTTTTCTTCTCACTTTCATGCTAAAATGTAGGGGTTAGGGAAGTCAGCCTAAGATCAGTAGTATTATTAAACTTTGATTCAAGTTATATTGTGGAAAATGGCTTATATGTCAAATGTTCCTACAAAATTTATTCACAGGTTAGAGTACGTGAGAAGCTAATTCTGAACCAAACAATTGAGTCTTGGATGCTGCAATTTCCTCTTACCGTATGAAATGCAACATTCTCAGTCAACGGATCAGGTTCTTTAGCTCTAACTGTACTAAATAACCTGTAATATCTGTGACACTAGGGCTCATGCCACTAATAACTGTGAAGAACTTCTGTAAATATAATAACAAGGCTATGAGAAAAAGTGTCGTTAAACGAACAACAAAACGCAGTCTGCAGTTAAGAGACTAGATCCTACTCCCATCCATGCAAAAGGCATTACATGGTCTTGTTGAGAGGATACATGCATGTAAACAGGTTGTGGCAGCCATGGCTGGATTCTCAGCTCGGCTTAGCACGTGCTGTGCTGCAGAATGTGCAGGTGTCCAGCCATCTCCATCCAGAACAAAAAGTGAAAGCATTGCATGAGCATGGCACTGAAGGCAGCTAGATATCTGCTACCCAGACTAAGATCCTGATAAAATATACCAGCAGCTCTAGAGCTAGTCTGGGAAGCATGCTACAGACATACTTTTCAATAGAGCAACAATTGCTATTATGCCTTTTCCTATCAGGAAAACACTCCTCCATAAGCCTTGCTAAATGATTTAGACTGCTCCCCGTGGTTCTTATCTTTGTAATGGCTTAACTTCTCTAGCAGTTAAGCCATGAATTGCAGAGGAAGTTGCACCAATTTCAGGAGATATTCATTACTACAGAAGAGCAGTGGAAAATCTGTCATGACAAGAGTGATGTGTCTAGTGAGCATATTGAGATATAGTGAAAATGAGCTCCAAGCTCTAGAGCAGACCTCCACTTACTCTAAGCATCTTTAGAAGCTGAAGAAGTGACTCCAGGAGAAAAGCTAAGGCAAGCAAGCACTCAAGATAACCTTGAATGCAGACAGACCCACACCTAACAACCCCTAAATTATTAGGAGATTAATTATGTTATCTCGCCAATCTCTACTTACTTCAGAATAAGTTCATCCAACACCAAGGTGTTGGCCCTTTCATTCAAAGAAATAATTTTACTTACCTTCCCTTTGTTGTTGGTGGTGTGAAGGTTTAGCTACCATTAATTTAGTTGTTCCCTGTTAAGAAGTGTCAGAGATCTCCTACACAAGTTATTGAATAATGAGTAGGCTGAAGCATGAATTTACTGTGTACCAGATACTCTTCATTAATGCTATAGATGCTTTTATCCATTAAAACAGTGCATCGCTCCTAAGTAGAGGAAAGGATCTCTTCGCTAATCTCCCTCTATAGACCAATCCTAATTACATCATACTATTTCAGTGCAGAGATGTTGTGTGTTTGTCTTCATGTAAATGCTGAAGTCCCACTTGGCAAAATATAAAAAATACAAGCAGAACAGTGTGCAAAACGTTGCTTTTAAAATTTTATTTAATCTAATGGATGCGGCAGAAGGGGTGTTCAAAGCATGGCATGAATATTTGCCATGCTCTGAACATTTGATGGGAATGGAAATGTCATAATTAGGCACTTGGGAAAGGAATAAGGCAACAAGAGGCAGGCATAAGTGAGTATTAAAATTTCAGCTCAAACTTCTAGGTAATGTTGAGAAAGATCTACTACTTTTGAACAGAAATTCTGCTGCTGGGGGGAAGAAAAGATATATTTCAATATAGGCTAAAGAAGAAATGATCGCAGCTTCTTTTTGATACTGAATACTGCTCAGATGCAATTATAAGCCGTCCACACTTACATAATAAAACCAAGCACAAATTCATTTGCAAAAGAAATGAAAGACAAAAAGTGAACATTGCTGAGGATAAGACAGAGAGTCAAGAAGCTGAGTGTCCAGACAGCATGACTCACTACGCAAACTTTAAATCTGACACATCTCTAGCCAGGAAATCACTCTAATTTGTGACATTGATTGCAATCAGTGAAGTGGCTACTGTACATAATAGCTTCTCTTCTGTGCAGTACATTTTGTGCTGTACTTGGCTGATGCAAGCCTATTTAAAGACTGGTAAGTACTAATCCCCAAAAGGGAGACAGTCTTACTATCCCTCTTCTCTGAAGCAAGCTTTTACTTTTCTTCCTGTGTTTCAACCCCATTTGTAAGACCTATATGAACACTTCACTGTTCTCTTGGATGCCAATGTCCACCAACGCTACTTAGCTGACAGTCATAAAATGCAATACGAGGCGGACTCAAAGAGCAGTGAATCAGTGGAAGAAAACCTACTGAACCTAGGTTCAAGTGAACCAAGCAAAGAAGGTGGGTAACATAATCCGTAAAGAAGGTCTATTTCAGTTTCTTCAGTCTCTAAAATATCTGTCACTGTTAACAAGAATAGCAGAAGAAAGGACATGAATTTTGCTTTACTTTCTCTACTCATTTGCTGTTATATTCAGTGTTTGACAGGCATATAACTATATATAAAACATAATAGATGAATGTATCTAATATAATAAAATCAAGCTTTTAACATTAATACTAACAAAGTACAAATAAATTATAATGGAATAACAATAAGCCTTTCTAACCAGAAGGAAATGAAAAATGTCATGATACTTTTGGGAAAAGCATACAGAGCATTGCAGACTCTTTTTTTTTAAAATATAGCCTCAAAGTTATATCTTTCAGATTGGAAAAGATGTTTCCTGAATGCTTAACTTTTGAGTCCAGAATGAACTACTATCACCATTTGGTCACCTCAGTCTCTTTTACTGCACAAGCAATAGAATTTCATCAAGTAACGCCTACATCATGATAGAACTCATTGATATAAGGCATATGCTACTTTTAACAAAAACAACCTAAACCAAACCACCAAAAAAGTCAGACCTGGTGCAAATCTGCCTTCCAGCAGGTGGGTTGCTAATGGTGACCTGCTTTTTAAGTTTACTTTATGCAGCCCATGACAGCCCAGCACAAATTTTCAATCTATTCTGACTGATACCAAGGCTCTGCAGAGTTGTATTGACAAATGACTTTTTCTGTAAGAGGAGAAAAAGACCTCTTGTAATAATGAAATTAAATGAACAGACCTGAGCAGAACAGATGAATGACTACTCTAGGCAGTTGCTGGTTATGAAGTTTTCGAAGGACCAGATGTGGCATTCCAAAGATATTCCTGACTCATTCCAATTTCTTTGTGATTCGGCTAGAACCGAAACATGGTCTCTTCTGTCTCTTTTCATCTTAGCCCTCACCACTTCTTACTCAGCCACTGAGCACAGAGCAGCCTGCTCCATCAAAGCTGCTATTGCCATGGCTTGGCTGTGTGAAACTAGTCTCTTTGCTGCAGGTTACGTTCTACACTGTGGCTTATTGCTAGCTGCAACACCTAGTAGTGTGTCTTCAGAGGCTCAATCAGCATTTGAACCCTAGACATTAGGATCTGAAAGTAAGCTTCTCAGAAGAGTAATTTACCAGTCCCCAGGCTTCAAGATTACAACTCTCTCCAGCTGCTGTCAGGGGAGGTGAAGTCATAAAGTCCTGGGAGGCAGCCTAGTTTCAGTAGTTTGAGAAGCGAAATGGATGGAGAGAAAGTCTCTGAACAGCCCATGCTTGCTGCAGTGCACCCCCGTTTTCTTCACTTATAAGACATTCTTGCTTTTTCACTTTGTCCTTTCGCTGTCCTCTACTCAGTAACTATGACCAGAAGCTAAAATAATATTGTTTTAACATATATTAGAGAATCTATCAAATGTAGCTCCTACATGGAGACTTTCCTTCCCATGGTCATCTCTTTCCTGGAGCATATTCTGGCTTCTCTGATGCATGTGAGAGCTGGAGCACTGAGCTATGCTGCCTTTTGGTGACACGACAGAAGTCATCCTCACAGAGCTTTGCCACAGCTAAACCTTGTGATTTAACCAGGCAAGTACTTGTGAGCTCGATCTTGCCTACAGAACCTGCAGGTTTTATGTGACAAGGTGCTAAAGTTGAAGCTAGTGGCAGAGTGAGTAAATTTTCCCCGAGGACTTCAGCACCGTAAAGCCGGGGGGAAAGGGGAGGAGGGAAGGAGGAAGATGACTTCCAGAATTCAAACAGAAATAATGAAAAGAAAGGAAAAATAGTCTACAATGTTAAATTATATATAGTACAAAGAAACAAGACTATTTGCTTTTCATTTTCCACATCCAAAAGAAATAAGTACAATTGGTCACAAGATAGGAAAAAGAAGTGCATTTACAAAGTCTTCAAGTATGGGGTTACTCCAGCTGTTCAGTTCAATGTAAGGTTTATTTTGTAATATTCTTTAGCAGCATTAGGAAGGATAAGAGCTGTTGTCTAGATGCAAGTATTATAATTACCAAAAAGAATCTGTTAAGGTGAAGTGTAACAGCTACTTCATAAGATATGCTTCCTTCATTGAGAACACATCAATGAGTTGTGTCTGCGAAGTAACTGATTCAGTAAGTACAAATGTAACACTATGTTTTTTAAATTCAGAAATATTTTTCTTTTCTTTTTTTGCCCCTAATCGTTAATCTTATGTTTCACCCTTTCCAAAGCAAAAAGCAATCTACTGGTTAAAAAAACCCCCACAATTATTTTAGATACTGTAACTGCCATTTCAGCGTGGTCTCTGAAGTGAAGGGCTCCAGAGTGGACAATCACATGGGAGAGAGTCCTTCCTGAAAGTGCCAAAACCGCTGCCAGAACTGCAAAGGTGTTTTAAAAGCCCAGAAAGAGAGAGTGCCCCAGCCCCTCTCCCCTCCAGTGCAGGTGAAACATGAGTTCCTGCCGAGCTCTCACACCACATTGACTCACCAGGGGCAGAGTGAAGGGTGATGGGGCCAATCCCCCTGCCACACAAGAGCCACTCTTTGGGAGCATGAGCAACCAGGAGCACAGTGAAAATGAGTGGACAAACAGGGGCATGCCTCATCAGAAGGGCATGGTGAGGCAATTTGTGAGGCAGTTCACACAGGCATCTTACACACTGACATCTGTGATCAGGATGTAAGTTCAGTCAGGGAAAGGGAGCCGAACCATGGTGTCTACCCATCAGGAGGCTGCATCCTCTGCACCTGCCAGAAAGGATGTGTCAACCCAGACAGAACTCCCAGGAAAACATGAAGCTGTCCAGGTCTCCTGCTGCAGGGAGTGCCACCAGATGGCACAGGAAACAAAAGGCAGCGGAGACAATAGTTGTATAAGGCTGAACAGGTGGACTCCCTCCTCATCCTGGTGGCAGAGCTGTGAGGGGAAGGCTAAGGAGCATCAGAGAGCCTGAACAAGGAATAGACCAGTGGAACCAGAGCCGGAACATTAATATATTTGGGGGGTTGTGATATTAACTTTGAAAGAGACTACAATAAGGCATATAGTCAGCATTTTGATATATTTGGAATTATGAGACTAACACCTAACTTTCTGGATACCCAGGCTCACTAGTTTAAAATGCTAGTTCAAGAAGTATGTCAATCTGTTCGTGTATGGGGGAACTGTCAGAGCATCAGTTTTTACAACATAACACAGACGACTTCCTACATATTTTTTTTGATAAAATAATAACTAAAAATTTAAAAGTTATGAGTTACTAGTTTAACCTTTGCTGGGATTGTTTAAGAGAAACTGGTGTTATCAATTGTCATCGATAACTGGTGTTTATTCTAAACTTGTTACTGTTCCTTATTAAAAACAGAGCTGGAATTTACAATGTATTTTGGTTACTTAATTTGCCAATCATGTAGGATTTTCAGAAACACTTCATGACTCCAGGCACTTCAGTTTTTCAGATATTCAGAGAGGCAGAAGATCGTAATTTTTTAATTAAAAAAAGAGGCATTTCTTAAATTATTGCTGGACAGGCACTTCTAACTCCAGTGTTATTTATCTCTTCTGGAAATTTTGGATAATCAGTCATATGCTATAAATGGAGCAGGTACCCTGATATTGTGTGTTTCATGACTGTTGAGGGGAGCAGGAGTAACTGTACATTAGGGAATTTTTTTTAAGTGTATACGAGTTACAGGCAAGAAAACAAAGTACAATAGGGAAAAATAAAGCCTGTCAGGCATTAAAATCCAAATAAATTAAATCAGTGTATTTCACTGCTGATGGTCATTAGCTCTGTTTCATCCCCTGTAAACTGGCTATTGGGGTGCCAGACTCTGAAGCATAACTCATAGGATACGAGCTGCTTTCTCAGATTAAAAAAAAAATCTCTTTTTATGATGTCTGTGCCTCTGCAGAGTTGTCAGGGTAACACTCATAATTCCAAGGGGAGGAGAACCAGTTCTTTCCACAGACATTCTATACTAACTAGACCTATGAACTAAGCATCTCTATGTATTATTAGGGTTTGGGTTTTTTCCATCTTCCACTGAGCCCCTGTCTAATTGATCTTGACTACAAGGCATCAGTATCTCATCCAGCAGGAGCCTGATCAGCAGGATTATGCAGGTCAGGGAGCTCAGCAATTTGAGGGGACCTGCAGATTCCCAATGGAGGGCAGCACTCTGTGCCCTTTAGAGCACCACAATGATGAAAGAGGAACACCATCTTGTCAAGCCTCTTGTCCATAAGGAACCATTGTGCTTGCCAGCAACATACTAGATGGGAAATAGTGCAGGTGGTGTTCAAGAAATCCTGGACTTTGAACCATAGATAGGAGAAAAACTCTCAGCTCCCTTAGCACTAAATTCCTTTCCTGTCCTGTGCTATACAGTGAAAAATATCAAATACTTGTGTTGGAAGCCAACCTTGCAGACCAAGGAAAAAAGTAGATGTTTTATCAGCAGACACTTAACAATACATGGTCTAAAAACGCTCATCTGTGTTATCATCCACCTTAGCTTACCTGTGATAATTCTCCCAACCACATTCTGGATACCTATTACCTATATAAAGTAACGCTAAAATGAATAAAAATAGTAAAGGCACTGGAACCCTGTGCTCATTAATATTATACTGATTAAGATAAAACAAAGATGAGGAGACAGTAGGGAGTCCAAAGAGAAAAGTGTAAATTTTATCTAACCAGTCTGTTTCTTTTACACTGAATTCAACGAAATTAATTCATTTACATACTGGTAAAATATTTCTACAAACTGCATGAAAGCTGACAGCAGAAGCTTTGGAAACATCTCCTACTCCCACAGATAAAACAAGCCCCTAGATTGGAATAAGAAGTCCACAGATGGGATATATTGAGATTCGAGTACAAGAAAGTCTCAGAAGTTGGAACTATGGATGCATATATGAAAACAGAATATTCAGGTAGTGGGTTAGTTCAAAATTTCACAGAAGACATAAGTTTTATGATGTTAAAGAGCACTTTAGATGAAGGAAATAAAGCAGAGAACAACAGTACCTAATGACAGAGAACCAAATCCTGCTTACTTTACTCAAGTTCAATATGAAGATGAAGGAAACTCTGTATGATCAAAACCAGAAGATTTTGATTTAGGATAGTAGTTTTACTCTTCTCCCACTGATGGAGGCAAATTGAGATCTTATATGAGTAATTCAAGTGAGTGATGTTACAAAACATTTCCGTGTGCAAAATCATGCCCTGAAATTCAGTTTTAAGAAAGGAAGCTAAATATTAATAGACAAATGACAAGATATGACAGTATAAAATACATGTAAAAAAGTTGGTAAATGGTAAAACCCCTACAGGCAACATAGATTTCAAGTAGCTATGCAAACCATGAAGCAGAGAACATTGAAGAAAAATCATGGAAAACAAACTGGGATGAAATACTGAAAAAGCAAAAAGTAACACAATATACACAATATCTGAGAGAGGAAATTGAGAAGGGAGTAATTCATGCTTGTATTTTGAAAAGCAGAGAAATGCTTAGGGATGTAGACCAAAGGTGGAGGAGTAGCTAGTCAACACTAATCATAAACAATCTGTGTTTGTAAGTAGGATGATAGACATACATAGATGGACATAAACAGATCACAACTAATCAGAATAAATCTTGCAGGGACACGGAAAATACAGGGGGATGTGATATGGGATAGGGCAATAGAGTGGAAGGGTAGAGTGGGGAAGTTGAGAATGCAAAATAATTAATATATGCCCAATTGCTTTGTGTCTCTTCCCACAGTTTTTAAAGAACATTAGACTGATAAGCAAGCAAACACAAAAAGTAATTGAGACTAAAAACAGATTAAAGAAGGATTATGGAATTAAGTTTGCAAAGAAGCCTCAAGGAAAAAGATCAGAAGACAAGAGTGAAAGTTAAATTGCACGATAGGTTAAAACATACAATGAAAGATTTTTAGAAATTGGAGAAGGAACCACTAATGGCAATTGTAACAAACTGGAAGTGTTTATCCAGTTCAGCTTCCCTTTGTCATTAGCAGATGTTGAATTCAATGAGATCAATAAGTTCCTCTGAAGTATTTGAGTCATTCTTATTCTCTAGCAATAGATGAAAGCTATTTTAAGTTGTAGATTAGATTGCTGATGTCATGCCTGAAAGCAAAGGTACATGAAGAAATGAAATGCTTTCTTTATAATGTGTTTATTTTGGGTATTTGTCAGCACTTGAGTACTATCCACATCACTGGTTTTCTGAAAGTTCATTCCCTTTCTTCATCTCCACAAAACAAAAGTGTATGCCAATAAAAGCAGTAGCAAAGCAGGAAGTGAAAAAGTAGCAGGAAATGTATATAATACAGAGAAGTGCCAATAATTTATGTTAAGAAAAGTTAGACATGCTGCAAACACAGGTCGCTTTCAAAGATAATCTCTGGGATGAATCAAATGACATGATGTGACTTTGTGTGATATAGGAATGTCATATCCCAGTAAGTCAAAAGTCACAATGCCAAAGTATTAGCTCTCCTGAACAGTCAAAAGTAAGATAGTAAATACCACCAAAATGTTGCTAAAATGAGAAAATGATTGAAGTATCTCAGAAAGAACTACACTTGTCCTCCATTTCTGAAAGACTATTTGTGCCTACTTATGTTAATTTTGATAAGATTTGCACATACCACTGAGTCTCTTAAGGAAGAAGAAAACCCCCTATCCTGAGCCCTCTTCCTTCTCTCAGCTACCTAATAACGAGTGGGTTTTTTTCATAATGATGTCAGGAAATGTTCTGCTCTCAAGTTTTCAAGAATAAAAATCATCTCAGCTTTCTGATACTGTAGATGTTTACTCTAAAAGCCATCAATTTAATATATTCTGAGTTTTGTCCACATATATGGGCAGGACATAGCAGAATATTTCAAAAAGTGATTTGGAAATGAGACCTTTACATAGAAAAGTTAAGAAGTATAAAGCCCGAGAAAAGGTAATATTCATAAAATTTTGACCAGATATATGATGCAGAGGGGAAAAACTTAAAAAGTCATAGCATACAGTTTAATAGAATTTAGAATATTCTATAGCCCACAAAGCAAGGAATCAAATATAAAATTGAGAAAATAGATCCAGCAGCAGGCAAGTAATAAAGATCATATTTGGAATAATGGGCATCGTTCTGGTCACCTTATTATGGAAGTGTTGAAACCTCATTGGCTGACATCTGGTATGAGGTGGTTTTGGATGTCCTCCTGTTTCTTCCATTATTAATTTTGTGCTCAAGGGCAAATGCCAGCAGTGCTCATTTTAGTTTTTACCTCCTGCTGCAACTTCAACTGTCAGAGAGACAGCAGGAGTCAAAAATGAAAGGAGCCACCTTATAGAAATGCTGTGCCACTATGTCAGTTTTAAACTGACAGCTTTTTACAGTCCAATTTCTCAGGGAAAGAGAAAAAGGACTTTCATTTTCACCTCCCACTGCTGCTTTGACAGAGAAAGACATTCACCCAGGTTGGAATGCTGGTGGGAGGCAAAAATGTAAAACTGTGACGGAGTGTTTGTAAGTGGGTTTTGACTACCTCGTAGAAGGATAAGCTGATTTGAGACAAGTTGAACTCTAGCCTTTGCTTACTAGGTGGCAACAGAGAAAAATGTGTACACCTGCCCTTAATGAAATAGATAGAGACTAGTCTGAAGGATATATGTGAATACAGAAGAGCCAGATACACTGAAGTATTTCAGTTCATCTGAAAACATGAAGACTTTGGCCTTCAGCAAACTGGCAATTGAGAAGATTCTTCAATGAGAACAATCATTGAGAATGATAGAATTTAGGAAAAACATAGCATGCTATTTATATTAGTAGTATCTAGAAAATATATAAATTGTAACATAAAATATAAAGCATATATATAAAATATAATAACATATAAATATACAAATATACAAATATACAAATATACAAATATACAAATATATAAATATACAAATATATAAATAATAAATAAATAAAAATATATACGTATATAAATTATATGCCCTCTATAGTCAAAGGACTCAGAAATAGAAGCTGAGAAAAACCTGAATGCTGAAGAACCATGCACAGTAATTTTTCTAGTTATTAACATAATAGGTACAAAATAAAAATATTTATGATGGTGAAAGCAAATTCATAAGGAACAGTGGTATTTAAGTACATCTGTGAGAATTCCCTCTAGCATTGTAATCTATCTGGCTTCCATGGCATGTATAGAATTTAGAAAACTCAGAATCTAATAGAGTAATATAATGTAGTAACAGAACATAAGAGTAAAAATAGCCCCTAATAACTGCTTGATTCAGTTTTTCATTTTCAAAGTATGTTACATACTCTTCTGAGCTCAGAGTTCAAATTAATTGCAAATGACAATGCCATTCAGGCTAAAGAAATTAATCTCCTATCATTTCATACTGTCTATTGTTAAGCTTGTATTCCTTGTTTTGGGTCTCTGCTTCTGACAATGTCCATGACCTTCTCGGGCTTAGAAGAATATACTTGACTAGAACACGCAAAATGTTCAGCTCTCAAGGACAAGGGCACTGAGTAT
Organism: Clamator glandarius; assembly: GCA_033459285.1. Lineage (NCBI taxonomy): Eukaryota > Metazoa > Chordata > Aves > Cuculiformes > Cuculidae > Clamator > Clamator glandarius. Next base: position 610,393 of record JAUNZM010000133.1, read on the forward strand.
CTTCAAATGCACTGCTTATTGAGACTATCTAGATTAGCAACAAAGCTGTGGTATCTGGAAAACACACATATTTTCCAAGGAAAATAGAAGATATAGATATATATATGGGTTATACACTTACAAATATGCACATACATATATATATGTATTAATATATAAAATATTATGCATTAAACACAAGTTGTACCTGGGATTTTCTAATGAAAGTTTGGAAATCTGAGCCTTGTAATGAAAACATGTCACCAACTGATATCATAGTAACGATTTCTCAGTTTCTAATTAATGCCATAGATGTGGCTCCAAGCTTTTTTTTCAAGCACATCAAATAGCAAATAGCGTTGCATGGGATAGAAAATAGAATTCTGCGTCTTTTACAAATTGTATTTTCTACTATTTCCTTTGGAATTATTTTGAAATCCTGTTTCATTTATCTAAGCTCATTGATAAAATCTTTTTTCATTATGTACTTCTTACTTTCTGATAATTTCACATGAAGAAAGTTATTTTCAGGTTCACACCATCATTTTCCAAGATGCTCAGCTGATGCCAAGAAATCACAGTCCTATCTTCCCTGTGTGTTTCACTTTCACACAACACATCCTGATCCACAATTTTCCTTTAAAACAAATGGGTTTTCTCATATGGATATTCTCCCATACAGTCAACTCTGTGGTGAAAGATACTGAAACAATCCTCAGTAGAGTTGCCTTGAGAGTTTCTAGGCCTTACTTCTATGAAAGAAAGCTTGAACACATGGTCAAAAAATGTCTGCATAAGTGCCCTTGTAATATGAAACATTAGCAGTTGTATTTATGAAGGATTTGTTGATGGAAACATCAAGATAACGATGTAATACACAAAAAGAATGGAAAGGTAGAACAGTGTTAAACACATAAAATAAGCTGCACTACAGTGGCTGAACTGGAACTTCTGAACTGATTGCATAACCACTTCTCAATTTAATCTTGTTATTATTATTCATTCTGAGATGCAATGTAAGTTTCAAACTCTCTATCAGAACAGTTTATGGCAATTTTAGAGCAGAATTTTAATCTGGCTACACTGGCTGAAGCCAGTAATAGGTAAACCAAGGAGCACAGAGAAATTATATGCCATCGTATTTGAAATACTCATGCAATCTGCTGAGAGCGTCATTTTATGTAGATGGAGCTTATTTCGTAGTTGTGATTAAAGAGGATATAATTGCCTCCTTTTACTCCTTTTCTGGTTAACCAGTGCTTCAAAGAAAAAGAGAGGTAGGCAGCTGGAGCAGAGGCAAAGGTAGTGTGGGAACAGGCTTTGAGGAAATGGGAAGGGAGGAAGTACTCAGGATAAACAGAGCAACCGCCTCAGTGATGTGAGTCTCAAAAACAGAGTATAAGAGTCCAGGTACGTTTGGAGGCAATTGCATGGAATAACAGAGAGAGATTTCTCCTAAGTAATAACCTTAGGGAAGAGAACATTTTTATCTTTGATAGCAAAAGCAAGGCAGGCTGCGGAGAAATTACATAAAGAAGAGGTTTGGGTTTTTCTTTTCTTTTCATGTGATTAATCCAAACTTTTCTCAGTTTCTGTCTGAATTCAGGGCAGCTCATTTGCCTCATTGCCTTCTCCACTTAAAATTGGGTTGTTTTTCTACTGCCTTTCGGTGGTGCATCTGTTCCTGAGTCAATTTTGAACATCAGCTACAGAAAGGGACATAACTGCCGAAGTGTCTGCATACCCAGTGATTTGAAGGAGGGGCCAGTGGAATTTCACCTGTTTTGCAGCAAAATCCCATCAGCAGTGGAAGAATCAGGTGATTCTGAAAGAGTTCTGCCATGTACCCTTTTCAGTTGAGAATTTTAGGAACTCTGGTTCTTAACCAGGCTGATAAAGCCAAAGGCCAAGTCAAACAGAGTATATGCTGGCTGTATATTGTGAATAAAAGGAAAAGGAGGTGTCAGGAGTAAAAATGGGGGGAAGGAAAAAAGCAGAAGAAAAAAACCTGAGATAATATTGGTTTAGTCTTTGCTCAGAGACTTCCTGATAAGAATTTTAACACAACATATATGAAGTCCAAGTTCCTGTTATTTGCACTGATAGCTAGAGGAAATATTTTGACTGACAAGAAGTCAGTTTATATTCTGACACACAGCTTTTCATTACTACAGTGTTATATAGGTTCAACATGAATCCCCAAGAGCAAATCCGTAGTATATCATAGCACGCTGTTCTTTTCACTCCTGATGGTAGAAATCCTAATTGAAATTTTGTTTATTTATGTAGATTTTTCTTTCTCTCACTCAAATCCCTAGCGATTTCATTGCAATATCTTTCTTTTTAATAACTATTTGACCTGCTCTGAGTCTCACCTAGTCCATGCTAATGCAAATACTCTGATAAATTTTATGGGGCCAAATAAAGGCAGAAAAGACACTTCAGTGTGTTTACAAAATTGTACTTTTGTTCAGCAAATTATTCAGTTCCAGTTATTAAAGATACTGGTTTTTTTTAACTGACAGATTGTTTGAGTGATGTAAGTGCAATGAGCTACATTTATTTCTAGTATAAATTCCATGATGAAATGGCTGAGAAATGAACATCATCAGGATATGGCTGGGATGTTGTTAGAGGTGAATCAACAGCTACAGAATTGACTTGACAAAAATTGTAGTGAGCCAGCAAGAGAAAGCTTTGGTTGTATAACAGGAAAGTAGATGCCCGCTTAGCCAGCAGGGCATAATAATGAGAGCTCTTTCTATCAAACCCTTCCCTCCCAGAAAAACAAACAAACAAACCAACAATACCACCAACAAAACAGTAATTACACTCTCTATTTCTACCAAAAGGGGAAACAACTTTTTCTAGCCAATCCACCAAGGCATCCTTGGACTCATATCCTTTTAGAAATGTGTTTGGAAGAACCACACCTGAAAAGAAACCTGCTTTGCCATCTCTCCAAGTGGAAGAAAGCTCCAGATATAAATGATGTACTCTGCATTATCAGAGTAAGAGTATTTGAGAATTTTTGCTATGGGTTACTGAGTCACTCAGAATATCCTGTCTTCTGAAGGCCAAAGAGAAGAGGGGCTGAACCCAAGTTGAGCCTCATGATTAATTGTTAAGCCAAAGGAATAAGCTGTCTGTTACACTTCTGATATCCCCAGAAGCAGCTGAAACATTTAAAAAAACAGTGGGTTGGTTTTCCTTTGGTTATTTTTCTGATAGAAGGAAATTAAAAATAAGATCTCACAAAAAAGCTTCTTCTCATACTGCAGTCTTCAATAAACAAGGGGTTGAAAGGCTTGGACAAAGACTGACATCTTTTGGTCTCTTGTAACCAGAAATGAAAAATAACTGTCTTATATTCATTTCATCATCATCCTGCTGCTATTATAATTAGTACATATTACCATACCCACACTTTAAGATACAAATCTAATAGTTATTAAACAAATCTTAAGTATTTCACAGGAGCAGATTACACTTTTTTATGGGTTATTGAGTTATTGGGATATGTATGAAATAGCAGTATTGGCAAATGTTGAAATAATAATGAAGGTCTTAATTACAGAACCTTTTCATTCCAGAAGAACACAGATACAAATTATTCAGTTGTATGTACACATGCATATAAATAGATGCAGACACTCATTTAACAGTATTTCTATACAGAAGTTTTTAAACAGGGCACAAAATTCTTAACACAGGAAGATAAAACCACACAGCTAGTGTGATGCTGAAGAACTGCATGAGAGTCAAATCATAATATTTTTAACTCAAAAAGAAATAAATTCTTTAAAAGTATGTCTCAATACACCAAATGGTTTTGAAAATCTTGCCCAACAGGTAGAGAAGGGAGCCTAGAGACAGACTAGTTAATTTCACTTCTCTGCTAATACAGGTAATTTCTGATTCTGCCAGGATAATGGACAATAAAGCAGTAAAACTGGGCTGCAATTATGTAGTATTTAAAGGAAAACTTCCTTTAAATTTTATTTAAAGTTTATGGAAAAATCACACTATTGTCACATTGGGGAGGAATTTGTTCATCTTTTTACAAAAACCCAGAATGTTCCAAAAATTCTGGATGTCTTTTAAAACTTGATCTTAGACTAGCTACCTTTCTTGCATCAGAAGGAGCCTTGGGAGTATCTATCTGTATTTAAAAGAATTTTAATTACACAGAGTAGCAAGATTTATAAACTCTGATTTTAGCAATTCATTTGCTATTATTTAGAATTTTAAAGCCTCACTAATAGTGTAAAATGTAATATTTTTAGATATCACAGTATTTAACTTGTGCACTTACTTTCAGTCAGATCTGTAAAGATAACTGAGGCAAAGTTCAGTTGCTATCTCTCGCTGCCTAAAATCCACAGAAAAAGGAAAGTAACATTGCCAGTGTTTTCTGACTTTAACTCAGTTGGGAGGCATCAGTGGTAAGTTTCAACTGCTGAGATGCATTTGATGAAAATCTTAAAAGCAATTGAGTAGTCTAAACTGTTGACTTTTATGAATTTGTATTGCGAATTACTCTTTGAAGACTCTTTACCTGGGAGGCTTTGAAATGCTATTGTTGTGCTAAGCTTCCTGTATTTGGAGAAAAAAAAAATTAACTTTTCAAAGATTCAGTGGTCTGGAAACCAGGAAGTTATTTAAAAGATTTTCTTCCAAGAGTACAACAACACCCTGAACCCATAATTATTGAAGACAGTCACTAATGCTTATCATCCAAATAAGAACAGGTCTATTAATTATTTTTTTTAAAACAGATAATCTGAGCCCTTTCATTTGTGGATTAGTTGGACATTGGTTTTCACAGAATTTTATGGATTATTTGATATTGCCTTTGAAATGTTGTCGTACACAGCAGTTATTTACTTCATTTTTTATTTATCCCTGTAGATTTTTTCACACAGTCATTAGGATCACAAAAGTAGCTTCATAGTGAGTTTATCCCTTCTGTTTGTAAGGCATTCCTTAGTGGAAAGATACATAATTTTTTGATTTTTAAACAAAAAGGGCCTGATCCTGCATGGTAATGAGCACTTTTAGCTTCCTTCAAAGCTAATAGGCAGCAAGTTTGTTCAGTATACTGCAAAAGATACACAGCAGGATGAAAATCTGGGCTCAGAGTGATTTAAAAAGACAGTATTTTTTTCTGAGTCCCATTCAAACTACATTTCTGTATAAGAAATTTATTTCAACATGACTGAAAGACAAATCAGGCATTCGTTTTCTTTCCTGGGGCATGTGAAACCATTGACTAACAAACTCAGAAGACACATTGTTTACTGCAGAAATGTGGCCACTGCAGTGCTAGCTCATTCAATCTACCTGGTAAGAAACTATGTTAATTATAGCACCATGTAAATTACAGCAAATAGATGTGGGAGATAAATCTCAATAGTATCACAAGCTTGCCTGAATTTGAAGAACTGCACTTGTTTTTAACATCTGAAATATGGATGTTGGAGACTTTTCCTTTGTTTCAGCATCTGGTACTAAGTTTCAAAAGAATACAGATGTTTCTTATTATGATTAGGGCTTATCATACAGTACTTCATAGCAATTTTTAACCATCAGTTTTGCATTATAGAAGGCTCATAGATTGCAAACAGCCATCTACAAGGTCAGACAACTAGCAGACAAGCCAAATATCATTCAAATCCAGGATGCAACTTTTTGCCATGAAACATTCATATGATACAAAATTAGGGGTGTCTCAGAAAAAAAAGAAAAAACGAATTTTTGCAACATACTTGTTTTAAAAAGTTATACTACCAAAAAGGGACTGTAACTATTCTGTAGGAAAAAAATGAAAATTGAGATTTATTTTCTTTACAGATAGTGTATATCTGTAAAAATGAAGGAAAGTTTTTGGTTAGTCGGAGCCTACCTGCATAACTGAGAAGCCTCTCAGCAGCCATAACACAAATCCATTCTCAGGTCAGTTGCTGAGTCAGCAGAGTAGAGCTAAAAATTGCTAACTCAAACATCAGAAGAACAGCTCCAGTTAATATCCAAGTTGAGAAATCTCTAATACTTTTATAATCTCTAATATTTTTCTAACTCACCTACAGAGGAAATGTGACATAACATACACCAAGAAGGACACAAGCCCACAAAGCAGAGGGAAATGAGTAGATATCCTTTCCCTTCTAATTGACAAGACCTAATGCCAGATGGCCTTGCCCTCTAAGCACCTCTTCAAACACATATGCGTAGTCTGGAAGGTGAGGAATAGACATTTTGTAGCATTACTACTGATTTCCAAATTTGTTGACGAGTGCAAACAAGGTTATCTGAGTTTCCCCTTCCTTTCCGCATCACCTATGTCCTCCTCAGCCTGCAAACCAAATGCCTCATGTTTTGCCTCTCAGAAGGGATATGTGCTTGGATTGGCTGACAAAAAATATGGGAAATCCATGACTGTTCTAGCTACTGTCTCACATAGTAATTGTCTTACCCGAAAGGGAAAGAAGTATGAACACTATATAGCACACAAAGACTTAGGCATTTAGGTAGGGTTTATCATATCTTTAAAATAAAAAGTAAAAATCCAGTCTTGAATCTGACAAGGTCTCTCAGCATCATGATCATTGGATGTCTGCACGCTTTAACTCCTGGATTCTCAGAGTCTCGTTGACCAGGAGTATTTCTGTATACACCATGTCATTACACTAAGCAAAGCAGATTAGCAGGAGAAAAAGTTGGAACAGACTAAACTGGAGACAGTCTAAAACCCATTCAAAACCCACCCACCAATCAGACAGAAATATATTCAGGCAACGCCACAAGAGTAATAGAAATAAAAAGAATGCTTTTTTCTTTTCCTGCACACAGCTGTGAAATACTGACTGACAAGGATCAACATTTCACTGGATGAAACGCTGGATACAGCAAACCCTGGAAGATGAAAATGACAGTGATAAGAGTGAAAATATGATTCAGGAAACTATTGAAAGACTATTGTTATTTTCCATTGAAGACAATTGCCCTTTGTTCATCAAATGTCAATCTAACTTGCTACAGCTTTCATAATAAGAACTCATGAGTAGGTGTAAATGAAAGAAGAGTCTCTTATTTAAATTTAAATCCTTTTGCAATTGCATGGTATATAAATTACAGATTATGTTGTATGCTGATAGAGATGGTAAAAATAGATCTGGCAGAGTCTAAGGGAACCTTTTTGAACTTTTCTAAGTGACATGCACCACTTCTGAATTTGGCCTTAAATATAGACATAGAGGCAAGCATAGAAAGGAAAATTTAACTGCTGGTAGAGAAACTTTGAATGTGTCTGTTAGGCAGTGCAGAAATGAACAGGCACAGCAAGGAAGATGATACATCCTCCCTTACATTCAGGGTCAAACAAGGATATCAGTAAAGACAGGCATTACACTTCCTGAGGAAAAGAAAGTTTCACAAAATTATTTAAGATTGAAAGGGGACTGTTAGAGGTAAAATGTCTCCAAATGACAGCAAGACCTTGTGAAATCCAACCCTGCTTAGTACCATTGGAGATGTAAAGCACAAGAATGAAGGTACCATGACACAGGAAACCTTTAAGTCTATAATGGTGACAAGGATTTTTTTATCAAAAAATCTTTGACAGATATATAAGCTTGTAAGTCTTTGGGGACATAACATATGGCCTAGCCTTTTAAACATCTTTGTTTCTTAACTGAGAAAACAAGCATTTTAGAACTGAAGCTGCAAACTTCAGCAGGTCTGCTAATAATAGTATATTGAACTTGTGTGGAAGTTTAATACTCTGGCCTTTCTTCACCTACTGTAGATGATATATGCTGTGCTGGAGGATAACATTTTTTATATTGTCACAATCATCAAAACTGCAACTGACAAGAAGAAACTAGAGGGTGGGCTAAATGAAAAGGATATGCATCATCCTGGCTCTGAAAGAAACATTACACATTCATGTAATAGAATACCTATATTGAAAGTTAAATGCTACAAAATAACAGAAAATAATATACAGCATCCTGGCCATGCGCAAGGATGACAGAATGATAAAGCACCTAAGGATCAATCCATAAGGTTATTTAGGTGTCAAGCTACCTATATTCATTCATTTCAATGGAAAGTAAGATACTAAATAGAATTTAAATAACTAGAAGTCAGTGTGGATGCAAGACATTTCATTTTATTTTATTTTTTCTTTTGATCATGCCTTTTAAATGGCAACTAAATAAGCAGATGATGTTTTCCACTAACCATGCTCAGCAGTAGAAATATGTTTCAAAATATAGGTTCAGGACTACAGATGCAAATATATACATAGCATGAGCAGCATGTAATTGTCAATAAGAGGGAAGGATGGGGACAGAAAAAAAAGCCAGATATGCAGCAGCCAATAAACCTGTGCAACAGTTTTCAAGGCAAAATCTTTTTTATAAGCTTTTTTAGATTTAAAAGTCTTGTCTGCACAACAAATTCTGTAGGCATTTGTGTGAAGCTCACAGTCAATATAAACAATTTTTTTTTTGTATCCCATTCCAAAATTCAGAAGGGAGGAAGCACACAACTGCATAACTAAAGATGTTTTTCCTATCCTTTCTGAGATAAACAAAATTTATAGGTAAGGTAAGTGTATCCTTTTGACAGAGAGCAACATCTGTATTAGAAACACTCCTGTTACTTTGTTAAATTTGTTTGGATAAAAATCTTCTCATGACCCTTAAATCAGAAATGCTAACACTATTGATGGCATTCAAAAAGCCCTTTTGTAAAGTACAGGCACACTGCAAGTCTGAAATAACTGAGAAAAAAAAAAAAAAAAAAGAAGCCTTATAACGCTCTATTAAATACATCCTGACTCAAATAGAGATGATGGGGACAGAAAGAAAAGTTAAGCAACCCACCACAGTCTTGACCTTAAGCCAATGACAAGACTTGCACTCCAAATCTGTTTTGGCAAAGTACGTTTCATAGCTGCATGAAGAAGCTATGGGACACAGTGATTTATAATTCTCACTCAGAACAAATGAAAGCCCAACATTTTCACACTTGAGTAAAATTGGGCCCAGACAACAGGGAACCAAAAACTCATTTGGATACATGTGGTGTTTTAAAACACATCACCAGGATCTTAAAATCGAAACAGTACCTAGTGGCAGGCAGCACTGAGATCGCAGCACAGAGATGTATTATGACTGGCTATTGTGCATGTTTAAAATCTCAGTGGTTGCATTATTGTACAAGTTCTTGTTTTGTGAAAAGAGGGCTGAGTGAGACCTTCAAGCAGGGAATTACAGTAATCCAGACAAGATGTCACAGAAGCATGAATTTATGTTTAAGTATCTCTATGTGACAATGCTCTCAAACTTGTTATATTTCTAGGTTGATAATAGGAGTTTTGTTCCCCCTGAAGGCACATGATCCCCAAAGAAAAGCCCTCAATTAAAGTTTACCTCTACATTTTGCACAGATGAAGACCAAGCAGTATTTATGTGCTGTACAGTGAAGGAAAAAATCTTCAGACACAATGTTAACAGCATTATTAAGCACAGTGGTCTCATCTTTTTCATGTTTAAAGCAATTTTGGGGCAGTCAGAACTACACTTCATAAGAAATAGGGATCAGATGCTCCTATTGAGTCTGTAGCAAAATAATCTAAGTCTTCTTTCCAACAGCTGTGCAAGCTTTTTACTTCTGCTCTTCTCATCATCCCCTGGATCTTATTATCCTCTTTTGTCTACAATGCTTAATCAGAGACACAGCAGTTTAAACTGCTATATGACCTGAGAGATGACTTCTTTATCACCTCTGCACTTTCATAACATAAGTAAGTGACAGATAAATTGTATAAGAAAGCCTAGACTATGACCCGAGCTAATAATTTTTGTGGGCTAAGTCCTGGCATTACAAGTCTTGCACAGCACTTATTCAGGCAAAACCCACACAGGAGTGAGTAAGAGCTTTATGAGAGTCAAGTCTGAATAAAAGCAGAGTAAGGACCTAAAGATTTTGCCCTTTTTTACCTTCTACTTAAAATTTCTTGCAAGCATATTGGGTCACATTTTCAAAAGGATTCAGAAGACTAAAAGTCCTCTCCATGTTATTTTATAAAACACTACAGAATCACAGAATCACAGAATCACAGAATAACCAGGTTGGAAGAGACCCACTGGATCGTCGAGTCCAGCCATTCCTACCAATCCCTAAATCATGCTCGTAAGCACCTCATCTACTCTCACCTTAAACACCTCCAGGGACGGTGACTCAACCACCTCCCTTGGCAGACCGTTCCAATGCCTAACCACCCTCTCCATGAAGAACTTTTTCCTAATCTCAAGCCTAAATCTCCCCTGGCGGAGCTTGAGGCCATTCCCTCTCATCCTGTCCCCTGTCACTTGGGAGAAGAGGTCAGCTCCCTCCTCTCCACAACCTCCCTTCAGGTAGTTGTAGAGAGTAATAAGGTCTCCCCTCAGCCTCCTCTTCTCCAGGCTAAACAACCCCAGCTCTCTCAGCCACTCCTCGTAAGATTTGTTCTCCAGCCCCTTCAGCAGCTTGGTTGCTCTTCTCTGGACTCGCTCCAGAGCCACAACATCCCTCTTGTGGTGAGGGGCCCAGAACTGAACACAGTACTCGAGGTGCAGTCTCACCAGTGCTGAGTACAGGGGGAGAATAACCTCCCTGGACCTGCTGGTCACGCCGTTCCTGATACAAGTCAAGATGCCATTGGCCTTCTTGGCCACCTGGGCACACTGCTGGCTCATGTTCAGTCGGCTGTCAACCAACACCCCCAGGTCCTTCTCCTCCTGGCAGCTTTCCAGCCAGGTTTCTCCTAGTTTGTACCTCTGCTTAGGGTTGTTGTGCCCCAAGTGCAGGACCCGGCATTTGGCCTTGTTAAACCTCATGCCATTGGTCTCTGCCCAGCGGTCCAGCCTATTCAGGTCCCTTTGCAGAGGCAGTTCCATACCTACATTATTGAGGTATTTTCCAACTATTTTCCAAATAAATCCAATATGCTACATAATAGCAGTTCAAGTTTGCCAGTAAAATAATAAAAAACTTTTCCTTCACAAATTACTTTGGCTAGAAGGGGTAGGGCTAATACTGAAATGCCTGTAATACATCTTCTTATTTTATAGGGTCAATGCTTTGCAAATAAGCTTGGTGGTGCTTACAGTATCAAAAAACTCCATATTTTCAGAACTACAGTCACCACTCAACAGGCTTCATGCAAAGCAAAAAGAAGGCACACATTTTTCATTTCTTTTCATCAAACTACCCCAGGAAAAAGGGTTGAGGGTGCCTCAGCCCCAGTGTCCGGACATGAAACTCAAAGGCAGTATTTGGGAGCAGCTCTCTGGATCACCTTTCAGACTAAGGGGGGTTGCTGTGTAGAGGTGGGATACATGATGCGATGAAGAGTAGAAAGGTTTGGAAAGCAGTTTTGCAGTAAAAGACTTGGTTCCAGTGGGCAGTGAGCTGAACATCACCAGAAATGTGCCCTTGCAGCAAAGGCAGCTAACAGGACATGCTGGTATATGGTATGGGGAGTGCTGCCAGGAGGTCAAGGAAGGTGATTCTTCCCCTCTACTCAGGTATTGGGTAGGTCACACCTGGAGTAAAATGTCCATTTCTGGGCTGCCCAGCACAAGAGAGACATGAAACTACTGGAGAGAGTCCTGTGAAGGGCCATAAAGATGAGTAAAGACTGGAGCATGAGGAACGGCTAAGAAAGCTGGAGCTGTTCGGCCTGGAGAAGGTTTAGTGAAATCTCATTGATGAATATAAAATCTTGAAGGGAGGGTATAAAGAAGACAGAGCCAGTCCCTTTTCAGTGGTGCTAAGTAACAGTACAACAGGCAATGAGCACAAATTGAAACACACACAGTTCCCTCTGAGCAGCAGGAAACACTTTTCTGCTCTGAGGGATCGAGCACTGGCACAAGTTGTGCACAGAGAAGTTGTGGAATGTGCACCCCTGGAGATATTTAAAAGCCATTAGGACATGGTCCTGGTCTACTAGCTCTAGGTGGCCCTGCTCAAGCAAGGGAGTTGACCAGATGACTTCCAAATGTCCCTTTTGTATATATAGATAGATAAAGATGGAAAGGTATCACATATTTTAATAAGCTAATACGTATAAGGATTTTCACTGGTTATCTCCAAACACACACTGCCTATAGCAACTCTGACAATACAAAAAGGCAGTTCAGATTTGTAACAAAGAGTTGAAGAGTTTTGCAGAGCTTTTACAGGTGACTGGCCATGATTTTTTGTTTTCCAGTACTTAACAGGGAAATGTTCTTGGTTTAAAACTTTTATCCTGGCAATAAACAACATATATTGTTCTTAAACTTCTGCTGCATTATGTTGCTACTGCACATCCTTATTGGAACAGAATGGCAAAGAAATGATTTAGCAGGTTGGATCCCACTATCCTCAGCTGCCACCTGCAATTGCAAAAGACTTCTGATACTCAGGTGAATTGTTACTTTTAATATGGATGACAAAAATGAAACATAGAAGAGAGTACAAATTATCCTGAATTGCAGCATATATTTTAACAACAGCCAGTAGTCTGGTTCCTTGACAAAACAAATCACGAGCATCAGAAACTTAAAGGTGTATAATAGGCCCAGTCCAAAAATAAATATCCCAAATAATTATTGTCCACTTGACAATTACAGCAAGGGTGCAGCCTATCAAAGGAACAGAAGGGTAATTGAGACAATTTGACAGAAAGTGCTCAGGACAAAAGAGTGCTGGGTCAGACAGATGAAATTATCAGTGTTATAAAGCACCTCAGCAGCAAAAGCTTCTAAATATAAACGTTGCCCATTGCCCTAGAATAAAAACTATATGCAGCTTAAAAGACAACAAATTAAGCAGTCAAGTCACATAATGAAATTTGAGAAAGCAAAAGGTTGCCTATAGAGAACAGGGCAGACAGTTAGCTGCATATGAGGTCATTCTGAAAAACATCGAAGATTGAATTTGCCCAATAGAAAGTATTTAATTAATTCACAAGGAAAATGAGAAAATAGAACATCTTGGCTCTATATAATATAGTACTTGTACTTTAATATCTCATATTTTACATCTACAAAAGGAAGATTTAATATTGAATTGATGAAATCCTGCAGGCAGCTATCCATTGCATGCATAGTGAACCTTAAAACAGGAATTGCAAGTGATCCTGCTGATGGTTTCCACCTCCACATTGTCTTCTTTTGGCCCTACAGTGTTCTGTTGCAGGTCACCAGACAGGGACGCCAGCTATCATCAGCTCCATTGGGTTCATGTTCCTACTACCTCCAGCCCACGTCTCTGAGACTCCTCTGGGCACTTGCTGAAGCGTCAGTGCTGTGAGAAGAGAGAAAAACCAAAGAACTCATAGACCGAGCTATCCACATTCTTCTTCTGTTCTGAACATCAGTGCTTAGAGCTTTGATACAACCAGAGTAGATATACTTCAGAAAACTCATTCTAATAAGAGTATTTCTAATTCCTGCCTGTACTCAAGCTTTTCTCACTGACTGAAATTAACTCTTCCCACTGAGGTGACTTACCTACACATGCTTCTTTTAGGATCACACTTCATTCTGATGCTTCAGGTGTAAGTACTAGAGCTGATGAGGTCTACTAATTCACCTGAGTTACCTCTAAGTACCTTACGTGACTTCTGAGGACTTTGCAATATACTACAACCTCATGAACTTTCTACTGAAGGTGTACATAGAGTATGAATTCTTATAAGAATAAAATAAAAATGTAGGACTATGAATTACTCAATGTTTCTTTATTGCAATCCAGTGTAAAATATTTACCCAGTGCAGTTATTTCTGATTAGTACCGCTCTGCTGTAAATTGGCTACAAATTATATACTACATTGCCACCTAGTGAATAAATATGTAAATTCAAGTACAATAAAATAATGGCGTGTACAGGAGTATTTCAAGTATCCTGAAAATTATCTCTGGCTCTGTTATGATAGTTATGAGGTGTGTAAGCAGGTATGTGTAAGCAAGTTTGCAGATGACACCAAGCTGAGTGGTGCAGTTGCCACACCAGAAGGACGGGGTGTCAGAGAGAGGGACCTGGACAGGCTGGAGAAGTGGGGCTGTGAAAACCTCATTAGGTTCGACAAGGCCAAGTGCAAAGTCCTACACCTGAGCCGGGGCAGTCCCTGATTTCAGTACACGATGGGGGATGACATGATTGAGAGCTGCCCTGCACAGAAGGACCTGGGGGTTGGAACTAGATGATCTTTAAGGTCACTACCAACCCTAACTATTCTATAATTCTATGATGCACTGAACATCTTAACCTTTGTGCCTGTGTGCATGTATGTTGTCCCACATAATCATAATGCACATATGCATAATTATGGGTTTATTTGCAATATATTCACTTTGACAGATGGTAAGTTTTGCCCTATAAAATATAGATGCTTTCACCAATGTGAAGGAAGAACAGAAACTTTTCTGTGGTACTGTCTGTTATGCTTGTTAGCAAGCCACTATGCCTAGGGCACATCAAATCTGATTTGTTAAGAGTGATGAGGCAGTACAAATTCTGTTTGGATAAAAATGTTGCATTCATCAGACTGTGCTGGTTTATTTGGACTTTGCTGCCAACAAGGTGAACTACCAGAAGACTCACCATGTTTTCTAAGTTAGGCTGTGGTACTAAAAGATCTGTGGTGGAGCCCCTGGTCTGACAAATTGCAATTGATATATTGACAACCACCATATGAGCTTTTATGTTATACTCAAGGCACTTTAAGGAATGACACGGCAATGCCAGACAAGAGTAGACAAGATGAAAATATGCTGATCAGAGATTACAAAGGCATAAGGCAGTGCTGTACGGAAGTCTTTTGAATGTACTCAATCACCCTAACTGTCAACAGAGTTTCAGATGACATCTTTCTCACTGCCATTCTCCACCCAGCAGGCAAGGTCAAGACCTGAGAAATTTAAGGACCAGTTTGTCATTATTTTCTCCCGCAGGAAACATCCAGTTCCTAAGAAAAAGATGACAAAATTAATTACATGACAAAGACTGTCTGTTTGGAAAACTCTGGATCCTTACAGGGAGAGACTAATTTAATGCTGTCGCTGTTGGCATTTTCTGTGAGCGTGTCTATATAGAAAGATATATCCATACAAAATTACAATCCCTAATAAACATGAAACAAGTGTAAATTATTCATGGCATATATGTCAGCCCAGATATTTTTTTCTATTACTGTTGAGTTTTAATCAGGGTTTCACATTTTTGGACCAGTAAAAAGTAAAGCATGCTTCACTAGCAGCTGGAAATGGACTAAGTCCCTTGCAAAGGCATCCTTCATTTTAAGTAGATATATACAGGGTGCAATGAAGAGTTAACCTGTAATTTATGATTTTTTTTTTTGCTTCAAAGTCTGTTTGCTTGCATGCATATATATTTGCATTACATTTACATCTCTACTGCCCTCTAGAAACATAGTGGACAATAGAGACAAACACAGCTGATCCAGATGTGCATCTAATTGCTATATCATTTGCTGACCAAAGGTCATTCCTAGTGGTGGACTTCCTAAGCTGGGTTCATTCTTATTAGTATAAAATAACTAGAATGCCCTCAGATATATACAGTGTATAGAACCAGATGTAACTTAACGTTTCACAAGTTAAGCAATGAAATCTGCACCTTGAAAGCACACATGCCTATTTTACAAAGTTCAGTGGAGAAGTAGTTCTATTCCCTAGAAAACCAGTCTCATCTGGTTTTCAAGGGAATTTTAATATATCTTTTAGATATATTTTTCAGCTTCTGGATATTATGTTTATTACATGGATTGATTTGTAATCTGTTTTCCTTCTTGACCAAAACCATTTTTATGAGTGAGATACTGAAATAACACACTTTTTCATCTGTTAGTTCTTAGAGACTATAGGTAGAATCATAATTTTGTACTGTCTGTAGCCAAGCAGGAGTCTGTATTTGCTGCTTCAAAGCCACATATGTGCCAACTTAATGAATGCAAGCAGAGGTATTGTTTCTAACGAATGCTTGTACAGTTCTAGGAGTAAATACTAGTCAAACACAACACCTTTCACAGAATCATAGAATCACCAGGTTGGAAGAGACCCACTGGATCATCGAGTCCAACCATTCCCACCAATCTCTGAACCATGCCCCTCAGTATAAATTTGACAAAAAAATATCAAACTTCTAGAACTACGGACTTACTCATTTTACATTATCTGATCTACTTAATAGCTGATTAATATTCTAGATTTTATTTAAAAACACTGAACAGACTTAGTTTCCAAGTATGTCTTTTTACCTACTTATGTAGAAATGTAAGTGCCACAGACCATATGAAAGAACAGCAGTACACACATCATTGTGGGGAAATTATAGAAAAAAATCAGTGATATAAATAATTACTGTTTAACTTTGAATACAAACATCACAAGAAAGAAAGCTTAGACTGCTGAGGTGATAAACATTGTAAACTACATTAACACCAGACAAGATGAATTCTTTGCCTGAGGGAGTACCTGAAAGAATGGCCTGTCACTGCTGTACATCGATGGAGCCATTTTTAATAAAAAATTGGATGGCATTTTTGGTATTAGAAAATAACACAGTCCCTGATTCTGTACATTTTTTTTTGCATATTGTAAACACAACTCATACATTGGATGGGAAATCATACACTATTAGAATGCATGTTTGATCAGCGCAAACTCTGATAAGAGCAATGAATAAAACATAATATCCAATTTTAGAAACTGAGTTAGAGAAAAGTAGTGGCACTGTCCAAACTATCATGTACTTGAAATATCATATGATACTCCCTCTAAATATAAAATTTTAAATATAAACTATGTCTTTTTCACTCTCTGCCTTTAGTAAGTCTGCTTACAGGGGAGTCAGATATCATAAATTAGTCCTACTATGTGAAGCAACATAAATGTGCAAGTCCTGGGCATTTCCTGATAAGTGAATTGTCAGTACAAGGGTTAATCCAAGCAGCAGTACACCATGTATTAGTCTTAAAAGAGATGACACCCATGTATTTGTATTACTTGTGATTATGAGTTTGAATCTTCAGCTCAAATACAGTCAGCTAGAGCCAGGTACCATATGGTATCCATACTATAGTTCAACAGATATCACTCAAGCTACTCAGCTATGCTTAATGTATATGAACGTGAAGAATACATGGTAGAATATATAATACATCAAATATGTTTGTATAAATAGCGGGGAAAGTGCTAACACAGTTCCTCTCAATAAGAAATGTGTAGTGTTTACGTGTATATATATTACAAGTGAAAATTCTGGCAGATTCTCTTTACATCCACATCCAAAAAGCATTATTTCTATTTAGAAGCTTGATCATTTTTATCAAGTTGCAACAAAGGTATCTGTTACCAGTGTAGCTCAAAAAATTAACAACTGTTTGGATGGAGGTCTGTACAGTAACACCATAGTTCCAAAATAACATTATCTAGCTTTTCATCAAGCATTACAGCTCCTTTAAATAAAGCCTAAATTATATTACTGCTACAGTGATTGACAAGATTTTAAAATTTAAAGTTTTGTAGCAAATTTAAATTTTCTTCTAAATAAAGAGTAGTAAGAAGGCTGTTGGGAAAATAAACAGACAATAAAGACACTGTACGTGACTAATTTTAGCAATTTTAGCCCAGTGATGTTTCTGTTTAATATTTTATAAACTGGTTTTGTGAAAAAGTATATATGAATCTTTTTTATGAAAGACTTAAATTTTAGAATCACATTGAAAGAAGAGGCATTGCTTTTGTAGCATAAATATGAATACAGATTGTGAATAAACAATAGCTAAATTGACCTTTCAGAGTCTTACTGCTGTGGATGGTCCCATTGGATCATTGGAGAGGTATTTGGTAAATAACTACTCCCTCTTAAACAAAACTAGTTCACCTACAAGGCAGTTGCCTGGAGCCCTGTTACATGCAGAGACACAGCTGGCTAATTTAGGTGGCCATTTGGAAATAAATGCACACATATCTAACCTCCTTACCTGGGGCTCCCTTAATCGGTAAAAACACGAACCTATGGAGAAGAAAACATAGGAAGATATATATTTTATTGAGATTTATCTAGCATATGTGATGAGTCTAACTCATAAAATCTTTCCAAAAGTGAATATCAAAGATGACAGCAAATGCATAAAACAACTCCTTTTTTTCTAGAATTTGAGAAACACTTCTATAGAATGAAAATACACAAAATTTGAAGCAAAATTCTACTGTTGCTTCAATCTCTACAGTCTCCTTTGCATTCTGTAGTGCTGGACTAGTGTGACCAGGAAAGACTGAGATTATTACACTCAAATAATCAGACTAAATCTTTGCAAAGTAAGTAAATTCAGACTCACACCTGCTACTTAGCTGCTGGCTTGCCCTCTTGTCTCTGGACATCTTAACCTATGATTAAATCAGTATAGAAGGTCAATTTCTGGAACAAAAACAAACCTGAAAATGTAGTGGTAGCTCATAACTTCGTACTTCTGTGCTTTTTATCTCAGCCATTTAAACTTAAAATACAGTTGGTAAAATGCAGTCAAAAGGGGTTTTGTTTGAGATTCTAGTTTGTCATTCTGAAGCCAAAAAGATGTATTTCCCACTTAATAACCCCTGTGGTTAGTCTCAGAGTCCAGCAGAACTTGTAAAGGACAGTAATTGAATGGTGGGTACATCACTGAAACAGACTCTCAAAATGACTTTGACCTGGTTTGTACATTTCTTCAGTGGTTTAGAAACACTGCAGAGCTGTGGATACATCCAGTTCAGATATCATGGAGTAGGAACAAGCTCTTTACCACTTCTCATCGCTATTCTTAAAACCTGTCTTCAAAGTTTTTCAGCCACCTCTACACTGAACATTAGGAGGCTGTGATACATCAGCAAGCTTTACATGGATAAACTTGAGCACGAGACACAGCCAGCATAAAAGAAGGGTTTTGGTTTGCACAGCCTAACTACATATGGAAAAACACAAAATGGCATTCATCTGTCCTAACAAAGACTACAGAGAAAACAACTTTAGCAGAGTACTACGCACAGGTATCACACAATTTTCTTTTCAAAGTCAGGGCTTACATATTGTAAATTACCTCCCAAAGCCATTATTTGAGGTATTCTAACCATTAAAACATCACAGTGTTGCATGTGTCCATACACTGTGGGAACATTTTACAGAGAAGAAGGCCTTGAAACAGACAACTGAAAGATAAACGAAGTCCAGTTTGGTAAGGAGAAAAAACAGCCTTCTGATAAGCAGCTGGAAGGAATACAAGAGCTAGTTCAGTGGGAATGACTACCAGCTGAAAGAAAAACAATTAAAGAGAACTATCAACACAGTTAATTTTAGTGTAACTTGGTTTCTTAGCATGTGCAGTAGTTTAGCCAATAATATGTTAGTATTATGGACAGTTTATGGACAGTTACCTTTAACCAATAATACACTGTAGATACCTTCGTGGGCACCCAGTTATGTAACCAAAAAGGGATTATAAAGAAACAGCTAAGCTCAATAAATTGAACACTCACTGATCATATTGATCTCTGCGTTTGATTCCGTGATGCTCCCATCAACACATACACCCTCTAGTCTTAGATAATCATAACTCAGTGAGGATCCTGATTAATTGGTAGGCATACCCAAACTACATGAAATAGCTCTAGACACTGCAAATTGCCATATATCTCAAATAATAGTTATATAACACAAGTCTGTCTACCTTCCTTTCAACACTGAAAACTTTAAGTATGCTCATTTAACAATGGCAAGGTAACTTTCAGACATGGGGAAGCAAATAGTAACTTGCTGTATTTGTGCAACAACTTTATTATTGCTATGGATCACATTTACGAAGACATCGTAAGTTACAAGGAGTTGTAATAAAAATGCAGTTCCAACACTGGAAAGTGGACTATTACATGTTCCATATGACAACTTTATTACTGCAGTGGACCTGTATAGCATTTACAAGTAGGAAATATATTACACACAACTTGTTTTGAGACAGAATGCTACAACAGGCCAAAATAACACTGTAAGAACACACTATTATATGACAAGTAAGAATTATTTTGACTCTACAAAGTAACAAAGCCTGCTACTATAACTTAGAAATCTGATATAGAAAAGTAGTAACAAAAGCAAATTTAGCAATGGAAACATGACTATGTTATTGTTGCTATTGATAGCTGCTTGGTTATTACAATTAGCATCTGTAATTTTTCTCATTATAAATATTAATGCTTCTCAATGTATTATCAAGGAGTGCTAAGCTAGGACACACTGATGCTTAACGCTGTATGAACTTAAAATGAAATTACAACCCTCACCCAAATGACTTTATTGTACAAGTAAAACAGAACACAGAACACATGGAAAAGGATAGTTGGAGAAGACAAGAAAACGTGTGAACATTAGAGGTCTGGATAATTGGATGCTTAAAACATTACACAATTTTACCTCACACCAATGCTGTGTTTTATGGAGGATTCAGGTGAGGATAACTAAGTAGCTTTGAAAATGTTTATGCTTTTTTCAAACCGTAAGGGTCTTTCTCTGAAGATTTAAGAGGTAGATTATGGGGACATTCACCAGTAATACATCTTTTCATTCTTTTCAATGTCATTCAGTGAATGAGTGAACACATATATTGTAAGAAGTCATGAAAGAGATTGTCAGAATAAAAATAAGAAGAGTTTTAAAAACTGAGCTTCCACAAACTTACTCAAACCAGAAAACCACAATATAGGGTGATTTTAAAATGTTTGTTTTTTTTTTTTAATTAGAAGCATGATGGATTCAAAAGCCAAAGTATACAAAAAACTCATACTTAAGTAAGTATCCATAGTAAATGTTAATCAGTTGATTATTTTTATTAAGAAAATTATTCTCAGATTTGCTTTACATTGTTTGTGTGTGTTAATATTAGAAAGTGTAAATAAAATCAAGGTAAAATGTAAACAAATTACAGCTATAACTACAATAATTATATTTCAAAGCATACTTGTGGAAAATTTGAGGCAGTGAAACGGAGCTAGTTGTGCGTTTTTTAACAGCTGGTGCCAGATAAGGTCACATAGATATAATTGAGGTCAGAATTTGGCCACTGTAGGAATAGACACTCAGGAAAAGGGGTGAATTTCCTCCTGCATTTTTCATTAATTACTCAATGCCATTCATAGTGCTGTCTTTTGTAGATCCTCTCAGTAATCCCTTGTCCATACAAGTCTTTCTCTAGACCTTCAATATTGTGCATTTAAAGAAAAATTCTGTTTGTGAAAACACTGATTTGCTTTTTAGCTGCAGAGATAAAACTCTATCAGTATCACCATTTATCTCAGGTGCAGTCTCTAAGATAACAGTAAGTATTGAGGGACAAACAGATTGACATGCATTTTTACTGCTGATGTAAGAAGAACTGATATAAAAGAACATCTAATTTTCATTAAATACAAGCAAGTTTTAAATTCAAAGAACAATTTTAAAGTACTTTATATCAGAGACAGAAGGCAAATCAAGAACCCAGACGGATGTAGCAGAAGTGACTTGCAGAGTTGTTTTGTACAGAAACTGCTTAAATTCTCCCTAGCTTTCAGCATGTAAAAACAGAGTTTTATTGACCTTGCCATTGATTTTACACACTGTATCTGAAAGCAGTGCTTGCTTTGTGAGTTTTTTTCATACTTAGCATGAAAATATAAGAAATTAAATAATATTGAATACAGTAAACCATGGATTTATCATTGTACTTATTTCTAGCAGGAAGTCATGAGAGTTAGACTTTGATTCTATGATCTTTAAGGTCCCTTCCTGTGGTCAACGGGAGAATTGCGACACACCACACAATTAAGCGTGATTAGCAAGACTCAACTTTATTCAACATACACCTATCTTTTATAGACCTTATAATGAGGCTCATACATATTGCAAAAAGCAAGCTCACTATTGGTTACATCTGTAAGTGTCATCTCCTTCCAGGAGAGGTTTATCTATTTGCCAAGTTTCGCATAGCAATTAACTAGAGCTTTGTTCTTTTCACATAATTTATTACCAGGCTCAAGGTCCAACTGTTCTTTTCTCACGCTGATACAGTAACCACCTGTTCAGGCTTTATCTCGCTCTTGTATAAACAGTTGAACTGTGTCAGTGTGACCCTTCTCCTCAAGCCAAAAGGCAGCAATATTCTCCACACCTTCCAACCCAAACCATTCAATGATTCTTTGATTCTACGATCTTTAGGGTCCCTTCCAACCCAAACCATTCAATGATTCTTTGATTCTACGATCTTTAGGGTCCCTTCCAACCCAAACCATTCAATGATTCAATGATTCTGTGATCTTTAAGGTCCCTTCCAAGTCAACCTATTCTATGATTCTCTGATTCCATGATTCTATGACCTTTATGATCCCTCCCAACTCAAACCATTCAATGATTCTTCAATTCTATGACCTTTATAGTCCCTTCCAACCCAAACCATTCCATGATTCTTTGATTCAATGATCTTCAGGAGGACAAGGACCTGGGGGTGTTGGTTGACAGCCGACTGAACATGAGCCAGCAGTGTGCCCAGGTGGCCAAGAAGGCCAATGGCATCTTGGCTTGTGTCCGAAACGGCGTGACCAGCAGGTCCAGGGAGATTCTTCTCCCCCTGTACTCGGCACTGGTGAGACCGCACCTCGAATCCTGTGTTCAGTTTTGGGCCCCTCACCACAAGAAGGATGTTGTGGCTCTGGAGTGAGTCCAGAGAAGAGCAATGAAGCTGGTGAAGGGGCTGGAGAACAGGCCTTATGAGGAGCGGCTGAGAGAGCTGGGGTTGTTTAGCCTGGAGAAGAGGAGGCTGAGGGGAGACCTTATTGCTCTCTATAACTAACTGAAAGGAGGTTGTGGAGAGGAGAGAGCTGGCCTCTTCTCCCAAGTGACAGGGGACAGGACGAGAGGGAATGGCCACAAGCTCCGCCAGGGGAGGTTTAGGCTGGACATTAGGAAATTTTTTTTCACAGAAAGGGTCATTGGGCACTTGAAGAGGCTGCCCAGGGAGGTGGTTGATTCACCTTCCCTGGAGGTGTTTAAGGCATGGGTGGACAAGGTGCTGAGGGGCATGGTTTAGTGTTTGATAGGAACGCTTGGACTTGATGATCCGATGGGTCTTTTCCAACCTGGTTATTCTATGATTCTATGATTCATAGTCCCCTCCAACCCAAACCATTCTATGAGTCTATGGTTCCATGACCTTTATAGTCCCGTCCAACCCAAACCATTCGATGATTACTTGATTCTACCATCGTTAAGGGCCCGTGCAGCAGCCCCCCCGCCAACTGCAGCAGCGCTCCCCGCACCGCGCTCCCTCTGACCTTCCCGGAGGGGGCGAGGGGAGGGCCCAGGCCGCGCCTCCCCCGGCTGTTCCACACACCCCACACCCACCCATTTCCGCGCATGCGCAGCTGCGCCGCGGGTGGGGCCGACGATGGCGGCTGGCAGGGCCTGCTGGTGGCTGGTGGTGGTTCCCTCCCTGCTCGGCGTGTCGCAGCCGTCTGGCGCCGCCTCAGCCGCCGCCCTGCCCGTAGTCATCAACACGTGGGCGTTTAGGACGGCCGCGGAGACAGGTGCCCCCCGCGGGGGGCCGGGCCGTGCGCTCGGTGCTGAGGACCCGGCGGAGGGGCGGGGGAGGGTCTCTGGCTCGAAAACCGAGTTTAAAGCTTCGGTTCTGGGGGCCGAGCTCCCCGCAGGGCTCCCAGCGAGCCCTGGTACCGCCGGGGGCGCTCCCCGGCGTTCCTGCCCGCATGGACGGAGCGCGGAGGATCGGGGACCCTCCTGTTCCCAGCCGGTTAGCGCTGATTGGGCTGTCGCTGAGCCCTAGGAGCTTGCGAGCGGGTGGTTTTAACTTCAAAAGCCGGGGAAAAAAATGCGTTTGGAAAGAAAAAGAGGGAGTTCTGAGCTGTGGGAAAGGTGGATTAAAAGCATACTTTCACTGATAACGTCATTTACACTCTTATGGCTCTTCACAGTGGTGATTTGTTTTTAATTTTGCCTTTCTGAGATTCATTCCTGTCCCCAAAGTTTTAAATAGTTCTGAATATGATATTTGAGCTTTTGTGTTTTCTGATGCGTTATGGACAGTCAAAGCAGGTTTTGCTGTGGCAACATAAATTTAGTTGTGAGTACTTACTAAAACACAGGCTATACATAAACTTAGTTGTGGATAGTTATTAAAAGGCTCATAGGCTGTTTTAGCATAGTTAAGTCATCAATAACTTGTTATTGGAGAAGCTTCCCTACTGTAATGGGTTACTTCTAAAGCCTTGTATTGTTTGGAAGTGAAATACAGTCGTGCAAGGCCCTTGGTTTACAGCTTTTTGAAAGCTTGTGCTAAGGCTACTCACAGTAGTCAAGGTAATTAGGAATTGAAGCACTGCTCCTTACAGTGAACTTTGTAGTAAGGACAAGCATATGTTGAGTAGGAA
This sequence comes from Clamator glandarius, assembly GCA_033459285.1. NCBI lineage: Eukaryota > Metazoa > Chordata > Aves > Cuculiformes > Cuculidae > Clamator > Clamator glandarius. Next base: position 634,885 of record JAUNZM010000133.1, read on the forward strand.
GCTAGGTATTAAGTTTTTTTTTCCTTGGTGCAGGTGGTTTCATGCAGTTGCATGCAGCATTTGCGAAGGTGAGGCTTGGCAAGAGAGTGTAATAACTTCTGCTGAAAAGAGCTGGGTTGTGTGCTTCTGCCTCCTCCCATGTACTAGGCAAATGCTGGAGCACCAGAGCCGGCACCAGGAGGAGGAGGCAGGATTGCAGCTGTTAAGGGCAGCAAGCTCAGGCGTCTTGGAAAATCTTGCCTGAGGTCCAGTCTTGTGAAATGTCACGTGCCAAGCCTTCAGGCCTGGTTTATTCAAATCATGTCGTTTGACGTGTCTTATGAAACTGCACCATGAGCTAGAACCTAGAGAAAAGAAGGCTTGAACAGGAGAATTTGGTGACAGTTATTTCTTGTATATAATTTGCACTTCTTTTTTGTTCTTATGTGGTTACTGATGTAGATTTAGATCTTTTAGATCACCGTATGTTTTAGTCTTATTGTTTTGCAGCTAAACGCAGTATTATATGAAGCTTTAGAGGGCTGTTTTTGTTGTTGAGATAAAAGTTTTGCCTCCCCCTCTCTCCCCTCAAAAAGGCTTTAAATAATGAGAAAGTAATAGTTGATTCTGGGTAAAGGAGGTTATTTGGTATATAGAAGTTGTGATGATTATAATAAATAACACCTTCCAAATCAGAAAACCAGCTTCATTTCTCAGTCAACACCACTAATCAGATACGCAAGAAAAACAGTATATAGAAAAGTAATGCTTCACATTTTTTTGAATACATTTATACTTCAGTAAATTTTAGTTTACTTTTTTTAAATCCATGTACATAGTGTATCTTAATTATGTTCATCTTTAAAGCAGTAGCAGAGACTGTTTTCACTTGTGTAATTTAATTATTTGTGTTGATTACAGCTTGGAGAGTATTACAGTTGGGAGGTTCTGAGCTGGATGCTGTTGAGAGAGGCTGTGGTCAGTGTGAGATTGATCAATGCGATGGGAGTGTGGGATACGGAGGGAGCCCAGATGAAAGTGGAGAAACAACACTGGATGCCATGATTATGGATGGGTAAGAAAACTGTATGAGAAAAGAATAATCCTGGTAATTCTTAGCATGTTGTAATGTAAAGGTTGTTACAAAGATCTTGTTGGCTTAGGGCTGACAGTGGAACAAGTTATACATTCACTCCTGGAACTAGGAAAAATACTTATCTAATTGGTGGAAGAGTAACTAAGCCTGTTTGTTATTGAATCTTTACATGTAATGCAGTAAGCATGTGGTTTGTAATATTGTGAACTTTTCTCTTTACATTCATTCCATAAATATTTCACTTCTGGAGCAATTGTCTTCTATGGCTTATTTACCATTTAAATCTGTACCAATTAAAAAGTAATGGCAAGTGTTTGGCTCATGTTATGAGTTTAGGTAACAAAATATTACTGTGGATGGAGTTATTGTTGAGCAACATCCCTGTGACTGTGGAAGGAAATAGATATATGAAGCTTTTCCCTGCTGGTGTGATGCCATCTGTCTGTAGCGTGAAGCAATTAAAACAATATGTTAAATGAGGAAGCTTTCTAATTTAGCTGAGAACACATTTGTCTAATAAAAAAGTGAACAATTACTATTGTATTTTTAATAAGTTTTTAAATATTTCTTGTTTCCAGCAACACTATGGAAGTTGGTGCAGTTGCGGATCTCAGACATGTAAAAAATGCAATTGGTGTAGCTCGAAAGGTCATTGAGTACACTAAGCATACATTATTAGTGGGAGAGTCAGGTAATTATTCCTTTAACTGTTTCCAAGTTAATACCCTTTTATTAAAACACTTCCTGTTAAAGTGGATAAATTACTCTTGGCAATATAGGTGGAAGGATTTCCTGATAATCAAATAGATCTGGTCAAATAATTCAGAAGTACTTAAACTCTATAAATTAGGTTTTATTTCATTATGTGCACATGAAAAGAAAAATACAATTTTATGGTCTTCCCACAAATATAGCTGCAAATATTAACTTGTAATCCCAAAGCTTTGCTAATGTTACTGATGTGGAAGGTATCAAAGATTATTTGATACAAGACACTATAGAAGTTGTTCATTTAAAACCATGGAGTAACATTTTCTAAGGAATGACAGAGTTAAGAGATGCTACAGTTACATTTTACTATTTCAGTATATATCGAGTACAATTACTGTATTTAATTGTTTAAAAATATTAGTGAGAACTTGAACGTAAAAATATTGCATATGGGGTTGTACTCCTAGGCACAACAGAAGAGGGAGAACAGCCTGGAGGAGAAGTTTAGCTTTTCATATATAAGCTGCTGCTGTTTGAATAGTATTGGTTTCAAGAGATGCACGTTCCAGGGAGGGTACACAAGAATGAATGGAAGGTTACTTAGTTCATAGTTAAGGACTTTCACTTTGTGTCTGCCTGCTAAGAAAGGCATTACTCAGAACTGATGAGGTCACACGTTGCATACTGTGTTCAGTTTTGGATCCATCACTGCAAGAAGGATGTTGAGGTGCTGGAGCTTGTCCAGAGAAAGGCAACAAAGCTGATGAAGGGTCTGGAGCACAGGTCTTGTGAGGAGGGACTTCAGGTTGTTTAGTCTGGAGAAGAGGAGACCTTATTGCCCCCTACAATTAACCTGAAAGGAGATTGTAGAGAGGTAGGTGTTGGTCTTTTCTCCCAAGTAACAAGTAATAGGATGAAAAACAGGAAAAAAACATCAGGAAAAAATTTTTCACAGAAAGGGTCATGGGGCACTGGAACAGGCTGCCCAGAGAGGTGGTTGAGTCGCCTTCCCTGGAGGTGTTTAAAGGACGGGTGGATGAGGTGCTGAGGGGCATGGTTTAATGATTTACAGGAATGATTGGACTCGATGATCCAATGAGTCTTTTCCAACCTGGTGATTCTGTGAAAGTAGATGGCCTCAAGTTGTGTCAGGGGAGAAAGTGGTGAAGCATTGGAGCAGGCTTCCCAGGGAAGTTGTGGAGATGTACAGAACACATAGGTGTGACACCTGGGGATGTAGTTTAGTAGGTGTGGTAGTGTTGGACTGATGGTTAGACTTGCTGATCTTGGAGGTCTTTTCCAACCTTAATGATTCTGTGAAAGAAATGTGGAAATTGCTATCTGAGCATTAAGGATGAATCAAGTGCTTTGAAATCCAGAAGAGAGAAATGATTCTTGAAGGAATTAATGTGTATTAGTGACAGAGAAATAACTACAACAGTTAATTTTGATGGAGTGGAACAGGGCAATGTTTGATAGAAACTCTGAAAAGAGAGAGAGGTATTTGCAGATTCTATGCAATTCAAGCAGTTGGTCCTGATTAGGTTACGGGTGACTTTGGTAACAGATTTCATTGGTGATTGTGAAAAATAAATTGGTCAGCTGTTAAATAGAGAAGGAAGAAATGGTTGTAATACTTCCTTCACTGTCATTGCTAGCTATCAAAATATTTTTAATTTCTGATTGGTAGAATGAGCAGAAAAAGCAAGGAGGATGAAGAAATGGAAGAATTCAAGTGCTGATATAAAATACATTTTCAAGCTTAAGAAGATAGGTCTTTGCATAATAGTCACGTGAATAAGGCTGTTATACTGAGCCCTTACTGTCAGGGAAATCTTCATCAGAATAAACTGTCTAGCAGTAGCAGCAAAATACAAACATAAAAGCTGAAAATATATGTGAGTGAAAATTGGATATGGTGATGAGTATTAGTGAATGATTCAAAGCAATGGAGAAATTGAGAAAGAGTAATATTGCTTGTGAAGGAATGTATTTTCTTGTGGAAGCAAAAACTTGGATCAAGAAAAGTATAGTCTTCTTTACCAGGTGAAGATTGTTAAAGAGAAAATAGAGCTCTAGCTTCAGAATAATACCTTTGAAACTTCAAATCAACATGCGAGAGAAGTAACAGTTTATTTTCTAAATAAAAATATCTGCATTTTCACCAAAAAAGCTAGCTAGAATAGTAAAACCCTTCCATATAAATCTATATAATCTCTGCAGGTTTTTCTTAATTCATTGTGCAAAATTGCTGCGATTATTCCCTATTCTTTTCCTGATAACTAAGTTGTGCTCTGATTTGAGTATATTTAGTGATATAATCTAGGAGATTCTTCTTGGCTACTAAAATTTCATTTCTATGAGTAGTTGATACTAGAGAGGAGAAGGTGGCAAGCTGTGACATGCATTAAATTGCAGCTGATCATTTTTAAATGTGTGAGTGGTACATTGTTTCTGGTGGTAAAGTTTTAATGGCAGCAACATAAAATTTGTTTTCAGTGTTAAAAACATGGATGGAATCTGTTAGAGTGCCATGCCACCTGAATAGTCTTCATAGTTCTGTTTACTTTGACTCAAAAAACCTGAACTTTAAGTATTTTAAAACCTTTGGTACATGGAGAACTTAAGGAAGAGGATGTATTACAGAATCACAGACTGGTTGAGGTTGGCAGGAACTTGAAGACTTCTGGTTCAATCTACCTTCAACTAGGACCACCTGGAGCTGGTTCCCAGGGACCATGTCAGGATTGCTTCTGAGTATCAATGTAGGAGTTTCTGGGCTACTCTGTCACCCTCAGGGTGTAAGAGTGTTTCCTGCTGTTCAGAGGGAACCTCCTGTGTTTCAGGTTGTGCCCATGGCCTCTTGTCCTGTCACTAGGCTCCAACAAAAACTGCCTGATTTGGCATCTTCTCTGTTGAGATATTTTTGTACAGTGAGAACCTTCTGAGCCTTTTCTTTATTCAGGGTGAACAGTCCCAGCTCTCTCAGCCTATCCTTACTGGAGAGGTACTCCAGTTCCTTACTCATCTTTGTTGCCCTTCACAGGAGTCTCTCCAGTATGTCTGCATCTCTCTTCTGCTGGGGAGCCCAGAACTGGACAGGTGTGGCCTCCCTGAGTAGAGGGGAACGATCTGATGGCAACAGATGATGATCCCTTTCTTTAGGAAGGGTCACAGAAAACTGGCAATAAAGAGGCTGGTGAGGGGCATTCCATGCAGAATGATTACATATGGGGGGAAAAAAAAATAGAGAGTAATTTTTGTTATCATCTGCCAAGAAATTTTCAAGTTTGTCTCCAACAGGTAGGAAAGTTCCATAATCACAGTTTGCTTGTGCTTTTCCCTTTTTGTCCAAGCAATACTTTGACCAATAATCCAAATGAAAACTTCAGAGAATAAAAATGACCGGCTTCAAAAGTCGTGAAGGAATGACTAACAAACATGCAAAAGCACAATTTTACCTAAAAAAAAAACCCAAAGACCAAACACCTGCCTGCTTGTTCTAGAAATGGGAAAATAAGTGTCTGTTTTATTGAAGCTGTCAGTTTTCTTTTCCTTGAGTATAGTGAGTTCTGTTGTGTCGATTTTTAAGAAAAACAAAGGAAAGCTGTCCAGAAATAATGGAAGGCTTTTCTTGATTCCTGAAGAAGCTTGTTCAGCTGTGTATTACAGTGACATTATTATCAAGGATAGGTAATGTAAATTGTTCAAGTATCTACATCTAGCAATAATATCTGTTACTAGGTAATATCAAAGGTATCTCTAACTAAAGAATGAAAGAATAGTTGATCTTATTTCTTTTTCTCTTTCCCCTAATATATAAGACATATTGGAAGTGCAGCATTCTTTCATTGCTTGTGTTGGTATTTTGTTTTCTCCCTTGGCACGTAGTATATTAATTTGCAAAAGAAGGAAGCAGTCACTTTTAAAACTGGAAAGAAGCAGCGTAATATGATGTAAACTGGTGGATTGATTTCTGCAAGTATTGCTGTTTTAATGGCAAATGTGCTGTTACTTATGTTTCATAGTAGGCTAGTTTCCTAGAAACTAAGGAAAATATGCTATTATTTGTATCATTTATTTAAATATTTTTGTGATGCACACACCTCAGGTCACTCTTGCTCCAGTGTATTTGTTTCCAGTTGATTAACAGAGTTGAATTTTTTTCTCATTCAATGGTAAAACTTGAATGCGTTAATAGACTTAGAGTGAATTGGGAAAATTTGATATTGACTTTGAAGAGCAAGTTTGTTACTGTAGTTGTGCGTGACTGTAATGGCTGATACTGCTTTCTGAAGATTTATTTCTCATCTCCATAGAGAATATAGAATTTCTTGATTTCCAGATAACATTACATAAATGCATTGTCACAAGATAGATAAAGTGAATGAATTAATGTTTTTTTTGTTTTGTTGCTGATTTTTAAGCCTCCCTGTTTGCTGTAAGAATGGGATTTCCCTATGAAGATTTAACTACCCAAAAATCTCTCTCAGTATATTCACAGTGGCTAAATCGAAGCTGCCAGCCAAACTACTGGAAGGTACAGTGCGGTGGTGATGTTGAAGGGTGGGTTTAGAAAGTCACTGCACCATAGCCTTTTCCTTTCAGCTTGTATAGATGTGTTTTTCACGTGAAGAAAAAAACAGATTGCTTATTAAAGCAGAACACACTTGGAATTACTAAGTATTTTGTAGACTCAGGAAGAGTATATGTCTAACTCTTACTTCTTAGACCCTGCTGGTTTTGACTTTGCTGCAGTAGTGTTTTGGTGGGAGAAATATTTTTTCAGTTCTAAATTTGGATAGGACTTCCGAAACTAAACAAAGCTATGTGTGTTTTTATTGATGCATGTATGAATTTCTGGAAAAAAATCTGCAGTAACAAAATATTAAGATCCTTAAATAGTTAGAGAGGCTTTATGCAGACCTGTGAACACATCATATTAAGGCAGCTCGCCATGTTAAAATTACCTGTTATGGTGGTAGGTTTGGGTTTTTTTGTCGTATTTTGTGTTGCAGATTTCTACGTGTTTGTACAGTGTCTTCATTTTTTCTTGGATATGAAATTCATTGCTGAACTATTTTAATTAAATACATATTCTGTTTTTCAGCTGGGAAAATAACTTGACTGTAATACTGACTTAGTACTATCTTGACTTAACATTAGTAAAACAAGCTCAGTTCATCTGGTTATTTTTTCTTACCCTGAAAATTTTCTTCATTTTCCTGAAAAAGGAGCTGCTTTTTTTTTCATCATTAATTTAAATAACATGACTTCTTAGAGGAAAAAGCTTTTACTGTATAATAACAGTCAGTCTTTATTATTTAAGTGGAACACTTTACAAGATTTCAGAGCAGCTGTATAATTTAAGTATTGGACATCTGATACATGTATAGTAGATCTTGGATATTGATTGTAGTATTTTTATCTGTAATGAAACATTATATATTATTCATGCAAATAAAATAATTACAGAATGTGGTTCCGGACTCTTCAAAATCCTGTGGTCCATACAAACGGCCTGAAAAAGTAACTTGTAAAGAAGAACACAGCTTCTCACAAAGAAGTGTTCACAATCATGATACTATTGGTAACAAACTTTGGTAACTCTGATGCTCTGTTGTTTTTTTTTTCCCTTTATTCCACTACAGATTAAATCATACTAAATTTAAAGAAAAGTATTTCATATAGACATTATTTTTTATTTATAATGGTTTCAAGATTTGTCTTACTTCTGTTAAGATGGAGACCCTAAAATTAGGTTTTGTTGGTTTGGTTTTTATCAAGTACACTGCATACATAGCCACTTGTTTTGTTTTTTTTGCGCTTAGCTATTTGTTCATTGCCCTGCTGCTTTTCCCTCATATATCTTGGCATAATTACTTGGGCAGCTGTGGATGCTTAGAAAGCTGATCAAGGTTAAAAATAATTATTCTTATCTTGATTATAGTTAACTTAGGTCAGTTCTCCCCTGTAGCTGTCAGACCAACTTAAAAGGCTCTGCTCTAGTAGAAGAAATGAGTAAACAGTTAGTTTGCCAACCAAAAGGAATGTTTGTCAAACAGTCCTTAAACTTATAAAATAAAGTTCCTTTCATTTTTTTTCTGTTCTGTCTTTGGACTAAATCAATAACTTTTACAGAAACTACTATGCCTAAAACAAGTTAGAAGTAGTAGTCCCCAAAGACTTCAAGAGTTTACTGATTGAGTACCGTTAATTGCTAAGCCTATAAGCTGATTAATGAGCAGATCAGAGAAAGGACTGGAGCAGTTACAGATTCACGTCTTTCAAAGCTTAATACTTTGTAGTCTTGAAACTTACACTCAGTTTAGCAATTTAGAACTCTTTGCCTGATAGTATTTGCAATACCAAGAATTGACAAGTTGTTTCAAGTGTGAATCTTTCCTCTTTGCTTCCAGTCCACTTTACTAATAACCAATTAACATTCAACAGAAGTCAGGCAACTTACCAAAAACTTACCACATTCTTAAGCTGGTAGGTGGCTTTCCTTACTAGAATATACAGTCTTCGGTATCTTCTATAAAACTCAAATTCCAGAGTGTCAAGATGAGAGGTCAATCTGCTATATACAATTCAAGCAAGCTGTGATGGCTCTTAAGTTTGTACTTCAAGTTCTCCAACTCCATTGTTTGTTTTACATATGAAATTTCTTCTTGACTAGCACATGTTGAGAAGTCTTCATTCAGAATGCATTTAGAAAGTTGGTAGGAACTGATGCTCTCCCAGTCTTTTTGCAGAGGTTAATGTTGGTGCCTTTATCCTTTTAGCTCCTGTTGGTCAGGAAACTTCTCTCAGGAGGTACTGCTTAATGAGATCATAGAATTTGAATTCTGCTTCTTGGCTTTCACTTCATACTGGAGTTTGATGCAAGCAGCAATTTCTGCCCTCTTTTAAAGAGATGAAGTCTTGCTTTATGGAGAAGCATCTGATCCCAAACCTGTTCCAGGTGCCAGTCTAAGCTTTTCTGAGGAGGCAGTGGCTTCCTTATCAGCACAAAATTAACAGTGGGTAGGCTTATCCACACATCTGATTGCAGTCCATGTAATTCTTGTTACTTTGATAGGCAGTATTTCACCTTTTGCCAAATGTAAGCTCATTGTTCTGACATGTTTTTTAATCGCCTCTAAGCATCATTTATAGTTTCTAAACTTTGTTGTTATGGTACCAGCGCAGGATATGATGACGCCAGTTACTTGTTGTCTACTGGTTAATATGGGTGTATATTAGGAGACAGTGGCTGCTTGGGGAGCAGTAACATACAACTTTGAACAGTGTGGCACTTGCTAATTTAGATTCCATTCTGAGTTCTCATAACACACCCAAAAAGTTTCCAGGTGTGTTTTAGAAAGGACTTGTTTCCTTTGAGAGTGCAACTTTTCTGTGTTTCAGGATGTCGGTAATTTGAATATTCTGAGTATTGTGGTTTTGCTTGATAACAAATTTGTTGAATTCACACTATGGTTAGGAATGTTTCTAAGTGTTTCATCCCTATTGAAAATTTTAGGTATGGTTGTAATTGGCACGAGTGGAACTGTTGTTTCTGGGACATCTACTAATGGTGCAGTCCACAAAATTCCAGGGTTAGTATCTCTGGTTTTACATCAAAGCTTTGCTCTCCACCTCATTTTCTAAATCAAACTTATATTAAGCTAAAGTTACATGTTTTAGATTGCAGTGATCAAAACTGGCCTTGATTTTTTTTCTGGGCATTGCCATAGATCCCAGTACTGAGAGGCTGATACAGTTTCAAGATCATTTGTGTTTGTTTGAGGGAAGGTGGGTTTTTTCAGCTGGCTTAAATCACCATACAGAGACACAAATAAGTGGCAGAGTTGTAAGGCAGTCCGTAACACAAGGCACTGGAAACAAATTAGCATTATAGAGAGGTGCACACTCTCTGAAGAACTGTACCTAGATTCAGAGCCCCAGGCCTGTATTTTGTCTTTGAGATTTATTTCTACCCAGTTAGGAATTTTCTACGTTAACCAAGTCAGATGATTTTTGGATTTAGCGACAAATTATTGTCCTCAGCTGCTTACTGTTGCCTACTGGCTAATCCTTACTGCTCTAACTATAGTCAGTATAAATAACAAACAGTCACACATTAGAGGTAGATTAAGCCTCAGGTCAGTCAGGTTACCAAAGATCACTTTTATCGATAGTTTTAAGACAAGACTTCTGACTGCAGAGCAGTGACATCTTTACCTGTTCTATTCTCCTGTGGGTTTAATGCTAACTCAGCTGGAGGCAGTAAGGTTGACAAAGTTAAAGTAGTACCCAAGTCACAAGAATGTGGTGATGTGGCTATTACATTGATGCAGTTCCGCTGGAATTAGTAAATTATAGTTTTCTATAGTTTCCAGGTTTTGATTGTTTGTTCTTTTTTTTTTTTCTTTGTTCGCTACAGCCGTGTAGGAGATTCTCCAATAGCTGGAGCAGGATCCTATGCGGATAGTACAGCTGGAGGAGCAGCAGCTACTGGGGATGGTGACATCATGATGCGCTTCTTACCCAGGTTTGTCTTTAGGGTAGACTTGTTAGTGTTCACTAGCAAAAATGTGAACTCAGTAAATGAAGTAATTGAATAAAAAGAGCCTGGCTTACTGGATCCTAAAGTGGGAGTAAAGGAAAGAATGAAAAGGGAGGGAACAGTAGCAGAATCAAGTCATCTTTTGTCTTAAGAGAAGTGACTTCTGAAATATCTTGATGACAGATCCCCTAAATACTTCCAAGCTGTGAGCAAACAGGCAGTGATGAGTATATTCCTAACCTGTATGCTTTTTAACGGAACTGATAAGCTTTCTCCTCCAAAGTATTTTGTTGAGTAGGGTGTAAGTATTAAATTGTAGAAAGTATGAGGGGTGAGTCTGGGATTACACAGGAGGGCAGGAAGGTGTCACTGTAACAATCCTATTTAAATTGAATCTAATTTGAAAATAAGAGGCATTTTAGTGCTGTCATCATCATTGTGTAGTTTGTGTAAAATGTCTGTTTTCCATTACTGAGTCAACAGTTGTGTGTCAGTCTCTAGAGGAATGATTTAAGGAAGTCTGTACTAAACGTTATGGACACTTATGCTTGGAGGGATATATAGTAGTGGCATCCATGTTACTCAGGTGTTATTTCTGAAACCGGTAGTTATGAATGCCTACTTGGTTGGTGCATATTTACAGATGTCCTCAGTGAGTTTCAGGCTTGTTCCAAACCAGACTCGAAATAAAAGGCAATTGATAGCTTTATGAATTATCCTAAGGTATCAGATACTAACAATAGTAGTGAGTTGAACTCCACTGTGAGGTCGATCAATAAAAGCTTGTATTACGGTTGTGTAGCCTGAAGGATTTGGCTGTAATGCTTAAAATATTTTGTGTGGGCACCAGTGCTAAATGGTTAATCACAGGTTCCTTGTATGTAACAGATCTTTCCTAATTCCATGTTACTTAGCTGTTCTGATGTGTAAACAAAGAATAGAATTGATCTGACAGAAGTGAAGGAAGTAGCAGATAAAGGACAAAATTTCTCATATTTTCCATCTGCTTTCTTTGAGATAGTAACATCTTATTGAGTTTTTGATTAGTGAAGAGACCCTTGTGAAATACAGTTTTATATTTAGATAATGATCTTTAGATAACTTGAACCTGTTTGATGGTTAGAATAAATCAAAGGTAATGGGGAATCTCAAAATGCAAGGAAAGTTCTCTTCTGCAGTGCTTTGATAACATCTATAGTTAATGTTATCTCTAGATGAGTCTTAGTACAACAAGAGTTGGTCCACATATATGCATCTTTCATCAAAATAAGAATCTAGTGTTGTTTCTTTGTAAGTATATTATGCAATATGTTTTAATCTTCAGGTTTTGAAAGAAAATGACAACAAAACTAATTTTTTTGCTTCCTTAGGACATTTTGGAAATGCAACTGATCCATCTTAAGCAATGCCTTTATAGTCTAATGATACTGTAGATACAAAAATATTTTTTTGATTACTCTTTCATTTAGAGTAAGATTCTTTTTTTAAATTGGCGTGCAAAAAAATTGGAAGTGGCTCATAGTCGTGGTCAAAGCATTTTACCTTCATATGAATGAAATAAAAAAGTATCAGTTTTGAGGTTTTTAGAAACTTAAGGTTTTTCTGAAAGATATTTTTAATGCTTACTTAAATCAATAATTTATCAGTAATGTAATATCAGAGGTCAGCTTCCTAAAAAAAAAAAAAGTCTAGACTTTAGGCATTTTGAAAACTAGTAATAACTTTTAATGTCAGACTTAGTCATGCAGCAAAAAAAAAAAAAGCCACTAACTGTTTAACTGCTTCTTTGCAGTTCTTTAGCTGATCTGCTGCTTAGCCTCTTCTACTGGAAGTTATCAGTGTTATCCCAGGCTTGGTTCTGCCTTAGAATAGTAGATGACATAGATGGCATCTTGTGGTCCCTTTTAGTTCTGCTTCAGATTACTTTCCATGTAGAACTTAGATAACAATTGATAATAGGAAGTTTGGTTAAAGATTATTTATCTTGTGTTTCTATTATTCAAAGAAATAAAGGTGTCTCGATGGTATTTTAGAATATATAGCCCAAGTATGATTCTCTCATTGTGGGGTTGGTTTTTTTTTTTCAGTTACCAAGCTGTGGAGTATATGAGGATGGGAACAGACCCAACAGTGGCCTGTCAGAAAGTTATTTCCAGAATCCAGAAGTATACTCCAAAGTTCTTTGGTGCCATTATATGTGCCAATACAACTGGAAGTTATGGTATGTGCTTTGGTTAACAGACAAAGCTTATTGGCCCTAACTATGTCACAGTAGTACAGGTGGATTTTAAAGCAGAAGTGTTTAATTTTTCTGATTGCTGCAGCAGTACTGGCCATTCATAATATCAAATGCTGGTTAGCACCAGTATATGGCAGCTGTGCCATAATGTAGAATTGAGATATTTTAATTTTTGCTGTGCCTTTTGATGTCTTAGACTTGCATAAACTTTTGAGTCTTAGTAAGAAAAAGAAATATTTACAAAACTTCATGTGTTTTCCTTAGCTGTGTATGATTAATTTGGAAGTTTTAAAAAAGAATGCATATGCCTCCCCTCGATGTGGTATAAGACAGGGAGTATGTGAATGTTAAGCATAGCTTCAAAGCAACCCAAGATCAGTCGTTGTGCCAGGCATCTCATTAGTGAACTCTTAGATCAGTAGGAAATACAATTTGCTAATCAACGTGGCTTATTTACTTAGACTGCTTATTGCTGTTCTTTGATTTCTTATTTCCCATAGTTCTGTGTTTAAGAGATTAGTGTTAGAGGAACTCATTAAGTTAATCATGATTGAAAGAGAAAGATATTTTCCTAACTTAAGTTGCTCTATTATAAGGGCATTAATTGCACTATAGCAGTCAGTAGCACTGTGGGTTTTTTTTAAGAAGTATTTTCAAGATGTCTTGGGTTAAACAGATTGTAAAAGAATAATTTTACATTGTAGTAGTATTAGTAACTGAGTCTTTAGATGATAAAGTACAAGGACAAAAGCACTAATCCTAAATATAGCAAATTATACCTTTTTTTTTAATTCTTTCCTAGGTGCTGCTTGTAATAAAATTCCAGGATTCACTCAGTTTCACTTCATGGTTTCTAGCCCTTTGCTGCATCAGCCAACGGAGCACGTAGTAGATTGTATTTAATTTCTTATGTCCTGTTCACATCTTGACTTAGAGGAAGGTGCTAAGGTTCCTCTGGTGTTACTCTTTTAAATGGATGTTCATATTTACTCTTGCAGAATCATGTGAACAAGTACAAAGGTATGTTGATGGTGCATCACTATTTTTAGTATCTTCTGCTTTATTATGGCTTTGTGTAGTGCAACTAAGCTTTATCTGTAGTTTCCTAGAGTAATTATCTTGGTAAGTTGTTTCTAAATGAATGTAGACTAGTACTATAATCTAGAGAGAGGTTTAAAAAGCTGACTTTGTGTAGTTTGAGGGAAGTGAACATGATTGCAAAGTTAAAGCTGACACCTTCACAGTTAACATAGGCAGTTAATCTCTGCTTAAAAATTTACATAAAACTGATGAGCTTCACTTCTGAGGTCTCCAAGTCATGAGTTTAGTAGGCATTACCTTACATCCCAACTCAATTTTTAGACTTTTGCAAACGTGACAATCAAACTGCGATTCTAAATACCACAAGAAGTTATCTGTTTTATACTTGCTTCCAAGTAATGCCAAGTTACAATACCTGCTTTTTGGGGAAAGTAGAGCCTTTGTCACTAGAAAAAAGCTTTCAAAGAAAGCACTGAAAGTGAACAAGTGGTCTACACATACAAAAAGACCAAGCATCTAATGACTCTTGTAGTCTGTCTCTTTTCATTAGAACTAAGTAACCAAAAGTGATGAATCGTAAACATTGAATTGCACATTTGCTTTTCCAATTAAAAACATCTTTGGCAGAAATCTGGAATAAGGGGCAGGTAATGGGAGCGGCTCTGCCTCTACACTTGAGACTCATTTTGAGAGTTTTTTATTGTCTCTTTCTGAGATTCAGCCCAGGTTTTCTCTTCTCTTGAAAAGAAAATTGTGTGCAGATGCTGACAGCCAAGGAAAGGGGGTTGAGAAGTAGTGAAAAGATTTTAAAGCTTTAGTTAAGAGGTAAGGAGCATCTCCTTGTGGACCTTTTTAACTTGTTTCATGACAGCTGAGAGTACAAGCCTTCAGAGTTTTGCATTGACTTTAACTTGATGTGAAGACAGGTGGAAATCTTCCTGTCACCTTTTTTTGTAGTGGAAATTAAGTTACAAATCTTAATCACAGTGATTTCTTTGTCACTAATAAACTGTACACTTGCCCTTTCCTGTAGCACATCTACCTCTGCAACAAAGCAGTTGCATACCTACAGGGTGACAGATAAGTGCAACTGGTGAAGCTGAGTTTGTCACTTTCCATGATTTATTTGTAATAACTTAAGCATTTTGAGCATCCTTCCTTAGGTAATTGAAGATAGGATCGTATTCTTAACTTGTGGCTTGCTGATGATTTGATTGAAACTCTGCTAAACTTAATTAGGAAGAATCAAGAGGAGGGAGCAAGTAAAATGAACACATCTTGTCATGAACACTTTACTTATACTTTGTTTACTAGAATAAAATTATTGGGTAATAAGAGCAGACCTTAATGGATCATCTGCAAGTAAGATTTAGATGCTTGTCTGCTGTGCCTTAGAATGGTTGTTGCCATACTAACTCAGAGTTGGTATCTTTAAAAACTGGACAAAAAAATGTTCAAACTAGAATAGTCAAGTTTAAGGGCCTGCTGTTGAACTTCATCAACAGAGTAATTTTTTTGGAGTATTTACTTTTGTTACAGGATCTTTAGAACATCTCATAGAACTGAGTTCACTGTAGACCCCAACAAGCTTTAGTCAAAGGAGCTCTTACTGGATGTATCTGTAGTGGTTTCAGATAAGTTGTCTGTTACCTGATTCTACCTACAACTCTTCTGCCATGGCTGCTGTACCTTCTAATAACTCAGGCAATCAAGTGCAAGTAGATTGCTATTTTGAAGATAGCGTTGTAGATTGTAAATGCAGAAGGTTCAGTACTGGCAGCTGAGTTATAATGTCTCAAACTGCTGCAGCTAAATCTACCACAATTCAGTTTTGAGAGAGGTTGGGAACATCCACAGCTTACTTTCTAGTGTGCTTATGCCACTTTGTGCTAGCTAGTGTACACCACTAGAGGTTTTGAGTGCCTGTGCTGAGAGATAAGTGCTCTGTAACAGTGTGCTGTTACACTTCTTAACATATTGTGTAGTCTACTCATCTATACATGAGAATAAAATTATTTGTATCCATGAGACATATGCACTAATACATGTGGCTTAATGTCGGTTGCTTTGTCATGCTAAATTAGTTATCATAAATTGAAGCGTTCCTTTGTGTAAATTTTAATACACTGTTACTTTGACGGTATAATAAATTATAATATTTATAAATTACTATTTTGAATAAAACAATGTTCTTACTATTTTGTATTAAAAAATATTTCTTTAAAAGTTATTAATAGTAGTGCTGTTTTCTTGCACTTAGCAGACACATGGACTCTTTTCACAAATACAAACCTCTGCTAAAAGTAAGCAGAAACTCTGACAGTTTCTGCTAGAGTTGCAAAAAAAAATCATTTTACCTTTTACAAAATCCCTCAAAATTATATTTTTAAGTTTTTACTCTCTAGCTTCTACTACAAAAAGCAGAAAATGAGTATTTGCAAGTTAATGGTACAGTTGACTTCATCCTGTCTGTAAGGTTGCGGGGCTTTTTTAAATCCAACTGTGTTTTCAGTTAATTAGCTGCTAGCTGGTCTCCTTTTTTCTGCTTGTAAAACTTCTTACCAAATTATCTCTTCATTTAATATAGACAGGAGAAGAATCTTAGCTCAGTGGTCTGACTAATAATGCCAACTATGTGCTAGTTGTGCCTGTTGCTAAATTGTTATTTAATAAAAGCAATCTATGTGAACCCTGACAATGCTTTGCGTGCACTTACTGAAGAAAACTTCCCTGTCATTTTGCTGTTTATAGGTTACCAATGAAATATGTTCTTTCACCTGCAACTGCCTAAGTAAAGAATAATTCAGATTTTCAGAGAATTCAAGGTTCATGTTTCAGATAGTATCTACAAATAATAACTGTGTAAACTCAAGTAAATCTATTATCTCTTCACGGGTTAAAAACAACACTGATACTGCTTGCTTTTTAGCATAGAAATTCTATTAGCATTTGTTGTTTGGGTTTAGTTATCACCTGAGTGTTGTAACTCATTAACAACTTTGTTCATCCTCGTTTTGAAACTGTGTGGGATTTCAGAGCTATAATCTGTGATTTGTGTATGTGAGGAACCATCAGCGAAAATTTGTTCTAGCTCTAATACACATCTAGTATGTTATATGTTAATCCCTGAACTGCAGATGTTCTCACCAGAGTGTCTGTTCATTCCTCCACATAAATTCCATTAAATTTGCAGCAAAAGAACTTTACTGAAGTGTCCATGAACAGATGTGGCAGAATCCCAGGATTTTGTGACTAGTTTCGTTGTTATTGTTAAAGCTTCTGAGTCAGGCAGCAAACATTTTTACATGTTGGATTTTAAACATCAGGGGGTTTTATTGATTAGAAGTGGTGATTTCAGAGCTTTGCATTGAGAAAACCTTTGTGTTACGTGAACAGGCTTGTTAGGCAAGCAAACCTCGTAGCAGGAGAAAGGCTTTGTGTGAAAGTGTCTGCTTGAGTCTTATCTTCTGACAGCATTTGCAGACTGTGAATACAATTTTTGTAGAATGTCACAGTAACTAAACAAGAAAAATGCACTGTGCTACTGTGACACTTCAATTTTTTGGGTTTGTGGTTAAAAGTTCAAACTGTTTAAGATACTTATCTGTTGAAGATTTAGTAACTTGAATTCACAAATTGATGTGGTTTCAGTTACAGATGAGCTTTTTGTCAAACAGATTTTTGTAGATTTTTTTTCCTACTGATTAATTTCTTGTAAAATAAATGAAATTATGTATTTACATATAGATACATCCATGTTATGGTAATATAGCATTATATTAAACAGACGTAATACTAGATCAACTTGTAATTGCAAAACTGAAATGGTAAATATAAACTAATGTCTCTCACATTGACTTCTAGGATCTACTATTTAAAAGTCTGAAGAGTGTTTGCCATCATGTTAGATTCCACAAGCTATGTTACCACATTTGTTTTACTCTTAGCCTTCACTTAAATTGCTTTATAGGTTCTCTTTTGTTGCACATGACCCTGACAGATTAGATTCTCTTCAGCTATGCGGGATAAACAAGGCTTTTAGACAAGAAGTTTTCTCGTCACGCAAATTCTTCAATACTCCTTCCTGTCTTGGCTTCTGTAATAGCTACATTGCTCATACTTAGTACAAACTACAGCAATTTTAAAACGACTCTCTGATGTGTCTAAAGCCTTCTTCATGTATAGGTATGCTCATTTTCCTACCTTCCATCTCTGAAGTCAGAAGAATACTGCTGATTTTTCTTCCTGGTCTCTTGTCATTAATGGTACTTCATACTTTATAAATCAAACTGCACATTAGAACAAATGTTTTCTCCATATTAAGTTGTTTTCTTGTTGCTATCCGCAGGCTTGTCTCCTTGTAACAACTTTTGTGACGCATTCTGACTATACCCATCCAGGTTCAACTGTTAATTTTCTTTCTGAAGTTTACTTTGTATGTGATGTAGGTTGTCTTATATAGGTTGATGTAAAAAAATAATTGCCACTTTAGATTATGAACCTTAAGGGAAATAAGAACCATTAGAATCTATGGATTTTTGCTAGCAAGAAACAAGTGTACTTATTGCAGTAGCATAGAGTCCTGAATTCTTTGAAGGCAGCTTGAGCAGCTGCTTGGTTGTGGAAAACCTTCTCTTGCAGGAAACTGTTAAGGTGCTTCAAAGTGGTGTAATTGGTGGGAGAGAGATCTGGTGAGTAAGCTGAATCAGGTGAAGTTTTGTAGCCCAGTTCAGCTTCTGTAGAGTCACTTGTCAGATATGTGGCTGGGAGTTGTCATGGAGAACAACTGATTCTTCTCAGTTCACCAGTGTTGGATGTAAACATTGCAGTTATTGGTGCATTTTGTCTCTTCCCAGGCAAAAGTTCTCTGCTGTGATGGTTTTGCCACAATTCAAGAAGTCATAGTTGACGATTCCATTCGCTAACTAGCAAACAGTGAATGTAACTTTTTTGATACACTTTGGTTTAGAGAAGTATTTTGGTGCTTCACCTCAGTCCGGTCATTGCATAGAACACCATCAGCTGTCAGATAGAATCCATTTTTCATTGCATGCCACAATGCAATCAGGAAAAAGATTCGTTTTGTTGCACAAAAGAAGTGCAGAGCAGCTTTTGTAACAGTGTTTGTGGGGTTTTTACTTTATTTTATTTTTGTTCAGCTTATGCAGCACCTATTTTGAGCTTTTTTGATTTTTCCAATTTGGTGCAAATGTCAAACAACTGTTGAATGGTCAGTGCTTCGTTCTGCAGCCTCTTGAGTTGTTTTGTGTGCATCCACTTCAATAATGGCCCTCAGCTGGTTGTGGTCTATTGTGGAAGGATGTCTGCAACCCTCCTCATCTTCAAGGCATTTGTTTCCATTATGAAATTTTTGAATCAATGTAAAGCTGTTTGTTTATTAACGGTTTCCTGCCCAAATGCTTTGTATATATTGCTAGCAGTTTCTGCTGCTTTACATCCTCCTTTGAACTACAACAAAATTGCTCAAATTTGGTGTTTTTCCATCTTTAATTTGACAGTGTGATTAAAAAAAAGACAAAACCAGTGAAAACAAAACCATTATCATAAATAAGTAGAGCAAATTTCATGCTTTAAAATGGTATACTACATGAAACAGTTAAATAAAAGTTTAAACCAAAATAAGTATCACAGTTTACAAAGACAAAAAAAAGCAATTATTTTTGCACCAACCCAATATTATTTTGCCCTTGACAGGGAGAATGCAACTTCTGGATGTTAAGTCTTCCTAAAGGTGGTGTAATTCCTCAAGCAGTTACTCAGTTTTCTTCCTGTTCAAGGAATTATTGAAGCTGAGAAGCAGTATCACAGTACATTCCAGTATTGCAATGCTACAGGTTTAGAGTTATATTTTGGTAGGTCGTGAATGTGTGTTTTCATAAGTAGATGCCTGATGGTAAATGTGGTTTTATATTAAATACAATGTGACAGACAATTTGAAAATAATAATGATTGTGCTGGTAGCTTAATGCTGCTTCTGGATATTCATTTTTACAAGAAAAATTTCAAGGCAAATTATCATAGATCATCTGTGAGGATGAAGGTTGAGTTGGCAGGCTAATATATAGAGAAGTGCAGAGGAACAAAATTTCCCCAAAATAAAAATTTTTATCTGCAGCACTTTTACTGAGCATTTAGCAGCAACACAGGACTGACAGTTTCTTGTCAGCTGCATAATCAAATGTTCAGATTGGATTTTTAGATTAGAGCAGCCTGATCTAGCGGGACGTGTGCCTGCTCGTGTCAGAGGGGGTGGAATTAGATGATCTTTAAGGGCCCTTCCAACTCAAACCATGATTTTATCTAGGTGAGATTTTTTTTTCCCCTGAAGTATTTATAGTAATAGTTGAAGTAGAACATTATGGATTTAAAGGGTGAATGTATAAAATATTCTAAACAGGTCTAATTCATATGCAGCCAAGTGTTTTGTTAATTTAGTTGTTACCAAAGACTAATTTGTATGTTATAAATTGGAAAACAAATTACATGGAAGTAGCTGCAGTGTTAACTCGTAACTATTTAAATTCAATCTTTACTCATTCATATGAAACTGTCGGCGTGAAAAGTCCTGTAATTTCACTACTCAGTGAAAGGTGTGACAGTTTTTGTACTGTGTAGTCAAAGTGCTAGCTCCACAAAATGGGTTTTAGGGAGCTAGCATTACTTTGCCACATAGGCTTAGGGATGTTAACAGTCTGCGCAGTGCTGATTCTCCCTGCTCGCTCTTATCTCTTTGCTGGGGGTTGCTGTTCCTTTTCTAGGACTGGCAGACTAGAGTGTAGGCATTCACCCTAACAGCTTCAAGCCAGATCAAACAGTTTAACCTCTCTGACCTCCATCTGCACTTTGCACGGAGAATAGCAAATGCCTGCACCCCTTTCCCCTGGCTGTATGTGGACTTAGTAACTTCTGATCAAAGAGCAGTAACAAACAGCTCCAGGGCAATTTGACTGCAGGTCTTTGCTGGGAAGGTATGCATCAAAGCCCTCAGGTATGTACATACTATCCTCATTCCTGTGAATTGAGGTCCTAAGTTTATAGTTACAGAAGTGGTGGTAAAAATCCATAAAAAGCAAATATACTGAACAGAGAACAATTAGCTAATCATGAAGTGCTGTAGACAAGGTTATGTTTTAATATTCCATCTCTGGTGTATGAGTTCAGCTGGATAAAGATTCTGCTGCTCTAAGAGACTAATTCTGCAATTAAAATCATATGCATTAAATCAGTTGTTTCCGGCTGTGGAACTGCAGGAAGGAAGCAGGGCAGTGTCTTTCTGTGCCAACTTCCTTATCTTGCAAGACTGGTCTTGAGTGCCAAGAGAGGTCATACTGCAATCCTCCCAGCAGAGGAAGCAAGGGCAGAATGATCACCAGAGACCTGTCTCACCAAGGACCCTGGACCCATTTCTAGAACCCCCAGAAGGGGCACTGCACAAGTGCACGATAAAACCCTCCTCTCAAGGACCCTAATCTGTGAAAAACACTCTGGAGATATTGCCCGAGTTTACATCTGCCGTTCTCAGAACCTGGTGACAATAGTGGTGATACTTTATTATTTTATCTTTCTCCTTTTCTGTTTTACTATACAGCCCCCACCCCATCCGCTAATACCAGCACAATATGGACTGTAGGAATATGCAGTAGGATACTCAGACACATGGGAAGTTACCCAGCTGGTGACTGCGCGTACTTAAATCGGCCAAAACAGGCTCTTAAAAAAATTTCTTGAAGATCAACCCTTAAGCTAGATGTACATCCTTCTATTTCTCCTTGGTAAAATTCAGTAAGAGACATGAGAAATCAAGATTTGAATCCAGGACTCCCACTACTTTAGGAAAGATTCTCATCAACCTGCTAGTGTCATGTTCCCCATCTTTTCTCTTGTCACGTAAGTAATTGTTTACCATAGGTTTCCCAGCACAGAGTGTCCATACAGTTTGTTTTTTTCTGATTGCATTCTCTTTGTTAAAATGGGGATTTTAATTTCTTCTTACTGAGGAGGCTTTACAACTTAAGTTTCATGCTTCAGAGCAACCGCTGTTACCACAGTGCTTTATGAAGATGTGAGTACCATGAATTCTGTCTCCTTGACTGTTTAATTGGAAGTCACTGTGAGATGTGCTTTGTGTTAACACCACAGTGTTTTGGACAGACGACTGTATTGGGCTTTTGGGGCTTTCTGTCACAAGGATGTCTGGTTACTGAGTCACAGAGCTCTAGGCAAGAGGTAAGTGCCAATATGCTCAGTGGAACCAGGATAACCTCTCCAATCACATTCAAGTATAGAGCTACAACCCTCTAACTTCATTTCAAAAATCAAGTCTCTTTCAGAGTTGAGAATAGAAGTTTGATCTTGCATAAAGTTGCATAAAAATCATTTAGTGCCTCACTATGACAAATGTAACTGCTAGTGCCAGATAAATATTCCATCTGTCACTTATAATTGTCATTTATGTACCTTTGGTCAGTCTTGGCTATTCATAGTATGTCAATCAGTGTCCTACTTAACCATTCTACTTTGCTATAAATGTTCTGCTTTTTAGCTGTGATTTTTCCAGGTTTAGCATTTGGGAAGAACTTCAAATGCATTCCAGAAATTGAGGCAATCTGGTCATATAATAGACCATCTTGTTTAAGTGCCTCTAAAGCATTTCTCACAGTGAATAACAAAATTACTGAACAATACAGAACTACTGAAGCCTTTAGTCTCAGTATGCAAAGATTTGAGTGCTCTGTCCTTAGAAAGGGAAAAGTTGCCCTTTCTTGCAAAAATCCAAAAGGGCCTTAACCAGAGTCTAATGTTTTAAGCTTTATAGGGACCTCACTACTTTGTCTCAAGTGCTGCTTTCTAACTTTGTAGGTATCCCAAATCTCTTATAGATTCTTCTGGTAGCAGGGATGCATGTAACCAGTAAGCCCTCAAGTTATTAAGTCATTAGTTATTTAAACCCTCAAGCTCTGGTCATTCTCTTATTCTTCTAAGCCTAGGGTCTGATCTGATGAGCATGTTGACGCACTGAGTGCTGCTTAACACATGGTGGTAAGAAACATGAGATGGTGAGGAATATAAGACATGAAGATCTGCTTCTCTAGAAGATTCAAGTAAGATTCCATGAGGACACACAGCCTGACATGTCTGTTCCTCTGCCAGTATTGGTTAGGTAGTGCCAAGCATCCGGTAAGTGCTCCTTGAATACCAGCAGAGCTTAGAAAACTGGCTAAGTTCCTGAACAGTTCACTAGCAACAAGAATTTAGGGGCAACTTTCTGGTGAGTAAAGACCATCTTAAACCGAAACCTGATCTGGAGAGTCTTCCAAAAGTGTTGGAAAGAAAGTAGTTTTATCTCTTTTCAGTTCAAAATGAAAAAAATTTTTTTTACTATTTGCAACATCTAGGAAATTATCTTTTCGGTGGATACAAACAGTATTCCCTAATTTAGATGCTTTCCATAAAGCAAGATAAAATAAGATAACAATTCTAAGCAACTTGATTTTAAATATAGTGGGAGTTAGTTGGATGTACCTTTCATTTTCAGAGTTCATGCAGTTGTGCTCTTTTAGCACTGACTAGCTGATGTGCATTGTTCTTGACTCACATATGAGCAGACTTGCAGCTTGCTGCCAGTTGGTGACTGAATCTGCATAGGAGTGGAAGCAGCGAGCTGCAGGTTCTATTTTCTGCCCAGTGTCATTCTTGTTTCTAGGAAATAATTCCTCCCTTGGTTACAAGTTTTTCATCAGTAATCTCTTCAATCAAGCAGCTAAGCAATTTGTAGATAGAGATTGAATATAATAACCTAAGCAATAATTAAAAGATTCATCTCAATCAGCAGAGCTTGCTAACTGATTGTCACCTGAAACTTTGCAATTAACACAATGACTAGTATTTTTGACAAAATAGCTGTGTGGCTTGATTAACAGTGCTATCTCAGGAATGACCTTTTCTGGTATTTATCACCATCAAAGCTGTCAGTCCTGAATACTGTGTTATTTTTTCAGAGACATTACAACAGATACAGCTACATGGATATATGTGAGATGAGCTTTATCTGGCTTCTGGAGACTTAAGTAATAAAGTTCAAGTGCTTCAATTTTTAATGTATTGCATGTATTGATGTAACAAATGTAAAGTAAATCCATCTTGTGCAATGAATCGGAGGCTTTAAATTGAATTTAAAATCCATGTATTTTAGGTAAAACCCAAACATAGATTGTGTAGCACAGTTGGGGTGGGGGGGGTTGGGGGAGAGAGTGAAGTGGCAATTGATTATTGTTATCAGAGGCTGAGTTCATTACTGCAATACCTTATCTATTACATTCAAACAAACATCCACTCATCTAGACTGTTATGTATCGGTTTCTCTAGGAGGAGGCTGTGGGAAGCTAGATCAAAAATCTTGAAGAAGTCCTGGTAGACAATGTCCAACTTTTACCCAACATCAACTGAGCAGGTTACTTTGTCATTAAACGAGAACAAGTTTGTCAAGCGTGATCTGCTTTTGGAAAATCTGTGCTAGCTTTTCCCAATAGTGTGTTTCATTAGACTCGTGATAGCCCCAAGGAGGATTTGTTCCATAACTTTCCCCAGGGACTGAAATAAGACTGATGGGCCTGTAATTTCTTAGGTCCTCCTTTAAGCCTTTCTTGCAGATGGGGATGATATTGGTCTTCTTGCAGTTTTGTGGGACATACCCTCATCTCCACAACTTCTCAAAGATTATAGAGAGCAGCCTTGCAATGACATCAGCCAATTCACTGAACACACTCCTGTGGATGTTGTTAGGGGCCCATTGATTTATAGGGATCAAGCTCCTGTAGCAGTTCATATACCGACTCTTCCTTCACTGATGGTTGGTCTATGTTTGCATCAACTTGGGTTGAACTCGTGAACCTTTGTTCCCAAGGCCTGGTAGGCTAGGTGATTAGTGTAATCCTTTCTACATTTAAAGATATGTGAATAGATCCCTCTGAGGAATGTGATTCTGCCAAAAGTGCAATGTGCAGAAATACATTTTTCATTTATAGGAAATTATAAACTCCTGTTTTCCTGGATCCTCTGATGAAAGTAGGAGGGCAAGCCCTGTTCAAGTTGCTGCCTAGTGCAAGCTGCATTTGCTGTGCCCAAACTACAAACCAGGGGAATACGGGTGAGTTCTCATACAATGATGTGATGCTCGAGTTGCTGTGGTGAGGCCCACTTTGAGTACTTCTTTTTTAGGAACTGACTGGAATCAACCTGCCTGGAGCACAGTCCTGTCAGTAAAATTCCCACATAAGCCATTTTTTAATCTAGTGAAATGTGGTTAATGTGAGCACAGCATTCAGATTGCAGGTGATTTGTTTAGTTGATCTAAAATTCAAATGGAGATAATATGGGTTGGTGTGAAAATACCACATGGACATGTAAGGAAGGACTTAGGTTTCAGCTCCCTCTGTAGCCAAACAGGTCGTCTTGCTTCACTTTTCCCTTCAGTGTTCCTACCTATGTAGTGCCATCCAGTATTTAAGCTGGGCTCTGATGCTCATCGGTGCCTTCTAAGAAGTCTTCCTTCACTCTGCCAACTCTCTGTTAAGGTCTCACCTGAAACCTTAGTATGAAAAGAAGCCTAGTGTTAGGATCTTTCCCTGGTGTCATCATGCCACATGACTAATTGTGAGAAGACAGTCATGTTGTTTGCAGTTAATTTTACAATAAAATCATAAAGCATACAAACTCTGCAGGGATGTGCACTTTGTGTAGGAATAGCAATTCAATAAGTTAAATAACTAAAGCACTGACTATGTTTAAACAATACTACATACAGTCTGAATTCTACTCACCCCTAAGTGTGCCTGTTGCATTTTTAATAAGCTGTTATCTGGAAAATAGTTTTATCATTGGGTTGGATTTATTTTGTTGTTCCACTAAAATGAAGCATCGCACATTTCCACACTTCTCTAATTGGATTTTGAATGCATATTTTGAGTATTCAAGTAAAAAATTGATATAATAAACAATCTTTCAGGCATTGGAGGAATAAAAAGGCAGAAATGCAGCTTGTTAAGTTATAGTAGATGCTGAACACTGTCATCAGCAAATGTCAATACAAATGTAGCTGACAGCAACTTAAATTGCACAGTGCAGAAGGGTGCAAGAAAGATGTTGAAAAGAGTTTTAAATCTAGAGACTTTGTTCAGAGAGACAGAGGACCTATATAGAGTTGCTGGTAAATCCATAAAAGACTTTACGATACCTTTTGATTCCATTTGAAAGATACTTTGCAACTAATGATGAACATTCATACATTAAGGGAACCATGGCATCTGCCACTTCTTTGGAAGTCCCATTCCACCATGAAGTTAAAATGCTCATATGTTTTCCATTGCAGCGAAACAAGTGAGAACTAGCACCATATTATACAGGAAGATGTATGTTGGGAGGCAGTCCTGAAGGTCAAAGGGATCCAAGAAGGCTGGATATTCTTCAAAAAGAAAGTCTTAAAGGCACAGAAGCAGGCTGTCCTCATGTGCCAGAGTGGGAAGGATGACTGGCCTGGCTGAACAGGAAGCTTTTGCTGGGACTCAGTAAAAAAAAAGGAGAGTTTACTACTTTAGGAAGAAGGAGTAGGCAACTAAGGAAGAGTACAAGGATCTCATTAGGTCATGCAGTGACAAAAATCAGAAAGGCAAAAGCCCAGCTAGAACTCAATCTGGCTACTAGTATAAGAGATAAAAAAAATGTTACAAATTAATTAACAACAAAAAGAGAGACAAGGAGAATCTCCATCCTTTCTTGAATGTAGGAGTGGCAGGGGAACATTGCCACCCAGAATGAGTAAAAGGCAGAGGTACTTAATGCCTGTCTTTAATAGTCAGACCAATTATCCCCAGGGTTAGTCCCCAAGGCTGATCACCAGTCCTCATTAAGAGGGTTGGTCCCAGATGACTGGACACTTGCCACTGTGATACCCAGCTAAAAGATAGACCAGAAAGAGGATCTGGTGAACTACTGTCAGCCTGACCTTGGCAATGAAGAATATTACAGACTGGTTCATCTTCAGTGCACTCAGCAGGCACATGCAAGATAACTAGGGGATCAGACCCAGCCAGCATAATTTCATGAAAGGCAGGTCCTGCTTGGCCAGTCTAATCTTCTATGACCAGGTGATGCACCTAGTGGATGAGGCAAAGGCTGTGGATGTTATCTACCTGGACTTCTGTAAAGCCTTTGACACTGTCTCCCACAGCATCCTCCTAGAGAAGCTGGCAGCTCATGGCTTAGACTGGCATAGTCTTCACTGGGTAAAAAACTGTCTGGATGGCAAAGCCCAGAGTTACGGTAGACAGAACTAAATCCACTGGTCACAAGTGGTGTTCCCCTGGGCTCAGCGCTGGGGACAGTCTTATTTAATATCTCGAGTTACCTGGATGAGGGGATTGAGTGCTTCCTCAGTAAATTTACAGATGAAACCACGTTTGGTCAGGAGAGCTGGTCTGCTCAAGGGTAGGAAGGCTCTGCTGAGGGACTCAAACAGGCTGGATTGATGCACCCCGGTAAATTGTATGAGATTTATCAAGGCTGAGTGCCAGATCCTGCACTTCAGTCACAACAACCCCATGCAACCCTACAGGCTTGGTGAGGGGTGGTTGGAATGCGGCCTGGCAGAAAAAGACCTGGGAGTGTTGGTGGACAGCCAGCTGAACATGAGCAGCAGTGTGCTCAGGTGGCCAAGAAGACCAGTAGGTTCCTGGCTATTGTGAGAAATAGTGTGGCAAGCAGGGAAGTGACTGTACCCTTGTATTCCGGAGTGAGGCCGCACCTCAAATACTGTGTTCAGTTTTCGGTCTTTCAAGACATTGATGTGCTGGAGTGCAGCCAGAGAAGGGCAATGAAGGCGGTGAAAGGACTGTAGCACAAGCCTTGTGAGGACTAGCTGAAGGAACAGGGATTGTTTAGTGTGGACAAAAGGAGGCTGAGGGAAGACCTTATCGCCCCCTACAATTACCTGAAAGGAGGTTGAAGTAGGGCAAGTGTTGGTCTCTTCTCCCAACTAACAAGTGATCAAACAAGAGAAAATGGTCTCAAGTTGCATCTGGGAAGGTTTAGTTTGGATACAAGGGAAAATTTCCTTTCTGAAAGAGTGGTGAAACACTGAAGCAGGCTCCCCAAGGAAGTGATGGAGTCACTATCTCTCAAGGTGTTAAAAAAACATGTAGACAAGGCACTTCAGAAAGAGATGGTTTATTAGACATGACTGTCTTAGCCTAACAGTTGGACTTGATGACCTTGGAGGTCTTTTCCTACCTTAATGATACTATGGATTAAGAAAAATGCACATGTGTCTTTAACAAACAGCTGATTATAGAAGTATTTTAAATCAGGGTATAAAAGCATGGAAACAGACATAGAATCTATTGCTTCTAACCTGAATATCCCAAACTGGAAAACAAATGTTACCCTCAAAGTGAATGGTATGCTCTGCCTAAAGTTACTTAAAACCATAATCGTAACTAAAGTGTTGCCATAAAGCAGAAAGTGAGTATGGCATTAGCATTTTCTAGGTTTAAAATGTTTACTTCACCATTTATGTGACCTTGATTCAGTTCTTTAAAATCTATTTTACATAACATCAGAGAACTTTACAAGGTTAGGTCCGTAGTATATAAAACCAGAAAAAAAGTGTTTTCTGCAGAAGGTTAAAGACAGGCTTCTGTTATGAGTTATGCTGTCACTTTGTAATGTTATTATCTACAAAAAAGCTCCCTAAAAAAAAAAAATCTATGCCTGCTTAGTCAGCTTTACTGGAAAAATCTCCTTTTTAGTACAGAACTACCATCACCACTTTGCTCAGAAGGGATTCAGAGGAGCGTAAGTGGGAACATCAATACTAATAGCCTCCAGTAGACACTGGCAATACATCCCATTTCTCTTAGCTATATATGCGTACAGGTTCTGTAACCAGCTTTAAATAATAGGCTTCATGAAAGATATATAATGTTTGGAAAGAGTGCATTGAGCAACATAGGGATTATAGCTTCTACCATCTGATTAGATTAGATTAAATTGCCTTCACATAAAGGCGAGTTTTGAAAGATTGGAAAGGTATCAAAGGCTACTGAAAAGAGTAAGAAAAAAAGCCTCTGAAAATGTGTTGGTCAGGACAAGAATTCATTTGTTTCAATTGCACCATGATGAGGAAGATTTAAATTAGTCTGAAGTTCCACAACTTTCTTAGAAAAATTAAGTAGTCTTCAACCCTCAACAACCCACAATAAAAAAAAAAAAAGGCAGTTTACACTCAGAAAGAAATAACACTAAGTATCTGCATAGATTGAGGACCCTTTGCAGAAGCTTTTAAACCTGTTTCATCTCATGCCTTTTTGGTGGGAAGAAATACTACTTCCACTTACTTCCTTTAAAAAACATTTGTTATGCAATGATTTGTGACTCTATGGCCATATCTTCATTTGTTTCATCTACCTTGTTACATGCTCCAAAGATTTGAAGAGTTATGATTTTGCTTTTCTTCATGTTTGATAGCTTAGCACCTTCTATTTACTTTTCCCCTTGTTTCATCAAATTGTAGTAAGACAAGCCAATGTAAACTGAATTTTAACCATTTTGGAGGTATGATTTTATTATGCATTACACAGGGACTGGAGGAAAAAAAAGTTCAGTAGCAACTAGAATAAAATGTGAAGACCTAGGTTTAAGGTATGTGATTAAGAAAACTGCAGGGCCACATTTTTAACTATAAGGCAGTTTTTATTTTCCAAATCTGAGCAAAGACACACATCCAGCTCTGGTGAAATTCAAAGCATACACTCCATTGCTGTTTCATTTTAAACTCTAGATAAATAAAGTATAAAATGAAAATGGTATTTAAAAGAATAGATGGACTTAACATTCACTTTTATTAAGTACATGTTTATGTTTATGAAGAAGTCTACCAATTTAAAATACTAGTTTAGATAAGCTTATCTATTCTGTAAGTCACATATATGCTTGAAAATATGCAGTGCTGTCAAACTTCACTGATATTTACAGGGAAAAAAGAAAACACTTCATTTTTTTTATTAGAAATAACAGTATGTCACAATATATTGCAAGCTAGGTGCTTATTTCAAAATATCATGCAGCATACAAGCAGTGTTTAGTTTTTATTGCACTATATAAAATTACTCTTTCCAAATCTGCAGTTCTTTACATGTTGGAGCGTTTTTAATTATGAACCAGTGAACAGGGAAAAAAGACAAAACAAAACCAAAACAGAAATGGCTAGGCAAGTTGTATGCATTTAAGACATCCCAAGGAGTAGTTAACTAGAGCATCTAACATTAACGAATAATCTCCATACCTGGCCCATTTTCTGCCCATCGGAAAAAGCCACACTGCTTTTCCCTCCCAAGAGGGCACACAAAAAAGTTCTTTCCATTATTTGGACCAATCTTCAGCACAGTCTTCATAACACATCGCTTGCCATGGTTACAAAATGGAAAATTCAAGTCAGCCCACTGTCAAAGGAAACATATTTCAGGCACAGTTTTAGCATATGTGATGGGTATGAATTCCTTACTTTAAAACTAGCAACAGAAAAAAATCTACAGGGAAGGCCCTAGAAGAAACTATTCCTAACAGTTAAGATAGAACTATCTTATCATCACCAATTTTAGATTTTTTTTTCTTTAACGTTAATTGGAACTGTAAGCATTTTAATTGGAGTAACTTTAATTGATGTTAACATAGAGTTTGCTTTAAATTGAGGCATTATAATCATTACTGTCTTGATTTCATCTATTAGCTGCCTAGTGGTAGGTGACCAAGTCATACTCTTCTAAGTCACATACATTCACGGCAAGGAACAATGGCCACCAGTTGCAGCCAGGAAGGTCAGGTTAGTTATTACTGCAGCAGTTGGAGCAGTTGCCCAGGCAGGTGACAGAATCGTCATCCTAGGAAGTTTCCAAGATTTTGGCTAGACAGAAACATGGCTGATGTCTGGTTCTAGAGTTTGCCATAGTCCTTCAAGCAAAAGGCTGATCTAAACAACTTGTACAACTCCCTTCAAATCAACATTTCTGCTATGCATCTGTGTTACATCACATGGAAGCACGTTAAGAGCATTTGCACAAGCACATGCCTTCTCAGCAGTAAGAGGAGTAACTAAAACTGTAAGTGTATAACTACTATTAAACTCTTAAATTTCAATTCACTGTGAAAATGTATTTAAAATTACTTCAAACTTTAAACAGATCATCTGTCCATAATTACAGATTATTGGGGTAAGGAGGCTGCAGGAAAAAAATGCTTATTCAAAAACAGACTCTGAATTCTTATACATACTTGAAAGTAGTCACACTGAGTTTCTCTGGGTAAAGGACAGGTATAAAACTGCCTGCCCTTGTTTTCTCCATCCTTTCTTACAACTCTGAGGCTGCAGAGACGGCTGTGTTTACTGCAGCGAGGATGGTGAGCACTTAACATACGAGTATCATCTGTCATATTCGCTTGAGGTGTGCTGTAACGACAGGTTACAAAATTACTCCTGTTTAAGATTAGAGATTACCAACCAAAAAACTCTCCTGCCATTACAATACCTCACTCAGTATTCTTTGACACACAATAACAGAGAATTTGCTTCTATAATGCTGTCTACACATTCAAAGCTGAATCACTGCTAGTAGTAAACAGACAAGACTGCATGTTTCCTTGCAGTTATTATACCAGTTTTACCCAGCATTAGCCCATGTTTTAAATTATTTCAAAGTACTCAAATTAATCTACAAAACAAAATACACATTAGCATCATTATTACACTACCCACCCTAAATTCCAACATACTTTTGTAGATATTCTGATCTCAGTGAGAAAAAGACCAAGAGCAAGCAATTACTTCAGGCTGAAGGTATTTCGATGCTTCGCAGAAAAGACTCCCACTGCTTTACTAAATAGTTACAGTAATGCTCCGGATTGTATCCGAACAATAAGTAATTTAGCTAAGGGAGTGGAACAGTGTTCTCTGACTGGCATAAAGCGTTTGGGGTTTTTTTTCTTTCTTCCTCGTGACCGAGGTAGTCAGATTATCTGAATGCACTATACAAGGCCTTTTTTAAACAGTATCATGAAAAAATTAATAGTCTGAAATTTATCTTTCCAATGTAATTATATAGAGCAGAAAGCAGTGATGAAACCTTAGTAAAAAAATTAATTAATTCTTGTTATCCGCTTAGGAATTATGCTCTCTTTTATGTCTGGAAGATTGTAGTCCTGCAGCTAGCAGTTTTCTTCTGGCACCTCATTAAAATGAAAGAAAAAAAAAACCACAGTTTTTTGGGGTTTTTTTGTTACAAAGTGTTTGTCTGTTTTTAAACATTGAAGTTGATGACTTGCTAAAGCTTGCTTTCTTCTTTGCACTCCTCTGTATTCTCTGTCATCCTGCCTAGATCCTCAGTTCTGTGTAGCCCTCTACTGAGACAGGAAGGAGAAAATATATTCATAGAGTCTAACCTGGCTAGCCACTAAGATCCTGTTTCAAAACTGCTGCTTCAACAATGGAAGAAATAATTTCTGTATTTCAGAATAAACATATGAACAAGAATTTTATAGCACATCATTACTATTTCACATTTGCCTTGCACAATTTACCACTGTGACATCTACTTTGTGCTGCCATTACTCTTGTGTATGCCTGCCCAACTTTTCCTTGACAATCCTATAATAGGTTCTCACATTTCTCTTAACTGGGCAATAGATGTGTCTGAATAGGCCTATGTAAATAAAAATTCAGGATGGGTAGAGTGCTGAAGTAATTACATATAGAATGAGGAGGAAAATTAAGAGAAAATACTGCTGGGAGGTTCATCAAGGTACCTGTACCGAGCTTTCTATCATGGAAGAACTCTGAAAACTCCTACTTGACAAATAAATTCAATTAGAACATATTAATTCATACTACTACTTTCCTTTTGTCATCTTTCACAATGACTTCAATACCTCTAAGCATACAGCAACTACAGTGCTAAGACCAGACAACTCCTTAGGCAGAACTCTGCTTCTTGAGCTATTAGAGCTGTACCGTCCTATTCCATGGGAAAAGCTGAACAATGAACAGCTATTCAGTTAACGCTAGTACCAGCCACATGCCAAAAATCAGGACTTTTCGAGTGACAGCCTAGGTCATTCAGTGCTTTTGAAATCTGGATATAATTTTAGCTGCACAATAGTAAGTTACCTCTGGCAGAAATCCAAAGACAACAGTGTCTGAACCCAACAGCACAGTATTCCATTAATTTTTAGAGATAAAGTTTATTTATGGGATTATAAAAGAGACTTGTTTACATTCTAGAATACATACCTGATTCCTGTATTATGCTGATGAACAGAAGAGTGATTATCAGTTTTCTGTTTCTTCTCTATGTGTTTGAAAGAGATAAGTTGCTCACAGGAGGACAAAGCCATAGCATTTCTGTGTGTTGAGCAATCTTTGTCTATGCTTCCCCCTGACTGGTAGACATTGTTTTGGATTTGATTGCAATTCGGTTTTGGAGCAATACATTGAGAGTCTCCATCAGATATTTTGATATCATTTTTCAGAACAGCTTTGCTACCAAGATCTGTTAAGACAAGAGTTGTAGTTCCAAAGGCAGCTTTCCTATTGATCTTTATTTCTGTGCTTGGCTTTCTAAAATTATTACAAGGGTACTTTATTAAGTTTATGTTAAAGGCTGCAGAATCTTCAACATTCTCCATCTTTGTAACTAAGGAAAAATAAGTTATTGGTTACAATCCATCTGTGGAGAGTTATACATCATATTTCAGATCTGTATTCATAAGTCATCATACAGGGAGTGAAAGTGAATTCATCATACCATCTTCAAATATCTCAAAACTTGTCACAGATTAGATATAGTACTAAATTTCTTACAGTAAAAAAAGCTCATGCATTTTTGGAATCACATACAACATGTGTTTCAAGGTAACGTTACTACTGCTAAAATAAGACCAGATGTGAATAGTAGTGTATTAATGAAAACTATTGAAGAATTAGCCATACAAAATTGAATTTGGACCAGATATAGGGATATATACATTTTTCAAAATAATTTATAACTCCAGCACTGGGAGATTGCAGGGTATGGTACCTCCCAGCAGCAAAACATTATCAGTTTTTAAAGTACTGTTTTATTGTCGACACAAAAAGGAATATTCATTTGTTGGTTTTCCTAGTGCTTTCAGGGTTTCCCATCCTTTCCAAACATTGCATCCATCCAAACTTATTGATCTGTTACTGTAAGACGCTTCAGAAGCAAGCAGTTCAGACACTTACTTT
The DNA here is from genome assembly GCA_033459285.1 of Clamator glandarius. NCBI lineage: Eukaryota > Metazoa > Chordata > Aves > Cuculiformes > Cuculidae > Clamator > Clamator glandarius. The sequence continues at coordinate 668,831 of JAUNZM010000133.1, forward strand.
GCATTTATAATATCTCCTGACACAAACAACAATACATTTCTTCACAGAATTAGAGCCCTGTCAGTTGGGCAATAATCACTGGGGATAATTTATTAATGCCAGTTTACTAAATAAGGAGTCTGTAGGTAATCTTTCCTGAAAAAATGGCGAAAAGAAACTTTATGAATTCCCTATGTACAACCTTTAAGTAGCTGTGAAGCCATAGTGTTGAAGAACAGGGTCCTTTCTCATCCTCCATCTTCCCTCCTTACAAAGAAAGGAGGGGGAATTTAGCAGATTAAAATGGGTAGATAAGGCATACACAAGGCCACACTCTCTCCAAAGGATTTTCATCCAGAAACAAAATAAGAATCCCTACAGTTTACTCTCAACAATACTTGTTTCCAGGATCCTTCCATTTTGTTACTGCTGCACAGTAAAACCTACTGGTTCCAATGCATTCAGATTTGTTTAAGAGAGAATAGAATCTTGGCCTTCTATTTAGAAAAGGAGCAAGGACACTGAGATGTAATGCTAAATAGTCCTCTCTCTGCAGACTAAATTATTTCAGCTGTATGGCCAGCAGCTAGCTTTACATGCCAAGCATTCTGTCCTCAAAAGTTCAAATATTTCTGCTGACAGTTAGCTTTAGAAACATAAAAGACAAAAAATGAACACAATGAGAAGGCAAGTAATCTTAAAATCTAAAAGGAGAGAGGTAAGTAAAACCTTGTTTAAGAAAATCTCAAATATTAACTCCTACAGTGCAATACTCCTCTTTTTTTAAGAAGGATTTTTGTAACAGTATTCCAAGCTTAACACATCTTTAAATTCCAAGCCTGTTTTCAGTAATGGCATACAGCTAAATAACTAAAACTTAGAAGTACAGGAAAAAGAACAGGATTTTGTTAAGCTTAAAATCAACCGTTTGCAGACATGCTACTATATATTTTAAGGACCAGCTGACAGTATTAATTCCAGGATAAATGTTAGTTGGTAAATCTGAGTCTGTGGACAAATTATAACTTTCAGGTTTCTGGGGCTGATTTTGCATAATTATGCAAGATTAGCCCCTGCTGGCAACAGCTGTCCTGTAAGGCACTAAGATAAACTTTTATTGATTCTTGGCCTGAAAAAATGGACTTTAGCTAGTGTAAACTATGAATGGAGTGATGTGTGAAACTCCTAAAAGGAATAACTAGAATGAAGCAATGCTTTAAAAAAAAGCATAGAGACTTACAAGGATAGAGATCGGTACCACCAATTCCCTTCTTCACAGGCTAGGAATTGGGGGCACTTTGGAAAGTATGGCTCAAAGTACCATCAAAAGATATGGGGAATGTGGTATTTAATTCCAATTTGAGCATGTGTATTTTGAGTCATAGTTAAATGCAGTGAACCTTTAACAACAGGTTGTGGAGCCTACATAAATACAAATTCTTCTCAGCTATAAAAGCCTATATATTGTTTACAACTATCTTTCAGTTCACCAGCTCTGAAACTAGAAAAAAAAAAGTTGTAGAAGATTTTGGCCACTTCATTGAATATTTTGCTACACAATTTTAAGTAAGTGGACTATTGGTTTTTGATGTAGAAAAGTTTCAATAGGGATAAAATTAGTTCTAGAACAACTCTAAGTCACACACATGCACATCTTTAGACTTTGTTTCTGAAATATATGTAGGAATTCAAAATGTTTCAGAATAGTCTTGATTCAAATAACTTCCTGTAAATCCCTCTGTAGAGGAATAGCACTTCTATAGAGGGATTTACTTGCTTTCTACAGAATGTGAAAAAGAATATACAGCTCCCTCCTCAAGGAAAAAAAGACCTCAGTGGAAAGTCTGTCCATTACCTCACTAATCCCTTCTTAATATCCAAATTTCTATACAAAAGTGTGGAGACAAGATAGCATGTTACTCATTCTCTTTTCCTGTCCCTTTCTAAGTCTCATTCACTGCTGCTTCTGCCCACCAGATCTAGATAGCACCATGAAAAGCTGCAGTAAGAGACATAAAAGTACAGAATCATCCATATTGTGAACTTGCAGGAAAAAACACAAGCCTTGAGAAACCCTACATATTTTTCAAAAGGATACCAAAATATACTGCTTTTGTTCAGATGAAAGTATGATAGTTATTTTTCTAACCCTGGTGATTTCTTTATCAGACATACACTCCAAGCGTCTAATGATTTTAAAGAGCATTGAAGGAATGCCATTTTGTCTCACTCCTTGCCCCAGTAAAACGAGTAGTCATTGCAGAGGCTTGTCTATGTAATCCCACCTGCACACAAAGCTGGAAGACAAGATGCTTTTAGGGTTTAAGGCATAACAGTTTCCATGACTGTCTGTATAAGGTTTCCCCAAAATCTAACTAAGTTAGCTAATATTATATTAATATTATTCACAAGGAGACACTCCTACAGTTCTGTAATTCTAAAAACTATATCAAAACCACAATCCTTCCTCCTTTCCCAGCAGAAGTTCCAGACAAACTTTCAATACCTTCAGGCCTTGAAGTCAAACAGGCATCACAAATTTCAGCAGAAGGCTTGTTTATTAGGGTACAGCGCACACACGTCCACTCCTCTTCAGATTTCTGAGCTACACATTCATTAGAACATGACCCCCTGCCACATGCCCAGCCAATTAGGCTATTTCTAGTTGGCAGTTTGCTGTGAAACAAAAGAATGGTGTTAGTGATGTTTTGTGATGTTTCTTCTACAAATTGCCTTACACCACTATGTACAGGGAGGCACAGGGCTAGAGAACAGGCAGTACACAATGTTAAGCTTGCCTGTCACAGCTTGGACAGCATGTCATGGTTAGCTTGATTATTTTTTTTTTCTCTTTTACCTCAAGGGCAAATTCTTCCCGATGCTGAGGTAGTAAAACAAACAAAAATATTTAAACAAAAATGGACAGAAAGTTAATTATTAACTGATATATGCTCCAGCACAATGCTCCAGCCTCTCTAAAATTCACTACTACTTTCAAGTAGTGCAGCAAGAAACTTGACAAGAAAAGGAGACTGTTTCAGTACTTTCTCCCCCACCCCTTGTGCAGAATGCTTGATAACAAATGCAACTGTTCAGAGGCTGAACTACAGAAAGGCACACAACCCAGTTTTTTTGCTGTCATTTAAATGGCACCATTAGACCACTTAGTCTTTGTAACAACCAACAGAACCAGAAACCTTGAAAGCTATAAAATTTTTCTTGTGTGTCACCATTTGCTGGAAAACTTTAACATTTAGGAGCCTGTTCAGAATTAAGGATTTTCTTTTTGGGTTATTTGTCATTGTTCTTTTTTATTATTATTATTTGTTTGGGGGTTTTGTTTGTTTTGATTTTTTGTTTGTTTTCATCTGAAAGATTCAGTAATGTCCTAGCTGACAGTGGTGAACCAAAGCTGTACTCCAGACACCTCTATTGATATTTTTAAATTTCTTTTCCTGCAAATTATACCTTCTATGTTGATAAGCTGATTTAGAACCACAATTACTATTTTTGAGTTGCTGTATGTCACCAAGGTCTAGTTTTGTCATAGTATCTGAACACTGTTAGCATGCCAAATGTAACATGAACATACTTGTTCAGTAAGATCTGTGAGATAGGAAGGGAAGGAGAGGAGGCGGGGTAGCCCTGTTTGTAAGGGAGGACGTGGATGCCATTGAGATGGATTGTGGCTATGAGAAGATTGAGTGCCTGTGGGTTAAATTCAGAGGAGCCCATAGGAAGGTAGATTTTGTGATGGGAGTCTGTTACAGGCCACCCAGCCAAGGAGAAGCAGCTGATGAGCTCTTCTATAAACAGCTGGGGTTAATCTCTAGATCAATGCCTCTCATTCTTGTGGGAGACTTCAATCTTCCTGATATCTGCTGGAAGTAAAATAGAGCAGAAAGGAAGCAGTCTAGGAGGTTCCTGGAGGGCGTGGAAGACAACTTCCTTGCACAGCTGGTGAATGAACCAACAAGGGAAGGTGCCCTCCTGGACCTGCTGCAGAGAAGGCCTTGTGGGGGATGTGGCAGTAGGAGGATACCTAGGGCTAAGCGATCATGAGATGACAGGGTTTTCTGTTCTAGGCAAAGTGAAGAGGGTGGTTAGCAGGACAGTAGCATTAAATTTCCAGAGGGCAGACTTTGAACTCTTCAGAAGGCTGGTTGGCAAAGTCTCATGGGAGACAGTGCTTAAGGGCAAGGGAGCCCATGAGGGCTGGGAGCTCTTACAAAAGGAGATCCTAGCAGCTCAGGAGAAAGCCATCCCCATGTTCCGGAAAAAAAGCCAGCAGGGGAGAAAAACAGCTTCGTTGAACAGTGAGATCTTGAGTGATATCAAGAAGAAGAGGAATGTTTATGGGCTCTGGAAGAGGGGACAGGCCTCTTGGGTGGACTACAGGAGGGAAGTGAGATTGTGTAGAGAAAAAATCAGAAGGGCAAAGGCTCAACTAGAAATCAGATTGGCAAAGTATGTGAAAGATAACAAAAAATCTTTCTATAAATATATAAATAGTAAAAGGAGGACTAAGGAGACGATACAGTCCCTATTGGATGCAGAAGGAAAAACAGTGACAGGGGACGAGGAAAATGCTGAGGTACTTAATGCTTTCTTTGCTTCAGTCTTTAATTGTAAAGAAAGTTGTTCCCTCTCTGTACAAAGCCCAGAGCTAGAGGAGCAAAATGAGGCTCCCATGATCCAAGAGGAGGAGGTCAGAGCCTTGCTAGCCCGACTAGACACCCACAAGCCTATGGGGCCTAATGGGATTCACCCGAGGGTATTGAAGGAGCTGGCAGATGTGCTGGCCAAACCCCTTTCCATCATCTTCCAACAGTCCTGGAAGACTGGGGAAGTTCCACTGGACTGGAGGCTGGCTGATGTTGTGCCCATTTACAAGAAGGGTTGCAGCGAGGATCCAGGGAACTACAGGCCTGTCAGTCTGACCTCAGTGCCAGTAAAAGTCATGGAACAGGTGATCTTGAGTGCCATCATGAAGCACATGCAAGAGAACCAGGTGATCAGGCCCAGTCAACACGGGTTCACAAAAGGCAGGTCTTGCCAAACTAACTTGATTGCCTTCTATGACAAAGGGACTCAGCTACTGGATGAGGGAAAGGCTGTGGATGTATCTTCCTGGACCTCAGTAAAGCCTTTGACACAGTTCCTCACAGCATTCTGCTATGGAAGCTGTCAGCCCCTGGCCTGGACAGGCGCACACTCTCCTGGGTGGAAAACTGGTTGGATGGCCGGACCCAAAGAGTGGTGGTAAATGGTGTTAAATCCAGCTGGAGGCCAGTAACAAGTGGGGTTCCCCAGGGTTCAGTGCTGGGTGCAGCCATCTTCAATGTCTTTATCAATGACCTGGATGAAGGCATCGAGTGCACCCTTAGCAAGTTTGCAGACAACACTAAGCTAGGTGGAAGTGTGGATCTGCTGGAGGGTCAGGATGCTCTGCAAAGGGACCTGAAGAGGCTGGACCGCTGGGCAGAGTCCAATGGCACGAGGTTTAACATGGCCAAATGCCGGGTCCTGCACTTGGGGCACAACAACCCTGTGCAGTGCTACAGACTGGGAGAAATCTGTCTAGAAAGCTGCCTGGAGGACAAGGACCTGGGGGGTGTTGGTTGACACCTAGTGAACATGAGCCAGCAGTGTGCCCAGGTGGCCAAGAAGGCCAATGGCATCTTAGTTCATATCAGAAACGGCATGACGAGCAGATCCAGGGAGGTTATTCTCCCTCTGTACTCGGCATTGGTGAGACGGCACCTCGAATCCTGTGTTTAGTTCTGGGCCCCTCACCACAAGAAGGACGTTGAGGCTCTGGAGCAAGTCCAGAGGAGAGCAACAAAGCTGCTGAAGGGGCTGGAGAACAGGCCTTATGTGGAGTGGCTGAGAGAGCTGGGGTTGTTCAGCCTGGAGAAGAGGAGGCTGAGGGCAGACCTTATTGCTCTTTACAACTACCTGAGAGGAGGTTGTGGAGAGGAGGGTGCTGGCCTCTTCTCCCAAGTGACAGGGAGCAGGAGAAGAGGAAATGGCCTCGAGCTCTGCCAGGGGAGATTTATGCTGGACATGAGGAAAAAATTTTTCATGTAAAGGGTCATTGGGCACTGGAACAGGCTGCCCAGGGAAGTGGTTGATTCACCTTCCCTGGAGGTGTTTAAGGCACGGGTGGATGAGGTCCTATGGGGCATGGTTTAGTGTTTGATAGGAATGGTTGGACTCGATGATCCGGTGGGTCTCTTCCAACCTGGTTATTCTATGATTCTATGATCTGTATGCAAATTTTTAAGTACTATGGCTGTTAAGTCATTAAGCATTTTTCTCCATAGATTTTGTGGAATTAACTACTTTTCTGAGATTTAATCCTAAAAAATTTAAGCACTTGAATTAATAATAAAAATGCTGTACTTGGGAACTGTTGTGCCATTCCTCAGACCTATCAATTATTCCCTAATCATTGCTCTCCACAACAGCCTAGATTTCTAAGACAACGGTGGGGATATGTACCACATCTCACCCATGACAGGAAAGCTAAGGGAGATAATAAGAACTGCTGACATACCAGATATCCTGTGCTATCAAGGGGCAGAATAGATACTGTTTAATTATTTGTTTCAAGAAATCCCACAACCACAACAAAACCCCAATCCAATACTTCTAGAACAGGGAGAAAGATTTTATGTTTCTTGCACTATTTTCTAGTCATCTGACTCAACAGAACACTGCTGTCTTCCTATCCTTCTGCAAAACATTTCTCATTATTACTTTCTGAAAATACAGCAGACTAGGGTTATCAGCATGTGAAATATTTATCTTCCATGCTGGAATTTTCTATATTTGATCTGTACTCAAAGGCGATTTTTAAGCTTTAACTAAAATCCCTTCAGCTGTCCGAATCTTGAAAGAAGGTGGAAGACAGATTCATGTGTTCTGTAAACCTTATTTAAAAAAAAAAAAAATACATACACAAACTAATGGAGGCAGTTTGGAAAGTGAAGCAGTACCTTTTGATAAACTGACAGAGCTCAGTTTAAAAAGGCAAGATTCTGAAGCCTTACATGAAAATTTTCAAGAATACTTTAGAATTATGAATAAGGTGCTTTTGGAACTTTTACCTTTGGATCCTTCATGATATCAAACACATTTTTTACTTTTCTAAAATAAGGTGGAAAGCTACTGCTAGCACAATTTATGTGGAACTGGCAGTGTCTCTGGCAAACCTGTAGTAGAATCATAGAATCACAGAATAACCAGGCTAGAAGAGACCCACCACATCATCAAGTCCAACCATTCCTATCAAACACTAAACCATGCCCCTTAGCACCTCATCCACCCTATGCCTTAAACACCTCCAGGGATCCAATAAGGAGGAAGAAAAGTCGTAAGCCCTATGCTTCACTTGAATTTACTTAAGTTTTAGTTTTCCTCTCCGTGACTCTACAGTCAGTATAACATTTCATACATACAGAGCTATATAGGTATTCCAAGACTGGAGTGGCTGTCCTGTGGAAAAAACAAGAGTGACACAAATTCCTACCATCTTTATGCCATTTAGCTCAGTTGTGTGCAAATATCCTAGCCTATTATATTGATAACACAAGAACAAGGGGCAGTTTTTCCATAAGTAGTGAAATAAATCAACTCAGAGTCTGAATTAAATTCCTACATTTGATTAGAGTAACAGCTATTTCCCTTAGCAAGTTTGCAGATGACACCAAGCTGGGAGGAAGTGTCGATCTGCTGGAGGGTCGGGAGGCTCTGCAAAGGGACCTGAACAGGCTGGACCGCTGGGCTGAGACTAACGGCATGAGGTTTAACAAGGCCAAATGCCGGGTCCTGCACTTGGGACACAACAACCCTAAGCAGAGGTACAGACTAGGAGAAGCCTGGCTGGAAAGCTGCCAGGAGGAGAAGGACCTGGGGGTGTTGGTTGACAGCAACTGAACATGAGCCAGCAGTGTGCCCAGGTGGCCAAGAAGGCCAGTGGCATCCTGGCTTGTAACAGGAACAGCGTTACCAGCAAGTCCAGGGAGGTTATTCTCCCCCTGTACTCGGCACTGGTGAGACCGCACCTTGAGTACTGTGTTCAGTTCTGGGCCCCTCACCACAAGAAGGATGCTGAGGCTCTGGAGCGAGTCCAGAGAAGGGCAACAAAGCTGGTGAAGGGGCTGGAGAACAAATCTTACGAGGAGTGGCTGAGAGAGCTGGGGTTGTTTAGCCTGGAGAAGAGGAGGCTGAGGGGAGACCTTATTACTCTCTACAACTATCTGAAGGGAGGTTGTGGAGAGGAGGGAGCTGGCCTCTTCTCCCAAGTGACAGGGGACAGGACGAGAGGGAATGGCCTCAAGCTCCGCCAGGGGAGATTTAGGCTTGAGGTTAGGAAAAAGTTCTTCACGGAGAGGGTGGTTAGGCATTGGAACAGTCTGCCCAGGGAGGTGGTTGAGTCACCCTCCCTGGAGGTGTTTAAGGTTAGGGTAGATGAGGTGCTTAGGAGCATGATTTAGGGATTGGTGGGAATGGTTGGACTCAACGATCCAGTGGGTCTCTTCCAACCTGGTCATTCTGTGATTCTGTGATAAGAGAAGGGGCCTTTAAGAGAAATAGTATCATAGAATCAAAGCTTCTAACCGTTTTTAAATATCAATGGTCAAAACATTTGTCTTCTCCAAAGTCAAGTGAACTTAGATATAAAATGCACAAGGATCCTTTCTATTTGAGAAGTGATATCCTCTTACTGTAAAAGTGCTTCAAGGTGCTTAAGCACTTTGATGCTTATAAGTGTTAAAAAGTTATTATACTATCATACCCAACATTGACAAGCTGGGGATCCGCCTTTTGACATTGAGAGCAGAAGTAGGTCATCCTGTTATTCTCTCCTAAACGACACACAGTGATCTTTCCACTGCACTGACCACAGGTTGAGCGCTTGTATACTTTGTAGTGTTTGTAGAGTGGAGACCCATTCTTGCGGCACTAAAACAGAGGATGTTTAAAACCCTAAGTTAGGGACCCAGTATGAATTTTGTATCAGTCTACAGTTCAGTTGAAGGTAAAATATAAACTGCTATGTAAACTGACAGCTCACTGATCACAAAAATGTTTAAAGCACACTTGTAAGGGCTATCATCTATATTTCATATTCTTTTATGAAAAGAATAGAGTTTAAACCAAGTGGACCATTGTCTGGAATTCTCCACATAATGCAATAAAAGACAAAATTTTAAAAAAAAAAAAAAACTAGCATGGTGCAAACAGGGAGCCCCTGAATTTTGCTGCACCAGCTAAGTCTAATTCGGCACCATTTGTCTTTGACTTGGCACCTGCAGGAGTATTCTTAAAAAGCTGACGAGCTCCAATCAATGCAGCACAGAAAACAAAAATAAAACAAACACAAAACACAAACCAACATCACCTTCCCTCACCCTAAAAAGAGCCAAAAATACATAATAAAGTCAGATCAATCTGGGTTAATCAACCTTCCCAAAACCTAATGTACTGCTGCAAAGCAGAAATATCTCAGAGATTCTGTAGGAGTCATGTAGTATCCAGTACAGTTGCTCAGCTTCATCTTAGCTCTGGCCATGCCAGACAAATTGGCTCATAAAAAAGCCACTTGACAGTATGGCAAGCTCCCCAGATCCTGGCAGAAAGTCATATTAAATTAAGTGTAGTACATGCCCAAAAGAAACAGTGGCCTAAAGAGCCTCCAGAGAGCTGACAAGCTGACGCATTTCATGAGACAATTGACATGGAATCAGTATAGACTAGCAGAATAAAACAAACAAACAAACACACGAACCCAGAAACTAGAAAAGCCCAGCAGAGATGCAGCCAACTCTGCAGAGCCACACTAGTTTCTGCACTACCCAAACAGTTCCTTGGGCACAGTTCAAATGATACCACAGCTGGCTCAGCAATACCAGCCCAGCTTTGTCATGGTTTGATAACTAGCTCCACATGAAGACCCTGGAGTTTTTCCAGTCTTTGAGCACAGCATATTTGTTACTGCTGTGCTCTTATTCATCAGCCTTATTGAATGAATATGCTTTTGCCAGTACAATCTAGTAATTTAATCACAAGGAATTGCTAATACATATTTGTATGAATGTTCACAAGCAGTTTGCTTTCTCAAGATTTTTCCTGAAAGTTTACAGTTAGCTTCCTCTTAATAGTTTACTCTCATCCAGTTATTTAAAAACTAGACAAAAACAACAGCTTTTTACACAAGCAAGATTCCTCATCTTTGCATCTGTAAGGTGTATTTCTACAAATGATACAGCATTATTGCTACAAACATTCCACAAAGTCTATTAAAAAATTATCAAGTACTATTCCTCTTATTAATCTATTTTCATTTCACTTTTATCTTAAAGATACTTGGGGGAACAGGATAGCTCTCCTTTAAAACAATTTGATTGGTGAATACTTGCTGTACAACCAAGCTACACAAAGTTTAACTTGTTTACTTATTGTCAATCTAAAAGCATATGACACAAACCCATTAGTATTATAATTGTTGCAGAACTGGATGCTCTCTCTTTACTAGTAGACTTCACTAAGTAGTGTCGGGAATGAAAAAATTTCCCTTGCCAACAGACTAAACTATTCTTCAATGGCTGGGGGAAAGCAAACTATTAAACAAATTACATTTTTAGCCTTTATGATTGAAGGAAGGAATTAGGAAAGTTAGGTACCCTCCTCTCAGCCTACCAAAAAAGAATTTTAGCAGCACTAACTTCTTGCCTTTCATGAATACCAAGCGAAGCAGACAAAAATTTCACTGCTGCTGTTCCTTTCTCTGCACATAACAAAAGAAAAACATATAAGAATTAGGTCAAATTCTCTTTCTCTTTTTGGAAAGTTAAAGAGCAACCAGGAGTTGTAAAGTTTAACAGGGGAAGAAATGAAATTCTAGTGAAATTGTGGCAGCAGGGAGACGCTTGAATTTATTTCATTGTAGCAACTTAAAAAGTTGTTTCAGTTAGAAAAATAAAGATGTTAGAAGTTACAATCTAGTTAGTCCAATAAACATATTTGCTATTACAAGTTCCATAAAGAAAGCCACATGAATTACCTTCATGCTTCCTTGGGGCAATCTCTAGTTCTGAGTTTGAAAAGTGACCTTTATGTTATCTTACATATAAGTGTGCTTAACCTACATCAATTCTGACATGTTCAGGGTGACATTACAGCAGATACGCAGCTGCACTGTACTGGCCCTCAGGGAGCATCTGTCAAACACTTCTGCTACAGCTGGGCCACCCTATGCACATTCTTACAGCTTAGACTACCCCACCTTTCCATTTTTTGACAATTCACAATTAACAAAGAGCACACAAACCAACATTCACATAATGGGTCTCTTGTCTTGTTACAACTTTTTACCGTTTTTGCTAGATAATCACATATAGCTAACGTGCAGGAGTTAAGTTTTGGAGGTTTCTCAGAAATGTGTGCCAGTACCTTATAAAAAAGCATTGTAAAATCACGTGTCATTTTCACCAAACAACATATGTGCTCATCTGTCAGCTGACAAACCTGTAAATAAGACAAGAATGATTTTCAGAGTATTAAAATTCTAAGGGACAACAGCAGATAGTCCTATAATGCAGGAGCACTTCAAACACCTTCAGCTCATGTGGAATTACATTGCTTCCCATGATGATAATTCTCTAAATTCACATTATACATACCATCTCAGTAAAACGGTATGTTTTCATATTCTATACTATGAAAACTCATTGTCTGAATACCGAAAATCGTACTTTGCCTCACCTGCATAACACACTAAGTAAAAATTTCAGGCTTCCTCCAAACTGAGGAGAGTTCATGATCACATGAAGTTAGCAACTAATCCCTCTTAATTTCTTCATGGATTATGGAATAACCTATAATTAGAGGGTTTTTTTCTGTGAGAGGTCTTCAGGAAGAACACTTGAGCAAAAGGGATCACACTTAGAAAGACTTATCAACCAAAACACATTTTTGTTAAGAACTCAATATTAAATCATGTTTTTCTTTCCTCTGCCAGCTCATATTGCAGGTGCAATTAAAATACAGACTGATCCTATGAAGAACTTTCAGAAACATTGGTTAAATAAAAAAAATCTTTCAGCTACTATCTTCACCAGCTTTCCTTTACATTCCATGTAATCTCAATCTGTTTTACAAACATTAGACTTCCTTTGAAACAAAAGTCTGAGGATGCATGCTTGAGGATCTTAAGCAAAAAAAGTACAGTAAACAATGGTAGAAAAGGAAATCATGCCAGCTAGCAGGGCAGGAAAAGGAAGAAGGAGCTGCAAAAATAAATCAACTCTACCACATAAACCATTTTGGGTAGTAACTGAACAAAGAAAACCAGAGTACTCTTTCCTTTATTTATAGGCTGACAATTTAACGGTAGTACAACAGGATGCCAGATAAAGTCGGGATTTGAAAGTTAATTGAATTCCCTAATAGAGATGTTTCAAGTTGTAAGAGACAAGGCTTAGCCTCACAAAATATGTCCACTTTGTGAGGCAGCAGTAGCAGCAACAGGTTCCAAGGAATATCATGACAAATATCTTCAGTTACAATAATATTTATTTAGTGTCTTATAACAACTTAAGAAATAAGAGACCATAAAGCAAAGGTAAGAAGACTACAATGTTATATATATATATTTATGCTCTTAATACTTTAGAGTCATTAAAAAAAATGGTGAGACATTTCACCCACCTTAACAGCTGGATGGAGACCACTGTCAAACAGTGCTTCATTTTTTATGATATTTCCCACACCAGGTAATACTGCTTGATCCAGCAAAACATCACACAACATGCGGGTTTTCTGTTGCTTAATCTCACTTTCTGCTCTTAAGAAGCTAAACTTCGGGGAACAGACATCCAAGCTTTCCATCATTCTCACTTTCTGCTCACTCTCAGCTGCACTTCTGGAAAAAAAAATACATTAAGATTTAGTTTTATTTTAATTACATGCTAATATACTAGTATGGTTTAAAAGACAACACATAAGAATATAATAGAGCACTAAATGTAGATAACAAACTATGAAAATACCAGAGGCAGCAAGAGGCACAGAAATTCCATTAACCACCACCCCCAAAAATTCAGGTCAATGATACATGCATAGAATACACATCTGGTCCAACATATAAGAAATCCTCCTCATTCTTTTCAGGCTGAAAACAAATTGCCAGGTCCTTGCTCTAAAATTACTTCTAACATGGACAGACCATGTGTTTGGACAGTCAACCATAACCACCTATGCGTTTACATGCTCCTGTAGTTACAACATGATAACAGCAATAAAAGATATTTTCTGAAACCTTGATTTATTAGGTTAAGTATAATCATAAACTGAAAAACAACTAAGATGAACATAATACAGTGTAAGTCATCTCAGGCTTACATAAGCTTTTATTTTCGTAATATTAAATAAGCATTTATACTTTACTTGAATTTACATGCTCTTTTTCACACAAGAGCCTCAAATGCTTTAAAATTAAGCTTGCCATGTCATTTTTATTTGCAGTTAGAAGTACAACGATGATGGACAAAAATGTCCCCTTAATTTCTATTAGGACAATTATACCAATTTGCTTCTAAAAAGAAAACAAAAATAAAACCACAGCCTCAGTAGCATAAAAATTTGAAAGCAGTAATCTTCACACACTGAGGTTCAGCATTCAGATTTAAGGATGGAATTAAATCCAACTTTCATTCCCAGTCTTGACACTATCTGAGGCTATGGCACAGAACTACTTTAACTGTATATAAATTCTGATATATAAGTAACAAAATTAAATTACCACACCAATCTATATGTAATATGTTTAGAAAGTTTTCTTTTGTTTTTGTGGCTCTGATGGCTTTCACCCAAGTAGCTAACAATTTGTGTGTGATTTTTTTCACTATGTTCTTAAAAGAACGTTATAAAAGAAATAAACCAAGCTGTGTATAATTTGGTTAGTTTTGCTTTACCTATACTCTGCTGTCACCTCAAAAAAACAAACAGTATCCTCTGCAAGCTGTATCTCCAACACTGGCAGTGCTCCATTTCTGTCTTTGCAACCATCAGGATTAATGCGCATGGAACCGTTCATACCAAAGTGAATCCTTGGAGAGAAAGAGTTCTTATGGGTATTTTATATTAACAATGTTTCCAAGTATCAAACTAGTCTATTTTTTGAAGATATGAACTATTCTTACCTAACCAAGTCAGTATCTATGTACACTAATTCTAGTCATTAAGCATAACACTGTAACAAACTCCCTGCGTACATAGTGCTCAAATCTCAGAGAAGCAGCCTTCCCAGAAACATTCCAAAATATAGCAGTTTTGCAGCAGTCTTCATAATTCATTATACAGAAGTCAAACCTGTTCAATTAAGTAAAACAATTTTCTGGTGTATCACACTTGATTTTTTTCACTTGTCACTCTGGTCTTCCAACATAGGTTGTTAAATCTTCAAGGAGGCTGAAAGAAATGAGGCTACTTTACCAGACAATTTTCTGTTAAATGAGGTAGAAGTCACCTGGTATAAAAGGAAATATTTCAGTCCTCACATTGACAACACTGTTATATCAAATCTGCCCACCAAAAAAATGTCTCACCATTTTTCTAATAAATCCACAAAAATTAACATCTGCCATGTGTTGCTTTCCGCTTTTTTGTTGCCTAAAACCAAGGCAAAAGCTGCAGGTCAATTAAAAATTAATGGCAAAGAAACTGAAAAAATGCACAAATGGTAATGGAGTGGAACAGATTCTTTCAAACACTCCTTTTACAGATCACTAATGCCTTAAGAGATCTTACAGTTTCTAATGTATTCTACGTAGAGAGCTACTTACTTGGGGCAGGTTTGACTGTGGTCACCTACATTTATTTCTTACAAGTTCACCTGGTACATTCAAATACAAAATAAATATATGACAAGAAAGAGAGCACCCTAATCCTTCATATTGTATATCAGGAAATGGTGGATTATTTTGTAGCTACAAAAAGATTTAAAAGATGAAACTGCACAAATGTTACATTTCAGGAAGAATAGGCATTCAAAATATTTACAGAATGGTTAAGACAACATTTCATTAAAGTCAATTCTTTATGCAAATTCCTTATAGCATTTATTAATATTTTCAATTGCTGAATGCATTAAATGCTTCCAGAATGTTTTAATAAAAGAAACAGCATTCACATTAATAGCTGATGGCTTAATTTACCAAGCTTCAGTACATTGTTGAAATGGTGCATAAAGAGTCACAACTATTAGCTATCTTAGTGACTTGTCAGTTCGTGATTAGAAAAAAAAAATACTGAAGTCATTGTTACACATTGATGTTCAAAAGCCTTAGGAAATTTATAAAATTTCATATCAATGTGTTTCATTACCTTTGATGTCCCAAAATAGTTCAAAACACAAATCTCCTCATTTTAATTATAGAATCATAGAATGGTTTGGGTTGGAAGGGACCTTAAAGAGCATCTAGTTCCAACACCCTTGCCATAGGCAGGAACACCTTCCAGTAGGCCAGGCTGCTCACAGCCTCATCCAACCTGGTCTTGAATACCTCCTGGGACAGGGCACCCACAACTTCCCTGGACAACCTGTTCCAGTGCTTCAACACCCTCATAGAATTTTTTTTTTCCTAGCAAATAATCTAAATCTCCCCTCTTTCAGCTTAAAGCCTTTATCCCTCACATCCTATCACTAGACTCCCTGATAAAGGGTGCCTCCCCAGCTTTCCTGTAGAGCCTCCTTTATGTACTAGAAGGCTGCTAAAAAGTCTCCCTGGAGCCTTCACTTCTTTTAAAGCCAAACAAGCACAACCCTCTCAGCCTGTCCTTGAATGGGAGGTGCTCCAGCCCTCTGATCATCTTTGTGGTCCTCCTCTAGACTCACTCTAATTCATATCCTTCTTGTGCTGAGGATTGAATGCAGGACTCCAGGTAAAGTCACATGAGAGCAGAGTAGAGGGGAAGAACCATCTCCCTCGACCTGCTGCTCATAGGTCTCTACTTGGATATTAAGCCACTGACCATAACTCCTGTGAGTGCAACCATCCAAGTCAATTCCCTATCCACCAAGTAGTCCTTCCATCAAATCCATGCCTCTCCAATTAAGAGACAAGAATGTCGTGCAGGACAGTGTCAAATGCTTTGCACAAGTCAAAGTAGATGTCAGTTACTCTTAACTTACCCACCAATGCTGTAGCCCTACCATAGAAGGCTACCAAATTTGTCAGGCACGATTTACCCTTAGTGAAGCCATGTTGATTGTCACAGATCACCTCTTTATTTCGCATTTGCCTCAGGATTTCCAGGAGGATCTTCTCCATGATCTTGTCAGGCACAATTTACCCTTAGTGAAGCCATGTTGATTGTCACAGATCACCTCTTTATTTCGCATTTGCCTCAGGATTTCCAGGAGGATCTTCTCCATGATCTTGTCAGGCACAGAGGTGAGACTGACCCGTCTGTAGTTCCCTGGGTCTTTCTTTTTCCCTTTTTTAAAAGTAGGAGTTATGCTTCCCCTTTTGCAGTCATGGGAACTTCACTGGACTCTGGCACAAATTGCCAGATATGATGGACAGTGGCTTAACAACTTCATCTGCCAGTTCCCTTGGGACCCACAGATGCATTTCATCGGGCTCATGGACTTGTGCTCTTTCAGGTTCCTTAGATAATATCAACCTGATATTATTAACGGTTGGTGTTTTTTTGATCTCCCAGTCCCTGCTTTTTCTTCTGTGATTTGAGTGGTGTGGCTTGAGCCCTTGCTGGTGAAGACTGAGACAAAAAGAGTAATTCAGTACCTCAGCCTCCTCCATATTCAGGGTAACCAGGTCTGCAGTTTCCTTCCAGAGAGGGCCCACATTCTCCCTATTCTTCCTTTTATCACTGACATACCTACAGAAGCTTTTGTTGCTGTTCTCAATGTCCTTGGCCATATTTAATTCATTTCAGGAACCTCCTGAATGCCTTCATGTGCCAGGAGGGCTAAAGTCTCCCAGGAGGGCTACAGCTTGCAAATGTGAGGCTGTGCCTATCTGTCTGCAGAGGGCCTCATCTGCTCACTCTTTCTGGTTGGGTGGCTTTTAACAGATTCCCACTATAGCACCACCTGACCCTGCTTTCCCTTTAATCCTGACCCATAGGCTCTCGGTCAGCTCTTCATCTAGCCCCAAGTGAAGCTCTGCCTGGTCATTGACATATAGAGAGCAACACTCCCTTCTCATCTCCCCTGCCTTTATCCCTCTATCCCAACCATACGATCACCCTATCATATCTCTGTGATGGCAATGAGATCACAGCCTTGCAAGTGTGCACACATCTCCAATTCGTCTTGTTTATTCCCCATGCTACATGCATTTCCAATTACAAATAGAAAATAAAACTTAAGGCCAGTTGTCCAATGATAGCTATTAAGGAGTTGATTATTTTTTGTTGTTGTTTTTAAGTAAAAAGGTGAGGTTTTAGAATTTTTATGCCACACAATTTGGAAGGATCTGCTTTTTTTTTTAGAAAAAAATTTCCCCATAAAAAAAAATTCAGAAGATTAGTAGCAGCACAGTTGAAATATTATATGGACATGTAAGACAGTGACAATTCACATTATCAAGTTCCAGGAGTCAAGATGCAATTTCCAGTCTCTTTCCTAACTGTCTGTTAAGCAAAAACATACGTGCCACACCAATTACCAGAATCTTTTCTAAACCATTTATCAGTCCAAACTTACACTAATAGCACACTACAGAACTAAACACAGGGCAACCCTTCTCACACAGCTATATTGTTTTCATAGCAAAACATACAGTCCATGCAAGCCTCTCCTGCATAACTTGCAAGTATCAGGGTGTTTTTTGTTTTTTTTTTTTTTCAATTTTCATTGATTATTTATGTGACTTCCAAGGCAAAATTTAAAAAAGGCCTCAGATTAAAAAAAAACAAACAAAAAGACAAAACAAAACAAAGAAACCCACTTGACTTTCTTCAATGACTCTAATGTCCTTGTGTAAATGAACATCAAAAAGTATTAATTTCTTCAGAAGGTGTCATTCGTACTAAAAAAAAAAAAAAAGGCTTTTACTGCCCACCATGGCTTGCAAATATACAAGTAATACTGAACTTCATTTGCTAACCACTATCCACAACATGGAAATACTTGAGAAGTAGTCTGCTGATTTTCAAGTCAGGCAAGCAAAGAGTAGCCAGACTGCATAAAACAATTTCATGGCTAGGTTATCTTCTCCTACCAGGCAGTCATTCCCCACTTGAGAAAATCCAGGAGCATAAAATGAATAAATAATCCTTCATGGCTCAGTCTTTCACAAGACACGTCTAACATTATTCCGGCATGACTACCAGCTTTTTACAGGTAATCTTAGCATACAGGAAAAGCTGGCTTTGTTATGTTAAGAAACTATGTACAAATACAGAATTTGTCTAATCAGTAGCCCTTCTCATGACAAGAAAATCGTATATTTGAGAGCTAACTTTAATAAATAATACATTCTCTGAAGAAGTATTCCTTATTTCCTCTCCTAACAATCTCAGCAGCCAATCTTAATCTGTTGTAAGATGCATTTTCTGAGGCCTTCATCTGCCTCCCCTCAACATCTTTAAGATGCACAATATACATTTTTAAAACAAAATGAAGACTTTCATTATAAAATAAATAACTTCTTCCTCCTGTGTAGAGGAAATCTTTCTAGTATACAACTTCTACAGTATTACCAACCAGTGACATGACCAAAATGTCTTTTAAATACAGTTTCTAGAGATACAATAACTGATGAATTGATGAAACTTTTATGCTCATTAGCAAACAATAAAAACAACCTTCAGTTATTAAATACAATAATTTTATTCTTTAGCTTGCTAGCCAATGCAATATTTAAGATCTTCCATGGACAAAGGATATTTGCCATACTAGAACTTGGCCACATTTTCTTTCTATTTGAAGAAGACGTTTGCAAAATGCTTACTTACATTCCTTAGTAATAGCTTTTTTTTCTTCCAATAATGCAATTCAGTCTGTTGAAACAGTATTTTCTTATTGTATAAGTTACTCCTTCACTTATCCAATCAATTGGTAATACATGCAATAGTAATTTTAAAAAGGCAAACACCTGTATCAGCTACCTCCTTTGCCTTTATTTTGTAATCTTCCTTTATAACTGATTTATCTTTTTCTTTTTAAAACTCACTTTTTCTTCTCCATTTCTATTTAAGAAAGCACAATACAAAGCAAGAGAAACTGATGAGGATCATAAACCTGTGCTTCATAAACATGAGTTGCTTTAAATGCATGGTTGTACTACTGGTTACTTCTGTGATTACAATGTGAAGACTGGTATGTGCTAGTAAGACTAGTTACATTTCTCCAGCAGTAGGACAAATAAGCATATAGCACTATTTATGGTAACCAGCAGGCCCCTGCTACCAAAGATCAGTCTACATATCATCCCAGGTAATAAATATTATATCACTGCCTTTATTTATCCAGCATGCATCCACTGTAAACTGTTGTACTTGCAGCCAAGCATTTTCACTTCCATCTCCCTCTTACACCAGCAGTACCGCTGGCGGAATATTATGTCACTGAGTTGTAAGGTATTTGTTGATATTACCAGTCTAAGTGAAGAAAATTCATGAACTTTGTTCATGATCCGATACTAGGCAACAGACTACCCTGAACGTAGAAGTGATGTTGTTTTCCCTTTTAAAGGTTTCAAAAGATTAGAATTATGTTATAAGCAGAAAGATGAAAGAAAAGTTTTAATACAAGCCTTACCTATTAAATATACAGGGCCTTACTTAAGTAGGCTATACTAATTATCAAAAAGAATGAGAGGGGTTTTTTTTAATAACCCATCACACTGTGCATTTGGTTTTACTTATTTTTAGTTGACTTTGCAGCACAGAAGCATATTGAGGTAAAAAAAGTAAAACAGATTCCAAATACAGCCTTGTATACAAGAACATGTCCAAGTAGTTAAAGCATATGACAAAATACTTAACATGCCAACAAACCACTAATAAGCTCTGCAAAGTATGAATGAACAACAATTTGGCATTTTTACTGTTTGTTTAGGAGACACGGTTCCACTTAAAATTTAAGAGGTATGCTTATGATAACCAGACCAATCGCCTGCCACATTTCAAAGATAGTTCCAAAACAAGGAGATGTTAATAATTTTTTAAAGAAAGAAATCAAGGCAGCATAAATGTATACACATATAATATTTTTAAGTTAGGCAATTTCTTCACACAAGTTTATTATCAGAGCAACTGAATCACTAAAAATTAAGTACAGAATCTCAGTCTAAATTTCTGAAGGAAAGTTAAAAGAAATTGCAAGTGCAGTTTGTAGTGGAAGATATTAAGTAACTGTAACGGCACTCATTTCTCCAAGTTCTGTCCCTAGAAAATGCGATTTCCTGTTTGAAACAAAGCATTTCAGTGAATAACTGTCCTTTTCAGATACCTTTACATGGAATCTTAGGCCAAGAATAAAGCAGTAAAATAATTGAAAAGGTAAGTGACTTATCCAGTATATTCAGTACTGCAGAAAGACTTCCAAGAAGACTTCTAACTTGCAAATTTCTGAAACCTACATTAAGCAAGAACAAGATAATCCCGCAGATACGTACAGTCTGAATGCATAGGAAACCTTTTTCTTCCCTCTTACCTTAAAGCTTTCTGATCAAAATACATAAAAAGTTCCTTTCCCAATGTCTCCACACCCCTGTAAACATGCCCAATAAGAAAATCATGACCAGAGGTTTTCTTCTCACATGCAGCAGTCTGAAAATGAGTACAGACGTACAAAGATTAAAACAGAATTTATACTACTTTGATTCTAACATCTGTACACATTCAGCAAGTAGCTGTTCAAACTAATTCTCCAACTTAGAATCATACAATAACCAGCTTGGAAGAGACCCACCGGATCATCAAGTACAACCACTCCTACCAAGCACTAAACCATGTCCCTTAGCACCTCGTCCACCCATGCCTTAAACACCTCCAGGGTAGGTGAATCAACCACCCCCCTGGGCAGCCTGTTCCAGTGCACAATGACCCTTTCTGTGAAAAATTTTTCCTAATCTCCAGCCTAAACCATCTCTGGTGGAGCTTGAGGCCATTCCCTCTTGTCCTGTCCCCTGTCGCTCGGGAGAAGAGCCCAGCTCCCTCCTCTCTAGAACGTCCTTTCAGGTAGCTGGAGAGAGCAATGAGGTCTCCCCTCAGCCTCCTCTTCTCCAGGCTAAACACCCCCAGCTCTCTCAGTCGCTCCTCATAAGGCCTGTTCTCCAGCCCCTTCACCAGCTTTGTTGCTCTTCTCTGGACTCGCTCCAGAGCCTCAACATCCTTCTTGTGGTGAGGGGCCCAGAACTGAACACAGGATTCGAGGTACGGTCTCACCAATGCCGAGTACAGAGGGAGAATAACCTCCCTGGACCTGCTGGTCATGCCGTTTCTGATACAAACCAAGATGCCATTGGCCTTCTTGGCCACCTGGGCACACTGTTCAGTCGGCTGTCAACCAACACTCCCAGGTCCCTCTCCTCCAGGCAGCTTTCTAGACAGACTTCTCCTAGTCTGTAGCACTACAGAGGGTTGTTGTGCCCCAAGTGCAGGACCCAGCATTTGGCCATGTTAAACCTCATGCCATTAGACTCTGCCCAGCGGTCCAGCCTCCGTACCCTCCAGCAGATCCACACTTCCACCCAGCTTAGTGTCATCCGCAAACTTGCTAAGGGTGCACTCAATGCCTTCATCCAGGTCATTGATAAAGACATTGAAGAGGGCTGCACCCAGCACTGAACCCTGGGGAACCCCACTTGTCACTGGCCTCCAGCTGGATTTAACACCATTTCTCACCACTCTTTGGGTCTGGCCATCCAACCAGTTTTCCACCCAGGAGAGTGTGCGCCTGTCCAGGCCAGGGGCTGACAGCTTCCATAGCAGAATGCTGTGAGGAACTGTGTCAAAGGCTTTACTGAGGTCCAGGAAGACCACATCCACAGCCTTTCCCTCATCCAGTAGCTGAGTCCCTTTGTCATAGAAGGCGACCAAGTTAGTTTGGCAAGACCTGCCTTTTGTGAACCCATGTTGACTGGACCTGATCACCCGGTTCTCTTGCATGTGCTTCATGATGGCACTCAAGATCACCTGTTCCACGACTTTCCCTGGCACTGAGGTCAGACTGACAGGCCTGTAGTTCCCTGGATCCTCCCTGCGACCCTTCTTGTAGATGGGCACAACATCAGCCAGCCTCCAGTCCAGTGGAACTTCCCCAGTCTTCCAGGACTGTTGGAAGATGATGGAAAGGGGTTTGGCCAGCACATCTGTCAGCTCCTTCAATACCCTTGGACAATATTAAATCTTTTCTCATTAAGCAGCTCTATCAGTTCCATGATACTATTAACACAGGAAGCAGACAGTCACTGTTGCTAATGCTATCATAACTTAGTTCATTCTTTTTCAAACTGAAACAGTATACATTTATTTATCAAGGTATTTTCTGATTTTTCCTTCAAATCATGAATTCACAGTAAGAGTTTTAGGCTGACATAAATTAAACAGGTATAGTTTAAATATTAAATACTTATCAGAATGTCAATTCTGTCATTTGCAGACCTACATCTTTCTCCCAATGCCTCTTGCTGCAGTTTCTATCCAAAATAATAATATATTTTCTATGCTTCATTTGGGGTATTGCATATTACAGGAAAGCCTCCACTAAGCCCACAGAGATATTTCTCACATTCTACTAGCTGAAAGTCTAACATTTGGAGATGTTGAACAGCATGTGGGACACTACTAAAGGAGAAGATAAAGTTAATTGTGAATTTGAAGCAATAATTTTCCTTTGCTTAGCACATGAAACCCCACTGCAATTATAAGAAGGGATATTTACAGGTTATCTGGTCCAGACTGACTTGGATTAGGTAGCCCAGGTCTTTGTCCAGTCAACTTCAGAGTAGCTCCAGGTATGTATACCCTTGTTTCTGTGACCTTATTCCAGGCCTTCACTATTGTCATAATGAAACAAAAAATCTTAATAGCTAATCACAATTACTCCTATTGTCACTTCTATCTGCTGCCTCTTACCCTACTGTGCACGTCTGACAAGAGTCTAGCCCTTTCCCTCCCATACTCCCTTCTGAGGTAGCTGAAGAGAGCAATAAAACCCCAGCTCGCTTATCTTCTCCTTGGGCATCATGTGCTTCAGCCTGCTAATAGTTCCAGGAGACTCACTATCTTTTTTCCTCCTAGGAAGCCAAAAACTGGACACAGTAATCCCATGCAGGGATTGTTCTCAGTGCAGGACTCAAAGCCCTGTGAATGCGGTCTGCTAGCCTACTTTTCCTCAGCCTGTCAAGGACCCCCTTCCCCCGACTAGCACCTCAAGCTCCCCAGAACTCACTGAAAGCTGCAAACAGTGTATTCACTGTCATCAGAGCCTTAACTGTAAGGCACAGATATGACTGTGTGGCCCTCAATGCCCCAGGCCCCTAAGGCCCCACGGCCCAACGTGCCCCACGGCCCAACGTGCCCCACGGCCCAACGTGCCCCACGGCCCAACGTCTCTCACCGCAGCCCCGGCCGCCGGGTCGCGGCCCCGCACGCCGCGCACGGTCTGGCCTGGCCGCAGGCGGCGCCGCAGCCTCTCCCCGCACAGCTTGCAGCCCGGCCCCTCCACCATGGCCGCGGCCTTCCTCCCGCCCCGCTCCGCCGTTCAAACCTGCCGCGCCCGGGGCGGAGCTGCCCGGGGTAACGCGGGACGGGGCGTGGCAGAAAGAAACCTCTCGGTCCGCCCGGCCCGATCCGCCTCTTACGGCCTCTGTGGTCCCGGCCAGCGGGTGGGGAAGCTTAGGCTGCCTTTTGCGTGGACGAGAAGCAAAAGGCGTTGTTTTGTGAGACCCTTCGAGGGTGCGTCCTGTTTGTTTCGTTCTTAAGGGTGAACTTGTCATCAAATACCTAATTAGCTGTCACAGGCTTCCTAGTGGCATCTAAACCACTCTTGCAAGTACATTTTTAAAGATTTATTTAATGTGCAATTGGAAGTTAACCTTTGTAAAGGCCAATATTTAATGACTTTTTTTTTTTTAAATCAGTCCAAGCTTACACAAGGAAAATAATCCTTTATCAGCTGCATTTGAAGTAAGTGTTCATGAGTTTTAAGAAAATTGAGGGAACTTGCATTTGAAGGCAAAGCATTAGACACCTTCTCTTCATATCCACCTTCTGAGGCACACGCACACCGGTTGAAGGCCAATCGTATCCTGGGCTGCATCAAAAGAAGTGTGGCAAGCGAGTTGAGGGAAGTGATGCTGTCCCTCTGTTCCTCTCTTGTGACACCTCATCTGGAGTACTGTGTACGGCTCTGAAATCCCCAACACCTGTTGGAATGAGTCCAGAGGAAGTTTACAAAGATGATCCAAAGGCTGGAGCACCTCCCATACAAGGACAGGCTGAAAGAGTTGGGGTTGTTCAGCCTGGAGAAGAGAAGGCTCCGAGGAGACCTTATAGTCACCTTCCAATAACTGAAAGGGCCTACAAGAAAGCTGGAGAGTGACTGGTTACTAAGGCTTGTAGTGGTAGGACTAGAGACTATGGGTATAAACTGGAGAGAGGCAGATTTAGACGAGGCGTAAGGAAGAATTTCTTCACAATGAGAATGGTGAGACACTGGCACAGGTTGCCCAGGGAAGCTGTGGCTGCCCCATCCCTGGAGGTGTTCAAGGCCAGGTTGGATGGAGCCTTGGGCAGCCTGACCTGGTGGGATGTGTCTCTGCCCATGGCAGAGGGGCTTGGAACTAGATGATTGTTTAGGTCCCTTCCAACACAAACTGTTCTATGATTCTATATTTATTTTTTTTTTTGCAGTGATGTTTTTGCTGTGATCATTCTAAATTAAAGCAATAAAAGAATCTTAGCTGGAGAATTTAGCTCACTGGTCAAGGAGTAGAAATCATCAATGTTCCAAAATGGTGTGTGAAGCTCAGAATGATTTTTCTGCTGCCCTCAAGTCCTGCCTTAATATTCTTCCAAGGCAGTTAGAAATTGATACAAAACTTGGGTTTCTATATTCATATGTAAGCATCTTAAAAGTACAGACAATAACCATTGCTGTTACTTGGCTATCAGTTATAATGTTCTTCATGATAAATGGACATTTTTCAGCTGATGGTTTGTGCAGTATACTACAGCAGACTGAGTTTTCAATTCTACATCTACTTCTGCAGATGCATCAGAAGCAGTGATACTAACCATTTATTAAGATTCCCTACTCCCTTTCCACTCATGTAAACAATGAATTTTAACTAGAGGTTCTGCAGACACTCACCTTTTGCATGTATTTTTATTCCACTAAAAGTTGAGTTCCAGGTATGTACAAACTGGTTGGAGATCTCCATGATGAAGTGCTTGGCTGTGGTTGGTAAAAAATTTGGGAATTTCTCTGCTTTAAGATAATGTTTAAGAATAAATTTGCAACAGAAGGAAAAGAGGTAGTAGCATTGTAAGGGAGGCCAGTCTGACAATTCTGTAGTTTGAAACAAATGCCCAATGCTGAACTCTAAATCTGAGTGGTTTTTAGGTAAAAATACCTAAATGACAGCAGCTGAAGAACAGGCACTGGATGAAACTATTGCTGATACAGTTTTTTAATGATGTAGTAGTGCAGCCAAGACAGAAATATATAACTTTGTGTTTTACAGTGTTCCAAGTAGAATAATCCTAGCTGCTTTTGTGACAGCAATTTCTCGAGTCAGGAAATCACAGTTGCTATCGTTCAGTTTAAACACTGCCAGGCTGGAAGGGAACATTTTTTTGTAAGATGCAAGTTTTAAAAGGAAGCTGATAGATTGCTTATAAAATAAAAGCTTTTGTTAAAATTATTTCAAGGTCCTTTACCAGAATATTACATTTCTTGGCAGGTAATTCCATCAATAGCTGTTCACACCTTATTTTGACTTTGGAAAATCCAGTGTCCACAAGAAATAATCTCTCCCATAGGTAATTATATGTGCAAATTTCAAAAACAAACAAGCAAATAAATCTCACTGGAGTATAATTGTAACATTTGACTATTTTTTACTTTCTGTCTGCTGTTACATCAACAAAATCATAGCATTCTACTGTACTATGGTAATTGATAGAGCAAATAATAGCAAGTCATCTGCAGTGGAAGGTAAAATCTGTTTTTCAAAGAACAATTGAGTAAATCTACATATGCTCATAAATTTGTACTCTGTTATTGTAGCTGTGTGCACAGCTGCCTCTGTTATTTTTCCCAGTGGTGTTGTTAGGCACCATTTCTTCATTTGTTTGTGAATTTGCAAAATTTACATTTGGATAATTGCAGTTGTGATCTCATTAGAAAAGAGAAAATGAAAAGTACATTTGTTTCAAAAATTTCAGTTTCCCCCTAAATTATGGAATATATACTATCCTTTTTTTAATGCTGTTTTCCAGCATTTATATAGAAGCCCCAATTCCCTGCCTTCTTGTACCAGTTCATGTTGCAGGAAATTTTGCATGAAATTAATGGTGGTTAATTTGCAAGAGTTGAGCAACCAACATCCAATTGCTCACACTCTTCATGTGCATTTTCTCCTCTGGGTTGACATGTTAGTCTTAGAACATTAATGTACAGTTTAAGTATGTAAGTTAAATTTGCAATTAGCAAAGCTTTGAAAAAAGATGTTGACAAGTGTTTTCGTATAGCAAATATAGACTAATTTCAACAGAGTATCATTTTAGACCAAACAATAAAGTTATATTTTTCTGTAAGCAAGATGAGAGAACAGAAGTGTGCAGAATACAAGCATAACCTGTTCTTCTAATCCAACAGACCAAAACCCAGTGTCATTATTGAGGTTCTCACTAAGGCATCGTTTTTTTCTTCCATCTGGTTAAAGTATACAGTGAACTATAAAGACGTTCCCTTTATGGTGACAAAATCTTGGATAAGAATTAATAAGCACTGGGTGACTCATCTATTTCATGGTTGCTTAGAGAGTTAACGTGAACAGTTAAGCACGATAAGAGTAAATTGTGCCTGAGAAATTTGGTGGCCTTCTACAATGGGACTATAGCTTTGGTGGATAAGGTAGGAGTAACTGATCTCTTCTACCTGGACTTGTGCAAAGCATTTGACACCACTGTCCTGCATGACATTCCCATCTCTAAATTGGAGAGACATGGATTTGACAGATGGACCTCTTGATGGATAAGAATTGGGTGGATGCTTGTACTCACAGAGTTATGGTCAACAGCTCAATGTCCAAATGGAGACCAGCAGCAAGGTGCATTCCTCAGGGGTCAGTATTGGGACTGGTGTTGTTTCATATCTTTCTCTTAGACATGGACAGTAGGATGGAGGACACCCTAAGCAAGTTTGCCAATGACACCAAGCTGTGTGGCGTGGTCAACACTCTGGAGGGAAGGGATGTCACTCAGAGGGGCCTTGAAAGGCCTGAGAGGTGAGTCTGTGTGAACCTCATAAAGTTCAGCAAGGCAAAGTGCAAGGCCCTGCACGTGGGTCAGAGAACTGCATTCAGTTCTAGAGTCCTCAGCTCAAGAAGGCCATGAATTAGATTGAGTCCAGAGGAGGGCCACAAAAAAGATCAAAGGGCTGGAACACCTCCCATGTGAGGACAGGCTGAGAGAGTTATGCTTGTTCAGCCTAGGGAAGAGAAGGCTCCAAGGACACCTTATAGCAGCCTTCCAATACTTAGAGGAGGCCTACAGGAAAGTTGGGGAGGGGCTCTTTGTCAGGATTTGTAATGGTAGGATGAGGAGTGAAGTTTTTAAGCTGAGAGAGGTTAGGTTTAAATTAGGTATTAGAAAGGATTTACTGTGAAGTTGGTGAGGCAGTGGAACAGGTTACTCAGAGAAGTTGTGGATGTCCCATTCCTAGAGGTATTCAAGAACAGGTTGGAAGAGGCTTTGAGCAAGCTCATCTGGTGGAAGGTGTCCCTGTCCATGGCAATGGGGTTGGAACTAGCTGACCTTTAAGGTCCTTTCCAACTCAAACCATTCTATGATTCTGTGATTCTATCACATTTTACTTAGGAGAAGAAACTAACACCTGCCTCACTACAACCTTTCTTCAGGTAGTTGTACAGAGCAATGTGGTGTCTGCTGAGCCTCCTTTTCTCCCAACTAAAAAAAAAAAAAAAACCAGTTTCCTCAGCCAGTACTTATAAGACCTGTGCTCCAGACCCTTCACCAGCTTCATTGTCCTTCTTTGCACACAATTTAGCAGCTCAATGTTGTTCTTGTAGTGAGGGGCTCAAAACTGAACGCAGTATCAAGTTTTGGCCTCACCAATGCCAAATACAAGGGAACAATCACTTCTCTGTTCCTGCTGGCCACTCTATTTCTGATACAAGCTAGGATGCTATTGGCCTTCTTGGCCACCTGGGCACACTCATATTCAGCCAGCTATTAACCAACAGCCCCATGTCTTTTCACTCTGGGGAGCTTTCCAGCCATGCTTCCCCAGATCTGTAGCATTGCATAGGGTTGCTGTGACCAAAGTGCAGGACCCAGAACTTGGCCTTGTTGAGCCACATACACGTGGTTTCAGCCCATTGTTCCAGTCTGTCCAGATCCCTCTGTAGAGCCTTCCTTCCCTCAAGCAGACAAACACTCTCACACAACTTGGTGTCATGTTCAAACTTATTATCTTGTCTTGTCTGGATCATTGATGAAGATATTAAACAAAACTGGCCTCAACACTGAGCCCTGGGGAGCACCACCTGTGACCAGCTGCTAACTGGATTGAAGCCCATTCACCACCACTCTTTGGGTTTGACCATCCAGCCATGTATTTATCCAGCAGCAAGTATGCCTGTCCAAGGCATGACTAGCCAGATTTTCCAGGAGAATGCCATGGGAAATGGTGCCAAAGACTTTACTAAAGTCTGGGTACGCAATATTCACAGGCTTCCCTTCCTCTACTAAGCCGTCACCTTGTCATAGAAGGAGATCAAATTAGTCAAACAAGACCTGCCTTTCCTAAACTCATACTGGCTGGGCCTGTTCACCTTGTTGCCCTTATATGCTGCATGATGACACTCACAGTAATCTGCTTCATAAACATCCCCAGCACCAAGGTCAGGCTTACAGGACTGTAGTTCCTCAGACTATCCTTACAGCCCTTATACTAAACAAGGAAGGCAATTTCTTACATATAAGTTTAATACATTTTATTTTAAACTGCTGAAGCAGTACATGGGTTAGAGACCTAGAGCCTGCAAAAAGACCCAAACCACTTAATTATGTGCAAAATTATATTTCAAAAATTACTAATATTTAAATATTGTCCCAATATTACCAGAATTTCTCTGAATAGTGATTAATAGTATAACAGATTCACCTGTCAATGACTTTTGCTGTGAGCAAGACACCGGTCATCTTTTCTTTGTGTCAATTCTTGATTTCCCTAGGGATGCAAAAGAATAGTAGTCTTTGAAAATTGTGGTTAGTTTGACATGTTAGTTTACAGCACAGTAATTTTGCCATTTTCAGTTAGGAATTAGGTGTGGATTGTTTTCAAACACTGCAAATCATACTTGTGGCCTTTGTACTGTATTAATGTCTTGGCCTTTGCTGGGTTAAAAAAAAGAAAGAAAAAGTAGAACTAAACTAACTTAAATCTGAATTTTTCTTCTGTTCATACCAAAGGGCTAAATCCATGAGAGCGGATTAGAGTTAAAAGGAGAGAGGCAAGCTACTCACACTCCCTAAAATTCAATAATAATTGAGGTCCATCGACTATACCATATTTGTAAGGCAATAGAAACTCTGAACTACCTGTCTAATCAATGGCAAAAGGTAGGCACCTCACCAGACAGTGATTTAGAGCTGAGACCTCATTAGGTCTTTCTCTCTATTAGTCACACAGGGAACAATGCCAGTTCCTGCTATTGGATACCCTGCTGCGTAACTTCAAGCAGTCACCTATTTTCCTTATGCAGTACAAGGGGAAAGTCATGTCTAAGAACATGATTCAGTTGTATGCTGAGCCAGGGTACTGTCTGGAAGTGCCATGGAGTTGCCTAGATGCCTCTCTGCACTCTGGATTCACAGCAGTGAAGCACCTCCTTTGGTCAGATATCCAAGCAAAGCCATTTTTTTTTTAAAAAAGAGAATGTCACAACTTCTTTAAGCTACTATAACAATCCATTTATACCTGGATAATCAATGATGCATCCTTTCCCTGGGAAGTGTAAAGCGGTTGATCCTAGAGTTCTTAACTCCCTAGAAAGTATGCGGGAGACTAGAATGGACAGTGTTCTGAACTGAGGCTAATTCTGTCTCTCTAATCAGAGGGCTTTTACATTGCGTAACATATTTTGTTTTTAATAGAGTAATGACAGGAACCAAGGCTGTTTAGTTTAGCTTGGAATTATCAAACCTAATTTTCAGCATCTAACTGCTGAATGTAGCCACCACAGACTCCATCTTTTTTAATACAACTGTGTCTGGAAGGATATTCTGATCTTAGGCTGTGATCTTGCTGTTAATTTTAATAGTGGCTTTTTAGAGTATGATTTTCATTTTGGCTTGTTAGGCGTGATTCTGTGTCTTAATGGTGTAGTTATTAAGTTATGTTATTAAGTATTCAGTATCCATCTACATCCATTGTTTTGGTTTTTTTTTAATTGAAAGGAAATGGTTTAGTACTAAAGAGATTCCTCTTCCTTTCTCCATCAGAGTACCTAATAACACAGTGATAATGGCAGTTCCTTTTGTGACAGGAGATCAACAATCCAGATGCTGCTACAAATCACATCAAGCACATTGAACCTAGATTTATTATTCCTTGTGGGACTGTTTTAAGCCAGCAGGAGAGAGAGTTGTGGAGATCACTACACTATTCTCCCCACTATGTTTCTGTTCAGGAGCTGACCTATTAAACAGTGCAAGAAACTACATCTCTTGGAGCAGAAGCCAAAAGCAATTAGTTAATCTACATATGAGGTATAAAGAAACTGCTGTCTTCAAGTCCTGATGCTTGTACACATCCTGGGGGAAAAAAAAATTGCTACAGCAGAAACTTAGCCTCCTGGGAACGCAGGTATCTTCAAGACTAGGTAGCAACGAAGTTGAATGTGTGAAGGCCTATTTTTTGACTACTTATGTCTCAATGTCAGACTTGTGAGAACAAACTGTTACAGACTAAGGTTTTTGTGTCTGTGTGCTAGAAAGCAAAGCTGGAGAAAAAAAGTGAGATCTGAAATATATGGATTTCTTCAGAAATGTTTGGTGTAATACACAAATTATGACACTTAGAAGTTCTATAAACATGTTAAGCAATATCAAGTTTATATTTATCAATATTATGCCCAAAGGAGACAATATCTTTCGCAGTTCTTAAATTCTAGAGTAATATTGGAGAAGAATTGACTAAGACAAAGATTAAATTTAGTAATAAAATGTTTGGAAAATAATTAAAATACCCCAAAAGGTATTTAATAAATATGTACTGAAAATTCTAGATTCCTAAAAGACTCTTACTCCCTTCTCAGTTAAATCCTCTGCTTACTTTTAGATATTTGAATCCATTGGCATAGATGCCTCTACCTTTTCACAATAGCATAATCTCATTTACAGTCACAGTTTAACTTCATTTGGAGAAACGAGTTTGACAGCAATGTGTAACTGCCTCAGGGTGGGAACAGCAGATCTTACTGAAGCTGGATATTCATAGGATAAGTACAGACAACCTGCCTAGCAACTTATGAACAGTGCGCATAACTTTACTGCATCTTGAGACACAGTTCAGTGCCAGTAGATTTCCTTGTTTTGTTGATGGATATTAGTTCCTCTCAAGTTAAGTAAAACTTGCAATATTTGTATGGAGAAGAAAAGAAATTATTTGAAACTTTCAGTAGTTTATTCAAAGGGTAAAGCTTTTAAGGTATTTAAGGAAAAGTGTCCAGCTATGCCTATAGGCTATCTACACAGTAAAACAGTCAAAAGAAAAAAAGAGAAAATTGGTACCTGGAGAGAGGCAGAAACAGTCTTTGTAGCCTTCTTGCCAGTATTGCATTTACACATTAACTGCTCTCAGGTGTATTCTCTTACCCTGGATGTTTTACTTTTAAAACTACCACCTCAAGAAAAAATAAGGGGATGAAGGAGAAGATGATATTGGGATGAAGAACTTGCTATCTTTCCTTCAGGTTTAGAAGTTTTACTTTAATGCGGTCATGAAAAACGTTAGGATAATAGTTGTTGAAGCATAATATTCTAGGATCCATAAAGCTATAATAACTGACCAAAATAAGTCTGGTTTGCTGGGCAAAATACAATGGGGGCTGTAGTAAAAGCTGTCCTAGCAGATTCAGCCAGTTTTCACTTCTTTGTTACACAAACCTAGTACCTTGCTGCAAGCCTTTATCAGCCACACATATATATATTCAGCACTCCATCTTAATTAACCTGAAGATTCAAGGCTTAGAAGGAATAGCAGGGGTCTCTAATTCTTCACAAACTAGTGATCTGATCTGCCCAGAAAAAATGAAGAATGAATAAGCATTAAGCAATCAGAGGCTGGTATTCAATCACAGAGAGAAGCAGGAAGAGTGGATGATAAATGTAATTTTCGCTAACTTGTCTGAGTCTTGAAAATTACTGAAAATAATCCTTTACTAAAACACACCAATTCTAGATATAGAGATTTTTGGTTTATTCTTCTCAGTAGTGTTGGACTAGATATTTTAGGATAAACTTTTTCTCATGTCTGTGCCATATTTCTAATATTTTTATTTTAAGTGTATTTTATATTAAATGTTTAGGTAGAGGTAACATTTCTTGAAGGACTCTTAGATGGATATTGTTTTCCAAACATGGTTTATCATTTTTGAGTCCAAGTTCCAGGGAAGTGAAGACTATTTACTTCCCATGAAAAAAATTATGACATTGGGATTCAAATCATTGCTGTACACAAAATGACCTTAACAAAAAAAGGCAGAGGATTATCTCTTCAGCAACATTTGAATCAAAGCTGTATTATTGATATGAAGCTAAAAAGACTGCAGTTCTTCATATAATTAAAAGCAACTGTTATTATGGAAATTTTTCAGAACAGCTGTTGTATTGGAAGAAAGGTTACAGTCTTCCCTGTCACTAATCGCTTTAAATCTCTGACATGATTCATAGCTCCTCAAACAATTCTAGTAAAAGAAATAAAACTATATGCCTTCCATAGATATATTTATTGCTTGGACCCCTATCAGCAAGTCATGTAAGAATGCAATAGCAGAACTCAAACTGGTTCATGAAAGTAATGTGAATATCCCTTTTTATGAACTTTTGTTTCTACTTTTGTTTCCTAGAATACTCATTTTGCCCCCAAATGGCATCCTGTTTCATGATGAGGCCATAAAAGAACTGGCCCAAAAAGCTTACAGTTGCTACTTTATTCTTGAATCTCAGTCAAAAGTAACAGATTGGAAGGAAAGGATAGACCTTGCTGAGTTTTCTAAAGGCTAGAAACAGTTTTTAAGTGGATGAAAAGCTTTAACTCTTCATGAATGTCTGCCTCCTGTCTGGAAGGAAGCAGCGCATCACTAGTGCAGCTGAGTTTTTCACTTTGTTCCCGGCTTTCAAGCTCGATAGGGCTTTGGAAATGGGAGAAGGACCAGCCAAGATTACAAGATTTTTTTTGCCTCAAGTATTGGGAAGTACTAAGAAGCAGAAGGAAGCAAAAGAGAAAACAAGTGTGGGTCACAAAGCCCAGGACTGGTGCAGGGTTTCAGAGCATATAATAGTAGTTTGTTTGAAAGACGTGAGAGAACTCAGAAACTAAGAAGCCTGGGCTTGTATAGAAGCAAGACAATGCTTCTTTTTCGAAGTCCAGCTACTGAGGTGGAATAACCCCATGCAACAAATGCTGGCCGAGGCACTGTCTGGCGGAGAAGCGAGGCTGCCAGAGACACCTGCAGGCGTCATGTTGGCCGGGTGGAAAGTGAGCCAGCAGTGCGCTCTTGTGGCAGTGAGGGCTAAACGCATTCAGGGCTTCTTAGATGGTGTGTAGCCATCAGGTCAAGGGAAAAGATTGTTTCTGTTCAGTTAGCACACGTGAAGCCATGTCCTGGCTCCTGTGTCTAGTTTTGGATTTGTCAGCCAAGGAAGGCATTGACAAACTAGAGAGAGTCCAGTCGAGCCCCACTAATGCATTTGGGGATCTGGAGCACATGATGATGAGCACAGGAGAGAGAAGGACAAGTCTTTCCGTGCTTCTCTGATTGCTGTCTTCACCTGCTTAAGGAAAGGGGAATTTTTTTAAGGGTTCAGAAACTCTTCTCAGAGCTGCGCAGCAAAGGGACAAGAGGCAATGCAACACATTCCGGAAGGGAAATTTTTGTTATATAAGCAAAGCAAGAATTCATGGAGAGGGGTTAAGCACAGCATTGGGTTGACCAGGGTGCATATGAAATCTCCACCCTTGGAGAATACAGCTGGGGAAAACACAGGGCACCCTGATCTCGACTTGAATATTGCCTTGCTTTGGAGTGGGATGCTGGATAAGGTGAACAGCAGAACTCTCTTCCAATTTGCATATTTCTGTGCATCTAAGATCCACCCTGTTCATAAGCCAGATTTCTGTCTCTGTGTTTTTGAATTGTGTGAAAGCATTCATATTATCTAATTTTCAAACTGTATTTTGCATATGCTGCAGCTCTTATTTTTTTTCCCCTCGTCTGATAGTGAAGTACTATATCTAAGAGGTGTTGGCAGATGACTGTCAATAAGGAGTTGCAGATTAAACTGCTATAGCAGTAAGCGATGGACTTCTCTGCAATAAAGTTTCTCATGATTTGTGAAGGGGGAGAATGTTGCTTTGGCAACAAGGTTATCTGTCAAGGTATAACCTGATAGCAGCTGATGAGGAAGACATTTGACAGGAGCACTAGGAAGTTCAAAAAGGACAAAACCTTGCTTTTGGACGCATTTTTTCAATTTAAGGGTTGGCAACACTGCAGTACTAGGAATGATTTATTCCTTTTGCCTTCAGATGTTTTGAATTCTCTTTAGTGCATTTCAGCCTATGCCTTCAGTTCCCTCATGCAGACTTCCTAAATGATGGGCATTTTGTATTAATAGAGTGTGGCCCATCACAGGCTAAGGAGGACAGTTGAGAAAGTAGTTGTGAGCTATGCTTGTTCAGATCTAAGAAAAAGAGAAGCTGTATAAAACAGTGAATAAAAGTGTCAGTACTATAAAATATTTTAGACTAGAGTAACTAGGGGAAGATTAATGTTGTTTAATACAAGCAGAATCTGCTGAGGGAAAAAAAAACTAAAAGAACTGCTTAAAATAATGACATAATGCTTAAATTAAAGACATCCTCAAACTGGACTTCAGAAGAACACTGCTTAAGTATTTATAGGATTTGTATCTAAAACCAATTCAAATAATATCTGAAACATGAAAGTACACAGTAAGGAGCTGCCCAAAGAAATAACCACCTACAGTAATCCTGTGCTCAAGCAGACTGCTCTCTTGCAAAGTAGGGTAATATAAAAGAGAATAAAAACTGTTGAGATTCACAGTGACCACAAAACGTCTTGTTTTGTATTTGTTTTTTTCAAAGTAGGAAAGATCATGCTTTGACCATCTGTTGACTGATTTACCAGAAAGGAAAAACACATCAACAAGCTATGACAGAAAATGGGATGCAAACCACTAAAGAAGAGTCTGTGATAACAAGTAGGTAAGAACAACACTACCTAAATCATTATCAGGGAGGAAAATTAAATTGAGAATCCTCCATCTGTAGAGGTCTCTGTCCAAAGTAACTTAAATGCAGTTCAACTACTGCTAAATAGATTTTGCCCTCAAAGATGCAGAAGAAGCTGACTTCTCATAAGTCATTTTCAGCCTGCTATACTCTGATTTGGGAGCATTATAAGAAAAAGAGGTTGTTTTCTTCTAGGAGTTGACATTTTCGTGGTTGGTTTTACTTGTTTGTTTCTAATGAGAGTTTATATCACTCTATCTCAGTTTATTCAGTAGGGCTTCTTCTCAAAATACAGGGATTTGCTTCTATGACTTGTCTGTCATCTAGAGTATTTAAAGTGATCTAGTTGCTGAACTGTCTTTCAGGTGTCCGGAACTAAAAGGTTTAGAGCTCTTCTTCAAAACCTTATTAACACTCTTCATTTTCTGAGACTTGCAGCAAGAAGTAAGTAAAGTTAGTGACATCTTTCAGTAATTGGTATACTATGTTCCCTGTCGTTAACATAGCTAAGCAGGTGGTCAGCCTTCTTTTACATCATCTGTACCATCCAAACAACCTCCAAACAAAGAATTATGCTCTTAGGAGAAGTATCTACCAAGGCACCATGGGACTAGTGTTAGAACAGCTCTTATTTAGCAACTTCATTAATAATCTGTAAGACAAACTAATCACACCATTATTTAAATCAACAGATATTACATAGAACTAATTCTAAGATCCTATCTAGAAGAACTAATTCTAAGATCCTATCTAGAAGAAAAGGCAGAACAAAACCAAAGACAATTATTAAGAGTGTAAGATTAATTTGGGAAAACAGTTCCTCTGGGCTTGCAGTTGCATCTGGGTTATTTTATAGATTATGATTACGTATACATTTGTATCATCTGCACATTTAAACATTGTTTATTTTACAATTAAACACTCCACAGCTTGAGAGAAGTAACAGCTACAGAAGATACAGAATATACTTTTTAGCAGGAATAAGGATGTAACATGTTACAAACAGTATGTTCTGATTTCTTACTTGATCAAAAGAGTGCTGTACAACTCATCTTTAGACAAAGTTTAAGTCATTCTGTCTCCCCTGCACATTTACCTGTGATAAATTCTAGATAAATTTTATCAATACAATAATTTTTGACTATTCCTAAAACCTCCAAGTGAACAGGACTAAGAGTAGCACTGGATGGACCCCTCTATAAACATCTCAACTTGATACTTGTAACTTTCTTTTTTAGATCTTTCAAGTGGTTTAATTCACTTTGTATTTTTACAAGTAACCTTTTAATTAGAATTGCTTATGGTTTAATAATGTCACCAAACTTCTTTGATTATAAGGTTTTCTAGAACTAATGTGTTTTTTAATTTATTATCCTTAATTCCTTACTGAATTAATATGTATCAGCAGTTTCATGATTTGGTTAGAGTTCCATATGAGTCTAACCATGTTGCAATCACTGCTATAGCCTAGTTTGCCTTTTAAAATTTATTTTTAAAAGAAAAAGGAACTCACTGTCTGTTATGTACCGGTTTTACACAAGGTCCTCTTAAGTACACAAAAGAATAGCTATCATCAGCAGCTTATATCAGGCACATACAGTCAAAACAACACAGAATTCAAATCGGCCTGATTTTTCAGAAGTTGTGAATGTATTTTGTATGTACTATTCTGTATAGACTGTGTACAAAAGAATGTGTTTCTTACCTGGATCACTGAGAAAGAGCTGTCTGTGCCACAGTAGTGTGGGCTGCATGCATTTTTCCCTGGAAAAGTCAATTGTTTCTGTAAATCATGGATAAATTTGCACAGCATGGGTTAAGTTGGAAATAAGCAGTGTATCCTTAGGACACAATAATGCAGTTCTTGTGGTGCTTGGAAGTCTTCTTTAGTTTTACTTGCACACAGAGGAAGCAGGCTCCTGATACAGCAGCGCTCTCAGGAGGTAGCTGACAATATAGCAGCATTTGAATAAGTAAAAAGCTAGAAAAGTATTGCTGCAACTGCATCTGTCAAACCAGGAGATGCAGGAGAAAATGAGGTGGTGACAGGTTAGGCAGAAAGAGAAATAGCATAATATGAAGTGAGTTAATGATGCCAGCAATTTTTAGCACTTGAGAAGGTAAGGGCTGCAAAGGCAAGGTGGCACTCTATGATTTATGTGCAAGAAGTAGGCAAGGTGATATTTTTTTGAAGTGTATGTTTTAAGCTGCTAGGGTAAGTTCAGATATTCAGCCTCACTGTTGTTCAGGATATAATTATAAAAAATGTGTTGATGGAATTACCCAGTTATTCAAGGATTTGCTGTCACTTGTGTTCCAGCCCAAATGTGAAGACTTGCTATTAAAAAATATTTATTAAGAACCTAAGGCTTTGTTTTCCCTATGCCAGTTATATTTTAAAACAGGCCAAATAATTTCAGTTGAATTATTACCCCTGACTTACCCTATTAAAAGTAAAAAAGTTTAACTGAATTAAAAATATTTATTATAAAGATTTTTTTTTTAAGAGTTATATAGTGTGGCTCAAGTTGCCTGTTATTTTCGTCTTACTCATAAGAAACTTTATCATGTGCTGCATAGCAAAAATAAATCGTGCCATTCCAGGTACCTGAGTTATTGTTTGAACTAAAAGGATAAATGCTAAAGGAAATCAAAAGCAGCAAAAAATTTAAAGTGAGTTGTCATTTTTTTCTTTATGAAAATCAGTGAAAGCTGAAAAGATATAAGCTTTGACAAAAATCTACAATATAACTCTAAAAATCTTCAAATAATTTCAAAAATCAAGGGGTTTCTCACATTTCCTTGGCAAAAATTCCTTTTCAATGTGTGCTAGAGTTTGTTTACAGGTACTTTTTCCAAAAATGAGTGTACTTCATTGGTGTTCTATGTGCAAGTGTATTTTTTGTGAGCTAATTTTGTAGGAATGAAGCATATGCTATAGATGAAAATATTATTGACATGATCTAGATTTAAAGACTCCTAAAAGTAAATTAAAGAAGAGGTAGGTCTCAGTATTATGTTACACAACGTTAATTT
This sequence comes from Clamator glandarius, assembly GCA_033459285.1. NCBI lineage: Eukaryota > Metazoa > Chordata > Aves > Cuculiformes > Cuculidae > Clamator > Clamator glandarius. Next base: position 707,622 of record JAUNZM010000133.1, read on the forward strand.
CACAATTGTTACCCCAGTCTTGTCTAGTATCTCAAACTACTGTTTTCTTGCTATTCACAGTCCTAGGCATAAGCTTCTGAAGCTCTCACTTTGAGTGCTGACCCATACTTTAGAATGAGTTTGATACCTCTTCTTGAAAGGTGCTTGAATGATGAAACCTGAAGCTAAGGAAGGATGTTATCCAGAGGGAATAGCATTCAGTACATTGTATATTAGGGAACATTTAAAAATAATAAGTAATGGCTGTCAAAGGAGGCTTATTGAAGTAACTTTGCAGTAAATAACAATAAATAGTCTTAGAACACAACAGCTGAAATTTTTAATAAATAACCAAGTGGTCAGTTCAGCTTGCAGTACAATAGTCACTGTGAGGATAGTAGCTTTTAAAATGGCAAAGAAAGTGGAATGTGCATTCATCAGTGTACGACTGATATGCTGACAGAACCCTAATTATGTCATGAACAAAAGAATGGTGTGATAAAACTTCACCATAAGGGACTCAAGGCCATAAATATATTTTACCAGCTGCTGTTTGGAAGTAAAACCCATTGCAAGAATTTGGTATTTATGGAACTATCAAAGAGGTGTTGCTCACTGAATCAAGTCATGAATTCTCAAGATCATCGTAATCAGAGAGGGCTAAGCATCTGTTTGATGTAAGAAACATCTGTTAAAGAATTTCTCCTGAGTCTCATCCGTAATTGGCAAATCACACTGCTTTAGCAATGTTTTCATTATTGCTGTGTCTATTAAATGACATAATATGTTTGGTACTACTAGTCTTTTCTGTATTCTCAGTGCAAACTACTAACAAGTATTTTAATTCCAACTTATTGTTAGAAGTTGAAAAAATATGTAAGGCAAAACGATTTAGTGCTTTTCAAATGCATAGTCCTATATTGGAAATTTCATTTTCTGTGCTACTATAAATCAGTGAGTATGAAAATAACCCATATCTAATCTATAAGCTACATATCTAGCTCTGTTTTTAAATTAAGACCTAGTTACTTTGGAAATGAAGAAGTAGCTGTATCCTTTACTGCATTAATTTAGAAGTAGATGTAGTAGATGTACCATTACATGTACTTGCTTTTCTTTGTTGTGTACGTAGAAAAGATAGGTTGCATAATGAGCATTTATTAAGTATGTGGTAATCACACCTACACTAGCTAATCTTAGAAGAGGAACCTACAGAGAAATAAATAGGCTAACCTGACAAAGGAAATACTATGCCATGCAAAATAAATAGTCCATTTCTCTATTATTTTAAAGGAAATGACAGTGGTCAGCATCAAATATTCCAGCAGAGTTGAATCAGATTGCATTGCATGTTTTTTTTTTAGAAAAGAAGAAAGAAATACAATAATTATTTTCTCCTGATATCTCTTTAAAACTATCAGTTCTAGAAAAGCTGGGCTTAAGAACTTTAACACATGGATAATTTATCATCTTTTATGCTGAATTTGAACACTTTACCTTTACATGATTTTAAAGTAATCTACAATTTTTTTTACACAAAACTCATGGACTAAGGAGATGCTTTACAGTAAAGCCTGTAAAGCATACCCTCATGACTGGTGGTGCTTGGGCTGTGCCAACTTGCTGAATGAGGGCTGGGCACATGTACAAACACACTTAGTCTTCTTTTTAAGGAACTATGGGATTTTTTCCAAACAAAAGGAAAAGATTCATGCACGGATGCTGGTGGACAATGTATTTAGCCCCATTGCTTCTTCTTCATCCAATTTAAGCAATTTTTAAAGAAAATACTCTCTTGATGTTTAGAACAGTTGTCCATTACAGACCACGCACAGCGAGATTAATTCTGCCTGTCAAAGACACCACTTTCTGTTATCCATTCTCTATTTACAATTCTTCACCAAACTAATATATGCAGCAGAACTAAATGAAAAAAACCCAAGCGTACACCTTTTTATTAGAAAAGGAATAAGGATGAAGGAGAGATCTTAACTAAGAGATTTATGATAAAACTTAAAGCCATCATAGATGGAGCTGTGGTACATAATCTGTTTTGTATAACAATTGTGATAACAATAAAGTTTGAATAATGGATCTATACTAATATTCCACTTTCATTTCCTTGCTTTTATTTGTTAGTCATAACATCTGATATATCTAGCATTATTCTAATTGCCTTACATCTGCTAAAATCTATTTTAATATTCTGTCTAGTGTAACAATATTTTCATTAAATGTATACTTCTGTCTGCTGCTATCACATAATTGTTATCTTGTGGTGGAGAATTCAACGCATTTGTTATGTACTTTATAACAATATTATCTTTTAACTCCAAGCCTGTTGTCCTTTAATTTTCTTGAATGGCTCCTTGCTCTTATATTATGAAAGAGAATAAATAGATCTTCACATTTACCTCTTCAGATTCAATTTAGATCCATTGCTTTTCAGAGATTATGAGCAGTAGCAAAGAATTTAATCTAGGACTGAAATATTTTGGATACATTAATTTAAAATATATACACATATATTTTTCCTAGCTTGCCACGTTTTATGAGCATGACTAGATCTCTGGTAGACTTGGCTATATGTAACTCCCTGATAGTTCCTCTTCATTTTGCCCCTGTTCTCTACTGAGTGCCATCCTCCATTCTTCAGTAATTATTTTTTATGCATTAGACTTTTCCAAACAAATGTGTACTTTTGACTACATATGGCATATCATCATCCTTATTTGTACATTGTGTAGTCTCCAACAGTCTGTTTCTTTAGAGTGACTTTGATCTAACTTTTGCTTCTCGTAAGCACGACCCCATATTTAACATATCCAATTTCTTAATACAAGAATATTCAGTTACACAGGGCTTGTCTTACTATGTTAAAAGCTGTACTAAAATCAGTATTCTTGAATTAGTGAATAGTATCTTTACGTCTAACATGTAAGGTTATGTTGCTCCCTCAGTTAAATTTTAACCGCAAAATCACTGATGCACGCCATGGACCTGGCAAATCCAAGCAGTTGTCTGTGTTGTACCGGAATTCTTATAGGCAGGAAAATTACTTAGTTAAGCACTCATGCTTTTCCTGTGATACCAGATACATGAGTGGAAAAAGATTAGTATTAACATGGGAACCCTAAATGTACCATTAATGACATACCAACTGCTGTGAAATATCTGAAGAACTTGTTCCAAATCTGAGTTAAAATAACTCTGGTAGAGGAGGGGAGTGATGAGGCTGTAGACATTATCAATATTGTGAAAAATGACAAAAACTCAAAAAAAAAATCAAAAAAAGAGGCAGAAAAAAGAGGCAGACAGTGGCAGGTGTCATCTTTGGATCTTGAATGCTTTTATTGTCACCTGACTCATGAATTTCTCCTATTGCTATCAAAGAGAGGATGAAACAGCTTATCTTCAAGGCAATACCTAAACCCTTTACATCTAACTCCAAGCACCTGTCTCTGTTCAGAAAGAAAAGCTATTCGTCTGCCATTCTCCAGCTTGAAACTGGCAGTTCCCAGGCACTGTTTGCCAGGTATGATTACATCAGTTGGCACAAGACTTTAGGCTCACTGTTAAACCATCACAGAGTTCTAGGGAAGAACTAAGTTCCTTATTTTTAAGAGCTGGTACTTTGGATTTCTTTAAATGCTGAAAATTTCTTCTAGAAGCCATCAAAGTCCAAAGCAGATCTTCCTTAAGACAGTTATTATTTGTTCAGCCTCAATTTAAATGATGCCATATGCTCATCAGTGATTCCTATGTCATGTAGAGATTCATTGAGACAGACTTAACTAAAAAAGTAGGAAAGCTTTTCCAGCTAGACAAGCTAGAAAAACAACAAAAAGTGAGAGTTTACCAAATACTATTTTACTATGCATTAAGGCAGACTAGAAGTACATACATGGACAGTTACCACAACTCCATATCTCAGTTGAGTGTAGTATTTAATGACTGAGAAGTGTCTCTCTCCAACTGAGCTCTAACAGACTGAAACCTTTCTAAGACAGGAGTGTTGTTTATAGTGTCTAACAGTACCTAACCTGTTAAAAAAATGCTTCCATTTGTTGTCTACAGAGTACTTAATGTGGTATAGCTAGGCTTATAAAATTAGCTCAGAAAAGGAGAACAAGAGGTCAAATATATTGTTTGCAACAAATAGATCCAAAGTATCCCTCTGTTGACATTATTAGGCATATGCTAGAGATGAACTTGGCTCAGTCTTTCTCTGGTTGATAGTAACCTCCAGTTGCTGATGCCATTATTGAGTTAATTGTTTGGATCATCAATCTATGTCAACAAAGCTTTCAGAGTGCTTGATGAGATTTCAAGCATCAAGCTGTGAGGCATTAAAAAATGATGAATTTACATCCAGGTAAAATGATGCCCTTCAGCTATAATAATGAATCAATGCTTTGTTTACAAATAGATATTCATCATGAAACAAGGCAAGCACAGACATTTTTGAAGGGTTAAGGCATTAGCACAGTAAATGATCTTTGCAACTAACACTGAATACACAAAAGTGAAAAAAAAAGAACATGTCAGATTATCTTTTGAGAAAGGAATTATGAATGCAAATTCACACCAGTGTTGCCTGACCCATATTTAAATAGTAACAAAAGATGCATTTCACTATTAGCATGTCCTTTCTCAGTAGACACAAACCAACACAATATACTTCCTCTGAAAGTTTCATTATTGAAAGAATTTCTCAGCATACACTCTCAGATCCTGGAGTAAGAGCTTAATCTTTTACTCAAAATGAAAGACTACTTCCTCTAACAGGCAACAGGTGCCAGTGGTCTACCTCCCACCATCCTGGCAGCCAAGGAAGATTCAGCAATTTTCACTGTCCCTCTCATGATGCTTCTGCCTTTGGCTGGGAAGAATGATATAATTTTTGTAGACCTGTCTGCCCAAGTAACTTTGTGATCACGTCACTGGTAAATTTAGTGTAATTAGCCTCAAAAAGACAGTGAAGATTCTAGTTCACAGGCTCAAGTGGCTGGAAAGCATTCAGAGAATTGCTGGAGGACTGATTTTGTGGTTTCCAGCAAATTACTAATACTAGGCAGATTATAATTATCAGAAGTATTGTAATCAGACCTGGATAATGGCTTACAACTCTATATTTGGAATCCATCAGTGTTACAACTTTAGAGTCTTCAGTACTGTCTAGAAAAGTATCTTCCATGCCATAATGTCTAAATTTTATGACACATCTCTAGTTGTCCAGGAATGCCTCTGCATTGACATTTTGCAATGGATTATTCAGATGAGCAGTTATTGAACCAATATTTAGTATTGGGACACATCAACACAAAGAGTTCCTCAAAAGCTATAGTGTAAACCAGACACACATTGATAACCCAGCAATAAACTGCTGATGTGAAGATCTGGATAAGATATTAATTCTGAAAGCCCCAAACCTCTCATAATCTGTTCTTTGGGAGAGAAATATATTATACAAAATGCAAGCATGGCAAAAGTCTGTAATCAAATGATCCAGGCAGGCTACCATCTTTCTTATGATCAAATACTGACTCATGAAGCAGGCCTCTTAGGATGCCCTGTGACTGAAAGTCGTTAGAGTAGTCGTGGAGATTTCTTCAGAAATTGGGTTGCAATTGTCTTGACAGTACAGATTGACAAGAAAACAGTGCCCTGGTCAATGTGTTGCATTTTGATGAGGTTTTTGTATAGAGGCATTAAATATTTCTGAAAGATAACCAGTTATTCTGAAGTTAGGGAAAATTTGTTCTTTCCTTAGGGTATGAGGAAGGAATTTGTGAAGTCAGCAACCAGCATTCCTTGTTATCCATTCTCTGTGTAAAATTCTTGTCAGCCTAGCCACTGGGGAGAAGGGAAGGAAACCTCAAAATAAACAGCCTTTCATACCGTTAACATATTAGTTACTTATAATACTAACACATAGGTCCTAGGGCTTGTTAAATTTAAAATAGAACTGACACAATCTTTGAGGTAGAAGGTAATTGTCCACCTTAAATCTGAAATGTGCTGGCAAAGGAAAGGATGGGTAAGGGATGGCTTTGTCTTGTATAGAAAGTGCAGTGAAATTCAGAATCATTTTGTAACTTCAAGGCAGTAAGTAATACCTACAGTGACTATATGTTAACAGTGCTCAGTACCATCATGCATTATTGATTCCTTTTCATGAAGAAAGGCCTTTTTCCCCCTTAGATACGGAGTTGTCTGCCAACATTCATGAAAAATTGCAAATAGCTCTAGGAATTGTTTACACAAGGCAGGATTACCTTGCAAAGATAGGCTGGAAATGTTGTAACAGTTCCCATTTCTGCCATGCATCACTAAAGAATCACCTTTGTGTTCTGAATTTGAATTTACAAACACAAGTGACAGCAGTTGGCTGAAGCAATTACTGTTTGTCTGCCTGTCTTTCTCTTGGAGATTATTGCTTCAGCAGCAGGAGCAACCACTCATGAAACAAGTTCTGAATAAATGCTGTCTACTACCCAGGATATTAAAGTAACCCTAAGCAGCATCAATATAATTTGGTGTGGTGATCTGGGTGAGATGGTGAACTGGGTGAGATGGTGAACCAGCTGAGATGGTTCAGAAGTTGTTCATGCTAGGGAAGCAGAAGATTTCAGCTGAGAAGCAGGGAAGACCACCAAGAATGATGAATTCTACCATCATCCGGCTGGCTGTAGCAATAGTAAACAGCCTCCTTAGATATTTCTTATTAGTCTGTTTTAACTTACTTTCAAGTAGAAGTGTTTGTGTGCCAGAAACTAGGCATGCTTGATCTGAAATTCTGTCCCTGTACCTTCAAAGGGCCTTTACTGTCAACCCATTTACCCTGTAATTATCCTCTTTATTTTTACTGAAAAAACCTGAGAACTCTGATTTTTTTCATTAATTTTGTCAATTTGTTATATATGTCATTCACATTCACAGTAAGACTAGTATGAAAAGACTAGTATACAAAGAAATGTATCCATAACACAGTACAGCAAATTAATCCATCCAGAATTATATAGAGGGAGCCCTAACTTCATGTTTCCAAAGCAGCAATGCAATGAATATTTCTGGGATATGACACATTTTGAGTTGGGATGAAGATTGTTTGTTATAGTCTAAAGCAATAGCACCCAATAATATTGTGGTATTTGCTTACTTTCTCATTTTTTCTGATACAGAATAATTAGTTTTCCTTAAAATGCAGATGTTTTCAGCTGCTATTTGGTTAATAAACAGAAGTTAGAAGAATAAACTCTGTGTGACATTGAAGCTTCACGATCCCCCATTGCTCAAAGTAGAAATTTCTCATGCTAGGGTGTATAAAATAACAGTGACCCTACAAAATTATCTGTAGAATTATTAATACTTGTGGTGTAGTTTGGTTCCTCCCTTTATCTTAGATTTGTAACTATGGATTTTGTTCCCATAATTGTTAACCTGTTATTTAAACCACAGATGAAGTTCAAAACCTTTCATCTGTCCAGCGTGCTTGTTGTGTTTCAGTTTTCCTTTTCCTGGAGTTGTTTGCTTTTCAGTGAATGTTTGAAGTCTAGCTGCTAAACAATCACTAGAAAGAATGAGGTTTCCTTCCCTGTTACTTATGTGGGAACTTGAAAATTCGTTATCACAGATATGTGAAAGCATTTTCTTTTGTAGGAGATTGGAGAGAACATGCTTCACAGGCCCTTAGGGTGGCAGACACTGTTCCATGCAAGGAAAATAGAAACTTGAAACTAAATCTTAGGCTACACATACTAACAAACCAAATACTCTTACGGGTGTGATATTCTAAAAGTGGCTGACCTCTCTAATGTACCAATTCTTTACTTGTTATTGTATTCATCTTAGAGTTGTTTACAATCTACAATCTAGACAAAGAAGTATTTTAAAAAGTTGTTAATTACACAGCAGTTTTTTTTAAGAAAATGACACCTGCCATATGCAGCACAGCTTACAAAATAATATTGTCTAGTATCTACAGAGTACGCCTATCCTTTTGATTCAGCGTGCTGGATTTTTTGCTCAATAAGCTAGACTAGTTATATGAACTGGCTGACTGTCAGTCATGAAGGGCTAAATAAGCTGGCTGCTTAAACTGGATGCTGTAGTGAGTTTTACTATCTGAGTTTTGAGGGGCAGGCGTGTAGCATTCTCGCGCATTGCTATTCTTCCTGTTTGAGTTATAGCAATAAATCTGTAGCACATGAAGTATTTATCACACATCTAGAATAGATTAAAATAATTTCAATAAGGTCAGTGAAGCTCTTGTTGATAGAGGTGAAAACCTGTTGCAAAATCTTTTCAAATATTTTAGGGCAGAATTTTGTCATGTTACTGGTTTTAAAACTCCTAGGAATGAGATTCACTACTTGACATGGCCACATAGTTACAGAAAGAGGTCTGCACTTTCAAATCTCTTTAAAATATTTTATGTGTCTGCAAGTAGGTGTTTACTGTAGTAGACGCAATCTGAAGCTTTAACTGATCCAGCAGCATTGGTAAAGTAGAATCAGTGGTAGGAATCAATGTTGTCGAAAGTCAATTGTTGTTCACTGATAGCCAATCCCTGAAGAGGCTCGTTTTGATGTTGCTTGTCTGAGGAACTGTCTTTATCTTCTGGGAGCAAGATCCCAATATCTGGCCACCTAATTTCAGGGTATTCCAGGTCAGGGAATAGAAGATAAACTCAACCAATTCCTTGTTTGTTGGGTTTTTTTTGAGAAACACAGTATATTGCCCTTGGAAAGCAATGCTTTGGAGGCTGGTTATAAGGTTCTGTTATTTGTAAGCTCTGAGAAAGGTTGTTTTGGCCTGGGAAACAATAAAGGATATTCCAATCTCTTAGCAGGAAGAAAAAGTGTGTCTCCTGACTCAGTCCCCAAATTCTACAAATCTTTCCCTCTTACATAAAAGTAAAGAAAGATTTCTTCCTACTTATTCCTTGCAGGTGTCATTAAACTCGGTTAGGGTTATAGATTCTCTTTAAGGCACCGGCTGTACAACCTGTTAGGTGATGAAAGCAGCCTGCATATGAGGCATTCTGGCATGACTTACCTCTGCAAAACATGGCCAGCTTGTGTTTTGGACAGGAAACTCTGTTCTTTTTGATGTCGATATTCCAGCAAGCAAGCACCATGAAGACGGATACCAGGCACTGTACCTCATGAAGACTGCTAGCTTCCAGAATGTACAAGGGCTCTGGAAGGACAGTATAATTGGCTGCTAATGCAGAGGTACTGCCCTAGCCCAGAATAAACTGTCTTTACATTTTCCAGTGGGTGCTCAGTAAGCTTTTACATTATTCTGGGCTGGGTGATCTATCAAAAACCCCCCCACTCTTATCATAATAACACTAAATGAAAAATTGAAGAAATGTAGCCAGTATATTTTACAGCCCTATGCTGATCTGCATAGGCATGTGCTGTCAACATGGATAAATTTCTAGACTGTCAGTACTAAAATTCTTTTACTTCTGAAAAAGTACAAAGTTGTCTTTTGATTTTTTACTGTTTAATTTATTACCTAATAACTTTATTATGTATCTTTCACTTTTGCAACTGTATCCTGTAAATCAAGTTTCTTTGTGTGCAGCCCTTATGTATTACTGTAAGAAAATAATATTTTGTAGAGAATAGTACTAATAACCACACTGTTCCAGAAGGAAGAAAGGATATTTTCTTGAACTTGAAGAGCTAAGCATTATATTCCTTGACCTGTTGTCACTGAATTCCCTGGCTAAGCAATCAAAAAAACTACAACTCTCTCCTATAGTAATGGCATTTTATAATCGTAGAGTCTACAGTGTTTGATCCCAGATGATCACAATCTATTTTTTCTACATAGCCTTATTGGTAATTGTGTCTTGAATATAAACATATACATATATAAATGTAGGTGTGTCACAGTGTTCCTGCATTAACAGCATAACCTTTTAAATGCTTGTATTTACGGTACCTGTTTTGGAGATAATTACAGTAGTCATTGAGCTATTTGTGTATACCATGAGTCTTAACTCTGACTTGACGTAGTTTGTGTTCCAGCTTTTGAATGTTTCCTAGTTTGCATAAAGAATAAAGCACAAAATGCTGGATTGAGATATCTCTGATTATCCCAAGCTAGTGCTTTCCATTTCTTTGAAATTCCAGTTATGTATAGGGAATATTTTGGTAAATGCTGTCTTATTTGGTGTATATATACTCCTCCAATCCAAAGGGTTTGAAACAGAAATTCACACTGGAAGTGGCAAGTGTAATAAGAATGTTTCTGGGTCTAGAAAAGGGACAGAAAGGATCATGCTAGAGAAATGCCATCTTTGGATCATAAATTTTAATCACTATTGATCAAGTTACCCTGCAACTCCGAGTCTTGAAAAGATCAGAAATTGCTGATGTCAAATCACACTTCCGTGATAGTTCTTGGCATGAAGCAGGCATTTCTTATGACATTCCTTGAGAGCAGGCAATGAAATATGTCATGTAAACTTGTTTCAGATGAAAGAGTGGTAATTTTAGCTACTTTTGTATAGCTAGTAATAACAAGTTAACAAAGTCATATGAAAGTGTCTTTATACTTGGATATAGTGAACTTCATCATAATACTTTATAGTTTTGTTTTACATGCTGAATTTAATTTTTACTGATGTACATCTTGTAAATTGATGTAACTTTTATATATGCACATAAATTTAAAAAGTAGGCTCATATTCATAAAAGATATTATAAAAAAATCTGTTACATACCCAGTACCCTAACACATACTTATTCAAAGCTGGACAATGGCTGGAATCTATCCAAATGTGGACAAATGCTAAATACTGCCAGTATACTGCCACTATACTGCCAGTACAAACCCAGTCTTACTTGCAAGTAAGTATTCAGTGTCCCTAAGTGAGCAGTGACCCATGAAGTGCCATGCATAATAGCTACTTGCCCAGGAACAGAGAGGAAGATAATGGTTGTACAACTAACTTTGGTAAGTTGAATCACTTCTTAATATTTTATTGTGGCTTAGTGGCAGTCAATGGACCTGGAGAGAGGACTGTCTTGTTAATTGAGATTTCAGAGACAGAGGCAGAAGAATCGGTCAGAGCAAGTGTTAATTCTCTACTTATCTTTTGCACTACATTGTTTTCTAGTTTGCTTTTATATTGTCCTTTCTGTCATGTAGTGAGTTTCATATTATTCATTTGATTTTGATGTAACTTACAACTCTTTATCAACTTATTTGGAATCTCATTATACAGCTCAGTTTGAATTTAGTCATTTTGAGCACTAAAATATGAGGCCTTACCACAACTGTCCAAAAGCCAAGATTATATATGGGAGACAAAGAGGAAAAGGAGTCCAGGAAGTCTTAAATTAGGATTTTTCCCATCTCAGACAAGGCCTACAGGACAAAAATAACCCCCGTGTTTCTTAGCAGAGGAGGATGTTTCCGATAGCAATTGTCTGGTTCAGGCAAATTCTTAAATAAGGATAAGGATAAGTAACATAACTCATTAAATAAGTAGTTTTCCCTTTTGACACAAGTTCCACATTCTCTCCAGAGTTTATGGCCATGGGAAAGGAAATACAAATGTTCCTAGATGTTTATGAGCCAGACAGGAGAATCTGAGCTATTCCAGACGAGCCTTGTCTTCCTTTTCCATGACACAGTTCTGCTCTCTAGTTCATGAAAATGAAGAACTATCCACAGCACATCTAGAAAAATTCAGGAGCTGAAGTAAATCCCACGGACTGTAAGAACACTGTGAATGGGCAAGACCTCTTTCATCATAAGCGAAGAGCAGAAAAGTTTTTTTCATCCTTAATCAATATGTACAACTGCATTCATTGATAGAGCAAGAAGAATTCACTAGTGCCCCACCTTTTTTTTTTCGTTGTTGTTTTTTCTTTAAATCTGAGCAGTCAACTGTGTCTTAATAAGTTGAAGAAAAGCAGCAGAAGGCAATGGGAAAGGCAGAGCTATCAGGAAGAAAGGGCACTGTTGCAAAGAAGATACTAAGTCAGACTTGCAGAGGCAGACACAAACCATCTTCAATGGGGGAAGATAACTTAGGAGCAAAAGTGTGCAGTAGGTGGTGATGATGAAGGATGAAGATGATGATGATTTTATAACTGTACTGTTTCTCTTCTGTACACTTTTCATGAGGATTTGCTCAAACTACTTACTGATTGTTCTTTTTTAATGCTGTTAGCAACGACTGGAGTATGCTAAATAGATAAAAATGTTCCATTCTGGTGGGCTGATATGTTATTGAATAACATCTATTGAATATTTAAATATCTAACATCAAATCTGTTATACCTTTTGCTGTGTGTTTTTATTTTCTTTAGAACTAAAACATACAAAACAAGATGTAAAGAAAAAGGAGAGGAAGAATGGTGCTTCTCTTGCCAGTGGTAGCTGCTTCCCATAAAAACCTATGTTAAAGCATATTTGATGACAATTGGATTGAATCTTCCTATATGGGAAAGACAAGGAGGTTCACATGAGCAGTGTACTAATAGGTCAAAATTAAAACCTGAATGCAAATATGCCCTATAAAGAATATCTTGGTGGTGTTACAGAGAGAGGTGAAAGTTCCGGGGAGGAGGCAGAGATCTCAGAGCATCATGAGTTGGACAATCAAAGTTGCAAGCTCTGATTTCCTCACTCATGATACAAGGTCTGTGACTGCATTACTTGTTTCTCTCCACAGATATTAAACAGTCACAGCTGAAGCTTGGAAGCAGGTAACTCCTGTCAGTGTGTGCTAGGTGTGATCTGAAAACGCCTGCTAGATCTGGACTCTTAATTTGTGTGGTGCTAGTTTTCTGAATGATACCAGGCTTACATGTAAATTAGGAGGTAATCTCCAAGCATATCAATTCTGGGTTTGAACAAGAGCCTACCATAGAAATGCTACATGCATAGCTTAAGCAGGGAGGTACTCAGTGAGTCGAGAACTTCCAGTATTTGGCAGTAAGAGATTTTTATTGTAATTTTTATTTTAGGTAGTTTGGTTATTCTCAAGAAGAATGGAATTAATAACTAACACATGTTTTTGGTGGTTTTGCATTCGAAGCATTCCTGGTGGTTATAATCATGATTAAGGAGCTGTCCTGTTAAGCACTGTACAAAATGTAATGAAGGATAGAGCTCTGAAGAATATAATATCAGAAAGGCAAAAGATAAAGGGAAGAGGTAAAATTCCTTATCTTGTTTCAGTAGTGGAAGAAGGAAAAGAATGTTTATCTCATTAATCTTATGGCACCTGACTCCATGTTACTGTGCTTTCTAATGGAGTTTTTTAGTCCCTTCAATGTTACTGTTTGATGATGAATCATTTAATTGTATCGCATATTGTTTGCTACTTTTTTTTGCGAGATAATTTACTTGTTTCAAAACATAATTAATTCTTCTAACACCCTCTGGCCCTTCTTGTGCTTACCTCTTTAGCAGCTACAAAGTTTGCTGTCTCTGGCCTCATTATGTAAAGTACTTTGATCTGTTAATTCTACTAACTCAAGCCTTAGCTCATTCTAGGATTAAACCTTGTCTAACTGCAACAGACATTATCTGAATTAAAGACTAATAAAACAATTGAATTGCATTTTGCTGATAAGTCAATCAAGTTGCAGTTGTAGAAGTATTCAGCAGTGTACAATTCCTAATCTTTCTTGATTAGTTATTATAAATGTTGATATCCATTCTGCACTACCATAGTCTGCTTTCTGAGCTCAATTTATCCATCTCTTCTAATATCTTTTTTTTCTCTGTTTATTAATAAAGTAATTGTATTCTCATGTATTTAACTTAAAAGTTGACAAGCATGTACTGTAGATAGTGGAAGGAGCTGCCAATTCATTATTGTAAGAAGTGGAGAGTAGAGAATTATCAAGAGAAGATGTTTACACAGATGCCCAAAAAGGAACATTTGGATACATCAGCTATATTAGCTGAGTTAATTGCTAAGCATGACCTAACTCCCTTCAGTCTAATTACATCAATCCCTGAATTCCATAAAAAAGAAACAACTGAGCAGTACACAGATGGAAGAATGGCTTCAAATGCAGCTGTCTTGCTCTTTTTAATGGAGGATTAAAAAGATTCAAGAGATCATTATGATAAACAGAAAACCTTTCATCACGTAGGCTGTAGGGACTGTCTGCTTGCTCTCTGCTTTCTCATGAGTGTTCGAAGATAATGAGAACATGTAAGTCTTTTCTCTGAAAACCATATGTAAGGCAAAAACTGGCTTGTTACTGAGCATAACAACTTTGTTCCTGAATGCTTCATCATTCATTGCTCAGCAAATTCAATAGTGCTCTAGAGACTCTAACTGAAAGAAGAATCTATGATTTTGTCATATCAGAATAATTTTTTTTTTGACTTCAACTGTTTTGTTCAAAATTACTCTTTCTCTTTCCAATGCTTCCTACATATTACGTCTTTCTCTTTAAAAATGAAAAATACTGAGATTTTAAATTCTTATTTAAAAAATATTGCAACTGACTTATTACATGAACTTTAGGACTGATATCTTTGAAAACTCTTTGTGGACTGATCTGAACCACGTGTATATATTTCAATATGATTTCTGACTTCTTTTTTATGATATGTTTATTCAGTGTGATTAGTTCCTGTTCATTGACATTTCTGGGTTTTTTTCTCTGTAGGAAATCATATGGATGTTACAAAAAAATGCATTAATCATTTAAAATATTTTTAGCAAAACAATGAATTCTGTTGCCAGGGAAAAAAAAATATTTCATTAATCTTCTATCTGTCAGCTCTCCTTTGTTTTGAGACTTCTCTTTTTAGAGTATAAGTATTATATGCATTGTACAGATATCCGGTACTGAAATGGGACTGCTAGTGCAGTTTACAAAGAACTGAATTTTACTCAGAAAGGGCATTAATTTAGTCAAGGTGCTAGTCAAAAAGTAATCTGACCTTTACAAAGTTCTCAGACTTAAACATCTATAGACGTGAGTTGAATACAGGAAAATCTGTCATAAGACTGCAAGCATATTGCCTCTGTATGATGAGTACAAATTTCAGTCCAAGCTGTCTTAGTTTGTCATCTGCTTCATGTGCCAGTGTTTGGCAAGGAATTACAGCATCAACTGACATACATAATTAGAGTAACCAACCAGGGAGAACTCCAAAGATGGAGCTGAACTTTCCTTGCTCCTTTATGTACCCGACAATGATCATGTGTGAAAATATGCTGCATAAGCCTTCTCTGTATTGCCTGATCCTATGTTAGATTATAACAGCTTGCAGGGCTTTCTGCATCTCTCTCAGCAAGCAAATAAGATATGCCATGTCCTTTGGACATATTGGCAGTCTGGTCTGTACAATCTGGAATTCCATTGCAGTTTTCTGGATCTCGTAGAGCTAAAAATGCACAGTGTCCAATATGACTTTAAAACTTTGCTTGCCTGATGAGTTTTCTTGTCTGGCCTGATCTTGTCTTTTCATATATCTTGTTTTGCTACAATAGCATGCAACTCTATTCTGGCAATCCCCCAATTTCAATACAGGATGGGGAATGATATCTTTGAGAGCTGCCCTGCAGAGAAGGACTTGGGGTTGCTGATCAACGAGAAGCTTGACATGAGCTGGCAGTGAGCACTCACAGCCCAGAAGGCCGACCGTATCCTAGGCTGCATCAAAAGAAGCGTGGCCAGCAGGTCGAGGGAAGTGACTCTGCTCCTCTATTCCTCTCTTGTTAGACCCCATCTGGAGTACTATGTCCAGTTCTGGTATCCTCAACATAAGAAGGATATGAAGCTGTTGGAATGGATCCAGAAGAGGGCTGCAAAGATGAACCAAGGGCTGGAGCACATCCCAGATGAGGACAGGCTGAGGGAGTTGGGGTTGCTCAGCCTGGAGAAGAGAAGGCTCTGAGGAGACCTTATAGTGACCTTCCAGCACCTGAAAGGTGTCTACAAGAAAGCTGAGGAGGGACTGTTTACAAAGGCTTGTGGTGATAGGACTAGGGGCAATGGGCATAAACTGGAGAGGGGCAGATTTAGACTAGACATAAGGAGGAATTTCTTCAGAATAAGAGCGGTGAGGCACTAGTACATGTTGCTCAGGGAAGCTGTGGCTGCCCCATCCCTGGAAGTCAAGACCAGGTAGGACGAGGCCTTGGGCAGCCTGATCTAGTGAGATGATCCCTACCTATGGCAGAGGAGTTGGAACTAGATGATCTTTAAGGTCCCTTCCAATCCTAACTATTCTATGATTCTATGATTTCGTGATAGTTTTGTATTTATTCTTTGGTTTTTCAGCCACAGTCAAATCTGATCTGCCTAAAAAGATGATTTCAGCATGTTTTCTTTCTTAGGAAGTACTTGAGTTGCAGCCTTTAAGACTACTTGCTAAACCTTTTCCTTTAAAATATAAGTAATATTTTGGAACAATATCAATACCAGCTTGTTTGTCTCATCCATGTAAACCGCTTTTAATCGAGCAATTGTCTACTTTTAATTGAAGGATATAATCTGTTATTAGAAACATATCAGCAAGTTGAGAAATTTGTTAACTCCTCACTTACTAATAATAGAAATTGTCTCTCTAGAATAGGAATTTTGTTTTGTTTAAAGAAAGGCAATTCCATTTGCTTGAATCTTCAACATTTTATATCCTTCTATTCCTAAATGAAACTATCTAGATTATTAGTGAAAAACACAGACACAGCCTCTGAGATGAAAACTCAGTAATTTTAGAGTTCCTGGAGTCATACTTAAGAAATACAGGACCATACAATCATATCATAAAAGCCCAAATGCTCTCACCTTTAATTAAAATTGTATGCTCCTGCAAATTCTTCAGGACCCTGGAAGACTGTAAACCACAAATGGGCTTCTCTGAATCCATGGATATAAGAAACCTAGGGGTATGCTGAGGGCTAATAGAGAACAATTTATATAACGTTGACTAGAAATAAGAGGTTTCTGAAAAAAAGCATGGATCTATCAGAAGTTTGTCAAGAGCTTCTAACAGGTGGTTTTAATTTTATGATTTGGAAAAACCTAAAGCAAATGGTTATAGGCTTTTCTTCTGCTGAGTTCAAAGAGTGAATTTAAACTTGAGAGCAAAAGCTGTATTTATTTCACTTAGAGTTGACTCTCACTGCACTCAATTGATTGCATTTTAAAATCTGGTATTTGTTGTCTAAATTGTATTTCTCTGATCCACCCTGTGCAAGAGTGTAAGGAGAAGCTGCACAGTCCATGAGCACACCAGGAAATTAATTACGACTCAGAATCACAATTTCCCTTGTGCTTTTCCCTTCCTGTTTTTTGGGACTGTAGGACTACCCCACTGGTTTGTGTGGAGCAGATTACTTGCTGTTCTTTAAATGGACAGATACTTTGGCTAGCAAGTATCAAAACTTTACCCTCAGGGCAGAGGAAGGAAAAGAAAAATAAATATTCAACTTGATGAAAGATCATAATGCTAATAGGCTTATTCATGCAAAGTAATATTCTACTTGTGGAAGGAATGAGATTACCTGTGAATTGTGGTTCCTTACTAATGGTAACAGAATCTGCCTTTGAGCTGATATTCCGTACTGTGATTCCAGTGACTCAATGTTGCGATCAACCTATTTTTTAATTTTGCAAAGACTGCAGCTCAAACATGAAAAACATTTCTATTGAAATTATTTCTTCATGCCTAGGAGCTAAATGTATTGACTATAGTATCTTACTATGTAACATGCTATGTCAGTTTTGGTTCTGAATAATACTCTCTTTGTAGTTAAATTAAATATGAGAAATAAAATCATACATCCCCTTATTCATTCTCCATCTCCATAAACATATCTCCTTGTCTTAAGTTCTCCTTATCTCCATAAGCAGAGTCAATAAAAAGTCACAGCAATGTATGCATTTCTTCAATAGTACAAGAAAAAAACATTATGGAAATAAATTAGCAAAAGAATAAATTACATAGAAGACCACCTTCATTTTTTGACAGGCACTTGCTGCCAACACAAGCTATGCAGCAGTTTTAAAAATATCCCAGTTTACTCTCTGTATTCAAAGTCCTTATTTCAAAATGAAGTGAAATTAGATAATCCTTTGTTTGCTTTGTTACATGTTGGAACGTATTAAGCCATTGTGAATACCTTCAGAAACATATGTGCCTTGGTGTACATCACATTGTAGCACACATGAAAATTATGCTTGATCAAGAAAAATAAACATCTTAAAGGAGAACATCTGATTTTCATCATCTGGCCTTTATTAAAAGCTTAACCTAAAGGTAACCTCTAAAAATTTAGCAAAATATACATAGGAACAGGTAACTTTCCATTCTACTAATAAATGTGCTGCAAATATAGCTAAGGTCCACATGAGTTATGTGATTTTACAGGCATGTTTTGGCCTTTCTAAACAAAATACAATAGAAACCAGAAGGTCAATAGTAAGATTTGCTTTTCTATATGAATATAATTATTCTTATAGGAATTAATGTGCATGCTGTAGAAGTCTAGGCACAGATCTGCACAGGTTTGTTTATCTTTGTTCAGATTCTGGCCTGCATATACTACTTTGCAACAGAAAGCAAGCTGATTGATTTCCATGGGAGGACAGTGCCTTTTTTTTTTTTTTTTTTTTTAACCCTTACAGGACAAATATTTAAGCAAGCTCTGCTTTACATGACTAGTATTACCCCAAATCATCATCAGAGTTACTCAAGTCAAGACCACTTTTTTATGCAGTGTGCATGGATTCAAACATGCAATCTTCTCGACAAATTTTTGAGAATTACAAGGAAGCACTAATTAAGAGCTGATTGCCCTTTTAATGTGTAAGAGCTGATACTAAGCAACAAGTGTCATAATTCTGTATTTCATGGGGTTTAGAAACATATTAGCTTAAAGAGATAGATAGGTAATTGAGAAGAATTGGCCTTTGTATCTTCTGACTCCTTTGTTAATAAAATGCAAACCCAGTCTGAACTAGAAGAAAAACTCAAGATCTAAGTAAATGCCAATTTTTAATAAAGCTTGATTAGTTCTAGTCAGTGGAAGCTTTTATTGACTTTGCCAGGACTGAGAAAGGAACTTTGTCACATTCATCAGAGTTAACACGAAGAAAGAGAGATTATTATCTCTTTGGACTCAATTTGGTTTTGGCTTTCACTCTTGTTTCCCAAACCTTTGTTTGAATCTCAGATGTAAAAAGAGAACTAAATTAACTGAACAAGAGGAGGCCAATATTAAACACACAGGAGTGTGTGATTGCCAGTATTCCTGTGAGCTTGGTTGTTGGAGGTGATGAGAGCATGACTGGACATCTGAGCAACTACTCCCACAGGGCGGATACTAGTTTTAATTTTCCTTCACATTCTTCTGAGTGGCAGAGGCTCTCAGAAAAGACAACATATTCTGTTGCAGCTCTTCAGAGAGCCCATAGGCACACAATGCTGCTGCTGTGGAGGTTTGCATTTCATTATTTCTCTTTGACAATATGCGTATTCCTGACAGAAATATTTTGATATAAAAACTCCCTTACTCCTGGAGGCTTTCTTTTAAGAAGCATTTTTATACTGTGCAAAATAGATTTACAATATAAAAAGCACTTAAACCAACAGTCCACTTTAATTTGCCTAATACAGTTTTGCTGGACTCATGGGGACACATTGCCATGCATAGTAGTTGGCACACTTTCATCGTCCACAGAGTTTTCTTCAAAGCTTCATCTTTGTAGCTGAGAAATGATATTAATATTTTAAAAGCCCTCCCCCTAGCTTTTGTATCTGAAACCCATTTGTATACCCGTATACGGACTGGATATGTAGAGTGATGGAAAATTTTCAGTCAGAGGATACCTCTGAATTATTTCAAAGAGTGATTCAAATCAGTGAATGAAGGCAAAGCATATATTAAACTGAAAGGGATGAAAAGGGTGAGAGAATGATCAGAGAGAAGGAGATGGTAGTAATATAAAAATATTTATCATTCCACTTTGAAAAGTGTGGTAAAACAAAAAATATATTGCTTTTGCATACATTTTCTCAGAAATCAAGTATGATATTCTGAAGCATCAGAAGAAAAATATTTTTTTTTATCACAATGGACTAGTTTTAGCCAGAAAAAACTTTGTACGTTCACCTATTTAGCGTAGCAAGTTTTGTACTAAATTCTTGTACTTTTGGCATTCCAGGCATGAAAGTATATATCCTCAAACTGTGTGGAGACTGAATGTCACAGAGATTTTTAATAGTACACAGACACCTTCATTTAGACAACAGAGTAATAAATCTTCGGGTTCTGTTGCACATTTCCTTGCAAACAGAGGCTTTGAGTAATGTTCCTAATAAGGTTACTTCTGTTGCTTATATTCACATATATCTGTACTTCAGTTTTAAGTGTACAGGGAAGCTGATTTTTAAAACCAAGATAGTAACTTTATATGTAGATCTAATTGTAATTAAATGTATGGAAGTGTGAATTTTCACTTATTATATTGTATTTTAAACTAATTTATGATATTTTCCTATGGATTTATTCCATTTAGTACAAAATCATGAAGCTCTACAAATATTGAATGTTGTTTACACACTATGGCAACTGGGTTAGTTTCCTTACTTGATAAATGCTTGGATATTCTTGCCATGGACATTGTATGTACTCATTAAATATCTTCTGATAGGAGTAGTGATGATAGCACCATGAAATTGCTTCCTACCTAAGAGATTGTTTATGCAAATCTTCTCTGAAAGTGACCACAAAGTGAATTATTGTAACTGACCACAATTCATCCAAAACACAAGACACTGATGGGAAAACAACTAATCAGAAGGTCACAGTAGGAATATTTTCCAAACAAAATAACTTCACCCATCTCACTGGGTGTGAAACTTGGTAGGACTCTGAATTACTAGATGTTCTCTTTGTTTACATGGCAGATTCATACTTAGGTTTCTAATATAATGCTTGGTAATTTTATTTTGTGACTTATAAATAGGCTGAGTACAGAGTCTGAAAATATTCAGACTAAAAAAGGAATAATAAACAGCAGAAGAACATCCTACCTTTTTCAGATTTATATATAACTAGGAAAATATGGTTAAAAATATTACTTCATATTAGACCAATAAGAATTTACCAGTTTTTTACTTAATTGGTCTATTATAGAAAGTAAGATGAATGATACTGTTAAACACAATGTTTCTCTACGTATGAAATCTAGGAGAAAGTGTTCTGAAGAATTTGAAACTGGTACAAAAGAAGTGACTTTTATTAGATAAGATAAGCAACTTAAGAAAATGAACATTCTTAAATTCAGAAGTTAGATAGTCTTTTGTTTACTCTGACACAGAGATAGAATGATTTAATATTATAAGCTGCTTACTAACATTTTCAATACAAAAGATTTGAATACAACAGTGATTCCATAGTGCTTCTACAAGTTCAGTCTGTGAACACAAAGAAGCTGTGAAACTGCATCCAGTTACATTTGCAAATGCATTCTGCTGGAGGAAGGTGACTATTGAAAGCATTTTTCAGTCTAATTCAAAGGAATTTATTTGCACAGTTCCTATCAACTTATAATACAACATTAAACAGCAATAGCTGGATAAAATATCTGCAATATCTGATAAAAGTAGACGTTAGATATGACTGATACACTGCAAACATTACCTATTTTCCTATCTTAAATAATAATAAGAGGAAATAGAGGAAAATAGTTGTTTTCTTAGAAATTTCTCGATACCATAACTTGTGTCCCTTTGTGAGATCACTTGTTCGGAAAGTTTACTGAAATCAATTTTTTGTGATTTAGTTAAATACAAACATGAACTTTTCAAGTAATCTCTACACTTTATGGTGACATCATGTTTTTGCACACTGAAAGATTTAGATAAAAGAGCTTAATAGAATATTTTCCCATTGAAGAAAGAAGTTAGTAAATCTAAAATAAAGACTGAAGATCAAAAGAATCATCAAGACTAAACTCCTCTTTGAGAAATAGGTTTTTATTTGCTTTATTCCCCCACTCTCCCAAAAATTAAATCAAAACCAGTATCTACTTTTAGGCACATAGCAAATAGTTCACTTCAGACCTGTTTCTCCTTGCTTGAATTCTTTGACGTTCCCTACCAAACTTCAGTTTCTGCACCGACTGGAATGTCTGAAATGCAGTTAAAAATGTGCAGAACGGCACTAGAGGGAGACATGAGCACATGAACTTAACTAGTGAATTATCATAATGTTGAAGTCTTTTGAGAAATTTCTATATAGACAGGTGAAACTTTAGTCCTAAAAGATGTCTTTAGATAGAAACACTCTAATGATTTAATGTCTGATTGGTAATTACTTTAAGAGTTCTAAAGAACATTTTCAGAGCCCCTCTAGATTTAAATCAAGTGGCTTACTACTTAGTAACATTTTCACTAATGTACTGGCAGTTAGAAATATTCTACAATACACTATTGTAAACCCTAACAAGTAAAAAATGTGAGTTAAAGATAGCATATTTTTTCAACATCCTTCACAAGCTCTCCTGTTCAAACCTACCTGTATTTCTATATACAAACTTATTTCTGGTCTAGACACTATTTAAGAGGGGATATAGACGGATACTAGACAAATAAGTGACATTCCTTTTGAGATGTTTATCATGGAAGAAACCTTTTTATTTTCTTTTCCAGAGTATATTTAGAAGTGAGAGACACAGATTGTCGTGTAGGTTTATGATTTAATACAAAATGTTACCATGGGTTTTTAATTATTTTTATTTTTATTTTATTTTTATTTTTATTTTTATTTTTATTTTTATTTTTATTTTTATTTTTATTTTTATTTTTATTTTTATTTTTATTTTTATTTTTATTTTTATTTTTATTTTTATTTTTATTTTTTTTTAATTATTATTTTATTTTTATAAATTTGGTAAAGAAATGTGTAATAAATACACTGTGTCATTATTTTATTTATAACTGGTTTTAGTTATTTAAAAGATCACTTTACATCCAACTGTCTAACCTACTAATGGTTTAGACACATGGAACATGCACTGTTTAGAAGAACCTTATCTTTATCTGGTAAAGCAATCAAGATACAGACATTTTGTGACCTGTGATGGGATATTGAAAGATGCATACAATTTGTTTGTGCAAGTCATCTGTATAAAATCAGGATGTTTGCCTGAAGGTATACTTAAATCAGATATTCTTCTCAGCTATATTCAATTGTTTAGGAGTCTTATACTACTTTCCCTACTTTATCTAATTCCATTTGTAACACTGATTTGTGCATATATTATATGATTCATACAGAACTTTTAAAAAACATAATATGTTAATTTGACCTCTTTAATACTTTTAATGGTAGTTATTTGGATGGGGTTTTTTCAGGTTTTAGTTCCATCTATAATGTGTGCTATTCCTTCTATTCATGGAAATTTTGATTACCAAGATGTGTTCTGTTAATCTATTTATAGCTGAGACACTGTATATTTATTTGCCTATTGTTACAGTATAAGAAAGTTGTTATCAACACACTGGAAAAGTAAATGAATAGACTCCCACTGCTACTCTATGTCACCTCAGTATGCAGTCCTTGCTGTAGGTCAGAAAACTAAAATATTGGTGGCACATCTTGTCTCTATTTCTGTAGTGACAAAGTAGGGCTAATAATATGTACTTAAGTTAACTGTGAGTGGTTAGCAATTAATGTCTTTACAGCATTTTGCAATTGTCAAAGCCCTTGCCGTTAGAAAAGTTTTCATCAAATTAAGAAACAGACTATAAAGATACATACTATAAAGTATTTTCTAGGTCACTGAGTTGTCATTTTAATAAAATAACGTTTTTATATTCAAAATATATGCATAGACAAATATATTTACTGATGTTCTTACATATGAAGTAGTTGCTAGCAAGATCATAATAAAAAGTTTTTACAGTTTTCTCTCAGTAGTGTAGTATTTTTCACAGAATCATTTAGGTTGGAAAAGTATTTGGTTGATATTTCCCTACAAAAGATATTTCTAATTATTCAATTAGAAAGCAAAAATAAGAACCATGAAGAAAAGTTCAAGATGAGGTAAAACTATTCGAAAGATATTAAAAGAAACCAGTAAAAGAGTACAAGTCTTCTGTATTCTGTTAGTGACAGATTCTGCATGCCTGAGGAAAAATGTCAGATGAATAATTGTTAGGCTTTTGCATAATTATGTTTATTCCTAATGTTGCCTGTAAAACACCAACTTATCAGAGTGTAAGAGCTACTTCATATTCTTAATACAAAGGATTTTTTCCAAAAGTCCCACTCTTTGCACCCAGAATATAGATACTTTCGTCAGAAGAAATATAAATGTAAGTAAAAAGAACTGAGATAGATAAAATATTAACTAGAAGATGCATTATGTTTCCAGCACCTCTTGTGAGCTGAGATATGCTATCATTCATACATTCATCTCGTATCCTGATAACCATTTAATTATTTGCAAATTGTGACATTGTCAGGAGGAGAGTTGGTAGCCAGGCTACTCAGCTAAGGTAGCAGTTCAAACTACTGCTTGTCGTTATACAGAATGTGGGACTGAACAAGTTGTTCACCATACAGGCAAGTTCTTTAGTTCTGTGGTTTGAGGACTCCTTCATATTTATGTCTTTGTGAAAAACAGACCTTCAAAAAGAGATGACCACAATAAGGAAACCAAATTCAGGATGTTTTTGATGAAAACCTCAACTGAAGGGAAATACTTATTTCCAGTCAGGCTAGATAACTAAGCCTTACTTTTTGCTACCTTTCATTCCCAGCTCCTTATGAACTTCTTATGATCTTTACATACATTCTTAATTCATATTGTGAATTACATGAGAAGCTTAAATGCCTAGTTTAGGATTCAGAATTTAACCTCCAAGCATTTCCATTAATATTTTTACCTTGTGTCTTCCATACCATAAATTCGATTGCCTATGTTTTCTTTTTCAAATTATTCAACTATCATAAAAAACATTTCAGCTAATAGTAAAATACAGTACAGTAGTAGTAACAACATATTTAACAAATACGTAACTATCATTGTAGTAAAAATGTAGAATGATCAGTGGAAATAACTTCTATTTTTTTGAAGAAAATATCCTCTGTCTTCTGAAATTGTTTCACTGTTAATCTAATGCTGTACAGGTGAAGGCATCACAAGAGCAGGGCTCGGGTCTTTCATTCTTTCTTCTCTGAAAAGACATGAAAAATGGAAAGTTTCTTTAACAAATACATTAATTATACTTCTGATTAAAATAAATAAAAGCAGCTTAACCATGCTCTCTGAATTAGAAGCAACTTCTGTAGCATGGACAGTTCTCCCAGTGACAAATTTTTGCATTAAGAAAAGTACAGTAGGATCTTCATATTTTCACGAAGGTATGTTCACCCAGATACATTATAAAGACCCCCCTGTGACAAGTATCTGGAGCTGATTTCTGCAATTATGATTACAGAATGCACTAACACAGTGTGCATCCTCTAATCAGACCTATGAGGTATAGGAAATACTAATAGCATTGCAGATATTTTGTCCAGATGCCTCTGGTCACTCACTGGACGTACAGGTGATTTGAGTTTACTCTATGGATAATTAACTGGACCTAGTAGATTGCTTTACTATAACTTAATGATTGGAAAGATTCCTCATAGTAATCATCTATTACAAGCTTTCTCTCTTCCTGAAATATGCTATTTATTATTTAAAATATTGTTTAACTGGTGCTGGCAACCTCATGCAAAGATCAACTGTCGACTTTGAGGTAATCCGCCCTACTTAGTTAACATGGTTGCCTTATTAACTTAGCTAATGTCAGGAAAACTCGATGCTTAACTTGCCTTACAGCATAGCTCTATGCAGGGTCAACTTAAAGTCACAAAGACTGACCCAATTAGGTAAACTCTTGGAGGGATTACATGTATATTCTGGACATTTATTAGCCATAAAAAAATCACTTTGATGTCTGAGATCCGTAAAGCTGAAGACAAGTTAAACACAAGCTCTTGTGTATCTCCAGCATGTTAGGTAGATTAGTCTTACTGAAACACTTCATAATTTTACAGGGCTAGTTTGGAATAGCTGCTTTAAATGTGACCACTAATCCGATTGGAGTTGCCTAAGCTGTTACTTGGACCCTTCAGGTTTTTTGAAAACTGGTAAAAAAAATGGCCTGTGTATCACCTGAGGGGAATTGCATTAATTAACCTAGTTATAACAAAAAGATATTTCAGACTCATAAAAGCAGTATAGTAATTGTGAACTTATTCAGATCAGAACCTTCACTAATGTTTATTACTTTTGATACAGTGCTTTCATAATTATATGCAAAGTAATAAATATTTAGTAAATTTTTAGAAGACAGGATAAATCAAGACTATAGTAAGGGAGATTTTGCTTCATAGCATTCCAATTTCTATGAACAAAATGTTCAGGTCTTTGAAATTAACATTTAAGTATTTTCTAGTTAAAAATTACCTTAAAATGAAATGGGATTTTTGTAAGAATAAACGGTCAAAAGCCAAACGCTCAGCCTTTGGATTTTTAATTGGTGAGGTAACATTGCACACTCTTGACTGATGGTGGCCATCTGTGAGAATGTTAAAACAATGTTGAGGCTTCCAAAATTGTGAGTTCATCTTAAGACCACCTTTTCCTATGCTATTTATTTATGATGTTTTTTAACTTCTGAAATTCATGGTTTAGCAATGTAATCATATATATGAGGGTTAAAACCAGCATTTAGTTTTTAGAAGAGAGGTATTCTCAGTTTGCTTATTACTGGTTATAGAGAGAATAAAATGATCGGACTATGTAAAGCTCCATAGTCACAAAAAAAAGGCAAAAGTCCCATCTAGATACTTACAGTTAAAATTAAACTGAACAAAAAACAACATGGGGAAAAATATTTAAAAATGAAAGTTGTTGTTTTCAGAGAATATATTAAACGTATCAAAAAGTTACACAGTTCAGTGCTTCTGTTTTTATTCTTGGCCAAAAAGACTAGGAGCAGAGTGCAAAATTGTTAAGTTTTCATTTCAATAATAGAAAAGTGAATCATACTAGGAAAATAGGAAAGAAATTGCTTCAAAATTGATAAAACCTTATTCACTAATGCTTTTTCAGCAGTCCTTTTGAAAACTGGTAACATATTGTGTTTAAATACAATGGAAGAAAGGAGCTTGTGTTTATCTCTTGCAATCCAGTGCCAAATGTAACAGGCCGTGCATTTGTTTTAGAGTACAAGTTAAATTGAACAAAAAATAAAACAAAACATGGTAGCAAACCAAATTCAATTGCTGAGTCACAGCACCCTTCTGTGGCTGCACCAGACTTACACAGACAAGAACTGGGTTTAGAAACATGAAGGAAGAAATATTAGATCAGCTCGCATATGTGTATACATGTGTGTATACACACACACACACACACATATATATGTGTCCTAAAAGAACACTACTGAAAAAAGAAACTGGTAAGGACAATTTCACTTGAAGGTAGGTCAGTTGCTTCATTTTCTCTGAAAATTTGCTTTTCTTTGGTTTTGGTGATGGGTGATTTACGACACTGTTTCTGTACTCCAAACAGAAGTCAGAAAAAAAAGAAAATCAGAAAAAAAAATATTTGCAACCATCTGATGTCATTGACCTTCTGTGATGCCATCGAGCCAGAAGAGACTCATCTAATTTAAAACATATAAAAGTCTAGTTATTTCAGACAGAGAGTCAAGAGAGAATTATTTTATCTAGAAATTTTACTGGGAGCTCATACTGACAGGAAGAAGTCATTAGCGATAGTCTAGCTATGTAAATGCTTGGCCTTCTCACTGAAGCAGAAGGTAGGCCTGGAAGGGGAGATTATTTACACAGCCATGCGGCAACTTGCCCTTGTTTCTCAACAGAAAGAAAATTCTTGCCCACAAAAGTGTGAAACTAGAATGTGAGGCAGAAAGTTCAAAATAATTGGGAATAGGATCTGGTGGCTGTAAAGAGTAATTTTTCTCCACTGACAGTAGTTAGTGTTTCTTTTCATTTCAATATGTTATGATTTTAGATGTCTTTTTTAGATGTCATAGATGTCATTATGATTTTAGATTTCATTTCAATATGTTATGATTATAGATTTATAAATGTGGGGGGCTTACATCATACAGTTTGTATCCTACATATTTTATCACCTATCATATGTTAAATTGAAATACTATTTGATCATAGTGCTCTTTTGCAGTATGTGAGAAATATCTCAAAATGTGAGAAATATCATCTGGATGTACAATTCCCATCATTCATGGTTTGATTTTGACCTCTCAGGAACTACAGTTTCTGGAATTCATAGGATAGTGTAATCCCTTATACTTCAAGTCTACTTTTAAAGTTTCTGTTACCTGGAGCTCCTCCATTGGATCTTTACATCTAAATCTGTCACTAAAACCATGAAAAAATAAGGATAACAGATATACTTAAACATTTTTATCTAACAGGTCAGCTGAAAAATGTTGTCGTAAGAACTGTATTAGATTCTGTGTAGCAGTTGGGGAGGAGCTTTCTTGGAGAGAATTATTCTTTAATAAATGCAAGAAGTTCTATTTTGAGTCGCATTTCTATGAATCAAGTACTACTCCATTTTTTTGTAATCAATTGGATTTAATCTATAAGAAGACAACATTAAGGGTATGTGTAATTCCTTCTGAATGATACATTGTTATTTTGTGCCATTTCACGTCTGTTAGACATTTTGTAAAATTAGTATGGAAGGTAGAAACTAGAATACAGTATAAATGTATCCCTTTAGAGTTCTGCTTTGTTACATATTGTCTTGAATGTTAGATTATGCAGTGTACTGTGGCAGATGTTTGTTTCAATAACTTTACAAGAAGAGGTAACTTCTAACATTTTCAAAGAATGGAAATCACACAGGTCACTAAAATGTAAATTATTAAATTAAAGGCATCTACAACTGGCACAAACATTCTAGATGATACTATGTTGATACTGCAGTTTCTGTACCCTCAAACTTTTTAAATGATGCTAGAATAGGAAGGCTTGGTTTGTTTTCTATTTACACTAAAGTAGAAAGATCTTTGCCAGGTAATTAAGTTTGTGCTTTAGTAACTTTGGTACCAGACATGGACTGTTCTGTTTTTATAATTTTTCAGTACAGATTTGTTATATTTTAAACATCCTTAAAATTCACAATACTTATGTTTTCTTCCACATAGTTCTATGCAAAGATGCTGCAATTCTTAGGCAGTCTTTCTTGAGTGATATAATCTTTTCAATGTTGATCCTATATACAGCATCTGCCATTCATTATGAGCCTGACCAACTGTGTTAATAGAGCCTTATTGACTTTAATGGATCATGAGCTTTGGATTGTCAAATAGGAACAAACACTCCAATTCCTGAATTCCCTTAAGCATCTATATTTTTAAATTTGCTGAATCACAACACTAACAATAAGAAAATTTTATCTGGTAATTTCTGTTAACTTTTGCTAATACTGATCTATAAAATTATAGGAACTTACACTACTAGCAGAAATAAAGTATGTTTTGAAGAATAAGAATTTGAGGCAAATCAAAGAAAACTCATCCATAATACAGCACTAAATAAAGAACTTCTAAAATAATCAGCTTTACATTGTCTTTCTGTATTTTATAATTCTTTTTGTATAGTTCTTCTCCCTAAATCCCTGTTATTTGGTGTTAGAGGGCTGTTTGGACTTTCTAAAATCAAATGAAGGCAAATACTTGCTTTGAATTCTTATGACCTTAGCCAATAAACATATTTTATCACTATGGTTGCAAAAAACAAATACCCATTATTGCAGTGTATCTCATAGTCACATAAGAATTAATTGGCAAGGAAGGATTTGCTGTCTGATATGAGGTTAAAATCTGAATTCTTGAGGAAGAGAGAGTGTAAATAGGGTGAATTGATTAGGTTATATTTCAGATATAATATTTTATTCTTAATGTAGGTTTATATTTCAGCAGGTTTGATGTATTCTTCTAAGAAAAAAATCTGCTCTGAGGCTCTACTGTACATGAACAGTGCTTGTGTGATGGCAGAATAACTGTTTCATGACATCTTTTCCAACTATCATAATTATTACATAGCCTGTATACTTGTTCCCTAGAAGAAAAGAAACTGTGCATGGTAGAGTAAAAAGTCCCTGTGTGGAGTCCATGTGGGGGTCAATGCCATGAGATAGTTGCTGGGGTCA
The DNA here is from genome assembly GCA_033459285.1 of Clamator glandarius. Classification (NCBI taxonomy): domain Eukaryota; kingdom Metazoa; phylum Chordata; class Aves; order Cuculiformes; family Cuculidae; genus Clamator; species Clamator glandarius. The sequence goes on from JAUNZM010000133.1 coordinate 737,831, forward strand.
CAGGAGGGCAGGAGTTAATCTGCTGGTTTGAGGAACATTGCCACAGGAATATTAATGTTCCAAAGCAAAGAATTTTAGGATTAACATCCTAAGTGTTCCTGCAAGTCCAACAACGACACCCATCTGACTGGCGCAGTTGACAAACCTGAGGGATGGGGCTTAAAGAAGCTTGAGAAGTGTGAAACTCATGAAGTTCAACAAGGCCAAGTGCAAGGTCCTGCACCTGGGTTGGGGAAACCTTTAGTGTCAATACAGGCTGGGGAAGAAGGGATTGAGAACAGCCCTGCCAAAAAGGACTTGGGGGTACTGGTGGATGAAAAGCTGGACATGAGACAGCAATATGTGTTTGCATCCCAGAAGACCAACCATAACATGGGCTGCATCAAAAGAAACCTGGCCAGCAGGTCAAGGGAGCTGATTCTACCCCTCTACTCTGCTCTGGTGGGACCTTTGGAACAGTCTACCCAGGGAGGTGGTTGACTCGCTTTCCTTGGAGGTGTTTAAGGTGAGGGTGGATGAGGTGCTTAGGGGCATGCTTTAGAGATCGGTGGGAATGGTTGGACTCGACGATCTGGTGGGTCTCTTCCAACCTGATTATCCTATGATTCTATGATTCTATGATTCTATGATTCTTATCTGAACAACAAAGCTGCTGAAGGGGCTGGAGAACAGGCCTTATGTGGAGCGGCTGAGAGAGCTGGGGTTGTTTAGTCTGGAGAAGAAGAGGCTGAGAGGAGACCTCATTGCTCTCTATAACTACCTGAAAGGAGGTTGTAGAGAGGAGGGTAATGGCCACAGGCTCCGCCAGGGTAGATTTAGGCTGGACATTAGGAAAAAAAATTTCACAGAAAGGGTCATTGTGCACTGGAACAGGCTGCCCAGGGAGGTGGTTGATTCACCTGGAGGTGTTTAAGGCATGGGTGGACGAGGTGCTAAGGGGCATGGTTTAGTGTTTGAGAGGAATGGTTGGACTCGATGATCTGGTGGGTCTTTTCCAACCTGGTTATTCTATGATTCTATGATTCTAACTACTGCATCCAGCTCTGGAGCCCTCAGCTCAGGGAAGGCATGGAAATCTTGGAACAGGTCATGAAAATGATCAGAAGGATGAAGCACCTCTCCTATGAGGAAAGGCTGAGAAAGTTGGGGCTCTTCACCCTGGAAAAAAAGAAGGCTTCAGGAAGACCTTATTGTGGCTTTCAAATACTTAAACGGAGCCTGTCAAAAAATTAGGACAAATTTTTTTATAGGGCCTTTTGTGGTAGGAGATGGAGTAAAGGATAGATTTAGACTAGATATAAGGAATACGGTTTTACAGTAACGATGGCTAAATACTGGGCTGGGTTGCCCAGAGAGGGGGCAGAAGTCCAGTCCCTGGAAACAATCACAGGTTGGATGGGCCTCTAAGCAACCTGATCTAGTTGAAGACGTTCTTATTTCAGGGGAGCTGGACAAGGTGACCCTTAAATTTCCCTTGCAGCCCAAACTATTCCATTATTCTATGATTCTGTGATTCTGTGACTTGGTGCCAAATCAGAGACCTGAATAAACAGCATATTTAGTGGTACATTTCACTATTCGCTCTCTTACCACAAGCCTAAGTTACTTCTTAAACTTCTTTTTAATCAAAGGTACTGTGTCTAAAGCTACTTTGCCCTTCCACAGTACCAAGCACAGGAGAGTAAGAAGAGCAATAGATCATGCTAGATTCATTTTCCACCTTGTCTCTAGTTGTGTATGGTTATTTCTATGCAAAAGTTTTCATAAATAAGCTAGTGACCTTCTTTCTCTTTTCTCATCTGAAATGGCAGGTAGCATTTATCTTATTTCTCATTGCTTTAATGCACTGTATTATTTTCTAACTACTCCATTTTTTTTTCCTCTATAAAGAAGAGATTATTAGTATGATAACTGGCTTTCTAGAAATGAAAGTGTGGAATGAAGGCTAAATCACCACAGAGATTGTCTTGGTCTTGAAATGGAAAAAAATATTGCTATACTATTAAGTACATGACGAGAAGGACTACTTGCCCATAAAAATTGTCTTTTTTCTTTCTCCTGAGTTGGTGCAAGAGTCATTACTGACTTAACATTTTTTGTGTGTTGGTATATCAGTTCCCAAACCAATGTGGTTATTAGATTATTTAAAAATGCCTTTAACTCTGTTAGGAGGACTATCTATCATGCCAGATCCATTAGCCTGAGAAAGGCAAGGCCATGCAGATTCGTGTCCCCAGGTCCAAATAACAGTGAGGATGTGATCCCAGCAGGCATAATCATACAGTGTACCCATACACACCACAAACACCATAAATGTGGCATAACTGGCTGCACACATCGCAGATACTCAGAGCAGTCACACAAACACAGACAACAAGAGCAACCTTGTGTTGTTCCCCTGTCTGATTGAAGAGGATGGAGGTCTAGTCTTGAGAATACGCATACATAGACACACACACAAAGGACATTAATAAGAAAAAAGAGGAGACTGCATTGATCAGTTCACATGTGACTGGCTCTTTTTATCCTCTTGCCTCTTTCTCTTCCCTCACTTGTTCCTCTCCAAATCACCTAACCCCCCCCCATTTCCCCCTATCTTCTATTCCTTTCCTAAACATCCTGCAAAAATCCTGTGCTGTCCCAAAATACTCTTCCACTGCATTGGGTAGTGTTTCCCATGTACCTAAGCAGCAAATCCCCTTAGACCAAAATATATGGGATAGAATATTCTGTTTGTCGGTTTGGAGTCACCTGTTCTGTCTGCTCCTCCCTGCAGGCGCAACCTTTCTTACCACTTTGACTTAAGATATCCACTAGAGTGACAATGGCCTTGGTTACTATAGGAACAAGTATAAGCATTGGCCTTTTTGCACACCAGTGCTCTGTGTCATCAATTCTGGAGACAAACACTATCTGAAAAACATGCAGTTAACTTTCAAACAATGATGTTACTTAGCTGAGACTCAGCTAAAGTTAGAAAACTGACTCTACTTTATCTCACACCCTAGCGAGCATACAATTTGCCCTACTAAACAAACTGTTAGACACTAACTGGTTTCTTTCTAACCAGTCCATAATCCAAGGGACAGAAAAAACTTTATCCAGTATGCTCTGTTGTCCTGGATGCCTCCTCTTCCTCACCTGAATCTACAATACTCTTGTAGTACTGTTTTGTGCAATTTAAACCATTACCTGTAACTAATTGAGTAGTACAATCCAAAAGGACAACAGTGAGAATGATGACATAGAAAAGAAGCTATTGAGAATAAACTCCATTTAAAATACAGATTTCTGGTAATTTTGTAAAAAAAAAAAAGTGCCTGAAAAAGGTCATTTTTAGAGACCTCTCTGCCAACAAGAAAATAATATTTAAAAATGTCAGTTTACATGCAATGTTTGTCAGATGAATAAATTTTATTGTTCAAGGAAACATCTTCAGTATTCTGCTGAGAGGGAAAGCACCTATTACATATTTAGGTGGCAGAACTCCCATAGCAAGTTAGAGTCTAAAAGTAGGAGGAAATGAAATACTTGACTGTTTCTAATTAAATATTATTAATTTCTGGGAATTATTTTTGTTTAGAAATTATAACTTGTTCTGCTGAGAACTTCATTTGTAAAGGCAACAACTAGATCTCCTGTTAAGGACATAGGAAAACGAGTAACTAGGCAAACATTCAGAATGTACAGTCAATTCTGGAGCATTCCTTGGAAAATAAGGCCTCATGCATCTAATTAAAGAAATCTGTGAAAGCTCTTAGCGTAGAGCTCATAGAATTCTGTGGAAGAAATCCAGACTGGTTCAACCACTATGAAACAATTACTATAAATCACAGATTATTAAATGACTGCTCCAGATAGTGCTTTTACTATTGGTGACACCCAAGCAGACATTGAATCTGAAAGAAATCAAGTTTTTATCCAGTTAAGATTGACCTCTTTTCCTGTGGGAAATTGCAATGTGCATGTTAATATATCACTGAAGATCCAAGGTTTAACAAGCTGCTGTTATCTCCGTTGATCCTCTTTCACTACTGATGTCACATGTGAAAGTCTGGACCAACTGAGAAAGAAGATAGCCCACATAGTCATTGCAGAGAGAGAATGTTTCTGCATTCCTACATTCCTCCATTCTCCTCTGGGTATCTGGTTTTGCTTACTCTCTGTAAAAATATAATGAGCTAATCAGACCTCCAGGGAATTCTTATGTTGTTGTGACATCTCAGACTGAGAGAGTAGGAGTTTATTATCATTAACTGGATGGACAAAGCAAGGAAGCCACCTAATACAAATGCCTGTACCTAAAATGCAGACTACACTCTCATCGTTGTTTTCTAGGAGCTAGATACAATTCAGAAGTTGAGGCAAATGCTAACAAGAAACACACTGAATTATTGCTGAGAAATCTAGATATATGTTTCGTGTGCAAGCAGGTCTTTATTAGCATTAATCTTCAAGAACTTGATGAGGAGTAGAAGATTATAGAGTCTGCAGACAGGTTTCTTCTAATTCATAATTTATCAAAATTTTTTAATTTGCCTTTGGTAATAGCTAGCCCATCTTTCAAGGTATGAAAGCAGTAAGAGGGAAGCAAAGTCACACTGATGCCCTACTTGGATTTGTGGTTTGGCTTTTGAAGGCAAATAACATAGTAACCTTATAAAAAGTACATTCTTCTTGAGCCTCTAGGGACCCTAGGAATGCTCTGTCTTTCTGAACTAAAGGAACCCATGGATTGGCTAAGCTGCTTCAACAGCATATTTAGGTTTGCTTTGTCATAAACCCGTATGAAAAAACAATGTTTATATGAAAGATAGTGTTAAAAATACTTGAACCATATACTAACCATTCACTCAGTTTTTGCCCAGGTGAAAATCTCATTCATCTCACTAAGGTCAGTTGAGCAATTCTAACATATTCGTCTTTGCATTTGCAAACATAGAATTTGAGGTTTGAGAGACATAGAAGAAAATATTGCTATTTCCAATCCACAAATGCCTTAAAATAAACCCATTTACAAGCAAATTAATTCTGATTTATTTATACAATTGTAAAAGTTAACAGCCATAGCAGTTTATTGCTTTGATGTTTTTGTTTTGTTATCACTTTAAAAATCCATAGAAACTTAAAACGATTTGGGTTGAAAAGGAACTTAAGATCATCTAGATCCAACACCTTTCACTTGATCAGTTTGCTAAATCACTCTAATTTTTCTCCTCCAAAACAATCAAGTTTTGTGATTAAAATATTGTGGTGTGAAGAGGCGAGGGCAAGCAATCAAATTATTTACTATTCAGGAGGAATCTCTGCTGATAAAGCGATATGGTCCTTATCTATTGATTTAAAAGATCAAGTGATGTACTCAGGTTACGTTTCTATTTTGGTTACGTAAGGTCAAATAACCTTCACCTCTCACCTTCCAATTTTGAATGACTATGATAAATTAGTCATTGATAGAGATTAGTCTTACTGAAATTATAACTTGAAATCTTTCAGAATAAATGTAGCTAGTATAATTTTGGCAGCACTGCTCACTGTGAGTGCAAGTGCAATAGAGAAATAATCATTGTGCAAATATTGTATAAAGATCATCCCAAAATTTAATAACCTGTAGTGAGATTAAAGCACAGTACTCTGCCACTGAGTAGAATACTAAAATTTACAATTTAGAGTTCATTTCTTGGCATTATTGAAAATAAGATGGAGAATTGTTATTATTAAACACCTCTTCAGACTTCTGTCCAACAAATTCTGTTGTACATGTTCAATGCTTTAATTCATTTGACTCACCAGAATAAGACTCTGTAATGTATCCAAAACTGGATTTCTGTGTTTCAGTGCTGTGGGTTACGTCACTTTTCTTCTAGACACCTACTCTGCAACCCAGTCCAAAATTAGACAGTGAGCCTTCTTATTTGATGCATGGACAAAATTAGATATCTCAAAGAGGAGTCAATCCGTCTTGGGTAACCAAGTAACTGAACATTTAGTATCAATAGACAGACTGCTATACTTGAGCAGTTATCCTATCCAAAAGCTATGGGTTAAGCTCTAAGACGACTGCTTAGTTTTTCTCTTGTGGTCTCACCCACAGCCCTTCCTTCATTAGGAAAAATAAATCTTATACTTATTAAAATGTCATCATTAAAACCAAATGTTTAATTATCTTGAAGAACAAATAAAATAGCTCCATAAGTCAACATATCATCAAAATTGGCTTTTCCAGAAGTTATAGGAGTATCTATTTGGTCTCCAGGGTTTAGGTTTAGCAGTCAAGGTCTAGCTTCTCTCTGGCTCTCATTTAAATTGTGTTGTGATGTTGGGAAGTCCTTTGTAATTTTTTTTCTTCATCTATAAAGTGAGAATAAACATAATCCTTTTTATAAAATGTCACATTGTATACAGGTGGGAAGTGGCATGTAAAAGCTAGGTAACTATTTTTCAGATTGTATATAACATAGCATTATTTGTTTTATACTCTACCTCACACTCTTCTGCATTCATGCTAGCAGCAGCCTCTCCCCTGCCTATTAGTAACATTTGTAGGACAGTAGAAATATCACAACCTCTCTGCTTGGTTTTATCTAAGAGGGGGGTAAATGTTCACTCTTTAAAGAAGCATACAGCCTGGAGGGCAGAGTGTGCTGGAAGTAAAGAAAATGTGTTCCATCTGCCTCCCGGAGATCCCAGAAGAGATCCTAGCAGAGTGTAGGTCATGGAGCCTCAGTAGGATTTCCCAATACAGAGCAGAAGTTGCACAGATCACTGCTGTGTGCTTATAGAAAGTTATACTTCTCTTTGCTACAGATTTGCCTATGAGGGAAAGCTCAATGAAGAGTGATAATTCCAACACATTTTTTCACTAGAGTATTAGGAATTCTATAGCATATATTTGAGATCCCTGCCTTTGTTTTTGGCCTCACAAGAAACTATTGGGACAGCCTCCCTTCATCCTTGGAATAGGGTACGTACAATGCAGAGAATTAAATATCCATAATATTTTGGTGTCTTATAGGCTACAAATAATTTCGGTGTTAGATCTTTCTGCATTTTTTCTAGAAATTACCAAAACATAACCATTAAGCTATGAAATATTTATTTATTTATTTAGTGTCACTTGCTTTATTGCTGAGTCTAGCAACTAGTTGGGCAGAATTTGTATATTAAATTCTAAGAGCACATAGTTCAATAGAACTGTTTCCTTAAGTTGCTTATTTAGGAATATTCAAATACTATGAGTTTTCTGCTACAATTCTATAAAGAATTTTCTTCAAGTGATCCTAGATGCAGGATTAAAAGCATCGCTCTACTGGGTCTCAGGATTCTACTGAAAGAAAGTGGAAGGAGGGAGTTGGGCTACAGTCAGCTTCACCAATCCACAAGCCAAGAGAGAAAATGCAAACATCTGTTAATAAAAAAAAGAGTAAAACAGCCTCCAACTCCACTTCTCATCTGAAATATTATGTCATAATTATGTCATAATTTCTTTCCAAGGTATGAGTCTATTGCCCTCACATAAGCATTTACTGCCCCTAGATGTCCTAGGGTATCTTGCCTGGACTTTAGCTGCCACTCCAGATGGCATGGGTACCCCATAAACCAATAAGCATAATCTAACGGTGCAGCAGTGTGGCAAAAAACTTTTTAAGAAAAACTCGTATTTGTATAAAAATGTGACTTAAGAGAGTTCAACGACAAGGTCGTGCTACTACTTACTGCATGGAAGAAATATATGAGGAGAAATTGGGTTACACGTATCTGAACAGACTGTATGCACTGTTTTTAACTTGAAATTCCCAGCTTGTGGCTTATTGCTTCAAATCAAGTCTTGCTACTCATGCTGAGAAAGCTTGGCAAACAGCATACTAAATCACACAAAATCGTAACTCTACAATCTTATTTAAGCTAATGGTATACTGCTTCACATAACGTTATAATTCTAAATGATTTATTCTATTTAAAATGTTACTTCTTCAGGCTAAAAAATGAATCCCTGTTAAAAAGGAGAATTTCCTGGTTGTGCAGTCCAGCTGTGGTCCAGGGAACATTCAAACAGGGCTTACCACTGATCTATTTTTGGTGAAAGATCTCATTGCTTCGAGGAGCACACTTGAGAGATGTTTCAGTGCAAGGGGAGATCATTGCCATACAGCCACACTACCTTTAAGAAAATCAGAGCTCCAGAACTAAGCCTCAGCTGAATGCCCCAGATAAGGTTTATAAAATAATATTTAAAATGGTGCTTCCTATTCAGTGCTTCCTGTCTTTGTGCTTACTGAGGTTTTGAAGGCTCACTTTGACCAAAATGCAGACTTCTCCCCATGATGACACTGCTGCAATTTTGCCATGTTGTGTTTAATCAGCACAATATTTCAAAATTATGTCAAAGTAAAAAGGACAAGGTTCCCATTCTGGGATAATCTAAGATATATTTCCAGTCAAGTTCACTATAAAATGTATATAATGGCTGTTATGTATATGAAACAATAGATCTTTGTTTGTGATTTAAGTCATTAAATGCAATGTACCCCAAATTTGCCCATCAAAGTTCTCTCAATGCAATTTTTAGTGTTGCTTCTCAATACAAAGAAAAACTGTAGCTAGTAAGGATCCCATACTCTGTAATTCTTGGTAATTTGGTAAGATTGAAACAGCAAGAAAGGTTGCAAAAATTTCATATATCTTGCTGAGTGTAGAATTAAATTTGTTCTTATCTTAAAATGACTTGTTAAATAAAATGCCATTGATGGCTTACTGGATAAGAAAGTTTTTTCATTCTTTTTCTGAAGAAGAAAGCTTTTTACTTCTTTCATGTGTATGGCAGTCATTTGGCAGAACATGAGACACATGATGATCAGAAGCAGCTTTATAAAATCTATTTGTCCCCTTTTAAAACCGATGCCTTAATTTATTTGAAAACAGACAGAGGTATAGTTAATAAAATTCCCTATTACATATATTGAGCAAACTTTATGTGTTTGTTATTCCACTCTAAGCCATGAAATACTAGATCTCTACAAAGTATTTCAAAGCAGTTGGAAATGCAAAACTTTGCGTTAGAAGATTTTATTTATTTTTAATAATCAATTACTTGGTTCTGAGTCATGATGGTGATGGTACGGAGATTGTTTCTTGAGCACAGTCCTCACACTTTGACTTTCATTAAAGATTAATTTACACAGGGATGGGATGACTGGCAATGTCATCACTGGAGGATATGGCAGTGGGCAGACAAGAGTACTGAGTGTTGGAGAAGAGCAAGTGTTTGACTGGATGGAAATGACAAGCAAATCTCTTCCTGCTACATTAACACTGTATCTTAATACTTTGACTTTTTCTGACATATACCATAAGCTTCAATTGTTACAAACACTCTCTAGTTTTTTGTACTTACTCAGTAAAAATACTCCAGTATTTTTATTACAATTCTCTTCATAGAAAAATAGCTTAATTAAAAGTCATTACTTTCAGAGTTAGAGCAAGAGTTGGTGATAATTTGACTGCCCACTTCCATTTGTTTTGGAACGACAGCAAGTTGCATTGTGTGGCTGATGTATCAGAACAAAATGGCAAAAATATATACCCTTATCCTGTTCAAAGCAAGATTCCTGATATTTTATTCAAGGAACTTAATTCAGTCAGGAAAATCCCTATGAATTAGTTCTCCCTAAACTGTTTTAAATTTTGTTCACTTTCATTATTATATGTATCTACTCCTTGTATTTTAGGCAGTTCTGTTTCTGGGCTGTATTTGCAGTATAACATAAGTTTATTTAATTCCTTGCAAAGGCACTCTGCTATCAGTTTTCTGTCTTTTTCTTTTACAGATTATTGTGCATCAGGCACAACAATATCTAGCTGCTCTTTAGAATGCAAACCAATGTGCTCTGTGTAGGTCAATGGACTAGAATTTTTTTGCAAGTTGGAAGAGTGTGAGAACCTAGCTAGGACCTAGTTCAGACTAATTTCTTGTTCTGGGTTAGAACAGGGTTTCTCAGATTAGGGTTTGCTTTAACAAGCATCCACTGAGTGTTGAGATATCTCAGAGCTATCTTTTGCCTTGAGTATTGGCACAGATTTTCTACGTTCATCTGTCCAAAACCTGCAAAAGTGAAAGTATAAGCAGGCAAAACCAGATAAATCAAATATTTCCCAAATGTGATTAAAGAAATCTAACATGCTAAACCCCACTTTACAATGTCACAGCTGGTGTTTGGTACTGAGGTAATAAGCCTGAATGACTAAAACAGATCAGATATGCAAAAGTTCCTCAATATTAGCACAGGATTGTTTGTGCAGTATTAACTGCTTTGTTATTTATTCATGGTTTCCAACAGATAATCACATCTTTGTGCTTTTTCATATTTTTAGAAGCTGTGTTGTTCTAGAAAGTATGATATTGTGCAACAAAATTAATACTGAATAAACAAAGAGTTTAATGAAGTGTCTTAGAAATGATGTCACAAGCATTTCTGACCTTAGTCTATTTTTCAGTGTACCGTATTTTCTGTAGGATGAAGAGATATATATTATGATTTTACAAATTTTATTTAATATGATTTTATGAAACTTTATCAAAACAACTTCTCCTCTCTTGCCCTTACATTTCTCAATATTTTTAGTAAATGTCAAGTTTTTGGATCTATTATTCCTAAGACTTTAAAAAGTCACTGATAAAACAGTCATTTTTTGAGAGGAAGATGAAGTGATTTATAATCAACCAAAGAAATCAGGATTCTGCATATTTAAAGCCAGGTAGAGACCAATAGAAGTGGTTGAAATAAAATATTATTAATGGGAAAAAAATGAATTAATAACAAAAAATTCATCTCCAAAGTATGATTTTCTTCTAACGTAATGTAAATATTCCAAATCCAAACCAGATGCAACTAATACCAAATCAATTTCTGTATATCCTTTCTTTTCAGTGACTTGGAAAGTGATCTGATTTCTGCTTAATGAAAATGAAAATTGGTCCAGAAAACCTGTTTCGTATGGCTTTAACTCCTGTAGTATAATTTCTGAGCTGTTTACTGCATGACTGATAATGCAAGCATTATCTGAAAGAACATTAACATGAAACAGTGTTAGTAGAAAATATCTGTAAGAAATTGTAGATTATTGATAAAGAGAACTAAGAGGGAGATCAAAAATCTAGTGAACTGGCTATAGAACACAAGAAGAATCTACTCGTAATATTCTTCTTAGTAAATAAATAGGAATGCTTTCAAAATAATACAATCTTGACAAGTGGAAATGTGTATCATGATCTACTATGAATATTATTCTCTTCATTTTTTTATTTAATTCAATATGGTTTTTCATTGTTGAATTCTCAACAGAGTAACATAGAGGAAGAGCAGAGTTTGAAACCAGAAATAATTTTAATATTTGTTGTGGATAATCAAAACAACACTGGAGGCTGACTAATAAAAAAGAAAAAAGAACTTCTAACTGTATAAACTGCTATTCTGAAAGCATCAACGTTTTGGAAAGATGACATCAGTATCATTTAGGTCATGGAATTTCAGTAAAATAGGCAATCAATGGAGTAAGCTCTGGCCTTTTAGTCTTCCGCTGTGGGGTGGGAAGTCCTGTTTTAGCATCAAAGAGAAAGGCCGTAGAGAACAGATTCTGAAGTACTAGAAAAATCTTTGTAAATTTCTTAGTTTTCTTCCCATCACTGTTACGGAGGTGGGATTAGACTTGGTACAGAACATAATGAAGCACGTAATGGTTTGTCACCTTCTGACTGTTGTCTCCTCTCTTCATCCCTCCCTCATGACACTATGGCATATTTAGGAAAAGGAAACATCAAAAAAAAAAGTCAGAAAGTGAGACTGGAAAGGGAGCATGATCCCCCTAAGAACTGTTACGTAGAATAGAGGTTGTCAAAGTGTCCACCACTTGGTCACAGAAACAAATATGTACTGACATCCAACCAAAGTATTGTGCTAAATTAAGTCTCATCTGTATTTGGCTTTGTTCATGATAACATAGCTCTACTCCTTTGCTTTATCCTGAGCAACCATGGCTTTTCAGTTTTTCTTTCACATGAAAGCTGGAGTTGAGAACCTTATAAAGATGATATGCTTGTGTAAAGATATTGGCTTTTCTCTGCTCACACTCTACCAGCCAAAAAGCTACTTTATTTTTCTTTTTAAAAATAATTAATCTAGCTTAAAAATAGATTAGTGTTGACATCTCTTCTTAACAATACGGATAGAAACTCAGGATGAACAGCTGTTTGGACAATCTTGGATGAAAGCCTTTCCCTAAGCAAATGCAGTAGATGCACAAGCACATGCAAGGGCACATTGCTGCCATTACTGATGTCCATCTGCTAGACTGGCATGATGCCCACTCAGAAGCTGAGTCTAAAGCAAGATCTTCATGATGTAAGCTCTGCCTCCTTTATGACAGTACTGCCACCTGGATGCCAAATGACTTTTCACAATATCTTCCATTTTTAGGTAAAAAGCAAAATAATAACATTTAAAATGGAGGGGGAAAAATGAATGTAATCCAGTGAATGATTTGTTTTACTTTCAAACAAATGTAGTGTAATGGCTTTATACACACATACACACTTATATATGAAATCACATTGTTGATCCCTGTTGTGACAAGTGACTACAGATCCTGGTTTTCTGAAGACTGAGAATTTGCCATCAGCCAGGCAAGTGATCTATAGATTTCATATCTATAGGGGAAGAGGTAAGAATAGTTAGAAGATAGACTTAAGAGACTACTTACGGCAAAGAGATCACATTTAAGAACATGAAGACACAGATTCTTTCTACCCCAGGAAATTCTTCAAAAAACACAGGTGATCAAATAAGAGGTATTGGATTTCAAGAACTTCTGAAATGTCTGTCCCTTACCCAATGTTTCTGATGGAGTCAGTATCACCAAAAGCTTAGCAGTAATAGGCAGTGAATGGAATTCAGAGTAATTCCTACTGCAATGCATAATCCTCCTCCAAGCTGCTAAAATGACCTTAACTGTTGTTTTCAGAATTACAGCTGCAGTGTTTCATGTTCTGCCAAAATTCAGTTTATATTTTACAGAGAGTATTCTGTTTAATTATGTTTTCTTCAATAGAACTATTCATTCTTTTATTGTGGTCTGATAAATGAGGTACTAAATTTTATGCCATGTCCAAAAGCATTGTAAAAAAAATACGACTCACTCAAAATTTTTTTACTGACATGACCTTAAGTACGCAACTGATAGTGTGTTTGGAATATTGTGCTATTGCCAATCTGCCTTGGAAATTTTACTGATGAGATTAATAAGAAATAATTTCAGAATGAATAGCCTTTCCTATTTAATGGAATCTGAGTATTCTGCCTTCAAACATATACAGGTTTATTAATATCAAAATAATTAGGTTCAGACATCAAGAAGAATACAACAGTAACAAAGGTAGAAATGCATTTTAACAGTTTTGAAATAGAAATATTACAAAAAAGTTCACCAGGGGGCAATGTTACACAAACTCTTCCAATTTCTTTTTACCCTGTGAGTAAAGAGAATTTTAGGAAGATGTATCAGCTTTCACCTTCAGTTATGTAAGACAGTGCAATAACAGCAGTTCTTTCTGAAGAGGGAACTTAATGAGTATCAAAAATATTTTCCTTCTTCTTGACTTCTGATTAGAATTCATCACTGAGGCAGACCTGGCTACTGATAAGTGGACACTGTTTTCTGAACTGTGTGAACAGGAGACATACAACATACACTACAGGCTACTCAGGTTACACAATAGTTTTAACACTCCCAACTGACGTCCTAACTGAACTAATGGAGCAATCGCTATGAAGTGGAAGCTTTTAATGTGAGGATAGTTTTACTATACAAAGAGCTTTTGAAAGCCCAAAGAAAAGATTTTTGTCATTGGTTTAGTTCTCTGCATGACAATAAAGCTACCTCACAAAATAAAGGCGGTATTGGAATACACTGCAGTAACTTTTTTTTTCCAGAAAATAGTAGCAACAGTATCTCTGAATCTGAAAGGAGAAGAAAAGTAAACATGTTGTTGTTTCAGTAGGGAAAGTTAGTCCAAGTAGGTACCAGTGGGATGGACATCAGAATTGGCAAAGAAGCCTATTATCCATCCCTGCCTTGTGACCCACAAATGCCATTTATTGGATCTGCGCACCAGTATTTATGATGATAAAAAGAATAATCCTTAGGGTTTCTTCACTGAATTGATAGAAATCTTTGTTTAGAACTGTTAAACATCCTTAACAGGCTGAAGGAGAAAAAAATTCCATGTCTGGCTTAATCCAAAGTATTTAAATGTGTTTTGTATATTTGAGGTGGCTACTCCTTTACTTTTCCTTATGAAGTAATGACATTCTGGATACCATCCTAGACTTAAAGCAATGGAGTCCAAATCAAATAGGACTGAGGCATTTTAGGTTATTTTCCACCCATTTTAAAGGGGCTAATGATCATACTTAATCACCTGAATTTCTAGACGGAAATCCCTTTTTTGTTATTCAGAAGTCATGCTGCACTTGGCACATGGAAGTTAATATCCATTAGCTTGTGGCAATCATGTAAAATGATGCTCACGTACTTCTAAAAATAACAATGCAGAAAAATGCTCTAATTTAACATTGTCCTGGGAAATGTTCAGAATTGTGTATGGAATTAAACTGCCTTTTAAATTAACTTATTCTATTTGAAGCAAATCATATGGAAAATAGAATATTATGGATCTGGGATAACTTACATATTAATATGAATCTTACTAATTTACTGTATTGCTGTAGCCGACTTCAAGTAACATAAGCAATGTGATCTACACACAAAGCAGGTGGAGACAGTTTGGGTCCAGATGTGGCCTGATGACCCAATACCTGGTTTTATATGCCTGTTTATCAGGGCTATAAAAAACTTCAGACAGCTTGTATTTGCCTCTGAGGGAATTAAATTTCTGTGAATTTGCAGCAGAAGTAAGTTATGTATTTTGAACTGCAGTTTGCTAACTGCAAGAATAAATGCTCATCTGTAGCCTGCAGTGAGGCTATTTACTAGCTGAGTAAAATAATCCAAAATTAAATAATGGATTAGTTAAATAATAAAAAGAATATTTAACTTAGAAAACATGACATTTGCTATCTACTTTTGCAGATTTCCAACTTCTGGAATTATACACAGCCATTTCAACTACTTTCCCAGCCACATATATTGCTCAAACCAGAGTGGCAGAAATGAGACTGAATAGGACAGTGCCATAGTTACTTTTGGGGAGAAAAAAAAAAAAAAAAAAAAGCAAGCACTGGGAAAGGTCCAAACTCAAAGATTATTTGCCTACAAATAGATGTGGGAAAC
Source organism: Clamator glandarius (assembly GCA_033459285.1). Lineage (NCBI taxonomy): Eukaryota > Metazoa > Chordata > Aves > Cuculiformes > Cuculidae > Clamator > Clamator glandarius. The sequence goes on from JAUNZM010000133.1 coordinate 753,176, forward strand.
CCAACTGTTTGCACTCTCCAGACATGCCCAGATTGACAATTTATGAAATATTGCTTTGTTTGATGTGTGCAGCTTTAGATGTCCTGAAATAGTGTGACAGGAAATCTTTATTTAACAGTCTGTTGGCCACTATTTCATACGAATGCTTTAAATATTTGTGTCCCAGTGAGGTGCACTGGACATAAATATTTCAAATGTTAATAACTACAGTTTCAATATACCATAAGAAAATACTCTTTGACAAATAATTCACAGAATCTGCACTGACTGCTACATGTCTTTGCAGCTGAGATGGCCACTGTCACTTTTTTATAAATTGTTTCATATCATCTCTTTACTAGCAGGTGCAGTAGTTTATATAAAGTAAATTGAGGATCTTCAGATTTGAAATTTGACGTCAGGAGCAGGTTAACTCCTGATTTATGTTTGATATCCCTAGCACTAACAATTTTAAATAACAATGTTCTGCCACTACACTGACAGTAATTTTCACTATCCACTGCCAACACATTGTGTGAGTTTCATAGTAAAACAGTTTATTGCATTGTTTCCGTGCTTCTAGAATGTGATTTTCTCACAATAACATGGAAGTTTCAGCTTGCTTGCTTGCAGTACAATACCAAGGTCTTTGATTCTTCTTGCCACTTTCTTGCCCAGAGTTTCTTTTTCATATCCCTACATACACATACACACTTTCCTCTCAGTATCTCCTACCTGGAATTAACTTTTACATAAATCTGAATTGAATTTCTGGCTGTTTATCTTTGTTTTCCCAGCAGTTGGTATTACTGAGGATATGTATCTACTGAAAAAAAAGGAAACTTTTGGAAAGTAGGGACAAGGCATCTCAATGTGTGTAGTTTATATGCCATATATCTCTCTTTAATTGTTTATACACACATAAAATTATATGTATTACTGTATTTCATAAAATGAAAAACACTACAGTTTCCCTTGTCAAATAATTATCTCAGAAAACTCATAGAAAGGGAAAATAAATAAGCTCCAGTTTCAATGACAGAAATTCAATGATGTTTATATAATAAATAGCTTATTTGGGGATATATTTTTTTGCCATACTGAAAACTGAAGCCAAAAGAAATATCCGGAAGTCATGGAGTTCTTAAACAAAAATCAGTATTTTAATAGAAGTCAAGATAAACATAAGAAATAAATCTCAGTCAAAAAAAATTGTTGAAATGCCCTTTTTTGCTTTTCCCTGGATGAACATTGAAGTAATTGTAGCTTAAAGACATCTTATAAAAATTTAAAATAGCATAATGTGGAAAGTTCAAATGCAGAAATATCAGAATATTCTACATTATCTACTGTACTATTTTACCCTAAAATCAAGTTTTTTATAACATAGGGAAGTAAAACATAGTACAAACAGAATATCATCCACGTCACATCTTTATTTTGGATTTTTAAAAAGGTTACATGTGCTTGAGCTAATTTGGGTAGCTATAGCAAGTTGTAGTGTTTTCAGTGCAAAAAATACCAAAGCCAAATTATTTTTGCTTGTCAAATGTATTATCAAGAAGAAAATATATTTAAAAATAATGATATAATTCAGAAGTTCTTATACATATTGATGAATTTCTTGCATGTTGTCTGCAGCCAGCTTGCATTCTTACATCACAGCAGATGGGGATCTGAATTAAATTTGGCACAGATATGTTCAGCACTATGTTTGTAACTTTCTGGTGAAATTATCACCTGTAGTCACAGAAAAATTCAATTATGGGACTGAATTTTATGGGTTTTCCTAAACACATGTAACCATGTACTGTACCCAAAATCATGTCTGTGTGGACTGTGAGCAGAGGGGGAATGCCCTAAGGGAGGTCTGGGAGGGACAGAAAGGTCTGGCAGTTCCTTCAGCGTCCCAAGCTTTATTAATTTAATGACTTTGTACTTTTTCCTTGATGTGTATCCTAGTCTGTGTGGAAATAATTCATGTTCATCCCTTGTTTCTTGGTGTAGGAACTGCTCCTTGATCTACCAATATAAATTGTAGTATTGAAAGTGACTTTATGAGTTCTTACTTCCAAACTTTCACCTTTGGGCAGACACAAAGTGAAGCCAAGTAGAAAATTCATCACTGTCTTTAAAATGAAAATCTATATTATTGGGCACTAACTGCCCCAAATTTGTGAAATGAGACCGAATTCTTAAGTACCAATATCAACAACGTTATCAAGATGCATTTATACGTCAAAATGCACTGCTATGAAGAGACATGGAGCATCTCTATGAAGCAGTTTGAGAGGAATTATATCCCATTGCTTGCTGAAACTACCAAATGCATGTGAGTTATTTGTTAGATCAGAACAATCTATTTCCCCATGAATTACACTTTCAAATTACACAGTGTACATGCTGGATTTGTCCAGAGCTTTGTAATACTGAATACAAGGATTACTATGACTTATATTGAAAAGCCAAAGAATCACTGCTGTTTGTACAACAACACATTTAGTGTCATAAACATCACTTTGCATCTGAGATTAGGTTGGTACAATACCCTTGATACTGTTATGTTATGATTAGCACACACTTACGAAATAGAAATAATTTGCTTCATAGACAATAGAATTCCTTTTCTGAATTTGATTAAAGTACATACACTAACATTTACAATTATTCCCCATATTCATTTCAAGTATGCTTTATTGTTATGGAAGCTTTAGTTCCACTTGTCTGCCACAAGTGGAAAATAAACTTGCACCTTAAGAGTTTGATTATGTTGTTTAAAGGGAAAAAAGAAGTGTATTTAACAGAAGCATAAATCTGCTATGAAAAAAGACTTAATGGAGCAGTTATATATATATATAAAAGTATGAATTATACTTCCATATTCCAAATTGCAAGAAAAACCTAACATAAAAAATCAGTTTGGATAATTATGAAAAAAATTGCTGGTTTATTTAGGGAAGGCAGGGTTTCAAACCTGAATGTAAGATGGTCTGACGCATCACTACATTTGTGAGAATTTTTTTCTGAAAAAACTACCTTTGTAGGGAGTACTTTGGTGATTTAGAAGACAGCTAAAACCTCTGGTAGCTAGAAAAGCATAAGTATCCGTTATTGGGATATTGAAACTATTTTAAATTGTTGCTGCTTTTCTTATTTTATTTAAGACTTTTTCTCAAGACAGCTGTATCAACTGCTTACAGCATATTTTGAAGTAAACACATCACGAGGTATGAATCTGCGAAAAAAACTTTTTTCCTAGAAGAACACAAAATCTCAGAAGCACTTTTACACTTCTATACTTAGTGTAAAAAGAGATCCTAATTCTTCTTTTTTGAAAGCTGAATATGACATATATTTCGCTCAGAATTTATGCTATGTAGTTTTTTTAAAGCCAAAAATCTAGTGGCGGTTTTTATCTTTTTTGGTAATACTTAATAAGCTGTTAAGCAAAATGGTTAGAGAATAAAAACAGAATGTAGTTTGCTAGATTCCAGTGACCTAACAGATGTTCTTGTCTTAGGCACCAGAATTTTACTATGGCATTAGTTCAAAGATGTCTGACTATGGCTCAGGAGGACTTTTTTTCTTAATGAGTGAAACATATTTACTTTGAAACTAAATTAAAGGATTTGGGATTGTGTTTTATGATAAACATGAATAATTTTCTGAAATCACTTTCCTTCCTAGGTTTTAAATGAACTGGATATGCATTCTTTACTCAGTTCAAGACAGGAAACAAGAAAAGATGATCAATGTTTTCCAAACAGAAAATAAATAAAAAACTTGTTAATGATTCACACTTGAAATTCCAAGCATATATTAAATAAGATACTATTGGAAAAAAACCTTTTTTTGTTTAGTGGATAGATATTGCTGCAATATTTATTTTACTTCTCTAGGAATGCTGACTTTTGTATGTTTAAGCTGGTTTGACTGTTTTGGCAGTATTTGGGTATTGTTAGATGATAAAGTAATAGAAGGGTTTAATAATATGACTAATGCTTTCTTACTGCATTGAGATATCAAGATACAACACATTTTATCTTCTAAAGAATGGTAGGATTGTTGCTTTAATTTCAAAATATTAGTGTTATCTGGCATACCTAACAGAAAAGTGTGTGTATAAAGAAGGTAGATCCTAATTTTCCTAATGTTTTCTGGTTTTTTTTCTTAGTCAAGTTCCTAATTCTTCAATTTTCTACTTCTGTTCAGAAATAAACATAAGTGCTTAATTATGATTGTAGAAACGCAGCTCTACCATAGTAGCTTATTAAATTCAAGTAAAATTTGTTATTTGCACCCAGCTTTTTTGTTTATCCTAACTACTGAATGAGTTGTGGTAGTTGTTCCGTCTGTATTTGTTGCTAACATTTTACTCTGGGTAATGAGCTTTGTGGTGAATTGCTTGCTTCAACTTTATCACATAAATCAGCATAGTGTGTTTTAAAAAAATTAAGCAGTTATAAGGGGGGAACAGGATATTACAGCTGTTCAAAACAATGCAATTAGGTCATCACACTATGCTGAATTCATCAAAAAGTAGCTTTCCATTATTAAATAATTAATTTTGACAGTTCCAAAATTCAGCTCTGAAATTTGTCTAATGCTTCCACCGGCAAAACTTTATTATTTCTTTTTTTAACCTCCCAAAACAAAAACATTTCAAAATAATAGTATCTGGATATTCAGATCTTAGAAGCTCTGTCATATGCAGTTTATCAGAGCAAAACCTTATTAAACATACGTGTAGACACACAAAACTGGCATCACACTATAAAAAACCCATGGAATATTTTGTGAACTATATCATTGTTCTCCTAAATCTATTGACTGAATGTCATCTTGCATATTTTAATCTCTATATTCATTTCTAATATTGCCCCTATGGCATGTTCACTACTATCAAGATTATGATCCAGAAAAATAAGTAAATCTTCAATAGACTCATAAGCAATATCGAACTTAGTAGGAGTCTCATTAAACACTTAACTGAAAAAGAATATGTGTAAAAAATACGAAGAAGTATATCTTTTGATACATTTCTAGCAGAAACAAGTATGAAACAATTAAAATATGATATTTCAGGGTCAAAGGGTAGATAATATTCTCCATTGCCTCATGCAGCTATTTACATTTTTACAGAGAACCTGTGATATAATCCAAAGAGAAATGGTTTGCATTTGGTTCAGACAGGAAAATTATTAGAAATTAAGTAAGATGGGAGAGAATCTGATCCACTGTTACTGGAACTGGTAAATGCAGGTCGAAACAACTCTCTATTTGTAATCCCATTAAAAACTTATGTAAGATATATTCCCTATAGGCTTATTCAGAAATTGAAACAAATCTTTTGAGTTAAAAGTAGAATTTATACAATCTGCTATATCCCATAACATTCCTATCTCAAAAAATAAAGAACATATTATATTTGAGTTTATTTTCCAAAACCTTTTATGGATACCTAGCAAAGGACAGAAATGTTGTTGGTGCTGAATTGTATGACTGAGTCTCTAAAGAGTTGTGAAAGCTAGAGCAACAGTTAACTGTTTGTCTCAGACTTTAGCGTAAGGCAGGAATTAAAGACCGTATTTATCACAACATGTAAGAAGTATGCAATGAAGTTTGAAAGCTGGTAGAAGAAAAAGTTTCCACCAAAAAAGCTATGATAGATATAGCTGTACATGGCAGAGATCCCAAGGCTGAGGCACCAGATGGGAGTTATATTATTTGTGGGGAAATATGTTTAATGTGACCACTGCACAGTCAGTGCAAAGTAATACTTGAACAAATCAGTTATTGTTTACATAGGAGAGTATGAAGTGATCGCATTAAGTGTGTATATTTTATTGAAAAACATTATTCTACTCTGTGGTGGTCTGAAATGAATAAATTTTATACTAATCACCCTATGCTCCTGGGAATAATATCATACAGATCTTCAAGACAGCAGGAAAGCACAGACCCGATTTTTCTGTAACTTGCAGGGAAACATATTTTCAGTTAGCCAAAACCCAAGTGTTACTAGAATTGTGAGATAAACTAAAACAGGAGAAAACTTCTGCCAAGCAGTCGATTGCCTGCAATCCTAGTCTTAGAAGGAGCCAAGAAATAAATAAAGTTTAAAAAGTAGAAAACCAGTTAAGTATGAGGTCAATACTTCGTGCAAAAATGAAGAAAAATGTAGTCAACAATTTGACTACATTGAATTTTCTGACTTAGGTACTTACTTTTATTATTCACTCCCCTCTGTTGCTATGTTGTACTTTAGGCCTTTGTACACCATATGAAAAGAAGCAAACTATTTCTCTGGCTGTCTTCTAAAGAAACTAGATAAAAAATTATTAGTCTACTGCCAAGAAAGAACTTGGTTCCCCACAAAAATCTAGTGAAAAACTAAATAAGACACTCTATAGTGGAAACCTACAGAGTATTTAAATTCCAATATTAAAACATTTTAACCACTCTGCAAGTGAGGAATACATTATGTATAATATGAAAAGTACAATTCATTATCATGCAGAGAGCCTTTTAATAATTTTATTATTGGTATTACTTCACCAATCTACAGAATACAGAATTTTGAAATTGAACTGAACAATGTTTTCAAAAATAGAAACTTCATATCAAAGGTCTTTTGGTAGCTGGGATGCACAAATGTATTTTAGAAATGCCATTAGGCAGGCTTCAATTGCCCAATATACCAAGGGATAAAATGAGGTTGGGAGGCTAGTTCTGAGGTTTCAGACTCCATCTTTCTTCACTGCATGTCTTCAAGCATACATGTGAGATATTTTTGAGGAGTTACAAAAAATGTAGTTTAGCTTTCAGTGATACAGAAGTTCAATGGAGATTAGCTTCAGAATTCATGGTCTGGAGGGAACAGAATACTGAATGCTGGTCCTTATGAGGAAGTCCTCCTCTTCCCATTATTTCCTGCTAACATTGGTGTCTGATGACTCCTTTTCTCTCCTTCAGGACAGCTGGTATGTCTATCTTCTTTACTATTTCTTTGCAATGTCTCCAATTCTGTATACTTAACCCACAAAATTGCAGTAGCTCTACCCTCTTCCTACCTCATGCTCAGCTGGAAGAACAACAAAAACACTCAACAGCACAGATCTGCGTACAAATTGTTTAGCAGGAGCAATGTAGCCAAGTGTAATACCACTAGCTAGACTCCCTGTATTTTCTTCTTCTTCAGCAGGACAATGATGAGGTCTGTATTCTTGACCAGTCATTGCACTTCACAAAATATGTAGGAAAATGATACCACTTTATTTCTGAAAAAAAAAAAAAAAGGTGGATATTGACCAGTTAGTTAAAAAAGCTTTAGACAGACAAACTCTATAACCTTAGTTTTCTTTGGAAACAAGGCAAGAGTAGGAATGCCATCATCAAGTACTTTTGTTTGGGAGCCTTTAATTTCATAGCAAAAGAATTCCAGCACTGGTTAGAGAACAGAAAATCATGCAAAGGGGTTGACAGATTCCTAGATGTATGTCTAGATTTAGGAAATTGTATTCTCTAGTCAGTGAGTTTCATAAATATTGGTTGTCATTTGAGGAACAGATGAGGTTCAGGTACACTGGCTATGTATGCCCAGTTTGTAGTCATCAAGTGGTTCATTTGGCTCTTGATCATCTTAAACTCCACATTATTTCCTTCCATTTTCTTCCATGCTCTCAGTGCTTTGGAACAGCTGTTCTAACCCCTCAGTTTCCCATTACAATATTTTTTCTCCTTTCTAGTACCGGTTTAATATCCTGCTTCGATTTTTTTTTCCCCTTCAGTTATTGTATCCAATGTTTCTATCCCAGATCTTCCTCTAATTTCTTTTAACAGTCAGCACTGCCTATCCTCACTGCTTCTTAGTCACACGTATGAGGTACTTAGGAGCATGATTTAGGGATTGGTGGGAATGGTTGGACTCGACGATCCAGTGGGTCTCTTCCAACCTGGTTATTCTGTGATTCTGTGATTCTGTATGTTCTTGAGGTCATTCTTCAGTTTACGTTCCCACTGTCTTACTTTCTTGTTATGGTAAATTTGCCTAGCTAGGTGCAAATTCCTACCTTGCTCACTGATTCCTTGTCAGATATGATTCCCTTTACTGTTTCCTTCACATATTTTAGCAAGCTTTTCTCAAATACAACTCAGATCTTTTCTTCCAATCTATAAACTATTAAAAGACTATGTAAGAGTAATCTGAAAAACTTTAGAAGCTAATGTAACCTCTTAAATTTTTCAGTGAAGAAAGAAACATACATACATCATGCTGATAGCTCACACATCATGGATCAGGGCAAAGCCTTCAACAGAGAACCTAGACATCCTCCCCCAGCAACCTAATTCACGCAATCTGCTTTCTTCCTGACCTAATGGTGTATCTTCCTTCCTGTTAAATAGTAGTGGTCCCATGCCACTGGAAAAATTTACAATACGGCAAAATTAGTACAGTAAAATTCACTTATTTATTGTCATCAGTGGAAGATGGTTTAGAGGGCTAAGAATGCCATTAACACTGAGCTTATGCATCTGATGTTTTCAGTGCTCCTCAACTCAAGTCAATCTTCCAGAAATGATCTATGTTTCACACAGCAAGTATTTATAAAAAGATAGAGTGCAAAGTCTCAGATGTTACATCGTTAGTAATTCACAGCGTAGTGAAAGGGATTTTATATGCTCAAAGAATGTACTTGGTGTCATATAAAGCTAAAAATAAGACAATTTTAATATTTGTATATGAACAACTGCCAGGAATAGTTTTTTATACAATGTCATCAAAAGAAAATATTTTTATATTCAACATAAGATTCATACATGTGCTAACCTTTAACATTAACATAGGCTACTGGACAGCCTAGAGAGGAACAATACTGTGTTGATTATAGCCAGGCCACTTATTAAAGCACTAGTGATGTTCAATAACATCCTTACAATAAAACTATTTAATAGAAATCAAGCACGTGAACTATTAGTCCAACCCATGACTTCTTCCCCAGATATCCTGTACATGCAACAGTGATTCTCTATTAGCAATGAATTTTAGTATTTACACGTGATTATCACTCAATCATAAGATCCCAGTATTTGTGAGAAAGAATCTCTTCCTACAGGGACTGTGTGCACACAAGGAAGTGAATGATTAGATTTTTCTCTCTGGGCATTCTGAGATCAGCTTGAGTAAAATGCAACTCAAGATTAGCATCAAAGAGGTTCCGTAATTCCTCTTCCTCTCATGCTGAAGTGTACAAAACCAGAAAAAAATATGCATTCTACCAGTAAAGAAAGGTAATGAATGAAAAATTATTCTGACATCCATTTGTGAGGGGTACTGAGGTGGTAAGATGTCTTGGTGCTAGTTTCTTCTTGCCTCGGCAAGTGCTTTGACCATTACCTTGTTCACTAAAATTTCCTTCCATGATGAATTTATATCATAAAGGATTCATGACTAGATATTCTCTGGAGCCAGATAAGCATCCCCAAAATCTCCACACTCTCTCTATGTTCCAGACAGGCTTAGAAGGGATAAAATTGTCTAGATGCTCGGTCAATATGGTATTGTAGACTACATTTATGGAGATAGATTTTAAATGCCAGAATCCTGTTTCAAATACAGCCCCTGAATTATTGTTACGTATGACTGAAATCAACCACATCTGGCTCTCAAACAGCTAAATAAATTCTGGTCCTAATTTAAAGTGACCAGACTACAGCTTTTCTGCAGATTTCTCTGTATAGAGCATTCTGAAGGGTTCTGTCACTTGTGCAAAATTCTTTCAGTTATTCATTGCTAAATGAAAACTGCCAGAAAATGTTTCTTTATCTCTTCAGTAGGTATTTAAAGTTCAAATTATTTTGTATAATGTTGCATTGCATTTCACTGCATTCATCACATGGCAAGTTAAACTTCATAAACCATCTGCCTGGTTACTTTAAAACAGTGACTAAATACTATTCATGCCTAGCATCCCTCACCTAGGCTACAATGAAAGGCTTTGTCTGTTGCACCATGATGATCCTCATCTTTTCACTGTTTCATGCTCTTTTATGATGTGCCTCTCACTACAGCCTAGTGAGATACTGGATTTATTACTTCCACTGAGAGCTGAACTTCCTATTCTCTTTTCTTTTGATGATACTATAAACAATTTTTCTTTGATTATATTTGGATTCCTGCTTATGGATGCCTTCTTAGAACTCACTCAAACTGGTTTTCAGCGAGCCTAAAGTATGAATTTACTCTTTTAGTCACCAATCTTAAGTAAGGGAAGAGGGTATTTTTAATGTCCTTATAATGCCTAACAAACACGGCCACATTGTTCCTCGCCATATATTTTTCAGCTTCCTTTGCTGGCTGTTTAAGAAGTTTGCCTAAAAGAGACTACAAAGCTTGATTAGCAAAGCTTAGTTTCTCAAAGCTCGTGAGTATTTTTAAAGAGTCGGTGTAGTAATGTAACTATGGGTGGTAACAAAAATGAGGAGTTATAGAGTAGATTAAACTCTATTTTGAGTTTTATATTTCAACTCAAAATCATTGAGATCATCTCTGTATGTTCATAGTTCAACAATTGTTGGAAAAACAATTATGAATAATTGGCTCTGGCACCAAGTTTAATAGAGCTGGCCTGGCACCAACAACCATGGCCTGCACTGCTTTTCAAAATAGACTTGATAGCTCTCTTCTAAGTTTCCACCAATATTGAGATGAATTAGTCAATATATGATAGTCTGAATCCCACGTAGGCTTTAAAACTGGGTCAAAAGTGAGCTGGCTCAGCCACAGCTGTATTTTGAACTGCAATAGCTACACTGCTAGTGGCACTCCAGCTAATCAGCTGAGAGATAGCACAGGTATCTTGCATAGAAGTCAGCTATGCAAGCGGACTCTATAAAATGAATTGGCTTGAATCAGTTAAGTAATAACTGTTGTAACCATGTAACAAAAGCAACTTCAGTTAAGTTTCTATTTTCAGAGTTGTAAAAGAATTCAAAATAATTCTGTTGTCCCCTTGTTCAGCTTTTGGTGGAATACAAACATTGTGCAATCAGGTACTCCAGAGCAATGTGCTTACAATTCCTGTGCTGAATTTAGGTAATATGACCCAGGGCAGCTGGGGACGTGAGGATGTATGGACAAACACACCCACACACATCCCCCTCCCTTTTCCCTGGTAGCTGGAGCATTCTAATTGAGGCTGACTTTAAGATCTTCTGCTGGATTTCCTCCCAGCATAACTACTACTATTCTGTTCAGATGGACTAGATCTAATTTAGTGTCTTTTTCATAAAAAATTCACACTTTGTTGTTCAAACATCTGATCCCTGCAGAACTCTGAACAGATTGTATGCTATCTTTAGGACTTTTCAAGCTAGCTCGGTACTAAAGAGAAAATGTAAACTTACCTACTGGAGTTGCTATGGTACCAGTTTAGACTTTCATATCTTAGTTTTATCATTTCCTCTCTAACTTCTCAAGTACCAGAAGTCAGAATTCTGACTTGTATATTGTTGGCACATTTTATGTGCTGCTTTGGAGACAGGAAGATTTGAGGTCCTATAATGAAATACTTAATGGAATGAAATAATAGAATTCATGAGAGTGAAGGATTTCATCTCTCTACAGTGGGACAGTGCTGACCAAGTAAAACCTGCTCTGTCTCACCTGACAGATCTCTTCATAAAGCAGAAATTCTGTTTGATAAACTACTAAAAAGGAACAATAGAATGAGAAGAGACCTGGAAAGGGTCTTTAAGAGGAAATCCTACAAAAATAAATACTTAGAAATAAATATATCTTGTGGCATTTAGAAAAAAACTTAGTTTTTGAGGCAAAATCAGTGCTATCCATGATAATGACTGGAAAGTCTTAATCAACTTTCATAACTTAGATAAAATAGTCTATTAGTGAATAACAAATATGAAAATAAAGTTTTAATGCATATTTAAGAGTCATATGATTTTTCTGTCTATTCTAGAAGTTTCTAAAACAATCCTTGCTCATATTCTCCAACAGCATTGGTACACCACACAAACCTATGTCAGTGAATAGGCTTCATTGACAGAGTAGGCTGAAATTTTCATGATTTGTGTCAGTCATGGTTAGGAGTTACCGGAAGGAGCTACAATACTGCCAAAATCATGTAAGTTTTAAGAAGCCCCTGCAAATGTTCTGCTACCTGCTGTTTAGACAGTTTACTTCCATGTGATCTTCACCAGCATGCAATATGGGATGCACAATAACATCTCATTTAATTCTTTAGTCTCTGAATATCAAATGACTTAATAATTCAACTGGCACAGTAGTCCAGAAACTGTCACAAAGACTTTTGGCTAGCACTGTTGTGGAGCTGACATTTGCAGGCCCTGATTCTCATGAAGGACTTTACCTACCTCAATATTTGCTGAAGGAACAACACAGCAGGGCATGCAATCCAGGAGGATTCTGGAGAGTATCGATGACAACATCATGACACCAGTAACCGAAGTGCCACTGAGGATCACTGCTCTGCTGGACCTCAGACTTATAAATAAGGAATGGCTTGTAGGGGACGTCAAGGTTGAAGGCAGTTTTTTCTGCACAGTCTGTGAGATGGTGAAGTACAGGATCCTGAGAAGAAGGAGCAGGGCAAAGAACAAGATCACAGTCCAGCACTTCAGGAGAACAGAATTTGTCACTTGCAGAGATCTGGCTGAAAGGGTCCCATTGGACATGGACCTGGAGGGAAGAGAGAGCAAAGGAAGCTGTTTAACATTCAAGGATCTCCTTGTCCAAAATCAGCCTGACAAATACCTGCTGGGGAACAGTAACGCAAATAAAGTTTTATCAGCCACTGTTCTGATATGCACTGGATTCAATAGAAAAGTTCCAGTATTTCACATACTTCTTTAATTTCATAAAAACACTGCATATTCCCTGCACTATGTAGTTCATGCTGAGTGCCTTTCATGAACTGCAAACCTTTCCTCAGTGCTTTTTTTCTTCAGAAATAAACTCCTAGATTTAGACACATATTACTACTAAAGTAATCACATCTTGTTCCATGTCTCTCCTGTAAGTTTATAGAAAAGTTCTTCTCAAATTTTTGACTATACCAAAACTGAAAGTTTTCTCCTGTGCTAGAAAAAGAGAACACAGTAACACGTTCTGGATAACATGTAACCAAGTGAAGCAAGAGCTGGATGAAGCGGAAAGGTATGGATTCCTGTTGAATGGAAAGAATTTAAGTCAGAATTTGTAAAATATAGTGCAGTATTGGACAAGCTTGTAAGAATGAGAGAAAGCCAAATACAAGCCAAAATATGTATATTTTCACATATTTCTGGAAGACAATATCCTGATTTTACAACTTTACTACAGGAAATTATTTCCTCCAATCCAAGATGACCCATATGCATATGTTTCAGTGCTAGAGGAAACCTGCCAAGGGTCACTTCTGATGGAAAAAGTAGGGAATGCAATTCGTGCTACAACTTCAGATTGTGGAAACAGAAAGAGTCTTAGCAGCAGCCAGGAAAAGAGAGACATAACATTGGAAGAAAACAATATTCCATGGCTCTCTTAAATTTTGCTTTAGTCATTCTGTGCTGCAAAAAAGATTACAACAATAATAAGTACCTTCCAAATATAGTTAATTGTCACTGCATGTTCTATGCTACGAAATATACTATAAAATTTATTATAAGTGACATTTTGGGGCAGATTCAAAATGTGTGAAAGAGTTTAGTTAAGTTTAAAGAGGAAAATATTTCATAAAAATCAAAGAAATGATACATACAACATAAAACTGATTTTCATGTAAATTCTTACAATTTTTGCATTCCTTATACAGAGGATTTTTTTTCTGTCTGTACACAATCTGAATATCTAGCTTGAGATGTTAACATAAATGCATATCTAAGTTTATGATATGCCAGGAGAATTATCCAATTGCATATGAATATGTAAGTCAGAAGGAAGTATCATGTGACAAATGTTCTACTGGAGTCTAAGTAATTTTAAGAAGTAGCGTTTTGATTGGTGGCTCAGTCATATCATAGTTCTACTAATTTAGAACTAATTAATCAATAATTTTCTCCCATCTTTTTGTTAGTTTTGAGACTACTCTACAGATGTGGAAAACAGGACAGGTGTGACCTGCTGTGAATATAAAGGGCATACTCCAGTAACAGTGAGAATTATCCATTCCTAATGCAGGTGTCATTCTAATGAATGTAACTGAATTAACCTAAAATAAGAAGACCTCTGCCCAAAAGAGAGTATATAGTAGAAAAAGCTATGTGATGTATATGTAATAGACAGTTGGTAGAGCCAATGGGAATCAAAGTAGGAAAGATACATGAAAAGTTGTATACATGTACTTGTTCTTTTATGTTAATAAAACATGTATTTTCATGGTTTAGGATACAGAAATCAGGAAGGAGTCTAGAAACATCAAACTTGAGCTTCGATAAAATGTAGATTTAGGTTAATAGAAATTCCCTCAGGAGTCCATACTGGGACATATTTTCATCAACAACATAGACAGCAAGATCAAGTGCACCCTCAGCAAGTCTGCAGATGAAACCAAGCTGAGTGGTTCAGTTGTCAGATCAAAAGGATTGGATGTCATCCAGAGGGACCTGGACGAGATGAAGAAATCGGCCTGTGTGAACTCCATGATGTTCTACAAGGCCAAGTGAAAGGTCCTACAACTGGGTCAAGGCAATCTGCAGTTTCAATACAGGCTGGGGCATGATGTGATTGAGAGCTGTCCTGTGGAGAAGGACTTGGGAGTGTTGACTGATGAGAAGCTTGACAGGAGCCAGCAACATATGATTTCATCCCAGAAGGCCAACCATATACTGGGCTGTATCAAAAGAAGTGTTGCCAGCAGGTTGAGGAAGGTGATCCTCCCCCTCCACTCTGCTATCATGAGACCTGATCTGGAGCATTGCTTCCAGTTCTGGAATCCACAACATAAGAAGTACATGGAACAGTTGGCATGGGTCCCGAGGAGAGCTGTGAAGATGATCTGAGGGCTAGAGCACCTCTGCTGTGAACACAGGCTGAGAGAGTTCAGGTTGTTCAGCCTGGAGAAGAGAAGGCTCCAGTGAGGCATTATAGCAGCCTTCCAGTACCTGAAGGGGACCTACAGGAAAGCTGGAGAGGGACTTTTTACAAAGGCTTGTAGTGATAAGATGAGGAGGAATGGATATAAATTGGAAGGGGGAAAATTTAGATTAGACATTAGGAGGAAATTCTTCATGATGAGGGTGGTGAGATACTGAAAGAGGCTACCCAGGGAAGTTGTGGATGTCCCCTTCCTGGGTGTGTTCAAGATCAGGTTGGATGGGACCTTGATCAGGCTTATCTAGTGCGATGAGTCCCTTCCATGGCAAAGGAGTTGGAACTGGATGATCTTTAAGGTCCCCCCTAACCCAAACATTTCTATGATTCTATGAAATTTACTATGAAAAAACAAATGCTATATCTATGGTGAAAGAGTGGTAACTCCTGATAATTACCTGTAGTCATAAATATTTTAACTGTATATTTAATGATTTTCTGTATCTTCTTAAAAGCGACATAAACTATATAATCTTCATTAATAGACTAGTTGCTGAGAAGAACTTAAGTATTATTAATAAAAATTTTCTTTCCTTTGGAATCTTGGTAACTTTTAGAAGGACAAAACACAGACTGTTTATATTCTATGGAGAATACTTTATGAAAATACTGAGATTTAAGTCTGTGTCTGGGATAAATGTTGTTATTTTTATGTAGAGATTATAAATTCCTATTTAATATAGCATGAGAGTTTCTGGGCAACTAAGAAAAAATAATAGTGATTTTAAATCAGCATTGTGAGTTATATGAAGTAGCACTGCATACTTGCCTCATTGGCACAAACTGTTATTTTTTTCTTCAGGTATTTTTTTTGACTTGTCAAAGCCAGATACATCCATTTTCATTATGACCACCTCACACTGTAGCCTCTCACCAGGCACAGTAAATGAAATTAATTTCCTAATTTATGTATTCCTAATGTATAACCTCCCAGTTATACATTTTACTTATCATTTGTTGACATAAAGCAGTACTCCTGGATGTGACTATTTAGGATCTCCACATGGGACAAGGGATTGGCTCACAACATAAGCCTATTGACTTACCAAAGTATTTGTGCTGTGATAAACTTCAGTCGTGTTGGTAATTTTAAGAATTCCTCTTAGAACATTTATAGATTTGAATATAAGGGCCACCTGAATCACAGCCATAAATCCAACTGGCTTCATAAAGTAGCACTTTTGCTTTATGTTTTTGTACCTATACTTACATATTTTCATAATTAATAAGACATTCGGGTTTTACTTCTTGTAACTTCCACACATACCCTATAACTGAAGGGAAGTGAACCACATGCTAATGTAAGCAGCTTGCAGCCATTCTTTTTGTTCTGGAAGTCTGCAACGCAATTTCATAAAATCAGTAATATTTTGTAGATGATTCTAAGGTGTCAGTGTATGATAGCTTTATAAAGCAAAAATCAGGAAATTCCCTCTCAATAATGAAATAATGAAAACCACATTTAATTTCAGTATAACATCTAACCAATATGTTTGACATTTGTTATTAGTTTCTTGCTTGCAATAAATATTAATATTCTAAATATTCTCAAAAAATCCTACCAAGTTAGCCTGGTACAAATCTAAAAAAACCCTGAAAACATAGAATGCAAGCTAAGAGTCAATTTTTTGATAATTAAAATTATAATTTTGCAATTTGCATTCATAGGGTCACAAATCAAAAATGTTCCTGCCACAATAAAAATTTTCAGATGAATTGTCAAATCCTCGTAACACTTCTTATTAAAAACATGATAAAAAGTTAAGAAAATTAGCTAAGAATTGAAAAATGCTTTTAGCCGTGTAAAACTAAAAGAGCTTCTGAAACACCACCTCTACCTATGTTTTTAGACACTTCAAATAATTTAATAATTTGGAATTCTCAGGCTTTTTTTAAGTGAGGCTCTTGCTTTCTACCTTATGATTGTAACATAAAGCTAAATGCATGTCTGAGTAAATACATTCAGTTAATGATGATTTACTCACTAAAGCTGAATAGGAAAAGTTCCCATGTATTTCAGTGATGGCAATATTAAGCTTAGCTAGTCATTGTCCTTTAGTCTTGCACATGCTGGATTGAACTGGAGTTTAAATCATAACAGATGTGTTGAAATGCACTGTGTTAGCTGAGAGGAATATCAGCAGAACTTTAAATTTTGTATTTCTAAGGTGCTTCTTATTGGGTCACTTACACTAGAATACATCTTCCATTTTCAAAAATGGGTTTCTTAATACAGGAAAACTTGTGTGCAGTGTGTGTATGAAACCACCATCCTTGCCATTTGTGTCACGTACTCATGTAGTATGCTGCTATAGTACGGAAAATTGTGTGGAACAATTTATATTAATATAATTTGCCCTAACAACACTCTGCAGGAAGCAGATATTATTAAAAAAAAAAAGTCTTTGTGACTTATGAGATTTTATATTTAATCTCTAGAATCTGTTTTCTTATGTAGGTTTCATAAACACTCCTGTCCTTTATATGTTGTATAATCTAACTTGTATGACTTACATAGAATGTTAATTGCCCTATATAATTCTTAATCACAGGTTCTCAGAATGTCTGCTAAAATGGATAAAGGAATATTGTTAATAATGTTTGTATGAGTAAGATCAGAAGAAAGAAAATGGACCTATTGTGAAAGTTATATAAGTAATTTATTAACATTGGGGGAAATGTGTCTAAATTGTCATTCTCTATTAAAAATCTAGGCCATCATTTTTCTAAAAATGATTGATCTTTGAACTGTTCCTCCCACTGGATATGCCTGAGTGTTTTATAGGGGATTTGATGTTGTCACGGTGTAATCTAAAAGTTTGTCTGTTTGTGTTGGGAACAGTGTTGGCAGATGGTACTGATTTTCTTATATTCAACTTAAGGCTGTATTAGAGAAACAGGAAACCTATTTCAAAATTTTATAAAAATAATTATACTGTAACTTAAATTTAAATTTTTCTATCTTGGAAATATAAGCGGACTGCAAATGGCAGTTGATTTTAGAATTTCTATATCCTCAACTTGCACTACTAAAGTATACATGTTTTATGATCATTAGAAGTCTGTATCATATAGCTAAGTCCAGTAAATTATTCAAGCATAATGAAAATATACGATAAAATTATGCTTAATAATG
This sequence comes from Clamator glandarius, assembly GCA_033459285.1. NCBI lineage: Eukaryota > Metazoa > Chordata > Aves > Cuculiformes > Cuculidae > Clamator > Clamator glandarius. The sequence continues at coordinate 771,400 of JAUNZM010000133.1, forward strand.
TGTTTTGAAATTCACTCTGATTGAGAGGAAGAAGAAAATGAAGATCAAATCTGTGTCTAATAGAGATTAATGTGACTCAGATTGCTTCAATATTTTTTTGCTCATTTATACCAGCTGAAGCACTGGCCTGCTCACTAATTTGTCAAAATCACAGCTGGTTTATTCAAATCATTTATTTTTCCTCATTCAGTCAGACTTAGCTCTACTATACTTACAGTATTCTGAAGCTCAGTGGTATTTTTTCAAATTTAATTTTTCAGTTTAATTTTTATACAAAATAAATGCAAAATCCATTATGGCAAGGAAATCTCTGGTAAGGAATAGTATAAAGTTGGTTAATCATGATGAAATTTACAATATTTCATAACTGTTCATCTAATTTTTTTTTTGCTTCAGGAACAATGCATCAAAAGAACATATATGGGTATTCTCATTAAAGGTCACAAAATTTTTGTTCATTAGTATGCATGTATGACATTTTTTAATGTCCCAGTGGCTACAGGAGATAAGAAATCAGCTACAATATCAAAGAATGGAAATTATTGGTTTTACTTAAAATTACATAAAGCAAAAATAACATTCTGAACTCTATGAGTGTATATTTATATTTACGGTTTATATTATTAATTAGATTTTTCAGAACCAGCGGGAGGTCTGCCTTGAGTGACACCAGAATTTCACCCAAGTGTCAAAAACTTATCAGAATGTTTGAAAATACATCTCTGTGCTAGAATAAAATACCTTAGAGGAATTTTTGTGTTTAAAAGATTCATGGAGTTTGTTCAAGAACGATTAGATGACCTATACTAAATAAATTTTTTTTTTTTTATGTGTGATGGGGTAAGCTTGTATATATTTTCAGGCTAGTGAAAGTCAAGTTAAGAATATATAAAGCAATTACACACAGTGTCGAGGGATTTGAGGGTCATTAGCATCTATTTGAACATTTTTCAGTAGCCCTGAAAGATCAGTTCCCATTCCAAATAGTTTCCTTAACCTCACTCCCTAATACACAGTTTAATTATCATGTTGCTATTATTTTTACTCCTTCCTCTGGCTAAAATTATGCTGTCAGCCCCATCACATTATTAAGCAAAAATGGGGTTTTGTCATGTTCTAGGTTGTTTCAATTGATGTTCCTATTATCTTTTAAATTGACCTCTTATTGAGATCTCTCAGAGAGAATCCTCTTTCTATTCAGTTTCTACTGCTAGGTCCTGATTGAAAATAATCATAAAGGATTAATTGGACTGACACCATTAATACACAGTGACAGAGAGGAAGAGGGAAAAAAGAGGTAGAGCAGAAGAAAAAGAGATAGACAAAGAAAGGACAAAAGAGTTCTCAGATGGCAGCAAGTAATTAGATCACCTCAAGGATACATTTATAGAGATGCAGGAGAAAAGAAAATGAAAGAAGGACATTGAAACTAGAGGATGTGAAGATCACTTGAAATCACCTAATGAAGGCAAGCTCAAGTATGAACAAGTTATGTAGAACTGATCCAGTTTTAAAGATTAAACTAAAAGATGAAAGAAATAGGAAGCTGTAAATTGAGGTCACAACAGCATTTGAAGAAAATGGGAGGAAAAGAAGGAAGAAAAATGCATCAAAACTTGAGGGTTCATGATTGCACAGATATCAGCTTCTTGTCCAGTGTACTTAAATTTGAGATGTAAAGGAGAGTAGCAAGTAGAGCAAACAATTTACTGTTATAAATTAATTCATATGGAGTGAAGAGCAGTAACAAGACAGGTGAAATTCAATACAGTTACGTGTAAATCAGTACATATTGGAAAAATGATATCCACTGTAAGGAAAAAATTTGAAACTATGAGAAGTGTATGGAATCATCAGGTCAGAGCTCAGGAGCAATCAAAAAAACATAACCAGAAGTTAGAAAATAAGGAGAGGGTAGATAATTCACTAAATATTCAAATAAAAGGTCAAGGAATATTGATGAAATTACCAGGAAGAAGGACACTTTATCACTTATAAATACATTTGGAATGCCAAAAACCTGTGGAGGTTCAGAAAGCAGAGAGACGCATTAATAAAAGTATTTGTATTAACTGAACAGGAAATCAGACATAGAAGGTTTCATCCAGTTCAAGTTCTATGGTGAAGTCTTACTGGAGAACTACAGTTAAACTGCTGCAAAAACTGAACTGTCATAGAGTCTACTTGTACCCTATGCCAAACACCAATCAGAATTTCTTTGTTATACTGAGCTTATTTTCTTTTTCTTCTCTACCATATCTAAATGACCACTCAGGACAAAAGGAAATCAAATTATTCTCTGACACCGCTGATGTTTGATCTTTGTAGTGTAAATGTGAGAGAAAAATATAGTAGTAAACAGCTAAGTTAAAATTACATATGCATTATCACAATACTGTAAAATTTTTATTTTACTCTGTTTTAGGGTTGCTGAACAATTTGTTCCAGTTAATGAGTTATTGGAAAAGTGAGAGGCCAAGTTAAAGTTTCTTTCAACTCTTTATCTCATAGCACTTTTCAGTTGTTACAGAAATTACATGGATAGTCCTCTTTTTTTTTCATTTTTATATACTTTGTCGAACTCCCATCAGTTCACTGTCACAAGCTGTATATTGTAGAACAATCCACAAGGGAGAGAGTCATGTGTCTAATTAGACACTTTCATTCAAAATTAGTTTGTGTTGGTAAGAAATATTATGTCTCTAGACATTCCTGAAATAATACTCTTCAACCTTCAGTCTGTAACTTCAGCTGCTTCAGCAATCTGAGTTAACTAAAAAGCTCATCTTTGTCTTGCAGTTTAAGTGCTGCTCATTGCCACGAATCATCACTAATACTTTTCGGGAACATGTTCGTATTTTTCCCCTAAAAAAAAGTCATTTTGGCAAAAATAAAACCTTTTTGGAAGAACATTTTCATTGGAAAAGTGTTTCTTAGATCCAGACTACAACTTCTAGCCAAATCTGTGGAAAAATAGACCAGCTTACACTTCCTAACTGTCCATCTGTCTCTAGTGAGGTTGGTAAAACACTGGGTTCTTGCACTATAGTAAGTGCAACAAATGCTGGGCTTGCCACTACTGGGGACTGTCTTCTCTCTTTTGTCATACTTTGCCACGTTGTATAAATAATTAATCCTTTATCAGCCCAAAGTAGTGCAGTATTTTGAGGCAATGACTAAGACATTCATCGGTCAGTTAATTTATGTGAAATTTAGTTTCAGATTCCTCCATGACATTTTTTTCCTTTATTATTCTCTTTCTGGAATACACTGAGGTTGATTCTTAGACACATTTAAAATCAAAATTAAATATATCATTCATGTATTACAATGATTTAAAACCACTTTGTGAACATGCCAGAATAATCCTATAAACAGCAATTTAGGAACTAGATGAACTTTGAAATACACCTACTTCCTATTCATCTTTCCTTGTAGATGTGACTGATCACCTGAATCTCCAGGTGGATTATTTTCTGCTTTCTGACTTACTAACAGAAGCAATTTAAGCATCTTTACATCCCACTGAATTGTCATTGTGTGTTCCTTCTATATTTTGTGAACAACTGAGCATGGCAGACGCACTGAAAAAGTTTATCAGGAAACCTTCAAGTACTTAGTAATGTAGCAAGATACCAGCAGACTGAACTTTTTACTCATAAATATATGAATAAAGATTGTAATATTCAAACAGTTCCATCTATTTCCAGTAAGAAAGCTCTGCTTTCTTAACTGATCACAGAACAAAAATGTTTGGCAATTGTTACTACATAGACAGCAAAAAAGCTACTAAATATAAACAAAATATTTTGATTCCAGTGTCCAGGAATTTTTCCCCAGCCAAAGAAAGTTTCTTCCTTCTGTTACAACTTTGTTGGGTAACACTGATCCCAGTACCAGTGTCAGCTACATTTTCAGTAGGTGTGATCCAACATGTGGACCTGCAGAAAGAATGATTAACAGCACTGCAAGTAATAAACATACTCTATAAATATAAAGCCACCATTTTCTTTATGCAACTATACATTAACAGGATCAGAAAATGTTTTCTCTGTTATTTATGTTGATAAGAACAAAATGTAAACTTTCTGGAAGAAACAGCTAAATCAGATATTGCTCATGTAATTTCTGTTCAGTACTTGATAGAAAATGTAGTTGTCTTTTTTTCTTTCTAAATGTTTGGCTCTCCAGTAAGACTATTTATCTTTTAATTCACTGTGGTTTTCTCTTTTAAATAAATTTCTTGTAAAATGATTTGTCTGAGATCAGTGCTTGGTACATAAAAGAGAATGGGAAAAGAGGACATTGAACTACATCTTTTACCAGTCAGTACAAATGCATGTACAAAAAAATACTTTGTAATTTTGCCAGAATATATTTTTAACAAAATAAAGATTTTGTTTTTCAACAGCTCTAAGTTTCTATGGAGAAAAGATACGTTAGGAAATAATTTTGGTATTGTGAAAATCTGTTTTCTAACAAAAAACAATGTTTAGAAAAATATTAAATTTAACCTGTTTCTAAAAAACTAGTAGAATAAACTGAACTTTCAATAGTAGAAAAAGATGAAGTTTTCCTAATAACTGCAGTCTTTTGTCTTTGAAAATTGTATTTTCAAAGCATGAAAAATAGTTAGGATCATTAAATACTGTGTTTCAAGTCACAAGATTCAACTGGTTTATGAATTTCTGCCAACTAGTTGAACAGAAGTGTTATTAATTTCTTTTAGATCTGTCTGTAAATTGTATCAGTAGAGTACCGACTCCCTGAATGTAACATTTCAATATTTTTATCATATCCTTGGTGAATTCCTCACTGATAATCTTCAGTTATCTTTAAAACTGTTCTGTTATGATCACTTTGCCCAATACGTCCACCTACATTCTGTCATAATTTTCAATAAACTTAATTATCTTATTACAAATTTTCTTTGCCAAACAGAAATGTTCAGCCTGGCCTTGATCCTATTTCCTTGTTCTTTTATTTTGCCTAATATCTTCAGAGTATGCCAAAAAAAAAAAATCATAATGGAGAAATCTTAATAGATCCATTTATACTTCTCTCTTGCTTGAGTTTGGCTGTTTCTGTGAAAAATAAATTTATACTGAAAATATTTATGTCAGTTAAAATGAAATACACAGTTGCTGGAAGAGTATATTCATGTAATTTGGAATCTACTCTTACAGATCTTCTCTATCAGTCAGAATATTAATTTCAATGTTTCCATTTAGCTTCAATATTTGTGCTTGGATACTTTTCAGTGGAGTGGACCCTAAGTAAATGCAGTGCAGAGGTCCAGCAATAAACTATAAAATTGCCATTGGTTTCAGTGTGTGTGATGTGGAACGAAAATCAAGCAGACCACCAATAGGCCTTTTAGTGACTATACAGTGAGACTTATTTTGTAAGCTTTATTCAATCTGTGCAGTCAATCAGTGCCAAGCACATGATTAGTATAAATAATAATCCCTTCCATGTGAACGTCACTTCTACTTGCATTTTTATCAGAGTCTCTATCAAATTTTATCCTTGAAGTATCTCTAGTTCCAACTACCAAATTGTAATTTAGAAATAATTATAGATAACACTTGGCAGTATGAAAGAATGGATTGCTGATATTTTCCAATGGGAAGTAGAAGAAGCAGTGTATAAATATGTGAACAGTTCCATCTAAAATATATTTTTCAAAAAATAAGCTTGTTGTCATAGCAACCTTTTTCCATTGACAGAGAGAAATGATGAGGATGAGAAACAGATGCAGTAAAAGATACAAGAATTAAAGTAGGCACAAGAGAAATGTAAGAATAACATGACCAGTGTATCCACAAAGCTAATCAGGCAAATTGCCAGATTAATCTTTCTTTTCCTCTTTGTCCTGTAATGAAATCTCATTTGGTTTTGAGAGAAAATAGCTTTGTAAAACTGTTTCCCATCCAACTAGAAACAAAGCCAAGGGTGAATACAAGGCTTTAGACATGAAGTACACATGAAGGAAGGTTCTATTTTAGAAATTCCAGCCAAAGTCCTTCTTGCCAACATTTTCCCTTCAGTCTTGCTCTATGACTTTCATCTTGTCTGGAAAGAAAAGAAACATTTTGTGTTTTTTCTTTCAGTTCATACTGAGTCACACTGTTACCAAGCATCTGTTGCAGAAGCGAGGCACAGTTCTAATATTGAGAGATGTTTTTAACTTCTTGTTAGAATATCTGATGGTATTGTGTGTAGCAGTTATGTTATCTGTGGTTTTATGCATTTCCAGTTTCACTGAGTTTTACTTCAATGAAGTTTCACATAAACATCAGAAATTGAAAATGTATAATGTCATTCCAATGCACTTACCAGTAAATAAGAACATGCATTCTCTCACTCAATACAAACATGACTAGTAGAGTGGGCAAATATATGGTAATTTAAAACATGTCCAAAATCAAAAGAATTTGTATTAAAGTGAGAATAAACGTTTTCCTACCAGAGGAGCTGAAGATATTTAATTGCTCTCTGCTTTTTTGGAAAAGAATTGAAGAAAAGTTATCATTATATGCATTCAATGAAGTTGTTAAGGCTACTGTTAAAGCACTGGGATAGGATTAACCACATAGACTAAGATGAAGTGTACTCTGGATTTGCTTTGAGATCTTGGTCAGGTTATATAGAGCCTGCAAGTAAATGACACTTGTTTATTTCTGTTAACCTGTATTAGTATTGGATGAGGCTGTGCCCAGTTTTGAGCTAAACCGGAAAAAATTCTCTAACTCTTCAGTTAAACCTTTATAACTAACTGCATTTTCTGAATTTATCATATTTATCAGACAATATCTGCTTCTATAAGTGATAATACATGATATTTATAGTTTTTACTAGGTAACGGTATGGATGGTATGCAGTAAGGCCTCTGCTTATACTTATTTTCATAGAAAACAAGGACACTGCTAAAGTTGGTAGAATGCTGTAAGTCAAAGGGCTGAAAGGGTCACACCTGTAAGGAGGAGAGGACAGGTCAGGTGACCCAAACCTGATCAATGAAGTTTTCCATTCCATTTACATCATACTCAGTATAAAGCTGAGGGTTAATGAAGGTCAAGCTCTCTTCTTCCGTGTCCAGCATCTGAGGAGGACTCAGTTCATTTCTTCTGCCAGTCTGTACATTCCTGAACCTAGTTCCTATCTGCTATTAATTTCAGCCTGGGACTTCATAGTACCTGTTCTGTGGCATCAGTGATGAAATGATTGTTGTGGCGGGAGCTCAGTATTTTTAGTCTTGTATATATTTGCATATATCTGTATATATTTAATTATTTTCTCATTGATTTTAGTGTCTTTCCTTTTTGTTTATATTGTTTCATTAAAGCTCAGGGCAGAGGTGAGGGGGAAGGAGGTAGGGGGGGAAGGAAGTAGGGGGCAGTGTGGGGATGTTTCAATCCATAAGCTTCTCTTATTCCTTTTCCTGAGGGTGAAGTTGGGGACTCCAGCTGCTTAGTGTTTAGCTACCAGCCAGGGAGTTAAACTCTGACAGTCTGCAAATACTCTTTCTTCAGATCTCAGTTTACTAAAAAAGACAATTATTATATTCTCCTACAGCAGGAGCTATTTCTAGCCCTAGTTCATTAATTACAGTATTTTGATATATATATACAACACCAGGCTAAACCAAATTTCTCCCATCCCAGTTATCCATGTCTGACAGTAGCTGGTAATATATGTCTAGAATAAATACAAGAAAAATCTGACAGATAGTGGTATCTTCCAGGAATCTTTCTGTGCTGTGCAAGAGTCTGCATCTCAGAGATTTAAGGAGGCAAACCTAGTCTACTTGTGTTTCGTAGTCCAAGGATTTTGTCTGATTACTTTCTGAAATTATGTGAATATTCAACAATATTCTGCAGCAAGGAGTTTCACAGTTAAATAATCAAATTTGTTGTCTCTTTTTGTTTGCTTTGTGTACTGCTTTTAGTTATTGCACTGTAATTCTGCTGGAATAGAGAGTAAATATCTGTCACTATTCATCATCTTAGGATCATAGAATCATAGGATGGTTTGGGTTGGAAGAGGCATTTTAAGGTCATCTGGTTCAATCTCTCTGCAATGAGCAGGAGCATCTATCACTAGATCAGTTTGTGCAAAGTCCCACCTGTTCCAGTGTCTCACCACCCTCATCATAAAAAACTTCTTATATACAGTCTAAATCTACCCTCTTTCATTTTATAACCGTTGCTCCTTGTCTTGTGACTGCAGACTTTGGTAAAAAGTGCCTTTCATACTGGTCATCATTTTACAGAACTTTATCTTCTTTAGACTGACAATGTAAGGATTGTTTTAATGTACATGTCTATTAACAATTTATGAAGATTTTATGTTTTTTTAAAAAAAACATTATTTTAAGCTCTGCTCACTGTTTCTTTGAAGACCAGGTCTGCATAGCATTTTCCCAGATGGATATAATGCCAACTTTTAGTATTAATCAGTATCTGCTCTTATATAAATTCCAACTCAAAATTTGTATCTTAAAAAAATGCAGTTTTGACAAGTGATGTGTAAAAGGACTGTCATCAGTCATTGTGGGAAAGAAAAAAAAAAAAAGAACATAAGGAAAATAGAGAAGAGGATTAAGTAAAATATCCTTACATTACAGGAGGTCCAGTGAACACTGAAACTTTGGTATATGCAAAACTAAACCTAAGATTTCTTAAGGATCTTCGTTCTGTAGATTTTGAACATGATCCCCGTCCTCAGTCTGCAGAGCTGCACAGAACTTGTCCACAAGGTCCACACGTGATATTCATTGTCTTGGGATACAGATAGAAGTTGAAGACCTGTAAGACCTAGTTGGTATGTCTGGGAAATCATTCAAGAGGTCTCAGTCCCTCTTTATGACTACAGTGCCACTTACAGCTGTGAAAAAAGGCACAGTCTCTTTCTCATGGTGTATCTCGGTACTGTACTTCTTTCACAAAATGCTGCATAATCTACAAAATCTTAAGTCCCAAACCCACTCCTCACAAAAACCATCCCCACTCTGGTCCAGAGAATACAGTGTTTTTGGAATACTAAGTGTTAATGTTTTTCTGTTTCAAACTAAAATTTTGGGAAGAATTTAAGATATAGCTAAATCTCTATCAATACCAATATTTGTGCTTAATTATTTTTAATTTATATTCCTTACCTTACCTTTTAAGGAAATGGCTTATTTTCAATGCACTTAATGAAATAACAAACATAAGGCTATACAAAAATGAGTATAAAGAAGTTGCTAATTAGATTAGCTCTTTCTTTAGTGCATTAACTAGTTTTTTTTTCTTTATTTTTCAACATGAGAATATAGTCTTCAATTTTATACTTCATTTCAGATCCAACTAGACAAGGTCTAGTTGTTCAGAACCCAGCTTGTATGGACCTGATACGGAAAGTATTTTTTTGGATAATCAGAGAAACATTACACAGTAGTGACATGAATTATTTGATTATTTACCATAGGTGAGGTGAAACAGACAAGTGAGTTGTTAGGCAAAATATTTTTCAGTGAATGTATCAAATGCAAGCAAAGCCCTTCATATTTACTTACTGTACAAAAATAATATGCTTTTTTTTTGCAGAAAATGAGAAATGCTTTCATCATCAATGTTTCAAATATCTAAGAGCATCAGAAAAACCTTCATCTGGAAAAATACAGATGTGGATGATGCCACTATTTGCAATGTGCCATAAAGCAAACCACAGCATAAATTATTTATTTAAATATTTGGCTTTTAATTTTCTGGAATCATTCAACTGGGGTGCCTGTGAATTTCAGTACACAAGCAAACTGAATCACCTATGACCAGAATAGGTAAAATGGACATACAGAAAATATTATGCAATGAAGAAGAGGGCACCTTCCCCAGAACAAGGGCTGAGGCATCCAACACTGAGGCTGGTCTGAAATTGTAGCTACTGCTCTGGTGATAAAAGAGCAACTTCTAAGTAAATAGGGTCTGTTCAAATGCTATGCCTCTGCTCAATGACCTACTAGTTCTGAATTCCATTCTAATTCTTCCTAGACCATATTTAAGGATATACACTTGACTGGCCTAATTAATAGCTGCAGTGTTTCCATGGGACTTTAAGAGCCAAATGTTGCAGTGCCTACAGCTTGAAAGACAAATGTCTTTGTGCTTGTAATCTGTAGATGCTGTGTTTTAGAAATGGAATTAATGATACATACTTCAAAGGTATGTTGAAAGAGTGAAAACTATAAAGACGAAGAAATGGTCTGACAACTACCATCATGGGATCCATGTACAAACCTGACCTGTATAGATTGTTTTAAAGTATTTGTTAGAGTCAAATTATCACCAAGTGTATTCTATAAATGAGCAAGTGTAAAGAACAGTTTAGGATACTGAGCTTGGTAGTATGATGGATGCTTAAAGGGGGTTGCATTTTAGATAGACAGTGCTAGTGACATGTTAATCTGAGCAAAACTGCAACATTATTATTGTAAAAATAATAAAAAGTTGTAAACTGTTGACCTCCTACAGACTGTCTACTTGATTTTTTCCACTGGCAAAAAACTCAAGAGAAATGCCAGAAACAAAGAATTCATAATCCTGTGCTCAAGTACTGCAAAGTATAATGGTAGTGTTGGAACATGAATAAGACAGAAATAGAAGTTACATAAACAACACAGTTGACCTCTTTTTATCAGAATTTACTCAAACAAATACTCTGCCTGAGAAAAGAACAGATAAAGTCAAATTTTACCAAAATAAAAACTGCCATGAAACAATGTTTCTGTTAGAAGATACTTTGGCAATAGATATATAGCTGGATTTTCAGTCAACTGTGTTCCTCAAAAGTACTTTAGAGATAATATACACCACTTTAGGCACTTAACTACCCATTTAGACAACACTGATATCACTGCCACCTGTCTCCAAAAGCAGGTACAATCTGTCTGCATTTCAGTTTCTGACCATGAGTTTGTGTTCACAGCATCAGTTCTGATTCCAGCCTGCTGTTATCTTAGCTGAAGTCCAGTCCTAAAAGAGGACTCTCAGCCTAAGCACCTTCACCCACAGTAGGCTCAATTTTGCAGGCATGTGTTAACCTAACTATGAAAACAGATTAGAATAAAATTGATCTGGGTGTTGGTCAACTATTTATGATTTTAGCAATCTTGTACATCCAGAATACCTAGTAAGTCTTACAGTAAACACTTTCTGCAGGATAAATTACCTCCACTGAAATTTCTGTGTCAGACTAGGGAAACTATGTATTTGAAGTTTATGTCTTGAGTCTTTTAAACTATAGTTTATTAACCTTTAGGTCTGGGAAGAAATTGGTGTGAAAGGTTTGCACTTTAGGAAAGAACTACAGCTAGCGTGCCTCCCCAGCTTTGTAAGGGATGAATCTGTAACATTGACTGAAGTACTGAAAAAGTCCAGCTTTTCATTTAGTATGCAGACAGAAAGCAAAAATTTAATTAAAAATGTCATGCTGAGCAAATAAGTGCTTCAACTTTCTGCCCTTAACATTTATGTCATTTCTGGTATTGTCCCATTCTAACAATATGCAGAGTATCTCCCAGCACAGACTGAAATTTACTATGTCTGCATTTCCCAGCTGATAACGGAATTCCATACTGGTGTACTGGTAATAGTCAGATATGGATGTGACAGGAAATTATTTAGATGTCTTTGAAAAGATCTTATTTTAGAAACAATTGGTGCCTTGGAAGGAGCATGGAAATAGGCTGAACTCTAGGAAAGGACTCGTCTTATTTGAAATCACTGAATATTCAGTTATTTAGGCACGTTAGGTACAGCTGTGTTTAAGGCAGCACTCTCTAGATTGAAACAATGTTCTGAATTCTAATGCCCTTCTTCTAGAAAAGTTTCCCAAATTGGAAAGGAAAAGTCATCCTTTAATGAAAAAAATGCAAAATATTAATTTGCATTGCCTAGAGAACAGCATGGAAAGAAATGGGGTGTATTGAGTCTCGTATTGCTATTTTTACAATTTAAAAAAACATTTAAATTGTTGGGGTTTTTTCTTGTTTTTTGGGGATTTTGTTTTTGTTTTGTTTTGTTTTTTAAGAAAGGCATTCTTGGCTGTCACATTAGCATGAAAACATGGTTTCAGCTTTACTTATAATCTCTTATTGTGTAGGACACAAATATTATTCCAACACAATTCACATATTAGACATTACATAGAATATGGACAAAATGTTTTAATATTGTGTCATATTACAGTGATTCAGTATTACTTGCTAGAGAAAAATAAAAAAATCATTTTCAGCCCATTTATTATTACTAATCTATAAAAAATGAGAAGATAAATTGGCTAATCTGAGCAGCCCTGTTCCAGAGTCAGATAGATCTGGAAAAGTAATTATTTTCCATCTTTATTTTAATTGTATTTTCTCTAAATGAATTATGTTCAATAGAAAATACTCAGTGATTATCATGATAATTGAAATACACACCTACACATGGCTGTTCTCTGATGTTCTCTGAGTTTTAGACTTGCATTCTGAATTACATAAAAACAATATTCTAAGTATCCAGAAATATGTTTACATCAAAATCTCTCTGCGAACAATTTCACAGCAAATACTTTTTATTAGTTCAGATTATGAGCTACTTACTGTAGATTATATCCACAAAATCTTCTCAATTAGTATTTTCAGAAGCAAATTTGCTACTGCAAAATGTTGCCAAAGACTACTTATTCCAGCAGTTTGTTTAAAATTAAAAGCAGGAAATCAGATAAAAACCCTTTGAAACATGCCAAGTCATAATACAAGTTTTATTTGTGAAATTTAGACTGCAAAGCCTCATGAATGAGGACATATAAAGAAAATGGAAAAAGTATTTGAATACCAGTTTTCAAAGAGACAAATTCAAAATGTAATTGTGATTTGTCAATTTCCTCCACTAGAAATAACATTAGTTGTTCCATGAGAAGTGTTCCAACAATGAATGCTTTTAGATTTTTCTTGGGCCTTTCAGTTAAACAAAATAATAAACATCTTGCTAGAAAATAAATTATTTCCTTATAAAAATACAATATAATTTAAAGGAAAATCTGTTCTGAAGAGGCAGCAGTTGTTTCTTTTTCTAATTCAGCTTCTCTACTCCAAAGCTGAACGTGTATGAAATGGAAACAATGCAATTTTGCTTAAAAAAAATGTTTTAAAAAACCCTGTAACTGCAGCTGATTGCACAGGCTTCGTGCCATTGCAACATCTTGACTTGGTTGTTATTATAAAGTGGACTTTGATCAAAGTGACAGAAATCTCATCTTTAGGATGTTCAAGCTTGATGAGATTCAGAATTATAAGAGCACTGACAGAGCAGAACTAGAATTGCTAGGAAGTTTTTTCTGAAAGTAAATTTTGAGACATACTGCTAAGAGGCACATACCACTACCAACTCCAGGAAAAGTAAATGGAAGTAAAAAGTCCTTTTTGTAAATAAAATACTGTTATGAAATATCTTTCCCATTAACACTGTAATTCATATTTTGTGTAGTTAATTGGGAATATCCTTGTCTAAAATAATTACACAAGAAAACTAGACCTTCTTTATTTCTGCCATTTTTTTCTCCATTTTATTCTAATCATTTAATGCATTTGAGGAAGTCCAGCAGTTAACTTAGAGATAATCCCTCTGCATTGGATCTCAAGAATCAAAAAATCACCTCTTTACATATTCTTTTGTTATACAATGGCTTCACTGTGTTTTAGAAGCCCAGTATTCAAAAGTTCTACTTTTATGCACTCCCCTGAAAATATAAGAAATTACATCGTGCACACAAGGAAAACTCCATAGTTATCAAAAGTGCCTTAGCAGGTATGCTAATCACAATAAGCAAATAAAGGTAGATGAAAGTAAAAACGAGGCTTAAAAACCCAGGCAACTAAAAGAATATACTGTCTGAAATGTTAGTTTTCACTTTCCCTAACTTTAGCTGTTGTCTCTAAGCAGTTGAACAGTAGCAGCGTATCTCCTATTATATACTATTATGTACACATAGGTATTATGTATTTTAAATATAAAGTTAATAGATTATTTTAGTAGTGTAGGCAGGTGTATACCCCTCATTAATAGGCAAGCATTTTGGAGTTTGATTATAATCATATTTTACAGGTAGATATTCACTGTATCATAAATTTATCATATTTTATACACAACAGCAAAATACCGTAATATAAAAAGTACTAAACAACCAAAAAAATCTCATATCACAAGTAAAATAAATGAAAAATAAGTCATAGTCCCTCATTATTGTCAAGTCTAATAATCCCTATAAGGGCACAGGAATTACTGTGCAGAAAGACACTCCAGTCTATTTCTTGAGATAACAGCAATGTAAACAACCAGCCATTTATATAGACTTGGGAAAAAATGTAAATGCCAACTTCCCACTGAATGCTTGGCAAGAAGTACCAGTAGTAGTGTCACTAGGGTTTTTAAAATGTACAGCTATAAAAAAAAAATCTAAAAAATATTTCATAAAAAACTGACAAAAGATTAGAACAGTATTTGCTTCTGTTTTGACAGATGCCTTAAGGTCAGACATTTTATTATCCTAGAATTATTCCAACTTTTGCTTAAAGTAAATCCATCTTACCAGGAGGATTTTCTTAGGTAGCCGCATCTTGCCGCTAGACAATGATTCTTCAGATTGTCTTGCCAAAATAAGTCTTTTCATGGGTTAGAATAAAGACACATTCAAGACTTCCAAGATTTTATGGAACACTCTTGAAAAAGCTTAGAAGAAGTTGATTGTCATCTTTATTTTGTATTAAAAAAAATGAATTTGGGAATTACTGATATGTGGATTAAAGCAATTCTTTCTTTCATTTCCAGAAATAGTAAATATTACTGGTGGTTCATGAAAATAAAAGAAAAACTATTTTAGAAACAATTGCAATATTGATAACATTAAAAATTAACTGCATTATTATAAAATTTTTACAAGGTATAAAATTTAACTCGAAGGTTCTTTAGCATTTTAAAGTCACTGTGGTCTTCGGTCTAAAAATAAGTTCTGTGTGAAGTATTATGTTACTCATTACTTTTACAGGTGAATTAAGTGTAGAAGTAATCTTATAGTCTTTCTATTTTATAAAGGAATACTAACTTGTCTGATTGAATGCAACACTCTAATCTTCATATGCCTAAGCAATCTAAATTTTTTCATAGATGTGTCATAGAAGATTCACAATCTAGAGAAATTGGGATGTTGTCTTATATTAGTAACTTTGACTTAGTGACACAATAGAGTCATGAGAAGTGTAAAATCTGCTGTAGTATCACCAAGATTTTCTCATTGTCTTAACACATTTTAACATAGTATTTAAATAAATAACAGAAAAGTGCTACAAGAGTATTCAAGATTTTTCACTACTGTCAATTGTTTAACTGAATAAAGAATTTTAAGTACGCATCTTTAGAAAATATGTTTGTTTTTGTTAAAGAATATTGCTTTCAGAAGTTTGTCATTTAGGAAAATAATTTGTCAAAATTTATGTGTACAGAGTTTCTATTGCATATAGAAATACTTAGTTCACATACAATTTGCTAATCTATGTCATTTAAGATTATATTCCAGTTTAAAAAGTTCTCCTTAAATATCAGATCAAATACTATGCTAAGACGTTTAAAAAGGAGAGTGTACTTGCCTCTGTTTTAACAGTTACCTTGAGATGGGTCAGTATGTTACGCTAGAATTATTCTAACTTTTGCTTAAAGAAAATCCATCTTCCCAGGGAGGGTTTACTTAGGTGGCAGGCATCTTCTTGTTTATCTAGGAAAAGTTAATTCTTCAGATCATTTTGGCAAATCCAGTCTTTTCTTGGGTCATAAAGAGAAAGGCTGTCAAATTTTATATACAACCTTCTGGATTATTTCTAGCTTCTGAATAAAAGCCAAATGGTAATGGACACAGTCATTAAAATGTTTGGAGAAAAAAAAATTAGGAGTTACAGGAAGTAATTAAAGTCTCTGATAATTTTCAATATCTGCAAAATTATCCTGCCTGTTGAATCTGATATTTTCAATAGTAAGTGGTTAAAACACTTGTCAGCCTTCAATAATAACAATATGGTGGTCAAATCACTTCCCAGTGTGCATGAAATCTTTTTTGCAAATTCATTTTCTAGGCCTGACTTTCAGACATGTTTTATTTTACATGCATATACATGTCATGCAAAGTATGAAGTGAATAACACTTTGTAAATAACATAAAAGATTAAAGCTGAAACCAATTTCTCAAATACATTGAGATTTCCAAACAGGCTTGTGGCTAATTTTGTGGGATATTTGTCATATAACTAATGTGAAGCTCACAGATTAGGCACAGCAATAGACACAGTTTCAAAAATACAAATTTCACTTTCAGGAAAAAAATGAATTCCATAAATTTTGTCCAGATTCAGGGTGTAATAAAATGTCCATTAATATTAACATAATCTCTCAGTTGACTTACTGTGTATCCCATTGCTAAGTTAAATCTTGCATCTGCAGAATTAAAAATCAAGTCTGAAATGTAATTTCACCTATGAAACATTGTGTTTGATTTGTTCATCACCATGCACACACCTTAAAATAAGAGAAGATACTTGATTTCCTTCAAGGAAACTCTGCTTGTTGGAGAGTAAAATATAGAGGGATACACTGGGAAGGAATCACTGAAATGTTGGGCATTCTTGCTCACTTACTAATTGTCTTTGAGGCTGTAACACATTTTGGACTCCCCTTGATGAAGAATGTCTTTAAGCTGAAATGATGCTGCTAACACGGCTGATGTTAAGCCAGGCTAGACATAAGAAATTAGGGTTCTTCCTTAGAACAGGAAAAGGTCATATTTCCAGGTCTAAACTTTAAGGGAGTAATTTTCAGGAACTTCCGTATTAATTTAGATTCTGTTTTCCTTTTATTAATCTGCGATTTCATCTAGTAAAATTGGATTGCTTTGGTCTAATTGAGAGTGGAGTTTGACTTACATAGCTGCACTCTTGTTTTGTTTTCTGTGTTGTTGAAATTTTGGCTAGCCTTTCATAAGCAACAAGAAAAATCTAGAGAGCATTAGTGTAGATAGGAAAATTTCATAAATCTTGCAACTCCAGTCAGTATTTTAATTTTTTTGTTAGTCCAGATATCCTTTCACAACCAGATAAATTGTACTTTTTTTACAAAGTTAATTTAAAAAATTATTGTACGTATAATATACAAACATTATCTAAAAAACACAGGCTATAATGAGATCTAGAGGTCCAAGAAATTATATGTCGTCATATTAGTG
This sequence comes from Clamator glandarius, assembly GCA_033459285.1. Lineage (NCBI taxonomy): Eukaryota > Metazoa > Chordata > Aves > Cuculiformes > Cuculidae > Clamator > Clamator glandarius. The sequence goes on from JAUNZM010000133.1 coordinate 788,689, forward strand.
AAGATATTAAACATCTGTATTGGTTATGCAAAGTTTATCAAGAAGCAGACTCCACGTATGAAATGGAAAGATGTCAGATGCAGGAGAATTGTTCATTTAATTGCAACATTTTGAGCAGAAAGTGTTTGATCCTTAGACTTGTAAATTGTATTAGTTGAGCAGCAAATCCAAATTCACATTAGAGGATCCCAAGACGATCTCAAGACATTCTTTAAATCAGCTTACCATAGATAACAGAATCAATTATCAGGTACTGGTGTGAATATATTCTTTTGAACTACAGTCTAAGAGAAAATGGCCCTATCACAATTTACCATCTGAACAGCTCTTACAGTTCTTACTTAGTACCAAAGAATCCATAGTCAGGGTAGATATTTTTCCATAATATCCACTCAAAACAACAAAAATATAGATAAGTAATTAAGCTTATGCAACGGTTCAAGATGTCAGAAAACTGAGATAAGGAAATATTTTGAAGAACAGTTTGAATTCAGCAGCATTAAGTTTGAACATGCTTTGATCTTACATCCATAAACTACTTTGGCAGTCATAAGGGTTTAAGTGTCATTGCCCTGAAGTGCCTCATTTGGAAAAGAAAAAAAAAGTGGTTAGCCTTAACATTTTTACCTTTTAATTTTACCCTGTTGAGACTGAAATAAAAAGGTTACCTTTCTGAAACAGTCATTATGAAATATTTTCTGAATATTCTTAATCAAAAATATAGTTGTTAAGTGCTAAAAAGTGCAACCTTTGCTTAAGTTTCCAGAACATAAAACATTTCACACAGGTAGTACTCGTCAACAATAGAAAAACAATGTACAGAAAAATTTTAAAGCCTGTCTCCACAATAAAGTGCTAAGGTATTTAGGCAGAGTGTCAAAAAGGGAATTACGTGCCTAGATAGGATTTAGGTATCTAACTGTTTCTGAGAATCTGGATATTCTTCTGTGGAAATAAATCATAAGGCTGAAATTATAGAAAGTTTTAAATTAAAAGATTAATATACCGTGACTTTTAGGTTAAATGAACTGAGCTGCTTTGGAAGGTCTTGGTAAAATATTGTGACATTTTTGGGCACTAACAGGCTGAGAAGTATGTCAGAGTTTAAACAAAATTAGTCTATATCCTTTGGAAGTAAACTTAGACCTTGTTTTTTCCCCTTCATTCCTCCATCTCTTTTCACAGTTTATTAGTATATTGCATTCCTGATGTGTATTGAGCTGAAACAAATTTTAGTGCTAGAGCTTACAGATCTTTCTATGACTTCAGAATGTTTCCTTTTCTCATTATGAAGAAATATATACTTACACATCTATCAAAGGCCACTCTGTTTTCTATCACTAAACTGGTTTAGCTGCCTGTTCCCTTTTTATGAGTGGAGTGCACATTTCTCCTAGTGCCTGTTTCTCTTTTATCATAAATTGCAGTCTCCACAGAATAGGAAGATATTTGTTCACATTACTTATGTTTTTTAAGTAAGAACATGAAGTTCAGATTCTGATATATGTTTGTAAAGAAAAGTCAGATCTGTTGTTGCTAGAAGGAATTCAAACTTCTTGAAACACTGACATGAAACACAGCACTCATTGTTATGGGAGAAGGTCAGTAGTTCAGATAGAATCTGTATTACAGACAGTTCCAAAATTGAAACTGTAGAAGTACTGATAATATATTTTGAAAACACCTTTCTCTATGTTCAGTTAACGTTATTCATAAGTGTAATGGCCTTGCAGCAGAGACAATAAAGGCAGTGATTTATAGAACAACCTTATCACAATATGTATTAAAAAGTGAAAGGAAAATATAGTTCTAGATTTCATAGTCACTTCCATTCATTTCCCTGTTTTTAAGAAACTGGCAAAACAGAGAAAGGGTTTGCTAATGGAGGTATATTTACTTTAAATGGATAGTGTTGTACCACTAAAGGATGGGCACTTATTGAAAGACACTCATATATCACAGAAGTAGTTATGCCAGTGGGATCCTAGTAACAAGAGAGTATGCAATATCACTGTGCTGTTTGATTTACAAAGTTGATTTGATCATATTTTTAAATAATAAAATGTATTACTGGTATTTTGAAGGTCCTTTCATATTAGAAATACCAAATAACTATAGAAGTCATAAGGTCACTTAATTCTTGGACCAATATAGAATATTTTAATTCCTTATCTTAAAATGTTATATGAATTTTTAAATATATACATCAGGTTTAATGTTTTATTTTCTATTTGCTAGGGAATTATTTTGAGTATACAAAATTCTCTCATTTCATTAACTTGTATTACAGTGCACTCAACACTGGCAATTGCTCTCATGTTTTGCTGATTCAGGGTGTTCATCACATGTGACTACTTCATCATGCCTGATAAAAACATGCTGTCATAAACAATGATGTGACAAAGAATGAGATTTCCTAATCAATGGAACCAAACAACTCTTGTTTGCCTACCTAACATCATGATGTCATAATGTACACGAACGACTGCTCTCTTGTGGCTGTGGAATGCAGTGAGATGTTGTATTGCCATTTTTGTGAGCACCAGCATATTTCCTCCTCTTGGGAAATATCGTTGCCCTGCTCAGGTGTTTTTGTCAAACAGTAAGAAGATGTTATATATGATACCCTGTTACAAAAGAGTAAGTAGTTTCACAGGTGCTATAATTTACATTACATCAACAAACGTAGTTATGCAGGCACATAGTTGCTGAGTTCCATCATCAGTCGAATTAGTTCCTCTACCAGAGCACAGGTGAATTCCCTACTGGTGTCCATTTCTGGGAGTCAGAAGCCACCCAGCCCTCGCTCCCTCCTGGGCTTCCCTCTCTCTGGAAACTGCTCGTCTGCCTTGATCTAGCACTTGGCTGCAGAACTTATTGTTCCTGTTGCTGATTCTCTCTTATTGAGATACAACATTGAGGTTGATTTCAATGCCACACTTCACCTGAGAAACAGGGCTAATTAAGTCTGGTGCTGAGATATTCCCAAGACAATACTATTGCTTCTGTTATGCAAGTTAATAACATTACGGGGCACTGCACTTTTAGATATGCAAAGCTTAAAAGATATCACTGTCTTATCCTGTCAATAATATAGGTGCCTATTTAGATGAGAATCCAGAATCCTTCAGTTAGTTGGGCCTTTTCAGTCCCCCCTTAGTCCAGTTAGATTTTACCTGGAGATTAAATACAACTGCAAGTTTAGTAAGCTCTTTCCTACCTCTTAAGCAACTGCTTCCTCAAATAAGTTTTGGACATTTTCAGGTGTGCCAAAAAGAAAATTCCCCACTACGTAGCTATCTTCACTCACAGAAGCTTACACTTTCAGTGGTTTTAGGCACTTTCAGAGTTAGACTCTCAGATTGAAATTTTGCAGTAAAGTTCAGCTGAAAGAAGTTCAAATAAACAGCAAGGTCATCTGTGATCTTTCTCTAACTTTTCTAGGAATATAGCCCAAATTGAAATTTCATACTTCAGTTACTGATAAAACACCTCATAATGGGATGGAAGCTACTGACCTCATCCCTGACATTTCATTTATTGTTTTGCTTATTCTTCTTTTACCTGTGGGAAACAGACAGGGGACTGGATATTCATAAAATTTCATGCATTTGGGCTTCAAGTGTAGATATCAAAGCAATTTTCTTTGTTATACGTAGTTGAAACATTCTTCTAATTTTGTCAGGACCAGATCACTATTTATCAAGTGAAATATTAAATATTGAGCATCAATGAAGGAGGCATAATTATCATTATTTTGGCTGTTATTAACGGAGAATAAAATTTTAACAATATATTTAATTTCTCTATAAAGTGACTTGACATAGTATTCACAGCTCTAAAATTTTAAGATTTTAAAACTATACAGATTTGAAGTAGTGAAGCAACAGCCAAACATTTATTGTAAAAAAACACCTACACCAAAAGCACAGGGCAATTTCCTCAGTATAGCCAAAAGAGTTCATTGTCTAAGTGAAAGAAACATTTTTATTTACTGACAATTAAAAATATAGTGGTTCAATTTAATAATTTTTTAAGAGTGACTGTAAGTTGCTACAGTCCTTATAGTGATTTACCCGACTAGTGGGTTTGAGTGTAAGGTAAATATACTCTACTACATTTACTTGTCAAAAATTTTATTTTTTAAAAAAAATGAACTATTTCAGGTCAGGTGCTACTTTCTATTTTACTTAAAGCATTCTCATACTCTGAAAAAAGGAAGTGCCAGAAATTTTCAGCTGAGGTCTGAAATTTATCACAAACATATGGGATATTAATCGACCCTTACTTGAAACTAATATATGACCAGTTTAACAGGCCTTTAGAAGGTTACATTTGAGTTGCACATCTGCTTTTGGCTGCCTTAGGATTCTGGCCAGCAGAGGTCACACTGAGGCAGTGGGAATTTCGCATTCCCACTTTTCTGATGACCGCTTCAGGTAAAACTTTCCATTAAAAAAATGAAATTATGATTCCAACAAAAATATACTGTGGCTACAATAATAATGCTAGCATGAACTGAGCACTTTCTTTCCTAGTCTGCAGGTTGCTGGTCATTAGTCTGCATCCTGACAACAGTGTCTCATAATTGCAACAAAGTCCATTTGTTAAGCTTTTCTTTACTAGCTTATTGATTTCAAGCTCTTCTCTATAACTGTCCACCCACACAGTACAAACTGCCTCAGGGGTAGATGCCAGTTTTACAGGCTGCAGAACAGAAGACCATAGCAATAGTGTCTTTCTCAGGAGCACACAACAGCAAGTGACACAATTAGGAATAGAATTTTGCTTCCTAAATCATAAATGAACACGTAAATCATCATGCAACTTTTCATTAGACTATGCAACTTTTCACTAAACTGCGCAGTCTGGCTAGTTTTCCTCAAGCATCAGAAGAGTGAAAGAATCTTGGACTGTACACACATTAGTAGATTTTACTCCTTCCACAGCAATAGCACAGAACGCAGAGGGGAAAGGGATGGATTGATGGAAGGCATGGAATTGATCCAAAAATGAAACTTGTGGGCAAGGTGCTTCACAGTGGAGCAAAAGCAGGGATAAAGTTATTGCAGGTTACTATTCACAGCTCTATAGCAGCATTCAGGAGCCAAGACCAAGGCAAAGGTGTAGACTAGATCCTTTCCAGGAGGTAGCTAGCAGGAGCTCCATGAGAAACAGTGAGACAAGAGAAAAATGAAAAAAAAATAAATTGTTTACTATGTCTTCAGCCAGAGAATTTACACACTGGCAGAGCAGCCTAGTCACTCAGCAATAAGCGAGGCAGGATGAAATTGTTTCAGGTGATTATATTTCTCATTCTGTTTGACAGAACTCATTCTGTATCGAGGAAAGGAGGAAAAATATTTTTCTTGTCTGACTTCTGATAATTTTTTTCTATTATTTGTTAAGTGTAAAGATACTTGTCCTTGGTTTCATGACTTCCCTGTTGGTTAGAAGTCAACATAATTTTGGTTTTCTGTGCTTGGTCACTGTATGTGGGCTACGGCCTGTGGTGAATTTTTTCTCCTTGGATTTTGACTATTATAAGGGATATAGAGATCAGAAAATGTTATTTATGATTGGGGTTTATTCTTCAATTCACTGGTTAGAGCCTGTACAAATATAAAGTAATTTTTCTGATAGTGAACCTCCCTCCCCTTTTCTTTCATCTGTTGACCCTGGGAATCTCCAAGTGTTATTCATACCTGGTTTACCTAAGATCTTGAATAAATTTTTTTTAAGGAAACTTCACTTAGCAACTATTCACTTCAACAGGCTTCGATCAACCCATAGAATACTTATATATGTTATATCGTATTTTCTATATACTGTTAAACATAGAGTATATATTATATATTATATACTATATATCATATATATTATACTTCACATATCATATACCTTATGCAATTTATAATTCACATTATATATGTATAAGTAGTGTCAATGATTTAGATAATATGTCAATGAAGAACGGTTTTCTTTATTGATAATATGTAAATGCACGTGAATTATCTTGAGGACAAAAGGCTTCCATTGAGTGTTATGATCTGTACAGTCTAGCTTTATAGACCTAGGGTCCTGCAACAAGCAAATCTTTTCCTAATCTTTATGAAAGAAACTTAAATTTAGAACATTACCTAGTACCAAGTGATACTATCTCACACTCTGGTATTTTTATCCTACATGACACATCATGTTATTAAATGAAAGAAATAATATAAACCTACATTTACAAAAAATAAAACTGTAGCTGGTTTCACATTTAATTCAACCAATAGTAATCCAGTACAAATTGTTTCGTGTTTGGTGTACAGCCAAAATAGGCTGAAGTATGTACATTATTGTTGGCAAAGCTTGAATTCAACTTGGAGCATGCTACCGGTTTCTTCGTTTCTGTTACTACAGTCCAGAATAACTACTGCATGTACTGAACTTAACAGATAACATAATGGACTAAACTGAATTGCTTGCTTGTACCTCTGCTAGAGGAAAAAAAAAGCATCTGAGAGCACTTGGAATGTGTGGGATTTTAACTCGTTAGTCATTTTGGATTCAACTAGCAAGAGTCTATAAAATAGAAGCATAACTCCATCTAAATAAAACTTTAGTATAAAAATGACATCTTTCATAGCCAAATGTTATGAACATTGGAGAAAAGTAAACAAAAGGAAAGGGTACAGAACACAGAGAACAGCCTCAGGAAATAGACTTATATAGTATGGAAGTGGTTTTGTTTCTGTTCTGTGTATTAGTTCACTATTGAAATGTCTGTTCTTTTACTCAGGATAGTAACATTATTTTAAGTACTGAAAGTACACTTTTTTCTGTAGATTACTTAGTAATCTACAGAAACATCAATATGAATAGCAAACACTTGAGCAGATTTCTAAATTCTGCTAAATACACGTTTGCTGTGTATCATTTATTCTTAGGTTTTACTTGAACAAATTATGAGGGATTTGAGGGTAATCTGTGAACTGTTTTTAAAGACTTACCAGAATACCCTTGCATCAGTTTGACCTACCACAGTTTTTAGTATCATTAGTTGGTAATGGTTCCAAAGCAATCAAGTATAAATAAGAGGGCAAAAGGACAGGCTTCTCTGGCACCTCTTTTAGATTAGGTAAACTCTAAAGACATTCCTGTAAAGATTACTGATAATATGTAGGAGACACATAAAAATTCCTGCTTTGGTTAACAAGAGAATTAGAGATGTTTGCTTGCAGGTGAACTCAATTAAATCAGAATATATTTCCAGTATGGACTAAATGCAGCTATGTTTCTATTACACTAAATGTCCCTAGTGGTCAGCCGTCTTTACTTAAAAAGATAGCTCATTTCCCAACAGTTACAACACTGTGGGTTTTAAGATAATGCCTTTTACCCTTTTATTATTTCAGATACCACTGTGTACTGACTTGGTAAATGTAGTCTTTTAGTGTTCAACTGAGCTGTCCAAATATTTAACTGAGCAAAAATTCAGCTCTGTTTTTGTATTTAAATGGAGATTTCTAGTGGTATTTATATGGTACTAATAGATGAGTACCTAGGAAAATTCTCTAAGAGTTTTGTATTTGGCAAAGCTGCCATCTTCAAAGGGGGGATTAAAATTAGAAACTATGAAGCATAGTTGTCAGCATCAGCAAATGAACACCAGAATGTGTATTAATGTCTGATCACTGATAGCTTATTGTCTAACTTGTGAGATACAGCCTCTATAAGTCATTTCATCCAGTCAAAATTTATGCATTCCAAGAGTATTCAACATCTAGTATATAAAGTTTTAAAAAATGTTTTATTCTAGTGAAAGGGTACTCACATGTATGTGCTTTATGTAATATTGAAATGTCATAATAAGGAAGTTTAAATGTTAACATAAGAAGCATGAGAAACTGCTTTGTCTATTCCTAGATGTTCTATATACAATTTATACAAAAGATTTTTCTTTTGAAACAGAACTTTTCTAGCAGTCTTTCTGAAGCAAAAAAAAATGAGGGAAAAATCGTAAGCCAAACACAAAACATGATGCAAAAGTACAAATAAATGCAAGTATAATATGACAATTATTAAATTAGAAGGTAAAAATGTTACTTTTCAGAACCACAACCACAGGGACTCATGTCTGTTGTATCTCCTCATTAGGAATGTTGCTTTTGTGGTTACAGCAGGGAACTGTGAATTGGCAGATACATGTTTAGTCTCTGGCTCTACTCATTTGCCTGTGTAATATTTAGAGTGGAATCTAAGGTAGATTAAAAAGAAACAAAACAAAAGAAACAAGCTTGATGCTACAATGCAGAGCAGCCCTGTGTGTAACTCACTACTTTGCCCTCCAGTTCCTATACAGTGAGTAGGAGGTGATCAACACCACTTGAGGCAGAATACCACTTCCTGCTGACCCAACATAATCCTGAAAAAAAAAGAATACGATTTAATTCAAACCCTTATGCTGTATTTAGATGTTTTTCTCAATGTCACAGGGAGGTGCCTCCTCCCATTCAAACTTCACAGCCCAAATCCTACTATTCAGAGAGCTGCCTGTATCCTTTCTTTCAAAACCTGTCTAGAAGAGGTTACAGGGATGCACTTTCACTTTTGCTTTTTTGCGGTACCTTACTGGTTAAAGTACTCTCCCAAGATTAAAAAAAAAAACAGTTTTGACTGAGAAAATTGAAACTAAGTTCTTTTAGCCTTTTAATCTCCACCTTAGTGACCAACACGTAGGTCATGAAAAGATAAATACAGGTTCCATCCCACATATTTTAATTATCCTGTTGTGGCGGGGTGGGGGGGGGGGGGGGAAAAGAGAAGTTAGCTAGGACAGAGACAGTGTGACAAAAGCAAGCAGACCTTGTAACCTAGTGGTAAAGGTCTTAAGCTGAAGGCAGCAAGATAATAAAAGTTGTCTGTGGAAAAGACTTTTTCCCCATTTACATCGAACTGACTGCTTTTGACAAAAATTTTACTGTGGGTAAAGGGATTTTAGAGGCTACAGAAGTACGTAGTACAAGATAACAGAGATTTATCACGGACTTAAGTTTCTGAGTCGCATGTAACTGTACAGAATATAGGTAGAAACTGCAGATATAAACTAGGTTTATATTGCTTCTTGAAAATTAATGAGAATTAATGATTCTTCTTGGAATGTTTCTTTAGGCTCTAGTGACAATGCTTTATCAAATTTATCACTTTAGTTCATTCCATAAAATTTGCTATGTTCATCAATGAGAAGCTTGAGGGTGGAGAAAAAGGAAATTGTGTGGACAGCAGTCTAAATAAAAATATATTCATTTTGTCAGTCATTGACTCTTAAAATCTTTATAACTTAGAATATGTGGTATTTTTTATTATATATTTCTTAAAGGCTTGTAAAACATTTTTTTAATCACACTATTTTGATTCATGGTATCTTTAGGATGAAGCAGTATTTATTCTACTGTGTTTTTCCTCTTCTTTCACTACTGACATTGTTCAACAAACACTCACTTACCGTGCGCTGATAACTAATAATCAACAGTAGGGCATAGCTTTGCTGTTTGCAACAGTGGACTATCTGGCAGGTAAACAGTCCAATCAATAGTACTTGATTAGCAACATGAGAAAAGTCTTTAATGAATATACCAAAAAATATCAAGAACTGCTTATTAAATCTGAATTCTTCCATCAGAGACCTGATTTGAGTAATAAAGGACACTACACAGGAATGAATCATATGTCTGATTTATAAATCACAGAAGTTAATGTATTATATTCATTGACACATTTGGGTGTTCTTTCCTGAGGACAATTTTTCTGACATTCTGCATTAAGCTGTCTGTCACACTTCTTTTATTTAGGTATCAGTCAAATAGTTGAATGTCCTCAGATACCATAGGAGTAAGTGGGAATAGAGATTGTGTTCTTTGCACTTCACAGACGTTCATCATCTCCTTTTAAAGCTGAGCTATTCATCTTCATTATTTATTACATCCAAAAAAATGCAAACTGAAATGCAGTAAAGAAGAATGTATATAATCAATTATTTTATTTTGAAATTTCTATATATTCTTATTGTTTTAGAGAAGGCATTGCAACACTTATTTTACCAAACCTCTCCATTTTACTTCTCTATACTTTTTCACACAATAAAATCATATACAAACTTCAGCTTTACTAACTCACATATGGTTACATGTTTCCCTCTTTGCTCCAAAGTATTTTGCTTCTTTCGAGCAGTTTATTTGTAGATTTCTATCTCCGTTTAACATTAGCTCACACATGTAATTTAAAACAAAACCCAAAGCATAGCTTTGTGAGAGCTATACTATACATGGCAGTGACAAGCATCCTGTGTAATATGGTTAAGGCATGATCTGTTAGTGATGATATGCAGGTCTATAAATGACAGATACAAAGGACCTGCAACTTTATTATACTATTGAAGACCCAGGAAAGCAAAATAATCTTATATCATACTGTGCAGCAATTACCACATGGCAAGTTTCCTTGTTACTCAGATAATTTAGGCTGTTCCTGTCATGTTCAAGAAGTTTCAGGCACAGAGCTTATAGAGCAGAGGGAGCAAAAGGTTGGTTTTATTCCCACTTCCTTTTATCTGTCTGTCAAGGTAAGAATTCCACAAAGACATAGATATGTTTTCTACTGCTACAAATAAACACTGCAAGCTTTAGAGATTCAGGAGAGATTTCTCTTGTCCAGATGCATGCTGCTTCCATCTAGTCCAGTTTATAAGATTATTGTAAACCATGAAGAATATATTTCTCCTTAAAAATCTGCTGCCTAGTACATGCATATCTTCAAAATTTTACATCAACATTAAAAATATTATGAAAAATTAAGGAAAAAAATTTTGTTTAAGGTCCTTCACCAATAATACTGTGCACTTTGTTGACTCTTCATGGCATTTATCATCTTCATATGTTGTTGTTACATACTGCATTTGAAAACTGAACACCAAAAAGTTCCTGTAAAGCTTGAAGGTTAATGGCATTAGTCTGCCCCTTGACTATAGGAAGCTGTCTATCTAATTTAAACTGATGGATGTGCTTTTACAGCTGGAGCAGTACAGAGATCTTTAAGTTTTGGCCTTCTGGGAGAAACTGGTGGGTAAAATAGCAAGAAGTGTCATTGAGTAATTTTTCTAGAAGGGATTGATCAAAGTTAGGAATGCATCCTGTCCTGAGAAGCCTGAAGAATTCACAAGAATCTCTCTAAACCAACCTTTTTTGTTGACTGGAATCTGAGTTATACCAAAAGGAATACATTATTATTGTGGAACCTTATGATTATTGTAGTATATTATTTCATTCAAACAACAGTTATTAGTTTGAAGGCTTTAGTGTATTTGACAAACCCACTGAATAATTCCTTCTTCATATACAGCTTTTTCAAGATACTTTTTTTTAAATTTAGATTGACAAGTATATGGGCAAAGCTTTTCTAATTTCTGTGTTAATTAAATAATAATTAATATTAAGTTTTGGTGGGCAGAATTAGAAATCTCAAAAAATGTCAAATGAGGCATTTATCCATAGAAGTTTATTTCCATAAAAGAAAAAAGGCAGTGATTTCTGCGAAGCTTTCTAGTTTGTATTTCATCTAAAAATACTGAGGTAAATTCTGTCTGGCAATGGCTTATATAAACTAAGAAAATGACTCTTTCAAATCTACTTTTAAAAAGGAATTTCTAATGCTTACAAAAGGAATTATACAACATGTTCTGTATTGTAACAGAAATGTTCTTGGTGACCCAGAAAATTTCTTTTCGTCCTATAATATCCTAAATATGCATAAAACCTGCTCTGTCTTCAGAATTATTCATATCATGAAGACTGAAATGTCACATTATTTAGCTTCTGAAAAATAATTTCCTATAGAACTTTTGCAAAACTAAGGCTATTTTAAGAGAGTCAATAATTACAACATACTTGAAACTTAACGGATTCAAGAGTCATTTCCTCATTCTTTGTAGAAAGTGAAGAAAGCGGTACAAAAAGTGCTACTGTTGATCTCTAAGGGCTAGCACTGAATTCCCCTGAGATAATACATAGATAGCATCTAAAAGTTTGTTTGGAGTAGGACTACACTGAGGTCACTGTTCAAGACAACAAACTGTCTGCTGCATTCTCTGACCCTGAAAGGTTAGAGTTTAGGAATTTCCTGGAGAGATTCTGTTTGGTCTAACATTTTTATGAAAGTATCAAGGGGATAGTTAAGAGCAATAGTAAGGTTATTTTCCCCAGAGCTGTAAAACTCTTTTATCTAGCCAAAAATACTTTCAGGGAGATGCCTGTAAAGTCTGTGTGAATGAAAAGGAGAAAGCAGGAAAAAGGAAACTTGTTTTTTGCAGAAGTCTAAGAACACTGTGACTTGAGTTCTTTTAAATAGTTGTTTTTTTTAAAGTAGCATAACAGTCCTTATGTTTACATTGAGTACTACACGAAAAAAGGTCTTTAACACATTCACTTTTTTACCTATTTTTGTGTATGAAACTCTTTAAAAGAATGAAAGCAAGCATACATTTTTTTCATTGATGTAATTAATTTTCTAATTATGTGTCCTAACAAAACAGCTGGAAACAGCTGGCTGGACTCTTAAAAATACAGCTATATTCATGATAACCAAGAAGAAGACAGAGGAAAGTTAGCTTTGCCATAATAGCATATATTGTATCTTCTTCCACGTGATTTGTGGAAATTTGTGGATGTTTTAGTGTTTGATAGGAATGGTTGGACTCGATGATCCAGTGGGTCGCTTCCAACCTGGTTATTCAATGACTCTTTGATTCTACATCCTGCCATTATGATATAAAAACATCTTAATGAAGAAAGGAAATAAGCATAGCTTAATAGTACAGTCCATAAGACTGGTAGTTTTACACCAGAAAAACTGATTGTGTCTTTCAGGACCATCAAACTAGATAAACTTTAGCCGAACTCAGCATGCATACTTCATCAGTGTCTAATTTAAGGTAATAGCTCATCAGTATATCTCTAGACGCCATGTCAGTGCAAATACCAACAAGCCAAGGCAGGCAAGTCCTCTGAAACAAGACAGTGCTGGGGTCAAATATAAATATGGTAGATAGAAACCTATAGTGTGACTGCTAGTAGCACCATGTAGTCAACAACCTTGAGGGCAGCTCAGCCAGAGTTACATGCAGACATATCATAGGTGATCTAATGGCAAACAGGGTTGTAGCATGGACTCCCAAAGAACAAGTCAGCTGTAGATGGTTTAATGGGGACAGCTGTCAGGAGTAACCCAAAATAATGTAGGAATAAGTGCTAAAAATATATTTTATTTTATACATGTATTGACCATGACTGCTAGTCCCTAGTCACCTAGCCTATTCTCTCTTTACCTCCATTTCACAACAGCTTGAATTAATATCCACATTTAGCATTCACATGTTGATTAACTTTCAGCATTGACTTGTTTTCTTCTTTGAGCCCTTAATCCTTATCTCTAAGGATCTGTTCAAGTTTCAACTGAGTGTAACTCTGTTCTTGTTCACAATAGTGCTTCCTTTTTACCTTCATTCCATCAAGCAATTTTCCTCCTTCCATCCCTTTTTCACACACTCCACTTTTCACTTATGGCTTTAGTGAAGGCTGTTCCTATATTAGGGAGAGCTTCCTCACCCTTACCGTTTCATATGAATTCTAAAATTTTCTTTTTCTACTCTGAGTCCTATGAATACACTTACTAGTAATAGAGTTGTCATCCATATACGTGTAACACTTATATTAATAGGATTGCCCTTCACATTGGGTTACTATGTTATTGCTTTCGACTGAGGGTTTTGTAGGTGGTCAATTTAGTAAAGGAGATCTGCCTTCTTGATCATTATTTTTGAGCAATCTGTAACGAGATCTTCAAGGCAGACACTGTGCCTCCTTTTTGAGTTGTCAAGCTAACCGTTAAAACCTACATCTCACAGCCGTGCAAAGGGTAGACCAGATTTAATTCAAAATATCAGAAAGAATGTTCTGCCACTTGGATCCAATTTTGGTTACCATAATTAAAACTGAAACAAATACTCCCTGTCTGTCACAATTCCTCTCATTCCCTACCAGGGAAGGATGATTAGATCAAATCCATCTGAGTGACACAACCCAGAGGAGTCAGTTCAGTTTGAAACAATGCTAAAGGTCTAAGCGATCAGTTACCAAAAGAGAATCACTAAGCTTAAGCAGTAAGTTCTTTTATGTGTCTGTTTCTAATAACAAACTCATCTCTTATAATCTTATTATAAAATGTGACACGTTTTGTTAGTTTGTTGTGTTTTTTTCTTATGTTAGCAGTATGATACAAGTTTCAATTCACCAGCTGCGAGATGCTTATCTAGGTGCTAGTAATATGCTATTTACCTCTATATGTTAATAATAAAATTAAGTACGTTGTGCAAAATTCAGGTACTGAATTTTCCCCTAACTTAGGGATTGGATGTGTTGGATTCTCTATTTTCCCTCAATTATGAGACTTGTAAATTTTATGAAGGTTTCATAAATGTTTCCCCTTAGAAACAGCATTTACTCTGTCAAGGAGCTTGTTGATTAAGAAAAAAATCAAGAATACGTAGAAAATAACATCTGTCTGGTTTCAAAAGTTGAGGAATACTCAGTTTATTCAGGGTGGTGCTGTAGAAAGCACCAAAAAAGACTAGCAGGGTATAAAAAAAAAAGCTACCAATACTTTGGAATAATTTTCTATCATTACCTTTTTCTTTCACCATTTTATATGTGCTAGCAAGGAGAATGTTTATGTTAGTCACTTATACTACTGTATTTTTTAGAGAAATGTTAGTTGAAGACTTGTGTCTAGTTTGCAGAAAGGAAAAAGTACAGTGGCTCATTTATTCACTCATAGGGTTTGGGAAGAGGAAGATGGTTACTTAAAGAGGAAGATGAGAGTATCCCGTAGATGCGCTTGATAACTAGGGAGGGTTCATGAACATTCTCTTTTAGTGTCAGTTTCTTTTGAGAGTTAGATGAAGTATTACCATCTGCTAGTAACTGCTCAATGAAATCAGACATTTTCTGACCCTGTTCCTAAGAATGGAGGTAATTGCCGTTATTATACCAAACTACATTTGGTAAGAATGGAATCATGACCTGTTACAGAGGTCCCAGGTGAACATGTAATTTATGAATGTAAATCAAAAAATTCGATCTTCCTTGTACTCTTATCTTATTGGTTTTATGTCTGGAGTCCATTGTACTGTTAACTCAATAGTAACACAGCCAATTTTGGTTTGGGGCTGCTGCCTGTGAGATATCATGGCTTATGAAACACATTTGTAAAGATATCTTTCCTAAGAGGAGGCATAACAACTAACTTGGTAATTCCAGATTCTCCTAATGACCTTGATCGTGAATAGATACGTTAATCCCAGAGGACCCCAATGGCTCTTAATCAATAGCAGCAAAGTGGTTTAGAACAGCATGTAAATACTCCTTTGCCACTGGAAACTGTGTGGTAGAAAGAGCAGGTAAGTGGTATTATTTCACAACTACACCAATTTTAATAATTCAGGGAGGCATTCTCTATGAAGAATATGGAACAGAAAATTATGATTTTTCTAAAATATACCGGTAGAAGTATGAATTTTAGTTGTAGTTTTCAGCACTGGTCTTGTTACCGAGGTTTTGTCTCTGATTCTTTCTTAGGCAGATTTTTGTTCTAAAAAAATATAAGTAACCGGTTAAATTCAAAATTATCAGCCTCAAAGCCATAAATAAAATTTAAAAAATTTGTCTCACAAAAAATGTACTATAAAATGATAAATCTGGAGTAGGAATGGAACTCTTTCTGACACTGTATATCTAATCAGAATGAGCTATAGCTTTTTCAATTGAAAGTATAATATGCAAATTCTATGTGAAATACAATGAAATTCCTTTTTAAACTGAAATGAAACCTCAAGCAATACACACATATATGAAAGATCTTCACTCCTCTGATGCTTCGTAGCAGCCATGTAATGGGCAATAAAGTTTGGTCCCTAAATGCACTACACTCTGGAGTTTGTCTTAAACTCTCAAATAATGCATTGGCCTCCAGCAGTGCATCATGGTAATATTAGGAAGGAGTATCATTGGTGCTTCTAAATGTGAAAAGAAGAGTATTTAAATTACTGTGATCTAGAACACAAACTGCTACTTCATGTTCTCCATCCAACTCTCCATCTCACTCTCGATGGCAGTGTTTATATCTTCTTGCTGAGACTGATGGCATACGCTACAGTCCAAATTAGATACGTGTTCAGGGAGTGTCATAGTTGTCATCCAAATAATAAGCCTGTGAAGAATAAAATCTAGGTCACAAAAAACCAACCAAGCAAAAAAATCAAACAAACTCCAGAGTTCAATATTCCTGGCTTTTCCTTCAAACTCTGTGGCTGTAATAACTCAAAGGCATCACAATTCTTTTCGGTTTTTTCAATTATGTACTCTTAGAAAAGGCAATTCTGCAGCACATCCATGTAATTTTTTGTTGAAGAAAAGATAAATTTATTACATTACAATAATTTTATTTGCACCAAAACAAAATTCAAATCTTTAGGTAGTACAAAGTAACAAATACTTCTGTTCATTATGCTACTAATTATTGCACTCATTATCTCATCCATTCTTTTTTTTGTTTGCAATATGAGCTTGATGTAGCAAAAGAGGAAGGCTTTATTTTTGAACACTCCTTGATTCCAAGAAACACAGTCCTGCATTCTATATCTTTGTCTCCATTGAACTGTGGTTTTTCAGTGAAAGTTATGATACACTGCTTGACTTCACTGTTCCCACCAATATGGCATGACTGAAAACTCTGGAATGGAAGAAGACATGAATAAAAAGTCTTGCATTCCAGAGCAGGGGATATACTCAAGAAGGGGAGGAAGCAGTGGGGAGAGGAAAACTAGGGCTTTGTCTTCCAAAGCATAGCAGCGTGTTTATAATAGAGAAAATGCATACCCTTTTAAAACTGACTTGATTGGAAGAAAATTACTTTTAGCCAGCTACTGAAATCCCTAAGCACATGCTGGTTTGTTTAATGGGAACTGATTTTGAAAGTATTTATGGAATGTATAGAGCAATCCTGCCTGAAAACGTATACCAGGAAGGCATACCAGCTGCAGTTATTCCCTTCATCCTCACTGACATTAGCAATTTAAGATTTAGCCAAGCACAAAACATCCATGACCTTCTGAGCCATGCAGTCCCAGAAGAAAGCAGAGTTGAGCTTCTTAATTAGTCAAGCCACCATGAAGAAACATCACTGTACTACAGAAGACCTAAAATAAATCTGCAGCAGTATTGAGAACTGTGACACAGTCAAAGAACGGTCATAAATCTGTGTTTTCTCTCATATGTTGCAATACTCTATTCTAAGGAACTTCACACCTGTAAAGCTAGCCAGAGAACAAGGCTGAAGAGGGTTGTAACTCAACAGATTTGGCAGTTATTGTTTTCTCTGACACTGATTTTTCTAGTTTTGTAAATCATACAGCAGCAAATGCTGAATAATGCTTCTACCTGGTTTCTGCCTGAAAAAAATAATCCATGGTTTACACAGACATCTGTGTACTATATGACTCCAAATATTTCGTGGTGTAAATGCTGAACACTTCCTCTTAAATGCCCTATTTGCTTGGACAAGAAAATTATAGTGCCATCACCATTCCAGCCCTCTGGGCTGCCCATTTTTAAGAAGTACTTGTACATTATAGGAAAATATCATTTCCTGCTTAAAGCGATTTTCTTTTTCTTTTTTTAAAGTATTTTTTTTATTTCTCTAGTTAACCTCCTTTTTAATAGCCTTTTGTTGTTGTTGCTAGTCAGAACTTTTTCAGTGATCCAGTTTACAACACCACTCTCCAAACAATTGCATGAACATGACTGGAGGGAGAAAGTGAACAGAGCAAGGGAGACAATGAGATGCTGGAGGCAAGATGATTGTGGAAATTTTCTAAGTTAAATCACTAATTTACAGTTCTAAAACCTACTCTAAAGATGTTGGTGTGGGATATTTTAATACAACTTGCATAGTTATTTTCTCAGATTGGAAGAATGTCAAGAAGAGATTGAGAAAAATACCCAAAGCATTTTTTTGTCTCTTGACAGGCAAAGCACTGTCTATGAAAAGAGCATTCCTAGGCTCTTGTCTCTCAAATATCAGATAGACAAGGAATATCACCCCATGCCAAAATGTTTCCATAAGTTGTAAGGTATTCAGCTATTCCAATTATGAATTTTAAAATGGTTTGGGATAAATAGAAATGTATTGTGAAGGCAAATTATTACCCACAATAGAGTGAAGAAAATATCCACCTCAATACCTGAATTAAATTTTCTAGTCAAGGATTGACTCATTATAATAATAAAAAAAAAATTATTCTTTGAAAATATAGACTCACGGATAAAGTTGATTTCATGACACATAAGGCTCTACAGGGCATCTAGTCAATATCAGTCTTCCCAATAAGAGAAAATTTCCTCATAAGAAGACAAAAAGATGGGAACTTGCCCAGATGGTTCTTGTGAGCCCTTGGAATGTTTTTTTTTTGCCTTCTTCCACAGGGAAAACATAAGAAGGAATGATGATTAATGTTGCCAGCATTCTTGGCAGAATTATAAAATACATTTAGCCACCCAGTTCATAGTTCTAAATAATATTGTTATAGATGTGTTTCATTAATAGTGTGCATAATATTATAAAACTTTTGAATGCATTATGAAAGTTCAAAAAGTTCCCTAATGTACACTAATGTAAGAACAAGAGATTCAGGGGTAATTTTTCACTCTTATTTTAACAAGACCAAGAACCAAAAATAGAAAAGTGGTGTTGATGAAAAACTCTTTCTCATCAGCATTACCAAATGTATTTTTCCTTGATCAAAAGCTATATTTATAAGTGAATTCTTTTACCCTGATTAAATTCACAACTCTCACACAGAAATTTATGTTATCTTTGTATTTATTACTTCTATCTTTCTAAGACGTAACTGACAGAAAAGGACATATCCTTTCTTTAACTTGAATACTTAGGTATTTTCCAGCTTCATAGCAGGAGAAAACGATATTTCAGATACAGAATGAGAAATAAAAAATATTGTCATTTATACAAATACCAACCCCTATCTCTCTGACCTATCATGTTCTGTGTTGTTTATTTGCAATACAAAGGTTTCTTTATACTCATGGGCATTCTCCTGGGCTGCAGCTGACTACATATTGTTTGATTTTATCATTTTTAATTTGAATGTCAGAGAGTAACTTTACTTCAGATAAGCAAGGGAAAAGTCAGGTCTCATTTTGCACCTTCATTCCATCAAGAAGATTTTACATACATACTAACATGTTGCTACTAAGAAAAGACTTTTGTTGTGGTTGGCATATTGGAACAATATTGTTTCCCTTTGATAAATCTCTTTCACTGAGTGAAAGCAGTCTTCCTGTAGAAATTGCTTCAGAAATGCTTGTAGATGATCCTTCAGTCATGTGGTTAGGTCAATCTAAAGCTAAGTTTTTGTCATGTGCAGGCAAAGCCCCAAGGAGAATCAGCAGAGAGTACAATTGTCTAACTCAGCGTACACAAAATAAGGCAATGGTATGCATATAGTATTTTAATAGTTTGGATTTGATAATTGGCATTGACTGAATACAAGTTTTCACTGAATCTTCCATGATTGTCTTTCTGCCTGTCTTTCTTCTTTCTCTAAAAGATTACATACTTCAGGTCATATATAATATGAACAATGTATAATACATAAGGAAACCAATCTTAAAGAAAAATCTCTGAATGGAAAATAAAAGAATAAATAGATGAAACTTTTGGGTATATGGAGACTATTCAGAAATTATCTTTATTTTTCGTAGTATCTACTAAGTCGAAGAATTTACAGTTTTTCCAACTTACTGAAAACTGTTAGAGGAAGGTAGCAAGCAGGGAATCAACAGACCTTAAAAAATCACCAGGCTCAGTGATAGACTCCTCGGGCCCAAGAGCTATATACAGAAAGCTGCATTGTACATTACTCCATGTAAAATATGTGAATCATCACATTTTCAAACAGCTAGTACAAGAGCAAGATGAAAATAGAGAAGAATTTATGTTTTTATATGGAAGAAGTTACTACCAAACATCCTTATGAAACAGTAATTCCATTATGAAGGAGGCAGGGAAAGTGGCCAGAAGTACCCATTCTTACATTAAAACCACATCCATTTCATGGCTTCATTAGGAGTTGCACTTGCTGCTCAGACAGAAGACAGGAAACATGTATAATGAGGGTATAAAAGAGAGATGAAGGAGTCCATGTCCCTAGGAAAGCTGCTTTTGACCTACAACAGAGGCTGAATAATTTTATGATTCTTTGAATTATAGATTGGATAGAGAAACAGATACACTTGTTGGTCACTTTGAAGAAACACGAAAAACAATTCTCTTGTGTGGGTCCAGAAGCACTTAAGAAAAGAAAGAGAACTTTTTCCACTACTTAAGAATAAAGAAATGAAGCTTATGGGAGAGTTATGTTGTCAAATGTTTTTCACCATTTGATGTGGTAGCAACAGGATTTGGGCAGGTGCTGTGAGAAAAATAGTGTGCGTGTTTATGTGCATTAAGCACCCCTCTAGAGGCACTCTTTCCTCACTCTGTCATTTGGGTTGCAATCAGAGTGTAAAATGCTTCACAGAGATAAAAAAAAGCTTAGATTTTTGATTTTTCAGAAGACAATAATGTTTAATGAGGGAGACACTGAACAGTTTGGGAAACACCTATGATACTTGGGCTAGTGCTGAGAAAAGGGGAGGAGACTAATGTCAATCCTGTACAACTAAGAGATCTCTTTTCCTAGGTGTGCCAGTACAGAAAGTAAATTACTGTAAGGTTTCTAGTATGACTGCTCCAACAAACAAGAAATAGATTGTTTTAAGTATTTGAACAACAAAGTTCTATAGAGAAATTGATTTCTTAGGTGCCTGAAGCAGTAATTGAAGCTACCGTTCTGAGATTTTATAGCAATATGTTTGAGATGATAGATCTCAAGGAGAAATCACTCTTCATTTATCTGAAAAGTAAGTAAAAAACATGTTTCTCAGAAGGAACAGAAAAATATCTACATGAGATTAGGATTCTTCTGTTTGCTTGTTGTTTGGGTTTGGTTTGTTTGTTTTTTCTTTTTTTTACCTGCAAAAGAATCATTTTCAAACAGAACAATCAGAAAGTACCTGGTGATTTTATACTCACTCTCATACAGTTAAGGAAAATGCAGTGATATCCAAGCCTATACATACCAATTTACTTACTAAAAATCTTCTCCAAATCAAAAATGATTTTCAGTTTCACCGCAAAAACTGAAAACACAAGGAAAGTAAGAAAGGCTATTGGTACAAGTGACCTCCAGCACACTCTCCCTTCTGGAGCATAAAATTATTTCTATAGTGCTAACTGGTATATAATTATTAAAAGTCACTACTTTAAGGAAGAAAGACTTGAAAAAAAGAGGTGCCACTGAGTTTCTTTCTCAAATGAAAGAGGGACAATTTGTACTGTGTGATTTATCAAAATATCTTAAGCATATGTTGAAATATGTATATTAAAAGTGATACAAGAATACTTAGGGACTGAAAAAGTACATAGTTGATGATCTTGTGGTCTACTGGGTGCTGATAGGGTCTGTCTGTCTAGGAAGAGGAAGAGCATCTTTGGTTGTAGGCTTGCCAAGTTGGCGAAGAGGACTTTAAACAAAAGATGCCAGGGGAGGGGAACCTCAAGCCATCCTACTCCTACCAGTTTGATGCCAGTGCCAGCAGAAGATGGCCAGAGCCTGCAGAAGGAACACAGGTCAGCAGGACAGCACCTGAAGAGCAGCACAAAGGAATTCTGGCCACTCCAGGCCATAAGTTAGCTTCACTGGGGCTCAACTTAAATGCCTCTATGCAAATGCACGTAGCATGGGCAATAAATAAAAGCGGTTAGACACATGCACATGCTTGCAGGGCTATGATCTTATTGGCATCATGGAGATGTGGTGAAATGGATCCTATGACTGGAGTGTTGTAATGGGAGGACACAGGCTTTGTAGGAAGGATAGGCAAGGGAGTTGAGGAGAGGGTGTTGCTCTCCATATGAGTGACCAGCTGGACTGCATGGAGCTCTGCCTGGGGAGGAGCTGACCGAGAGCATATGGGTCAGGAATAAAGGGAAGACAGGGACAAGTAACATTATAGCTGGGGTCTGCTACAGCCCACCCAACCAGGAAGAGCAAGCATATGAGGCCCTTTATAGAAACACAGGAGCAGACTCGTGTTCACAAGCCCTGGTCCTCATGGGGAACTGCAAATTCTGATCTTAATCCCCTCATTTGACTTTACTAGAAGGAATAAAAAAAAAAGAGTTGATATGGTATTTTTAACACAGCAATTTATGAAAGTACAGAATCTTGGGAGAAGGAAGGTAGTGCAGTCTGCACAATCCTTTTCAACCCTAATGAAAAGTAAAAAGTATTCATCAGAGAAAATAGTGCATAAAAAGAACAACAGTTTCAAGAAAAAAAATGAATAGGTGGAAAAGTCAAAGTAAGCAAACCAGAAATATGTATTCCATAAAAATTCTGCTGCTGTGTCACATAAAAATATACAGCTGATTTGAAGAAGACAACTGTAAAGTAAGATGTATCTGGTACTGACCAAGCTATTATTCTGTGTCTCAAGTCTCATGTTAACTTAGCAGGAGGGAAAGCAATGTAGAAACTTGAGCTACCCAAAACCGAGAAACTAATTAACATGACTAGAGGACATAAGGACTAGGTCAAGCACAGTGGCTCTGCCTCTATCAGGTCTTGTATCTCAAATTTCCACCATGTTAGCCTGAAAATTTCATATACAGTTAGCCTGAAAATTTCCTATGTGAAGCTTAAAGTCTTTTATTTGTGATGTTTCATGATAGCAGTTAAGTTCCTACCTCCATTATAACACCGATCAGAGAATAATAATTAAACTTCTGAAAAACTGGATCGTCTAGTATTGTTGTTGCTTAATATAAATCTTGTTCAGCTTGCTCAGGCTGCACATCAGTAAATGGGTGGCTACAGTTGCTTGGATGTTTCATGCATAAGTTTCTCTTTTAACTCAACAAAACTCTGGGACATGTGGCATTATAGTTATTGCTATCTGTGAGTTATATGTGAAAGCTGAAGGTAAAACAGACCTGATTTATACCTGTCACTCTGATTTATTTTGGATGATTTCCAACACCTGTAATTAAGTATTTACATAAAGAAATCTACACTTTCTCTAAGACTATCAAGAGTGCAGGAGATTGACAGCCTTATTATATGTGCATTTATCAGGTCTACATACTTGCAGATACAGGTGTCTCTAAAGGAAACTCACTAAAAATAATGTTAGTAGCTACTGGTAAATAGAATGTTCTCCATTCTTTTCCTCTCTTTGACTGGGAAAAAGCTCTGAAGTATCTTTCAGACTGAACTCAACAGTCCTTTTTGAAAGTTGTACAAGCTTACAGGATTATTTTTAAAAGATTTTTTTGCTACTAAAATATTTTTCTGCAGATACTTATCCAGAGATGTTTGTAAGGGTTGCTTGTTTTATTGTTTTTGTTTCCAACAGGAAACACATTTTTTATCTTCTACACCATGAAAAGAAAGAAGGCAAATATGGTAAATATTACATATAAGGTTTATTGACTATATAAAAAATGGTCAAGTTTTCACTTAAAACCAGTTTTAGGGGGAGAAAATGCTTGGATTAAAAATCTTAATAGTGGAATAAATAAAAACAGTGATTGAAAGTTAGCAAGATACATCTCATGCCTTTTAGTTTGAATGTATCATAGTAACTGATTAACAACTGGAACAAAGAAAACAGTAAATGTGCATTCTTTATGTTCTGAATTTTTCAATTTAAATCTCAATTCCTTCTGATAGGTTTCCTTTAAATAAGACCTACTGGGCTTTATTGCAAGACTACCAAAGCACAGCTCTGTAGCCCTCTCATAAGTAAGTAGATAACCAATTGATTTATTCTGTCCTTAAAATGTACTAATCAAGTATAAAAACTTCTTTTTTTTGGCTGATGCAACAAATCTCTGTTTGCATGTGAGGGACAATGTAGTAAAGAAGCACTGCAAAGAATACTATTTTTATTTAACATTGAAACGCTGACAGTCAAGCATGTGAAAATATGTTATTTTGAGCTGGAAAAATTAAAGTGTCATTGTTGGACATTGATACTCAGCAACTTCTAGGCTCCAGTCCAGCAAAGTTCCCAACTAAGAGTGCAATTCTAAGCTCAAGAACATACTTAGTAAAACAAATAAAACCAGAAAACTGATAAAGTTATGTATATGCTTAAATGTCTCTTGGAGCAAAACCCAGTGCAATAATGCTTGTGGATCACTAAGGTATACAATTGTCATCGTCATGAAATGCATTTAAGAGAGGTTCAAACACAGCACAAGAATCAGAAGCACTCTTCTACCCCATTATACAGATTGATTGGGTTTTGGTTTTTTTCTTGCAACTAAGTGCAATACTTTGAAATATTTCACCTCAGATGAGTGAAGAGCATATTTTGCACAGTTTCAGGGAAGGTGGAAGTTGTAAAGAACATAGTAAGTAATTTATGTCTGTCTTGCAAAAGCCATTTCTACAATTTCAGAAATAAAGTACACAGAATCATAGAATCACCAGGTTGGAAGAGACCCACCGGATCGTCGAGTCCAACCATTCCCACCAATCTTTAAACCATGCCCCTAAGCACCTCATCAACCCTCACCTTAAACACCTCCAGGGAAGGCGAGTCAACCACCTCCCTGGGCAGACTGATCCAATGCCTAACGACTCTTTCCATGAAGAAACCACAAAAAGATCCATATGAAGTATTTAATCTCAGTGGAGTCTGGATTCTGTGTGGCCTCAGTAAACAGAGTTATGTCTCAGTCCCATACCAGTCTGTGAGGTGACTCTAGTAAAAACAGCTATCCTCATGCATATGTAAATAATCCACCTAATTTTCTTTCCTTCATTTTCTAGTGGGTCCATATTAGAGCTGTAACAGCCTTCGTAAGCTTGAAATAAACAAAGTAAACTAGTATTTCCATTATGACAAAATTAATTTTAAAAAGGTATAAAACAATACAAAACAATGGTTAAATAGTAATACCCTAACCTTCTTTTCCCTCACTATTTTTGCACAGGTATTTCTGCAAGGAAATTCCCCAACATCATCAAATAATGTAAAAAGTCCTTATATTCTAGATTAATAAAAAAGAAAACCATAGCTTTGGTAATCAATATTAGCTAACTTCCTATCTCAACACAAAGCGATCAGCTTTATTCCATTTTGGTAGGATTCTAAGAACCAGCTATCCTTAATCTGATCTCTTGTTCCAGTTAATCACAGTTTATCCTGAGCAGCAGGGAGAGGAATATTCAGATGTTAACACTTCCTTTTAATCACACCAGCTGCGTTGTGACCAGCATGCTTCTTGAGACTTGAGTTTTGCAGTTGGCCTTTATATCTGTTGATTAGTAGCTTGATAATACAGCAATCTCTTTCACAGAAGCTTGGATAGGTATGTTGTGGATTTTTTTTTTTTTATTCCTTACAGTCCATATTTATGTAAAGATTGAATGATTTCTATCTCGGATTAGATTAAAGAATTACCTACTTCTTTGTATAAAAGCTGTTGTTGTTTTACTTCTAACACAGTAGTCATATAAGTGGATTTTATTTCATGAAAAACAATTTAGTTTAGCAGGGCTTTCCATCAGTGTGTTTAGCTAAAATTTACTTCCTTTTTATGTTACTATAAAGTTACATCTATATATCACAGAAGTTGTGGGGAGTAGGTAGGAATGTGGTAAAGAAGGGCTGTTTTGCTTCAAATGTACTTGAGTTTTGATACTCTTATTTTTATTTACAGTAGTTGCAGGGGATTGAGCTTACAGAATCTTTTTTCTTATTATTATTTCGATGGTTTCATGTAGTCTAGAAAAGAGTGAGATGAAAGGTAA
This sequence comes from Clamator glandarius, assembly GCA_033459285.1. NCBI lineage: Eukaryota > Metazoa > Chordata > Aves > Cuculiformes > Cuculidae > Clamator > Clamator glandarius. The sequence continues at coordinate 814,730 of JAUNZM010000133.1, forward strand.
CATAAACAAAACATCAACACTTCCTGTAGGGGAAATTATGGTGCCAGAAATGGCTTATATCTGTATAATTTTTCCATATAAATGCTGCCAGAATACATGGATTCAAGTTTGTGGAAAAAAAGAAGTTTGGACAATAATTACTCTTTCCAAAAGGAACTTGATCTAGTCACTGGATGAATACCAAATTATACTTGATATGTTTTAGACTGTTCTAAATTAGCTGAGTTTAAGTCTTGCAGGTGACTTTTATTTAATGTGATAAACTGAAGTTGATATTTCTCCTGATGACAAAATTCCTGCTGCAATGATTGGGAAAGGAGTTTAGAAAAGCTTAAAAGGAACTAGCCTGGAGGTGCTTAAGGTAACATTTCCTCACATGGGCCTGTCTATTTAGGACCAGATTTTAGTATACTTATTGGTAAAATTACTATTTCAATAGGCTTGAGTCTTGTGGTGTGCGGTACCTTAATGAATGTTGGGTTTGTGCTTTGTTTACTTCTTAGAAACTTTATGGGAGAGACTAGAGGAACTGCATGAAGTAGAAAAATGGAAAAAGTCATATCAAGACCATGAACAAAAAATATGCTTATGTAAAAAAGAAATATAATTAAGCTTTTCTAAGGGAGGAATGTTTTTGTAATGTGAAAATAGATCAAGAATGAACGTATTGTTAGTTTTGCTTGCTTATTGTCATTATAATTATCTGCTGATGTTAAGATAAATGCACCATTTTGCAATTTGGCCTAAGTTTTCTTAGGTATCTTGCTTTGTATAATAATGTTTTGTCTAGACAGCTGTTACTGAAATCACTAAATAACAGTGAGTGTCTTCCTATTTTCTGATGTTGTTCTGATGTTACTAATGTTGATTGTTCTTACAGAAATATGATTTTATAAGTGGAGAACAGTTTTAAATAGGTACTATCTAAAGAGTTTCAAAGCAATGTTTCTTTTCTTTCTGATAGTTTTTGATTGGTGAGTAAACTTCTGGAAACAGGAGGTAGATAGAATGAGAACTGGTGTAACTTCTGGAACTGTGAAAAGTCATGTTAATCCTTCGGGATTTAGTGGTTGTATCAAAAGACAGGCAACCAATAGTACTTTGATACCCTTTCCTTCAAAAGAATTTTGAGTCGGTGTAGCAGATGTTTTTTAATGCAATTTGAGTGCCCCAATTGGTTTTTATTTAGTAGTTGGTTATTTTTTTTAAAGTGATGTGAGCTGGAGGTGCAAATGAAAGAAAGGATATCTCTGTTGATAATTGGTAGCTGGAAGAACACTAATGGAGTAAATAAAGAGAAAAATTAAATGAAATAAGATCACCCTGTGAAAAGTGTCCTTTTTTACTTCTCAGAGTGGAAATATGGTCATTGGAAAGGTATTTTTCCTCTTTGAGATCGTAGTATTGATAACTATTTTTACATTATAGTGTTTTTTACTATTATTAAGTTTGACATTTGAATGTCAAAGAAATTACTGTATTGTTCCCTATGCAGTGGATTTGGACAAAATAATACATAGCATACTATGAAAAGACAACTTTAAATGTGTAAAATGTACTAGTTTGTACTCTGTAATTTTATATATTTTTCTCATTCACGGTCTGCAACTAAAGTTTAGGTAAAGGGAAAGAATACACAGAAAGTAGTAGTTAGAGTTCCCTCCCCATCCCTATCTGTAGATCTGGCTGTTTAGCATCTAATTGACACAGTGCTATCATTGCAAAACAATTTTGGTTGTTTGGTTTTATTTTCTTTCTCTACGAAAAAAAAAGTGAGATTTTATATTGTGAGTTTTTTTATACTGGGTTTTCTTCTCTGCAATCAGATTTCTGATAATTAACTACTCCTATTTCCTAGAAAAGCTCTGTGGAAGAGCTTTTTATAGTCATTGCAGCAGGACATCACTGTGCAAGAATAATATACTTTGTTTAAAGCTAGTTCTCTTCCCAGGTTTTATATGGCTTGTAAGAGGGGAAGTTTTGTTACCTTAAAGCCTGAGGTTAAATACTGTACTAATTTCAAAGAACTTTAAAAATGTCATGAAAAATTTGGGCAAGCCCTTTCTCTTTTAGTTAGACATATAGAATGAATATTAAATCACAAGTTGATCAGCTATGTTGATTTCCTTTAAGGGAAGATAAGTAACAAAATTCTACAACACTAACAGCTGAACTGGGTTGTAGACTAGGGACCAAACAGCACCAGACATTCAAAAGACCAATGCTACATTAGAGATAACTGTAAAAAATATTTTCTGATTATTTTCTGTGATAATCTAGATTAAGAAAGAGTAATATAAATGAGATTTTTACTTTATTGCTGGAATTCAATTACCTCTGTCTGCTGCATAAGCTCCTCTTTTTTTCCCCCCTTTAAAAATGGCCAGAATATTTTAAATAAACAACTCTCAGCACCTGACAGAAATTAAAAACATTTATTCTCAAATTAAGGAGAGGAAAAACTCGGTCTTTAATGTGTGTATTCCATAAACATCATCTTAGTGCCATTACAATATTAAGATACTTAGGATAGTCTTTTCAAAATACCAGGGCTAAACTTTGGGTAAAATTGAGTCAAACAATAAGTACCTAATTTTGTATTATCTACTAAAGGAGAAGGCATGGTTACTGTTGCTTAAACCCTAACAAAAACCTCCATCACATTATATTGTCAGTCTCTCAAATGAGTTCCCTATTCACTAGATTTATTTTTATATATTTTTTAAAAAAAATAAATCTAGTCCCTTTTTTTGGCCCAATAACTTTTAATCCCTGTTTCATGAGCTCTTTCAGGTGTAGAAAAAAGTTCAAAATACCGGCTGAATTTAGTGACTCATTATTCTCCTGAGAAGGACGAATCTTCACACTTGTATCTGTGGTAAATTACTTTGACTCTACATATATTGATCTGTTTAATGTGGCTGGAGTATATGTTTGTTTATTTTTTAGTGTTGTAACGGCCTATAACATATATTAAGTGCTAAAATAGCAGAAGGAAAGAAAGTTTGTTTCTTTTTTTTTTTTACACTAGTTCACTCTTTCCAAGTTGAGTGAAGTGCTACTGAAACATAGGCTGATTTCCTGTGTCTTCTCTTTATCACTCTGAACAAAAGCTAGTGGATATTAACATATGTATTAATTATTAGTGTTTTAGGATGGTTCCTAAAGACAATGAATTGAATGAGAAATAAATGAAAGACAATGCAACTGACAGAGCAAGATAAAGTCATTTCTCACTTTATGATCTGTTGAAATATGGCGGGGTTATATATGTGTTACTAGCTGGAAAAAAAAGAGAGAAATAATAAGAACGATGGTTCCTTTCTTCTGGTGAAAGCATGGGCTTTCATTTGCCCCCTAAAATTTAAGTTTTCTTATTTTAGGCTACTGAATGCATGAAACTAAGAAGATGCTACAGAAATCAGTAGCATTATGAATTGGACTTGCCTAGACAAGCTGTTATTCTAATTAGCATTTTTCTTCTGTTTTCAAATCAGATTTTAAGCATTTATTTATGACCATATACGAAGAAAGCAGTGGAATACTGAATTTAGCTAAAACAAGAATCATTCTATTAGACTGGAGTTGGAGAGCTGATATATTTTCATTTACTGGATAAAATTTCTATTTTGAAAAAAAAGAGAAAGTATCTGAATCGAAAGCTGGTATGACTCAGCATAAACAAAGTTCCTGAAACAACACAGCAGCATCATTATCTACAATTCTAAAACCAAATCATCATGCCATTGCTCAGGCTTATTTAAAAGGCTTAAGTAGACTTCCTAGGGAGGCTCATTTCCATCCAAATCAAATCTATTGCAAGTGTAACCCCACCCTGTTTGTAAGGCCTGGTGGGACACTTAGGACCTCTGTTGTTTATGAAGTAGTGCAGTGTAAGTAATTTGCCTGCGTAAGAGATCTATAGCTTGAGGGTCAAAGGTCTTGATCGCCTGTGACCCAGAAACAAGAAATGTTTAGCCTTTCTGTGTACATAAAGTTTGGCCACTTTGAAATCTTTGAATGTGCCTGTGCTGTGCCCCTGAAGCTTTATGTGACTCTTCTCTCAACAGTAATTGTTTTTAAAGTTCCTTTAAAAACAGTATATTGCAGGGAATGCTTGGCCTCCCATATTGCGATGAAAAGACTTTGACTGTCGCAATCAAGCTCTCCAGAGTGAATAATATGCTAATAATTTGTTGCTTTAGGTTACTATGTAAGCAGTAGCCTAACCTGTGATTTCAAAGACAAATACCATCTTCATGGTTTTAATGACCTGTGCAACTTCAGGCACGGTAATTAGCTCTGCTGGTTTTTTCTGTTCCACAAAACCTCAGTTTACAATAATGCAACGTATATAAACAACTTACACTTTTCCTGAGAAAAGAACTCGGTTTGGTCAACTTCAGGTATCTCTTAGACACAAGAGCCAAATGGTCTGGAATTTATCACTGCTGCTGCTGGGACAGGCAGCAAGGGAAATTAATCCAAAAATATGCTAAAAATTTGAACACAAAAAGGGATTTTAGTGCAGTGTCCTTCCCAGTTTTGAGTGTGGTATGAGCAATGTTTTAACTCTTTGTATTTAAAGTATACTAACTACTGTGTAGTTGTCTCTCAAGGTTCTTGGCACTGAAATTTTTATGAGGAGATGAATCTATCCCTTGCCTTGGGGCCCTGTGTTAGTTCTCATAACATTCTTTTTTTTTTTTTTTTTTTTTTTTTGAGAGTGCTACTATACCACTAAGTGCCCTTTTAGAAATATATAGCATAAATCCATATTACGCAAAATAGTTCTGAGGTTGGTCAATCAGATCTTGTAGGTCTCCAATTTGCGGATTCTTTTCCTTTTGCTATAGGTGAATGGAGGCTAGTAGCAAACCAGAGTCTTAAAAGCAAAACCAGACTTGGTAGTGGAGCTAGCAAATGGGTTAATAGGGATAACAATGGGTTGTCCATGATACAAACTTATTTTCAGTTCTGAGCAGAAATGCTCTCCTTGACATTACTCCTGGAAAGAGCTGCTTCTTATGCAGCTATGTTGGTCTCTTTCACTGTATACATCTGAAACATCACAATATACAGTAGGTAAGTCATGGTAAAGTGCAATTAGAATAAGACCTTATGTCTAGGACTTGTAGCAATTCTAGCAAGTCATCCGGGCTTGGTGTGTGATGGATATTCTGCAGAAATGGAGTGTCAATATTGCTCCAGTTACATGCTTATTTAGCTGATTTGGCATAAAAGCCAATAAACTTAATTTATTTGACTGAAGTTTTCATGTGGGCCCAATCTCTGAGCTGCTTGCTACTTAAACTTCTCACACATTTCCCTGGTTTTTGCAACCTTTTCTTATGGAAAGAGAGACTAAAGAAAAGCTTGTTTTGACTACTGAATTTTTTATATTTTTTCCTCAAGGGCTGGGGTAGGCAACACCATTGAATGTGACTGTAAATAATTAGCAGTTACCCGTGTAAAGCAAATATGTTTAATTGACAACTACCTTGTTGTGAATAATTTATTAATGCTTCAATTTTTACTTTTGCTGTAGTTATCTCAAACCTCAGAAATATATTTGCATGAGTTTCATTAAGCTAAATATCTTTTCTTACATTGTACATCTCTGTGATTGAACAGATGTTCAAGTGTTTAAACAACAGTTCCAAAAAGGGGGTTGAATGTATGTTTTCATGGTCTTTTAAAAGGTCTCTATCCCCTTGAAGCTTTTGTTATATCCAAGCTGGCTAAAGGTAGGGTGACAACTGAGAAACTCAGATGGAAAGGAAAACTGGAATGCATATCTGTATTCAATTTAAATTATTATTGTAAATTATTCACATTGCTATTTTGTTTGTTTCAGTGATTCCATTAAGTTGCCACTGATACATAAAACTGCTGTTAATTGGAACATAATATACTTTACTAACTACATGTTATTTGCATAGTGGGACATGCTTTAGCAGTAGATAGTAGTCCTACATGGAAAGTGTAAGATGAAAAGTAAGTTACTTAAGATAACCAGGTTAATTGTAATTCTGAGACAGACATAGCATGCTTGCATTTACTGATTGTCACAGCTGAAGTGTAGTTGTTATAGCTGACAGTCTTTTATCTCTTTTATACATGACTCTTAGTCCTTCATAGATTAAATCCAACTATTATTTTTTCCTTGAAGGCATGGAGTCAATGTTGACTTTATATTGCCATTTAGTTTCGAAGAAAGTCAAGTAATCTGTTGACCATGTGGGCTGCTTTTCATTTTGGAAGATAACCACAATTATAATTCTGTTTGTCATTTTAAGGCTAGGAATATGACCCAAGTTCCCAGGCCCACATAGCAAATAAACATTCATGTCTCTTGGGAGTAGCACTACTAGCCTACTACTAATTTTGACTCATTAGACCAAGATGACTGAACATTTAGTTCTTTTGATGTACTGTGTATGTGATATACGAGAATGAGTGAGTGGGTGTTGCTTGGAAATGTCCTCTGTTCATCAATAATATAAACAGTCCATACTTACTGCTCCCTAGGTAACTAGTTTCTGGCTCAGTGTTTAATCTGCAGTCTCCTGGAAAGATTGTAAATTGGACCTTATTCTGTTTGTATTAGAATTTCTACAAATTGTAGATAACTTTCTAATGATTAACTATACAGGATTCTAGCCTGTATAACTTAAATTGAAGGCCTTGATAACTGCTTTACACTATATATCATAGATGCCTAAGTAATTAATCATTCTAATCTTTGGGTTAGGCAGCGTGTAACAGACCCCTACAACTTTTCTGTGTCTTTTAAAGGCTACATCCAGTAAACTGAAGTTCATTAACTCATAAGTTAACAGTGTTGTACTTTGTTTTTCTGCCTGCTACTTATTGATGCAGTTCTATCACTTTTTTTCATATCTGCTAATGATTTATGTACAGTAAATAATCTTATAATACTGATTTGAAAATGTTTCTTCACATTTTCAATTCTCTCAGTTATCCAGGCTCTTAGAATTAGAAAACAGAAAAACAGGAGGTGGTGAAGGGAAATCTGTGCTTCATCAATTGTATTTTTTTCATTACGCTCTTATTTGTACTGCATTTACCACCTCTTGCACTGGCAGCTTGACTTCTTTCTAGCTGTCCTACCTTGTCTTCAAATGACAAACTATTGCTCTACTCAGTACAACGGTGTTTTTCGTGTTACGCTTTCTTTTCCATTTGAATTTGAAAAATATGCTCAGACATTCAGGAGAACAACTCATATTTTTTTCTGCATTTGCAGAAAGGGAATATTCAAGGTAAGCTTTAGGACTGCTCTCTTATGAATACCTGAAGATCTTGAAGTGTCTCTGTCTGTGATGCCCTGCTAGATGGTACATGTAGTATATTCCAACATATGACTACCTGCAGAGTGGTGGCAGGCAGCTTCAGTGTCTTGTCCAATCTTGTAGTCCTCTCTTCCATTTTGTTTAATCCAACTGTTATGGCCATTATTAGACAGATAAAACCACTCTTTTTACTATAGAGTCTGCCATGACAGTTGCTTTCCTCTTTTAGGATTGTTAAACTCCCTTTTGTATTAACCCTGTGCTTCATCCATTACAAAACTGTACCATAATTTCCTATCCTATTCCAGCAGAGATAAATCTTTGCGTAGATGATGTCTGGAATATAAGCTGAAAACATTTCCTTACTGTTAGCAGGAATAAATAACTCCTTTTTCTCTGCAGCCTATCCTGAACCCTCCCCTTGAATACCATGTTACACCGGCAACCATGTCTCTTACACAAATTCGTCTGAAACAACACTACTCACAAATTGCAGGCAGAGTGCAATGCGATATACAGTAATTTCAGCCAAGGAAATAGGTTGTGAAATGAATTTTTGAAGCCTACATTATTCAAGCGTTTTCATTTTGTAGCACCTGTTAGTTACTCTTAAATAGTTATATTGGAATAAATGAGTGGAAAAGACCTCACAAATTCCAGCTGTGACCACAGACACTATTGCCATCACAAAACACTTTACATACTGGTCAATTTTGTATAACATATAGCTTAACATGTGTTTAAATATTAATATCTTATAACATAGAATTCCAAAAAGTTAATAGCTCTTGACTCTTCCTTTTTTATTATATTCCACTTCTAGAAAAGTCACAGTTTTAGTTTTTACTTTAGAACCATTCTTGTTAGGTAAGGCCTCGGAGGCAGTTCAGGTACCACGCAGTAGAGAGTTGCAGAAATGAGGCTTATTACATGCTTATGGTTACTACTCCCTTGGACAAATTAGCTTGCTAGTTTAACAATGCATAGAGAACCATTTATGTCATTTAAACTGCATCTGCATATATGTTCTATCTGGGACAGTTGAAAATGAGAAGCAGAAAAAGAGTAAGCACAGGAAGCCACAACTGACAGCTTGGTAATTAATATAGATAAAGCTCTTATCTGAAATGCACAGAATTTCTAAGATCAAAACAATTAAAATTGTACTGAAATTTATGAGTCCATATTGCTTACAAGTTTGAGTGCTGTGGACTTCAACAGCAGCAACTGCTTTCTGTTTCATAGCCTCTCCTGCTGGGTATTTTGATGCCAAAATGTAGTAGTAAAACAGGACAAGTTCATGCCTGTACCTTCTGAGAGAAGGATCCTTGCCACACATTTTGTATTTTGTTAGCTATGAGAGCATCTGAAAAGAAGTGCACATAGTGCTAATGAGTAAATGTTTTATTTTTCTAAGGAGCTTCACTGGGAGTGGGCAAGGAGAAGAAAAAAAAAAAAGAATTAGCTTCCCAGATATACATCTGATCAGACCGGTGTAACACAGTATGTAAGAACTTGTTATCTTGAGTTTTGTAAACTAGAACATGTCTTCAAAAAGAGTATTTAGATCTAACTAGAAGTATGACACTCACTGAAATATTTAAAAGTAGATGTCTTATTTTCATTTGTAGTTGCTTTAGTTTATTCGTAGTCTTATATTTCTGCTAGATCAAGCATTCTCATTTCTTAACTTCCATTAGTTTTTCATTTGTTTTAAGATTTCTGAAGCTGAATGCCTGAAGTAAAAGTAACATTGTGTTTGCAACAAGACTATGTCTTATTTGGTTGGTTGATGTTTTCTGCTTTTTAATCCTAAATTCAAAGTGAAGAGGACTTAAATAGTATAACAGAGAGCTCAAACTGAAATCCATAAGTCTTTTGAGAGCTGGCAGCAGCCAACGGCATCTTAACCACAAACACAACTGAATATTTTATCTTTTACATACATATTTTTTCCTGTGAATATAACTTTCCAGAAATGACCATCGGCTGAATGACTTTGATAGATGTCACTGTCAGTTGCTTGTCAGTGGAAACTGCCTTTGATGAGCTGAGTAGTACCTTCAGCCCATTCAGAAGGTGTCTGTGCTGCTACTGCAAGTGTATTTTTATTGCCCTGGTCCTTATAGGAGTTTAACATAAGTTACTGTTCATTCCATAGCAAAGTATTTTCAGACCAGTGGCATAATAAGAAAAAAAAAAAAAGATGGGAATAGTAGCATCCAATCACATCCTAGCAGCAGTAGTACTCTTCAGGTGCTATCATGCAGTTTTGAGTCTTTTTTTATCCACAGAGTAGAGGACCAAAGTATTTGTGTCTTTATTTCTTAAGAAGCTTATACATGTAAGAAGTTTCTGCATGGTCTATGTGAATCAGATAAGACTTAAGCAACAGAGTCATTGTGATGTTAAAATGGTATCCTGAGAACTACCCCTTTTCAAGAGAAAGTATTGTGAGTCTAGCAAATTAGACACTTTTCTTAAAGCATCACAATCTTTACTTTTAAATTCTGAAGTCAAGGATAGTGTTTGTAACCATAAGCTTATCATAAAAACCTATATGAATTGAAATATGACAGCATACTTTTTGGTTTAGATCTCTCTTCAGCAGCAAATTTTTGTAATTATGTAAGGAATATTCCTTGACTTAATGATTAGTAATAAATAAAGAAATTAATATTAAGAATTATTAGGAATGTAATAGAGGAACTAAACAGAAAACTCCACTATGATTATTTAAATCTGCAACAAATGTACAAGAACTGTAGGCTATCCGTTTGGTTTTTTTCCCTACATTTCAGTTATGGATGAAAACAGGGTTTAGGGAAGGATGACAAAGATAATCAGATATACAAAACTATTTTTGCATGAAGAGAAAGCATACTGACTAGTAACTTGCAGGGGGGAAAGGTACACCAAGCTGTCTATGGAAGGAGATGAATAAAAACAGAAAGTGCAGAGGAGAAGGCATTTATTTCAGGTCCACCATAAGAACGAAAGGCATAAAATAAAACCAATGTTATTTAGAGCAAACCAAGGAAGATGGTTCTTCACACAATGTATTATTAAGCTGCCACATGGTGTTATGGATAGTGAAAATCTACATAATCTCAAACAGTAATGGTTCAGATTCCTGGAAAAACAAAGACTTAAGAAATGCTATATAAAAAAGATAACACTTCTGGTCCAGACATTTTTGAGCTGCATCTTGCTGACATCTAGAAAACATTCTGGGGAAGTATAGCTATGTGCTTGCCTTCATTATCCCCAGGCACCTGCTGTTGGTTGCTGTAAGGGTCAAGATAGCAGGCTAGACAGACTCTTTTCCCCCGGTATTTCCACTCAATGTACAAGCTGCGTGTATTCCAGAAGTATTTGAGGGCACCTAATAGGAAAACAGAAAATATGAAAACATTTTGTACGTTATGCCAGAATTTACCTCTGGCAAAAAGTCTTGCCTCTCTGAAAAGGAAACACTGTTATGAAGATACACTTGTCTGAAAAAGGCTTTTTGGGTTTGGTGCTTATTGCTTCTCAATCACTTCTGGTTCAAACAGGTTATTATTGCAGAAGTTTCTTTAGGACTCATGCAGGCTATCGTGTTTTCTGGTGTCTGTTAGGTTAGAATGGTAGGCAGTGATAATTTAGTGGTGACTAGTGATATGAATGATACAAGAATTTTTAAATGTTTATCATTTTATAGATCTACAAAGCTATATCATCTATGAAGGCAATTATATGTTGGTTTGATCAGCTAGTTTATAAATGGCTAGTATATGCATCAAACAGAATTTTGTATCTTGGGTTCTTTCAGGTCCTTACTGGTTTCCTCTATTGACATTTTACATCGTTTTCACAGCTGTTCTGTTTGGACAACAATATCTTTTATATTCCCTTTTTAAAAACAGAAAATAGAAAATTCTAGTGGTGCCTGTTACATATGAGCAAAATAATTCATCTAATTTGATAAATGCTGCTGAAGTTATTACTTTCATTATTGTTGTCTCCCATCTTTCTTAGTTCTCATGCCTTAGTAATTTCAGTTAAAAAACTGTGGTAATAAGGGAGATGAAATAACTGCTTTTTTCCAGCTTTCTAAATGGAGAAAAGAAAGACCTCTTCATCTGTCAGCTGCTGTAGGTTTGGCTGCTCTTGCTTTTATCTTAACTGAGATCACTTTATAATTAATATTTTTACTAGTTTATTCGTTCTCTTACTTTATTCTGACTAATACTCATTTGTCTGTTTCTTCCTTGAATTTTCCCTATTTTTCACAACTAGAAAGTTTTTGTTCCTGATCCAAATTAATTTTTTAAGGTTTTGCAAACGCTGTTAAATCACCTTTACAAAGTTGTGATCATATTAGATTCAAAGAGGAATTATTAAATTACAGACACAGGAGGCATCGTGCTCACAGATTTTGTCCTCCTGGGGGGGCTTCAACCACCCCAACATCTGCAAAAGCAGCATGGCAAGCTGTAGGCAATCCGGGAGACTCCTTAAATGCATTCGGGATAACTTCTTAAGCCAGGCAACAGACAGCTTTACCAGAGGGGACGCAATACTGGACCTGATGGTCAGTGAGCTAATTGATGACATCAAGATTTGAGGCAGCTTGGGCTGCAGTAATCATGCACTATCAAGGAGTTAGTTATTAGGAACCCTGGGAAACTGTCCCTGGGGACAAAGGAGCAGAACAGAGCTGTTAGATCTCTAAGGACGCTTTCTGTAAGCATGAGAGCTTTTCTTCCCCAGATGTAAGAAATCAGGAAAGGAAGGCAAGAGACAGGCATTGAGAAGTTGAGACCTGCTGGTCATACTAAAAGGCAAGATAGAAATGCACAGGCAGTGGTATTAGGGACATATTATAGGGACACTGCCTAGTTGTGTAGCAGTGGGGTCAGGAAGGCCCAGGTGTGGCTGGAGCTGAACTTGACAAGAGATTAAAAGGATAATAAGAGGGGATTCTACAGGCATGTCAGCCAGAAAAGGAAGGTCAAAGAGAGTACACCCTTCCAACTTTTTGCATCTGTCTTCGCTGGCAATCTTTCTTCCCACACCTCTTGGGTGGGTGTGCCCCTAGATGGACACTGGGAGAGCTAAGTCCCCCCCACTGTAAGAGAAGATCAAGTTTATGACCACCTGAGGAATATGAATATATGCAAGCCTATGGGACCTAATGAGATGTATCCCAGAGTCCTGAGGCACTTGGCTGATGTAGCCTGCCAAGCCATTCTCCATGATATTTGAAACATCATGGCAGCCAGGTGAAGTCCCTGGAAGAAGGGTAGCATTGTGCCTGCTTTTAGAAAGCGTAGAAAAGAGCACCCTGGGAACTACCAACCTGTCAGCCTCAACCTTCTGCCTGGGAAGATGATGGAACAAATTCTCCTAGAAGCTATGCCAAGGCACATGGAGGTCAGGAAGTTGACTCAGGGCAGCCAGCATGGATTCACCAGGGGCGAGTCCTGCCTTATCAGCATAACGGCCTTCTATAATGGAGTGTCTACATCAGTAGACAAGGGAAAAGCTATGGACATCATCTATCTGGACTTCTGTAAGGTCTTGGACGTGGTCCCCCACAACATCTTTCTCTCTAAATTGGAGAGAGATGGATTTGATGGGTGGACTCTTTGGTGGATAAGGAATTGGTTGCATGGTCGCATTGAGCAATTCCTGCTCTAACAGAGGGAAAATAACTGCTTAAGCCTTGTCCTCCCTTTATGAATGCACACACCTGTAAGTTAACACAGTTTAAAAAGAATTATTTCTGGGAGAGCTGTTTGTTTAAAGTAATGTTACCTGCCTAGATTTTTGGCTTAGTTTCTTCTATTCAAAATAAGTGGTAATTTTTAAATGGAGAAGAAAGCATTTTTGTAATAACAGAATCAACTTACTGTAAGCCTCATCTTGTCCTTAAATTACATTTTCATTCCTATGGAATGAAGAAATAGAAAGATATATTGCTGTGTATGCCAAGCTGGAAAATGAGCCCTTTCCTTTCTTTCAACACAGGACTGAACTTGGTGGAGCATCAGAGACTGTTGTCCAACACAGAATGCTGGAGATATTTTGTTATCAATTTTGCTGAGATCGCAGCATTTGAAAAGATAAATGCCTATAATTTTTTTCATTGTGTACTGTTCTGCCTAAAAAGCAAAGCACTAGGGATGAAAATTTCTCAATAAGGATGGAAGAAAATATTTTTATTGATTTTTAGTGAACTTTTGATTTTACTAGTATTGGAATATCAACTTTCTTATTTCCTTAAGGCAAAAAACCCAAACCAAACAACCAGCCAAGATCCTAAATTACATTCAAAGTGGAATCCTTTATAACGTTGTGACGTGATTCAGATTGAGAGATAAAAACTTGTTAAACTTCTCTGCTAATTAAGTACAACAGGTTCTTACTTCATTGTTACGCTTTTGTCTTTGAATTGAAAATAAAATCTTGCTGAAGGGAAATGGGCAAGTCATGGAAATGGAGAAGGACAATCTCTAGAGTACAATAAAGCAATACTTTCAGAGTTAAAGTTCAGATGCCCAAGAAGGAAAATGCCCATTCAAATCCAATATTTGTGGAATTATAACTGCAGGTTTTCTGTAGGTAACCCATCTTAAGCAATATTTTGGTAACTGTCAGTTACCAAAATATAAGGCTACATGTTTTATTTATTTTATTTTAATTATTCTGGTAGCATGCGACTGAGTGGCAGGATCTCTTTCATGTACAAAATATTAACAAAACTGCACTTCTGTTGTTCTTTTATTTATACAAAAGAAAAAACCCTACAACCGTAGAGGCTTCAGCAGATCTAAGAAAACTTTGAGTTGCTTTCTACCAGTGCAGAACACTAACAAGTATGGGAGTATAACAAGCTGGAAACCTCTGATATACAAGTATAAGTAAATAATTTCATAAAGTATAAATGTACTGTAAGAGTATTAGAGATGTGGATTCTACTTTTCCTAGATGTCCCGTTGCCTCCTCCATAAACTTTAGAAACAATAAATGTGACACTGATGTATTCAGTGCTATTATGCCTGTTGTATTAGGGCTGGGAAAAAAAAAAGACACTTCAGGATAAGATATTCTGTTTCAGACCCATTTGGACAAACTTCAAGGGGTGTAAGTCTGCCTGGGAAAATGGGATTTAAGTGTCTAGAAAACAAGATTAACCTTTTCCATTTGATCTTCAGTGAAATCATGTTGAACTGAGATGTTTCAGAGTTGACAGCTCCTAGTGAATTCACTTTTTCTTCATGTTACTGAATTGGAGAGCAGAGGCCACAGGGCCTGCTGCCCTTTTATTGTCTTATAGCTCTGTTGAGTCAGTTCTCATGCAAGAACTTCTGCTGCATGTATCGAGTAGCTAAGGCTTCACTAATAGTATTTGGCATTATAATAGCTTTCTAGCCAAAATTATAGCAAAAGATTAGATGGATTCAAATCTCTGTGATTAATAGGATATGTTACTTCACACAATATTTTCTTCTTTGAAGTAAGACTACATGATGACTGTCATAATGTAATTGTAGCATTTGCAGCTTCTTAGAATTACTACCTCAAGTAAGTTGTAAAGAAAGGTAAATAACTATATCTGTCTTGTTTTAATAAAAATCAAGCGTAAGCCTCTGTAGCTGATGCAAAACAACAAGATTATGTGCTACTTCTTACTTAATTATGTAATGATGAAGGCCAGATAGATGGTATCATTTAAAAAAATTGCACTACCACAGCGGAGAAATTTATTGTGTGGTAGACCAACTAGGTCCAGGAGAGAAAAAAAATTCAGTGGAATTATCTGTTCATGATTTTGCAAGAGACAATCAGCATCCTAAACAGAAAATGAAAGTGCAGGCCTCCAAAGAATAGACCTCTCAGGTGGAAAGTGTATCTCTGTTGGCTCTCTTTCTACTCTGCTGTTAATTCAATAGAGTTGTTTGCATTTACTGCACAAGAAAATTAGGGTGGATAAGTATGGAATCTCCTCATTCACAGCCAGATGTTTACTGTTTCTGGTAAGAATGTATGTAGATGTATTGGGCAGAATTTTCTAAGTTAAGTCCCAAATGTTCGAGAAACCGTGTGTTGCATTCAAAGAAGCTAAACTTAGTAGAGCTCATAACATCTGATACGTCTGAAAATTAGATCATTTCTATCAAATAATTTCTATAAAATAATTTATTTTTAGCTATAAATGAAAGATACCTGGAATGCAGGCATCTTGTTTCCATCTAATTCTTGTGAGATGCACAAAGGAAAATCACTGCTGTTTAAATTATAACCATAAATTTGGTATTCTCAACAAGGTTTTGTATGAGGTTTTGCTAAATGTACTTCTGCTGACAATAAAATCAGACTTCTTTTGTGAGTAAATGTTAAGTCTGTATCCACCTTCCCTGAGAACGTAATCTCATAATTTGAAAATTAGAATTTTTAAAATCAAATTATTACTCTAGTAGTAATACAGTAATTAGTGCTTCTTTAAAAAGATTTCATTCTGATCAAATGAAAAGTAGAGTATTTTTCTTTTCTGACCTGGAATCTATTATTTACCTGTTTCTTGCTCCCTCTCAACTTTTTAAGATTTTCCAGCCCTGCATGTGTCTAAAAGGTGATTGCCTTCAATTAATAGTAGCTTGCTTTGTCACTTTGTAGAACACCTAGCGCTCTTTGTGGTGTTTTTTGTAACTGCAAGCCTGTATCTGGGAATTCAGTTAGAGTTTTAGATCATCCAGCAACATCTTGTATCTGTTCTGCTCGATTTTGACAGTCCAAACATCTTTGCTGAGAAACTTGTCTCAGGTAGAAATCAGTGTACCTTTAACAGCAAATACTGCACAGGAAAAGATGAGAACATTAAAGATCTAAAATGGACATCAGAGCATCAAATTCAAAGACCACATCTTCTTGATGTTGTGGCAAAGTATCTATGGCACCACTGCTTGCTGCTGGCAGCTTTGATACCATTTTACCAAACAAAGTATTCGGTTTAGATACTTGTTTGGTATATTAGCCCATGCTAGACTTAGGGTTTCTCCCCTCTGTGTGTGTCCCTCGTCCCAGCTTATTGTACACAAAGAATGTGTAAAGTCCTGGCTCTATAAAATAATCTCAATAGCCCTAGAACTTGACTCTACCTTCTTTGCTGAGGGGAGACCTTATTGCTCTCTACAACTACCAGAAAGGGTAGTTGGTGTCTTCTCCTAAGTGTCAAGGTCAGGACAAAGTGCAATGGCTTCAAGCTCCACGAGGGGAGGTTCAGGCTGGACATCAGGATAAAAATATCACAGAAAGGGTCATTGGGCACTGGAACAGGCTGCCCAGGCAAGTGGTTGACTCAAGTTCCCTGGAGGTATTTAAAGGATGGGTAGATGAGGTGCGGAGGGGCATGGTTTAGTGGCAGATAGGAGTGGTTGGACTCGATGATCCTGGAGGTCTTCTCCAACCTGGTGCTTCTGTGATTCTTCATGGACAATTGTACAGAATTACCACAGTAGTGAAGTGAAGAAAGAACTGCATTTACCTACTGGCCAGATCTGAGGAAAAAAACACAGTACTGGTTCTGTTCTGTTTTTTTCACTTCCAATGTAGCTGAGCTCACTGGTGTTGAGAGGCTGCCTTTGACTAGATACTAGTCTGGGAGACAGATTAACGTTAAAGTATCATCAGAAACTGGAAAATTTGGAGAAAAAGAAGGTTGCTGCAGATACAGATAGGGAAAACCCAAACTGTTAAGTATCCCTTCTGTGTGTAACTTGACCACTATAAGGATATTGTCCCTGACTATAAGAGCTCTAATTATGGATAATTCAGAAAAAGGGCAGTAACAATTTTAATTTCTTAGTATTGAATATATTCTGGTTTCTAGCGGAGTGTGAATATTGTGCTGCTAGTAAAGTGATCATACAGTTAAACTAACTCTGTACCTCTTCATACTAAGAATCAGTATATTACACATGATGGAGATGGCAAAAGACTTTGCAATACAGAGTATGTTTGACAGGCTAGATAATTTTGCTGTCCTGATGAAATTTTTGTCTAGATATATTACTTCTTGGCTGTGTCCTGTCGAGAGAAAAATCATATTGTGAAGGTGACAGGGCACTGGAACAGGCTGCCCAGAGAGGCTGTGAAGTCTCCTTCTCTGAAGATATTAAAAACCCACCTGGACACGTTCCTGTGTAACTTACTGCAGATGAACCTGCTTTAGCAGGTGGGGTGGACTAGATGATCTCCAGAGGTCCTTTCCAACCCCTGTGATTCTGTAATGAGTTTTAGATTTCTTTTTAAAAGTAAATATTTCTTTTACTGCTGTAAATAATACTTTAGTCTCTACAGTGACTCATTATGAAAAGTGCTTAAGAGTTTCTCAGAACTAGCAAACACAGCTGTTATCACAAGCTTTTTCTTATAGTTTGTAAGTACTGCAAATGTTTAAAAAAAGATTCCAAAACTTCAAATTCACTAACAAGCTTCTAATATGATGCTACCTTTGTTTTATAACTTTTTAGACTGACTTCAGCCAATTGTAATGTGATTTCTTTTTTTTTGTCTTTCATCAATTTGATAGTCACCACTAAAACCTACTATCTTGTCTAAAAATTGAGATCTATCAGTTTTTGATCAATAAAGAACTAAAAATACTTAGCAAGACATCATAAATCTGAAATGGAAGCATGAAGTCAGTCAGTTAAGAATCAAGTACTCTTGTCATCAAGTATGCCACTATTAATTTTCCTCCATTTTGATAGTCAGTTTGTCAAGCTGGAGACTAATTTCATTAATTTAATTACTTGCCTCACTTAGACACTAGATCATCTTTTCTCCTGTATTTCTTGGACAACCCCTTATGGCATTGGAACTCCTGTGAGACAGAATTTCCAATGCAGATATTCAGTATGAGACTTCTCTTCAGTAACCTTAGGGATCTCAAATTTAGCATATTATTTCCTCCTATTACCAACAAGGAGAAAACATGTTTTACTGCATGTCCTAAAGTACCAAAGAATTGGAGAATGAGTTCCCCTTTGGAGGAGGCCTATCACTTTTCATTGACTGTAATGGGCAAGCAGTCATTGGAACGTTAATTTTAAGAAAACAAAAGGGAGGTAAGATCCTCTTCCGTGCGTTTTACTTTTTCCAGGTGTGGTTAGTTTTGCTGAATATCTGCCCACACATGATTACTGTTGAGAACAATTGTAATTCTGCTTTTGGATTTCACATTCTTTGGCCCCATGTGAGTTAGTGAATGCTGGCATGATGCAAGAGGATTATTAAGGCAATGATGCCCTTGAGGCATCCTGGCATTTGTATGAATTTGGGGATTTCTGTACATTGTGAAGGCTGGAACAAATACAGTTCAACAGATGAATTGGAGAAAAGGTAAATCAAGCAAATACTTTTTTTTTTTTAAATCTTCACATGGTAAAAATTACAGGCTATTATTTCTAATTTTCTATTTTTTAGATAAACTGTCTTCTTAATGAAAGATAGCAGTTAAATGTGCTTTGAAATATCAAACTGACAGCTCTGTTTTGTTAAAAACAAATAGTTTGGCTTTGGATCTTAGGAGGTGGGGAAAAGGGGTTTGCTTGTAAGGTCAAGTGTTCAAGCCAATCTGAAAGAAGGAGTAGCATTATAACTACTCCTACTGCTGTGCAAACATGAAGCTGACTGATGAAATGAGCCTTCTTAATTATGAGCTTTGATACTGTGTATTTAGATTAAGCTTTTGAAAACTCACTGAGTTTAGCCCCGGCTCTTTTTGACCTTGACTGAGAGTAGATTGAACTCAAAAAAGTTGTTTTATTCTTACTAGAACTCTACGTTATTATTTAACAAGATGTCTGGTACACTGTTTAACTAATAGGTCACACAATATCTATGCAGAAAAAGTAAGCAAAGGTGACTTGTATCCATCTCTGAAAATGATTTTAATGTAATAATCCACATTTTGAAACCTATTTATTTTTTAAATAAAATATCTGTAAGTTTTAACTTTTTTATTTTATATACTTGTCTCTCTATCACCTTCTCTATCCGGATCAGTTTGTTACCCTGGGAAGATGCTGTCGCTGCAGGGAGTCAGTTTACTAAGAAGCTGGGGCTGGTTTTAGTTTTTAATAAATTCAGGCTTGTATTCATTACCAATAGAGAAGATTAGGTTGAGATCCACAGTTGGAACCTGCTGCTGAAAATGGTCTGTTGCTCTACCCTTTGCACTTAAGAGTTTTATGCTGGGACAGATTAGTTGAAGTGTCCCTGTGGAGTATAGCTGTAGGTTTGTGATGGGATAGGAATTTTAAAAATAGATTGGGCCCAGCATGCTACCCACTTTTTAGATGAATAGTAGCTACTTAAATTCAAGTTACAAAGAGATAAGCAACCAGAAGCACAACGGATGTGCTGTACTGAAGGCTGCTTTGCCCAGAGATCTGGTTCCATATTGTACGCATCAGCTACCTAGTCTAGCTTGAAGTGCTAAAAATAGAGGCTGGCCAAAGTAGAGGGATTAACAGGTTGTGCTGCAAGGAAGAAACAGTCAAGAACTGGTCTAAGAATGTCTCTTATAAAATAAATTCATGAATGATAAGGGGGGAAATTAGAGTGGCTTTCACTATCGCACAGGGAACTAGGCTATGTTTCACCCAGTATTGAGGGTTTAGGAAAATGAAAATTCCCGGCCAGACAGTGAAGAAAGGAACTGCTTATGGCCCTTGATGCAATCTACATATCAATGCATCTTTGTTCTTAAATTCTTTGTCATTACTTCCTTGCTTCTTTTTTTTTTTTTATAATCAGCTTTTGGAAAATGTAAAGTTTAAGGATTGAATTTTGAATTCTTACACATGGCAGTTCCACATCCTTCTGATTTTGTGCCCAGGATGTATCCTTAGGTCTGATAGCAACAATAACACTCTTGATTTAGCACAAAACATGCAGCATTTTGAGGGGAACATGTTATAGTTTTTTGTTAAGCAATTGTTTAGCCGGGAATAAAACCTTATTAGTAACTAAGTTAACTATGGTGTCAATTCCAACTCTTAGTAGTGGTAACTTTCTGAAAATTGCTATGTAGAATTCTTATTTTGCTTTGCCTTATTATTTGTTTTTTAAAAAACACACTAAACCAGTAGATTTTTTTATTTGTTTCTTTGTTTTTCTGTGATATGTCTCCATAAAGCAGATAAATGGTTTCAAGTTAGGTGGTTTTCTTTTTTAAGATTAAATGTTTAAATCTAGTTTCAATCTAGTTTCAATGATGACAGAAATGCAGATGTCAATAGCCCTCTATAAATTTCATTGTAGATTATAAAGAATATTTTAGAGATTGCATTTCCTATGTACTTCCATCCAGCCCAATCTATTGGACTGGCTTCTGGTGCAATAATGGCAAAATGAGTATTTTTGTCATGACTAAGTATACATAGTCTGAACGTGAGACTATAAGACAAGAACAAATTTACCTTGCGGTTTGGACCTCAGTCAATAAGAAATTAATTCAGTTACCCTGAAAATATAACAAATGTCCAATTGGCTCAGACAAAATCAGCTGTCTAGACTTGTCTATCCAGTCTTCTGTCTTCAACAGTTGCCACAGAACATGCTATTTAGGGAGAGCACACAGGACCGTCTGCTTCTGCAGTCCACTTCCTTCATACTTTTCTAGCATTTGTGTTCATTGTATACCATTACTCCTATTTTTTTTTTTTGTTGGGTTTGTGGGTTTTTTTTTGGGGGGGGAGGGTATTTTTTGTTTGTTATTTTTGATTTTGTTTGGGTTTTGGTATCAGTTTATGGTCCTGATACCCTTTAATTTGTCTGATCCATTTTTAAACCTCACAGTTGTCTGCCTCCAGTATCTCATAACAACAAATTCCAAAAGCTCACTACCTGGTACATCAGAAAAAAACCCAAAAGATGTATCAAGGAAAGCGGAATGCCAAAAACAACATAACAAAACCATCAAAAATCCCAACATAAAAACCAATTCAAACCAAAAACCTCTCTTTCATTTTTTTTAAACTAATCTCCAACTATTTTTGACTATGTGAAAAATCAAGATGAGCCTAAGCAAGAATCTTTGATATGAATATCCTCGCATTTTGGCATTTTCTGTTTCTCAGGGAGTAAGATGGGCTGAAGCAAACTCTGCAGCTTGTACCAGCTTCTCAGGAGGGAAGTTTTGACCTTCAGCCAAACCTTACAATAGGTTTTGCTGGCCACAAGTAATCAAGGGCAGCATGGGTAGAATATACCTTTACTTTATTATATTTACAAATTTACTATATCTACAGACAAGACCTAGCTAGCAAGAATAGTACAATCAGGGAGGCTTAAAATTGGAAATTATTTTGATAGAAGTCAAGAAACTACTAGAAAAAAAAAAGAGAGAGAACACCATTCCATTTGGAAGTGTGAACGGTCTGCTTAGACTGGAAGAGTCAGATGTGCAACTACAGGAAAGGAAACATCTGGCTACACAGAAAATTCTCAAAAAATATCAACAGTTACAGCTGATTTCAAGCTGAACATGAATCTGCCTAGTAGGCAAATAACGTATGGGAGCGTACATAGAAGAATGGGCCGGGGGTTTGTTCTTCTCCTGTTTGTTCTGCACCACACAGGTCAGTTTTGAAATACCGTTTTTCATTGTTGGACATCATCTTTCAAAGCACCTCTTGATCAAGTAAAGATTATTCAAATGACAATTATAAGGATAAATAGAACTCTAGAAAATAAAAATGTATACACAAATATTAGAAAACCTGATTTTTATTTAGCTTATAACAAGATGGTTAAGTAAGGAAGGTCAAGTGTTCAAATACGTAAGAGGCTGTTTTACATAGGAGAAAAGAATTTACTTCAGTTTAAATCATAAGGAAAGATGAGGATCGTAATCAATAGTAAATACCATATGCTATTCTGGGCTTGGAAATGAAATTGCCTCAATACAGTTCAACAGACTTTTTTTTTTTAATAATTCAGCAATTTACACTTGAAGGTTGTAGCAAATTCCTTAATTTCCAGAATAGAACAAATATTTTACATAAGGTTTGAAGGACTGAAGAAAAAGAGGAGGAATACAGTAAAATATATGGGTGGAGAAGAGGTATGCGGGAACAAAGTCAGTGGAAACTGCATGTCTTTATAGAAATAATTATTTCTGACATTGTTTTAGCAATTATATGGAAATGTCCCTTGAATTGATTTGGGACTGTTTTGATTTGTTACATTCTAAAAATTTATTAGTATAATTGGGGAAAAGAGGATTCTGAATACACTCTTTATTTTGCAGATTGTCACTTCGAAGACAGCTGCAGGAAGGTATCTAATATGGTAACCGTTTGTATGTGTAGTGGTCATATGCTGTTGAGTTCTACTATGTTTTGTTAAATCTAGATTTGTTTATATAGTGACATGGTTTCAGTTGTACATAGTTTAGACTACGCGCAGCTTTCAGTCAAGAGGTAACATAAATTTACAGTCATTTTATTGTTTACAGTCAGAGGTTATAAAAATGAACATCATCACTGCATTAATTAGTTTAAAGCATGTTAAATCAGTATTCTCTGTGTGTGTGCCTGTTCTAGTTTGAGAAATTACATCACAAGAGGGAAGGAAAACTGTGGTAAGGAGAAAGATCCTCACGTAAGACAGCTGAATAAAATGTGTTCTAGGGCTTTCTCCATTCTAAATTTAGGACAGCTTTAGAGATATGTAATTTGCTTTGGGTAATTCAAACACTTTTCCTGAGATGCTGTCCTGTGCTGTCCGTTTTTATATCACACTAACCCCTTATTATAGCAAGGGTTGCAAATGTTTTATGTTATTGTGGTTGTCCTGTCTGTAGCACAGAGAAATTCTAATGTTAGATGCCAATAGTCTTGATTTTAACAGTCTATAAAGAGAATCCCCAAGAACAAAGAAATCCCAATAATCCTGTAATCCCTGAATACCAACCAAAGTCAAAGGGCTGAAGACTAAGGATTCTTGTCTTGTTAATTAATTTTCAAGAGGGACCAACTTTTACAACAACTGAAAGAGAAATTTCTAGAGAATAAAATAATGCAGATTATTAGGTCAAGCATTGCAGAAACAATTTTGCAGCAGGGATGTCTTTCTCATTGAATTGAAGTTACTTGTCCTGACAATATTATTAGAGAACATAAATGGATAAAGCTATATTTGATGATCCCTAGCGGGAGGTTTGGTGTAGAACACTGCCATGGGTTAAGTTTTACAGTGAGGATGCCTCATCAAAGTCAAGGAAAAGATTTCACTTGCTTTTTATGATCTTCAAGACACCACACTTGGACCCTTTTCTAGGATCATATAAGAAAAGACTAAATGAGGGCCTGTACAAAAAAGAAAAAAAAATATGTTTTTAAATCTGCCTGTGAGGAATGAGGAAGGCTTTTATGTACACAAGCAGTAAAACTGAAGTACTCCTAAATATTTCCATTAAATTATATGTCTTGTATCTAGAAGACTATATGTATTGAAACAAAAGCAAACCATGCTATCTGTCACTTTAACTCTCGGGCATGCTTCTGTATGTCTATTTTAGAGTTGAAAGCAAAGGAGATTGGTTTGAGTCAAACACAAACATATAAATACAAGGAGAATGGAAATTACATTCTGAAAATGAAAATAGCATGCTACTGATTTTTGTTGCTGCTATTGACACCTTTCTATTTCCCAGTCTCAGCTCATTTTTCTTGTAGTGGCTCCTCTCTGACTTTTTGTACTGCTGATGAATGGAGAGAGGAAACTGGTATTGCAACATGTTCATGTTTCAGAAGCAGCATGTATTGCAGAGGAACATAGGTTTATCTAGACACAGGAGAGCAACGTACTTGACAGATGTACACTACACCAACTTGAACAACAGACTGAGGTCTGGATTTTTCTAATGCAGCTTTAAAACATCAAGAGAATTAATCAGAAGGAATCTTACATCTAACATAAAAATTTCCTTTGTTTGTCAATAGTAGTTGTTGTTGTCATTGAAACATAAACAGGGCAAGACCTAGACCTGTATCTCAAAACTATTAGGGATATCTCTTCAGTCATTTGTGTTTGTGATGTCAGTTCCTCAGCAGTGTACTGAGTGCCATATAGGAATTTAATTTAATTGCCTTATAGGCAAATCTCTGCTTAATTTGAAGATGAGGAGGAATATTAATCGTTAGGTACTAGGGGTAAACCTTTTATTGGATGTCAGAAAATAGAGCCTGAATCTGGGAAAACTTAAAGTCACCCAGACCCACTGGAATATTTATTTGTTTGTAAATGTAAAATACAATCTATCTTCAATGTCAACCACTTTATTTTAAAAACCTTATGATTAGACTCTGACTTGAGGCACTATGACTACGATAACTGGCTTTAATTCTGACACTTTAAACTTGCTATACAAAGCACTTGGTGGAAATACTCTCACATAAAAGCCTTTGATCTCGTGATGGATGTTCTATTAAAGGGGGCTGGGGGGTGATGGGGAGGGACAGAATGAGAATGCTGGGGAACTGGGAAAATAAATAATGAAGGTAGCTGATATTACGATGGCACAGCGGGAGCTGTATGTTCCATCCTGGTTTATGATTTAGTTATGGGGAGGCGGCGCTCCTTGCATGCCACTCAGTTATTGAAGTAATAGTATCTGTGCATGATTTGGCAAGTAGGTTTTATTAACCTGCTGTAAAAGAACTTGCTTTCTACACTGTTTTGTGAAGTTTCTGAGAGGTTTTAACATGTTTAAACTCAAGCCAGTAATGTTGTATTTCTGTTTGATGGGTTTTGCATCCTGGACTAGGCTCTCTTTAGGCTTTAATCCTATGCTTTGTTCCACAGTGCTCTAAGGGTCCACTGAAGAACAATAGGCTTCTTAATTTATGTATACTATTTTATATCTTCACACTTGTTCTGCGAACTTCTACAACTTTCTTTGTTTCATTGCTTTACCGCACTGTGAAGATGTTAAAAGAATGTTAGTGCTTTAATAACTTTCTAGTAACTATGAAAACTTTCAAGAAGTAGCTCTATTTGAACTTCAGATTTCATTCTGATTGCAAATGAAATTATTAATTCCTAAAATCAAAAGTATTTATTTGTGTAACAGTAAGGTGAAATACCAACGGGAGGTATCTAAAGGCCTGCTAGAGACACTTTTATCCATAACACCCAGAATGTCATTCCCTGAATAGTTACATAATGGGATTCCCGAAGAATATACACGTAGTGTAATATGAGCAGACTGCCAGCATCTAGCCAAGGCAGTCAAGGATCTGCCCCCACAATTAATTCCCGTGCAGTTTTGTTACCAGAAGATGTAAAGAAGCAGAGCAATTTGAAAAGCTTTTTAAATATTTAAACAATAATGTCTTTCACATCAAGCAAAAACAATTGTTTCAGGACTATAACTTTTTGCACAGCTGAGATTTGAGCAGGCTCTAAGTGTGTTACTTTGTTTGCAACGTGGAATCTGTTTTGGTTTTACTGTTGGACTTGCTTTTTTTTTTTTTTTTCTTTTAACTTTTAATCACAGTGTAACTGGAAGGCAGCATGTCAGCTCCGTTTTATTTAGGGCTCTGAATGGGGTGCAGCTCCCGGTCAAAGGCAGCTCTGAGATGATACGTTACTGCTCGGGTTACTCCGTTTCTAACACGGCAAAAGCTTTTTCCCCTCTTCCCATAAAAAGCTGCTACACGCTTTCAAGCGAAGCTGCCAACACTGCTCAATAAGTAACCGATTAGGATTAGGAGACACTTTCATCCATGATTTCTCCGCGTGCGTTTTACCCGACTCGGCTTCGAGCTGAACGAAGCGAGCGGGGCGCGTCGCTTTCCCCTCGGGGCCGGGACCTACAGCGGGGGCTTCACCAGGAGCTCCGGGCGGGACAAGCAGAGCTCTCCCCGGGGCGCCAGCGGCCGGGGGAGGAAGAGGAGGAGGAGGAAGAGGGGGAGGAAGGCTGCGTGCGGTCCCCTCTGGCAGGCAGAGGGCGCCTTGGCCATGCGCGGAGCCCGCCGCCGCGCACCCGCCGCTGACAGCGGGGACCTCGGCGGCAGGCGGAGCGGAGCGGGGAGGGCGAAGGGAACTGCGGCTCGGTCCCGCTCCGTCTCCCTCCTTTTTCCTTCCCTCCTCCTTCTCCTCTCCGCGCTTTTCCACCTCCTCCGCTCCCGGGCGAGCGCAGCCTCGGATGTCCGGTTTCCTGGTGGTTTTTTTACCTGGCAAACTCCGGATAACTTGGGTGAGAATTTGCAAAGCAGCCGCGAAAGTTGCGACCTCCCCCGCGGGAGCCCCGGAGCCGCTGCTCTACCGCATCTCCTCCGTCCCGCGGATTTTACTGCCTCGGATGCTGCGAGGGGAGGGAGGGGGGAGAGGAAGGGAAGGAGCCTCGTAATTTCGCCTGCATTCCTCCAGCGGCCCCGCTCTGCCGCGTTCGCACAATGCACTTGCTGGAGGTGCTCTCCCTGGGCTGCTGCCTCGCCGCCGGCGCCCTGCTCCTGGGCCCCCGGCCCCCGGCCGCCGCCGCCGCCTACGAGTCCGGACAGGGCTACGACGAGGAGGAGCCCGAAGCGGGGGAGGCAAAGGTAAGCGCCCCCCTCACCCCCAACCCCGGAGCAGATGCTCCTCTCGGGCGGGTGGCTCCCAGTCCCTGTGAACGGGGGCCGCTTGGAAATCCCAGCCGAGAGAATAAATCATAGAATCACCAGGTTGGAAGAGACCCACCGGATCATTGAGTCCAGCCATTCCTATCAAACACTAACCCATGCCCCTTAGCACCTCATCCACCCGTGCCTCAAACACCTCCAGGGAAGGTGACTCAACCACCTCCCTGGGCAGCCTGTTCCAGTGCCCAATGACCCTTTCTGTGAAAATTTTTTTTCCTAATGTCCAGCCTAAATCTCCCCTGGTGAAGCTTGTGGCCATTCTCTCCCGTCCTGTCCCCTGTCACTTGGGAGAAGAGCCCAGCTCCCTCCTCTCCACAACCTCCCCTCAGGTAGTTGTAGAGAGCAATGAGGTCTCCCCCCCCTCAGCCTCCTCTTCTCCAGGCTGAACACCCCCAGCTCTCTCAGCCGTTCCTCATAAGGCCTGTTCTCCAGCCCCCTCACCAGCTTTGTCCCTCTTCTCTGGACTGTTTGGGAGAAGCCTTTCTGAGCGTGCGTGGCGTGTAGAAAGGAGAAAGTTTATTTAAGCGGAGTTAGAAAACAACAACAACAACAAAAGGTTGGTGTTTCGGGGTTGCTGGAAGGAAGGTTACGCGGCGAACCGCGGAACACCTGGTGGGCAGAGGCAGGCGAGCCCCGCGGCGGGACGGGACGGGGCGGGGGAGAGAAGAAAACGCTGCGAAAGGCTGCGAGGGGCAGCTGTGCGCGGGCACGGAGCGGCCGGGGAGGCGTGGGGGCCGCGCGATGACAGCAAAACCCGAGACTTTCCATTTGTTGAAAAGTTTGAGTCGCCGCTGCGGGAGACGGAGCTGACGGGAGGTGTAGGGTGACGCTCGGGGCTGAAAACTTTCATTCTGCCCAGGCGCAGGGTGAAGGTTGGGCTTAAATTCTCAGATTCCAGTCACGAATGCTTATAATTCTGTGTTAATTTTTGATTGCATAGGAAGTTTCGTGATGCAGACTTGAAGTACCTTGGGTACTTGTGGTTTTGCCGTTCCCGGTATGCTGATGCATAAAAAGGATGCGAGGATGCATACTTAGTATGTGGTTGTATAAGTATGTGGCGTTATTAGGAGGACCTTTGATGTCTGAGTTTTATAACAGTTCTTACGCTCGCCTCATTGTTTTGAAGATTTCTGACATACTTATTGAAAGCAGTCATGACCCAGCTCATTCATTATTCATTTCGGTATGGGGTGAGGGGAGGGTGTGTGGATTAGAAGTTAAGCTGCTATTCTATTTTTTTGTGGGTTTTTTTTTTCTTTGTTTTGTTTTTTTTTTTTTGTTTTTCCTCCTGTGTTGTTTGTTTTACTGAGTAGAAGTTTGGGAGATATTACTGCAACTGCATGGAAAGTAAAATTTTGGTAACGTATATTAGCTGTACTTATTCCAGGTATTCAAACTGTTGTACGCTATACGTTGTTCACAGATTTCATGTTTCTCAGATACTATTCTGCATGGAAAGGTTACTGAGTATACTGTAGTCTCTCTTCAGATATTTTAATTACAAACAAATGCTTACATTGCAGTGTTCTGAATGCTAAGCATTCATCATTTTAAAGTGTTTATCAAGTATTTTTCAAATTTAAGTATTTAAAAATAGGAACACAAAAATCAACTCAGCTGCTCGCTCTTATCGCTGAGGCTATTTATAAAAAAGTGCAAAACTTACTGAAGGGTAACAGTACCTATGACTACAAGTCTGTTACTTACTGGGTGAAATTAGTGTTTGAATTGTAAAGCCTCAGAACAGCTTATGTTAAGAAGGTAGAAAGAATCAAAACTGGAGCAGAGATTTTGTACACCTAAACTGCTAAGGTAGAACAGCTGCTAGCAAAGGTACCCTCTTAAGTGATGCTGTTATGTTCCCATGCACATATTGTGGACAGTGACTGTTTCTTGAAGAAACCTTTGTCTTTGTGAGCTGTCACTCTCATGCATTGTGTAGAAGTGCAAGTGCTCCCTAGAAAAAGGGGAACTGTCAGAAAACGACAGGAAGAAAGGTCAAGAGACCGGGAAGCAAGTGGGATAGCTTGCGTTAAGTGGTCATGTTAACAGAGAAATGTTTTCATGCTTGACTACTGGTGAGTAGTAGGGAGAGAGAGAAAATTGCTCTGGATCTAAGCAGATTTAGTCATGTTGGAAGTCTTTACTTGCAAATTTTTTGCTTTTGCTGGAACTGTTTGAGTGAATGAATATTTTGCTTATTTGTTCATGTGATGAGAGAATGTTGAGATGAATGTCTTAAGTAATTATAAAAGGATTAAATAAGTAAACTGTAAGTAATTGTTTCAAGGAAAATATGATTATTAGTAAAAAGTCACCTGTGTGAACTTTCTTATCTTAAATGAAAAATGTGTGATCACTTGGAATTTGTATTCATTGATGTTGTGTTTCTCTGTCGTAACATGGCAATGTGCCATACTGCTGCATATTAAACTGATGCCTAAGTGCAGGACATACAGCCTTTTGGGTCAGGTGTTTACAGAGTATTTTGATTTTTATTTACTCCTGCTTTAAGAACTTCACTTTCAGAAACGTTTTTACAAGTGTGGATGAAGTTGGGGATCCTCCAGCAGGGGAGGAAAAGCTGGCTAAAAAATATGGGTATTGTGGTGTTGTGCAGGTAAGTAAGTAACTAGTATGTGGTAATTTGCCTTAGAGATTTGCAGCAGCTTGGAAGCATTTACAGATATAAATAGCAGTAGTTCTTCATACACCACTCTTGCAAGGGCATGTTCTGCAGCAAGTGGGCACTGATAAGCTTGTGCAACACTGCCTCTTCAGTTTTGTTTTCAGCCTAAGGATAAAGTTCATTATTTAACAAGCTTACAGGGCCCAGATTAATACTTCTCAGATGAACTATCTTCTCAGTGGAATGGGGTGAATCGTGCCTGCAAATCCTCTTTCTGAGATTCCCTGCAGCACAGGGGAGTTCCCCTCCAGAGGCAACCCCTCACCCTGCCTCTTTGCTGCAGGATGGGCTCTATGTGGCCTGCTATGGAAGACAACTTGGTATTTCAGTTCTCACTTTGCTTAAGGTGGGGCTGGGATAATTGGCCTGCAGGGACCCACCACCTCTCTGCCCTGCTGCCCAGCAGGGATGCTTGGGACAGCTGCAGGAAGGAAAGGGTGAGCAGTTGTGCAACAGTAGTGACTTGAAGCTTTACCCCTTTGTACCGTCTATGAATATTTTAATAACTCTTATGATTAGTTTAGCCTTTAGCTCATGTTCTTTAGGCAATTTTGAATTGGGAACATACAATGAGTATATGCTGTCTACCCAAGAGATCAAAGTATTATAGTAAAAAAATAAATAAAATATTTTTTTATTGTTTCTTTGCTGAAAGTTGTAAAATGAAGTGGAGGGGCTACACAGGCACTATGAGCACAAATTAAACTTCTTGGGTTATTAAAATAAAGATATGACAGTAGCAGGTACCTAGACTACGTTAAAGGCAATAGGGTAACAATAGCATGAGTAGGTGGTTGTGGTAACAAAAAATGGTAGCAGTGGTATGGTAAGAATAACTGGAAAGAAGCAACGCAGCTGAGAGGGTTTTCTGTATCTGTATCTTCATTTTGTTGCATAGTCAAGCCTTTAGGATTATGTGAGTATGCAAAAGCTATACTGGTCAATTGTCCCATGTAGTTTTAAGAGGTTTAGAACTGTATTTATGCAATGATTCTTAGTTTTGAATTAGAATGTAGAAAATAAATGAAAACGTATTGGCCTGTTCTAAAGCACATCACTGAAAGTGTCATTGAGGCCTCTTGACACAGACAGCAATAAAGCACCAAACAGTCTTCGTGCTGTGATTATATTATTTGCTTTTCGTAGCAACTTTTCATGATTTTAAATCTGATCTAATAAAAAAATACTGCTGATTGGTGGCTAATGTAGTTTAAATATTGTTAGAGTGGGAGGAAAATTAGGGTGTCAGTTTCTGAAGTTTCCTTCTGTCACTGGTTCTTGATGGTATAATCTCAGACTCATCAGTTTTATGGCCACCTCTAAGTTTGTGAAGTGTGCCTTACTCTGCATTGTGATGTTACATGTACTGGTGAGAGATCAAGCTAGGTTTTCTGCCCTGGAAACAAACATAAACTTCACTCCCAGTACTCAAGCAGTGCTAAACTGAGTGTGTAGAATGTTATTATTTCTGCTGTTGCTGTTTGGTCTGCTGCAGCTTTCCCTTTCATGTGTGCTTAGCCAGTCTTTTCAGACACACAAGCATACACACCAAAAGATGCTGTCTTTTTTTAGAAGCACGATTTGTATCAGATACAATAGGACGGACGTAAGTAATATAATAGGGTCTGTTACAAAGACTAAGCAGCGCTTCTGCAAACATAATTATTAAACCTTGGCCTAACCTTTTGTGTGCATAGAGTACAATGCTAAGTTCTAAGAGCTTGTGGAACTCTGTAGCTCATGGTGTAAGTATATGCAGTCTTGAGTATCTTGTGTAAGCACACTCTTCTGTCTGTAAGGGACTTCCTGGGATTGCTGCTGACAACTGTACTTCTGAAGGTTCTAAGAAATCGTCACTTTAACTGCAGTGTTTGGAGTCTTACAGAAACATCCCATCAAAAATACTTTTTTCACTCTCACCTACGTTCAGTGTGTGTTTAAAGTTTTGCATGTTCTTCCAGGGTGTGTGTCAGCTTATTTTAGTAAAAACAAACGAGGACTTCAGGCTGTTGTAGCTCCCATTGATACTCTACATCCAAGATAGGAAGTCTGTCTAGAACCTCCTGCTCAGCTGCTGCGTTTTTGAGTGTGGTCAGTGATTCATTAAAACAAAATGCTTGGAACAAAGGGAATCCAACTGAAACCAGACTAGTATCCTATCAAGTTTAACATCCTTGTTTAATGTAAAAAATGTGCTACAGCTGTTTGTCGAATTAATTTTAAGAAATTCCAAGCAAGGTTGTTATTTCAAAGATGTAAATTCTTTCAAAGTCCAAGTTGCTTCTTAAGAGTTTTGTTTGGCAAGGTATTGAATTTTGTCTAGTGAGTAGGATAAGTAGGATTGTTTTAATCATCTATGATAAACATTCAATACCTTTTTTTTTTCTTGTAATTCCACTTCACTTTTAAGTTGACTGATATGTGATGCCAAGTTCCCCTCCATATATGTGTATCTACTTCAAAACCACTAATAGCTGCATAAATTGCAACAGCAATTTAATTTAAAACATTTATAGCTGAGGGGAACTGTGGGGGACTGTTTGTTGAGTTCCTATTACATATGTATTTGTCAACTTGTTTTTCTTGTTTTGTGTTCATCTGTGACCAGAAGCTTTTCTGATGACTTAATATTTCTGTTTTATTCTGTTTTTTTCACCTCTGTTGCATTTCAGAATTTAGTTGGGAAATAGCTAAACTGTAAGTCCTTTATTCTTCTACTCCTTCATTGTGATGTAGGTTTTATTTTTCCTTTTGACATTTCCTGACTTAGACGTCTAAGATGGCTATAACACCTCACAAATATTTACAGACTGCAGTTGCCAGTAGAGGGAATGAATGTTTTTGGTAAGATGCTCCGATTTAACAAAGTAACCAAGAAGAATCCTGTAGTTTGGTAAATGAGGAGAAAGCACAGGAAAACTACCTTTAAACAACTAAAGGGAAAAAAAAGTGATAGTACTTGGTATCTTTTGGCTATATTGCCCCTGCTGAGTATAGGTGAATTCTCTTCTAGGGTGAATATGTTCTCTTCCTAAGACAATACAACTGCTGCATGGAATTGTTTAGACTCTTATTATGGTTAATGCCAATGAAAAAAATATTGCTTGGAGAAGTTAATGACGTTAATTATCCGATGCTGCCATCACTGTGAACTATACAGTACTCCATACTGTTCCCATAATGACTTCACCTAGTGATGACAGTTTTCAAATAGCCTGACCTCAAGGGTGCAACTTAAAAATTGTTAAAGGTGATTCACGTCCTATTCCTCACTGAATCGAGCAGGACTCTTTATCCTGCATGAGGGGAAATACTGACCAAGAACTGAACTTGGAAGACACCAGAAGGTTGCTGGGGAGCAGGCTGCATGTGTTTATGGTGTCACAGACATGGCATCCCTATGTTACTCCTACCTGCTTGTTGCAGTATTGTGAAATAAGTAACTTCGTAAGTCATTTAGAGCAAAATCCTTTATATTATTAAATGCTTTAATTCTTAGACTTTCCTTATCTAAGAACTGTGCTCTGTAGAGGGAGAGAGAGAGAAGAGACGAATTCAGCATTAGAGATTGCTACTGACAATAAATGCGACACTTGGCTGTTACCTCTTTTTTTTGCCCAGTGGAGATCTCCAGCAACGCCCGGACCTCATTCCTCCCCCCAGCATGCGTGAAAATTTCCGGGATTTGTAAAAATTGTCAGAAACAATAGTTATTCTACTGACCCGCTATTTTTAGCATTGGTGTGGCCTCACCTTGAGTACTGTGTACAGTTCTGGGCCCCACAATTCAAGAAGGATGTGAAAGTCCTTGAATGTGTCCAGAGGAGGACAATAAATCTGGTGAAATGTCTGGAAAGGCACGTCCTATGAGGAGTGGCTAAGGACTAGTTTTGTCTGGCTTGGAATAAGGGAGGCTGAGTGGTGACCTCATTGTTCTCTATAGCTTCCTGAGGAGGGGAAATGGAGAGGGAGGTACTGGTCTGTTCTTTCTGGGATTGAGTGATAGAATGCATAGGAATGGTTCAAAGCTGTGTTGGGGGAGGTTGAGACTGGACAATATGAAGCATTTATTTACTGAGAGGGTGGTCAAACGCTGGAACAGGCTTCAAGAGAGGAGATCAATACCCCAATCCTGTTAGTGTTTAAGAGGCATTTGGACAATGACCTTAATTTGCTTTAACTTCTTGTCAGCCCTGGATTGGTCAGGTGGTTGGACTAGATGATCACTGTAGGTCCCTTTCAACCAAAATATTCTATTTTATTCTATTAAACATTGTTCAGAAGAAGCAAAACTACTCTAGGTGATCTTCAATTTTCTTCTACTTAGGAATTCAGCAGACCAAATGTATTTGTAGTGGACTGCTTCAGCTGTCCAGAATACACTTGCCACATCAATCACAATATTTAGAGCCAAGAGAAAAAACTGGCCAAGTTAGCTGCTGTCTACTTACTCATGTTTGTGTAGACAATGAAATGTTTGGGGCGTTTGTTTACTTATGGGGTTTTTTTATTTCAAATTGGCCAAGAGAGACACAGCTGGTAAGCTAGGTTTTTAGTCTATCTCATTAGAAAGACAAGGAGCAACAATTTTAGGGGTTGAGGTATTTATTACTTCCAGGTCAAATGCTAATTTTTTTGGGGCTGTATTATAATTCAAGTAAGAGTTGCTGACCTCTTTCAAAATAGATGGTTAATGCTCAATAACCTTCAAGTACAGGGTCAGTGTACACAATCACATGAGGATAAGGTGCTAGCTGTTGTTTGAGGTGTCCTGTCTTTAGAGGGTGGGATCCGCCTTCCTACTTTGCCAATTACGTTCCTGATCTTACAGTATTCTTGCTGAGGAAGCAGTGCAAGGGTGGTGTGCATGAATTTCCTTCTCCAGGCCTCCTGTGACCCCGAGTGAGCTCAAGTGGACACTGCTGTGAACTTGCTCTCCTGTTCACAGAGCTTATAAACACCAAGACCAGGATCCATGCACTTGGATTCACACTTACCTGCACTACTACTCAAGCAAAGTTGGAGCTCCAGGAAGTGTCCGTGAAGGTGGTCTCACTTTGTGCTGTATGCACATGAAAGAAACTTAACATGGAGAAAGAAAAAAATTCTGAAGAGCTTGAAACATAAGGAATGCCTGAGAACTGAAGAAAACTGTAGGAAAAAAATTGCTTGAACAGCTTTGCTTTTGTTTGTACCTCAAGGAAAAAAGGGAGAACATTTCTTGCAATACATGTTGGAAGTAATTTTGAGAGGTGTTTTTGGAGTAGGGTTTTTTTTAATTATTTTTTATGAAAATGTTGCCCTTGGAGCTCTGAGAATTCACTTCAGTCTTGACCTGTCATTCTTCTTGACTAACTGCTAAATATTGCAAACTATATGATAGTTTAGGCCACACAGGCCACTGTGAATTGGAGACTGGGAGGATACTGTGAAAGTCGGTTTCACAAGAAATCCAAGTGTTTGTATTTTGTACTCCTAAAAGGATTGTTCATTTTTTGGTGTACTGCTGAGAATAAAATCTGTGCTGATTTGCACGCTCACTGTTACTTTGAGAACACCACTCCTGCTATTTCTTCTTAAAAATAATGTAGAAAAGAAAATGACGTAACTTTAGTTATTCCAATTATGTATATTTGTAACTGACTGCAGAAACATACTTTGCCTGTAAATGTAATAGTAAAAACTCTTGATGGAGACCATTTAATATTTTTATAGAATCCCTACTTGTGGTTAGATTAGCAGGGTAATTAACTGTTTAAGAAAACTAGGAAGTAAGCTTGAGAGGTAGTGCTTTATTAATGTTTGTCCTTTGCCTAGGGACAGATGTTTCCAAATTAAAAGGGACCCTACAACTTCCTCTTCACCCCACCCACTCTCCAGCAAATCTTGCATAACTAGCAGAGTGCTGTTGTGTTAAAAACATGGCATTTACTTAGTCTCATTTTATTAATGTATGTCAACGTACTCATGTTAAGATTTCAATATCTCTTTGCCATAAGATTTTTTTTTAATGTTACTTCCTTTATATCATTAATATTGATGAAATGAGACTATCTTGTTAATAATCAGTGGGCTTACACTGTTAAATCACAGTAGATTCAGTAAACAGGGAAAAGCTGTTTCCAGGAGGAAAGGTAGTGATGGGACAGTTTTGTCTTTCCAGTTGGGTGTGTTTCTGGCTGGCTAGAGAAGAGCAAAATGTTGTTTCATTTAAAAATACCAAGAACCCTATTCAGGAGAACATTAACACACGCTAAATATCCCACTGACGTGGCTGAATGACAGGTATCAGCCTGTATTTTTGTGAAGTTTCATAGACTTTCATGGATGTTTCATCTAAACTGCTAAGCAGCAGAAGCCAAGAGGTTAGGCTCAAAATGAAATTCTCTGAAGGTCTCCTTGCTCACTTACTGGAATATTAATGATACTAAGTTAATGCTTCCTGCTTTGTGTTCCCAGTTGCAGCTAAAATGTACTTTTTTGAACACACAGGCTCCTCTTTTGGCTCAGCAGAGCCCGGTAGGTGGGCAGCTCCTGGCTGTGTCAGTGCTATTTCTTTTGCCTGCCAGGAATGCCATGCTAATCATACTGGGCACATAACTTCGTTCAGACCTCTCTTAGGGAGGGGATTCACTGTGTCTGTGCTGAGAAAGATGAGTTCAGTGAAGAGTGTGGACTCAGAGTGAGATCAGACTACTGCAGTGTGTTGAATTTTTTGATAAAGGGTTGTCTCTGCAGTTATGATTCCCTCCAGGACTGTGGTGCTTAAGTTAGAGTAAATGGTGCCTGTACAATGAAAAGGTGCAGGAAGGGATCCATGAAAAAATGCTTTTATTTTTCTTACTCAAGAAGAGCTACCTATTTCACTCTGATCATCAACTGTGAAAATGATGCGGATCTTTAAGTTTGAGAACCTTGCTTTTTTCTGTTGTCCAGGTGACTGGGCCAGCATGTGATCAAATAACTAAAAACAAATGATAGGGGTAAAGACTGTAGAACAGTTCTGAGTACTTTACTTTTCAAAATACCTGTAGATAGGCTGATAAGGCAGTAAGGGGACACTGAACTATGCTCTTGGAACAAGAAGTGGGGAAGGAGCAGTGAAATATTTTCAGAGGGCAGGACCATGCTTCAGAGGAAGGAAGAATTAGGCTGTTGTATTGCATTAGGTAAAACTAAAGAATTAGGCAAACTTTAAACTGAACAGTCATTCCTAATCTGAATTAATAGCATAAAAAGGCTTTTTGTAGTAATGAAACTCTTTGAATATCTTAGCTAATGGTTTTAGAAAATTAATGAAATTTTTCAATCCTCATCTCTTATGACCCATGATCTGTATTTTTCCCTTGAGCCTGTAAGTTGCTGCTTTACTCCATGATTAGTTGACTTACAGCATTTATTTATTTTAAGTATTGAAGTCACATGAGAATAAAAGAATGGTTGTACCTGGCCAGACAAAATGCCTGGATAGCCCTATATGCCATTTTCAACAATACCGAACACGGACAGTCTCATTGGACAGCGCCTGCTGCACAGCCACTAAACATGCACTGTGTGCCCCACTGATGTGGCAGAGGATGACTTGTAGAGAGGTACTGGAAACCTCATGCACAGAAACATTATGAGGACCAACTGTTACAACTTGCCCCTCTTGCTCCCTCCTCTCCACTTACTTCCAGGTGAAGCCCTT
The DNA here is from genome assembly GCA_033459285.1 of Clamator glandarius. Lineage (NCBI taxonomy): Eukaryota > Metazoa > Chordata > Aves > Cuculiformes > Cuculidae > Clamator > Clamator glandarius. The sequence goes on from JAUNZM010000133.1 coordinate 852,113, forward strand.
TGGCCATGGGCATGAAGATGTTGCCTGCTGAGTCCTGGCCCCCAAAAGTTTCTTTTTTATCCTCTGTCCTGTGAGCTGCCCTGCTTGATTCCCTTATGGGGGACAATTTGTTGTGCAATATCCACCTGATTTGTCCCCAAACCATTCCATAGAAACAACCTGGGGGGGTTGTACTCTGCTTGTTTTGTTTCTTCACCTTTGTGTCCCACAGACCTTGGTCACAAGAAGCCTTGAAACCTTTGTGTGTGAGTGTATACCTGCTGCTTGTTCCTTCACCACCTAGGGACTTTGTTTGGAAAATCCAGCAGCAGGCATCGAATGTTCACAGGTCTTCCAGGCTCATCATGGGTTTTTTGTAGTGAAAGGGCAACCATGGCAACATGCACCTGGCTGCAGACACTCTTCTGACTCTTCCAGTACCTCTTAGTTAGTTTTCTTGGCTGGACTATTATTTCTCTATTTATTCATGTCCTTTCTATCCAAGGCCCTGCCAAATTACAAGACCTACTTGACAACCTCCTTCTGAGCAAAGAAATGGAAAGTGTCACTACATGCTTACAGACTGTTGGCAGCAGGGCAGTTTGTGGACTTCCTTGCCATAAATGATGAGATGTGGGGAGCGATTGTTTTGTTTTCTTGTATTTAATAGCTTTCCATTGACTTAGCTCCAATGTGTTGCCCAGGTGCTTATTGAGCCCACAGAAGCTTCTGATATCAATACCCTTCTGTATTGCAAAGTTTGGCTTTGAGTGGATGCTCTGTTTAATATATGTAATAGTAAATTAAGAAACCAAATAATCCCCAAAACTGAAAGAAAAGTCTCTTTTGCTTGTCTTGAGACTGACATCTGTTAATTATGTGCGAAACTGCTCCAGTCCTTGCCCTGGACAAAGCAGGGAACAATTCTGTCCATGGTGCTTGTTATTTTATTGCATTCCTCTCTCCATTGCTCTTTTTCAGGATAAGACCCTTCACTTACGTAACCAGTTTTTTGTAATGAAACTGTTCCTTACCTTTGATCATCTGACTTCATACCTTTCTTATTCTCTGTAAGACTACTGAACAAGAAGAGGGGAGAGCCAGGAGTGCACACAGGATTCCAGATGTGGGACACGACAGATGTGTGTAGGGACATAATGATGTTTTGTTCTTTTTCCTAACAATTCCACTTAAATATATTTATTTTAAAAGCCTGTCTTGATTGGTGAGTATTTTGTAACATGTCAGACAGGAGGATGATTAAAATGCCACTTTTAAAGAACTACTCATATTTATATAGAAGAACTGGATGGAGGAAGGCATTTCATAGTTATTACTACTTCCTCAGAATTCACATAAAAGCTGTTCTTAGGGGCCTGTTTCAAGATGATGTATGATTATTTAACCTGTGTGTTCATTATGCTCTGAATGTGTTTTTCTGCCTGCCACATGTGCACAGTGAGAGATTTAATGGGGCTAGCCATCTTCTGAGTTATAAAACATGAGCTGCATATTTAATAACCTTAATGATTTTTTAATAAATGAGACACACTTTCACAGTAAACTGTGAAATATGCCAGCAATCTTGCAAAGATGGTTTATGCCTGTTAACAATAAGATGTTACTGTTGGGCAAGATTTGTGAGAACTTGGTTATGTGCACTAACTAGGTCCATACGAGTAGACAAATTTATCAGGAACCTACCTATGCTTACAAATTTTTAGATACACATCAAGCTTAGCCTAAAGCATAAGAATATAAGAAATAACCCCACTGGGTCAGACTAATGATCCAACTATATAAGTGTTTGGCTTCTGTCAGTCTCAGCAGCACATGGTGTTCTGTATGAGAACATGTGGACTTAGTAGCTTTCTGCAGTTCACTCCCTTCCTACCCTCCTAACATCCTTAGTTGTTGGGCAGATATTAGAAGACATGCCCCTGCCTCATCTTGTCATGAATGCATCTGGTTTCATAGTGAATATGCTAAGAGTGTTTAGTAGATCCTCAACTACTTCATACCAGGGCGGTGCCAGCTTGGGTGCAGTGGAGTTGCTTGGATTTTGGCAATGTGAAATATCAGTGAATACTTATTCTACAGTTAATATTTCTACTTCCCTCTTTTTTGAGTCTTGTGTGTCACATAGATACGAAGGGTATTTTCAGCACTTAGAAAATAAGATTTGCTGTTTATTTTGGGATCTGGAATATATGTCCTGAAATTATCAGAGACCAAGCTAAGGAAGAAACATGAATGTTTCATTAAACTCTTTCATGTTATGTTATAATGTAGTACAAATGTGGTTTCCATAGTTTAGACAATCACAGAGACTGGATCCAATGTTGGATTTCCCTAACCATCTTTGCTAAGAGGCTGATTTTATTTTCATCATTAGACCTTTATTACGCCAATGATGTCTCTTCACTTGCTGTCTGCCTGTGGTTTTGCCAGCTTTGGGCAGTATCTTCCCTATGAGTTGGAATAAAAATCTGTAGCTTTTTCAGGATGCTTGTGATGCCTGGAACTCTTATTTTGCATTTGTAGGAAATTTCCTCTTCCAAATACCACTTAGTGAACACAAGTGCGATGTTGACTGCAAGGGTAAGCCAGGAGATCCTCTCTTGCTCTTGGTGCCCTAGTCCATAGAAAAGTCTGGGAAGAGCTGCAGAAATATTTAGAGGCAAGCGATGGAATAGGATCCTAAACAGCTAGATCACAAATTTCCCTTATTTCCATTTTCTTCTTTACGTGACAGAATGAAAAGATAAGGGAATCAAGGGAAACTCTTCAGATAAGGATTATATGATGTGAGCTTTAGCAGCCATCCAGTACTCTATCCCCTTGGAAACTTCTGTCGTCTTCTGACAGAATTTGTGATCTAGAGTTTGGATTTAGTTTTTTTCTCCTTTTACTCCATGTCCCTCCTTCTTCGTGGTGTTGGGACATCTTTCATCTCCATCTTTAGAGAATTATCATGTGCTGCTCCGTCTGAGGAATTTGGGCAACTTGCTAGGGGTCCCACTGAGCCATGTATCTTTAATTGCTTGTTATTTTCTTAGAGCTATCTTCTAACAAGTGATATGTTAAATAAAACGGAATTTCTTCTGGATAATCATCAGGGTTTTGTTCTAAATATTTGTTCCATGTTTGTGCTAAACTATTGAATTCTGCTATTATTCTGCATGTTCTGTATTACAACTGTGAAAACTGTATATAGCTTTTTATTCTCTTCCCTTCCATAAATATCATGCACGATGAATTCCTCAAAATCCATTACATGCATTGTCACACAGTCCCCAACTTAGACTGTTTAACACATGCTTGTGAAGACTTACATTTTTATAATTGCTGAATATATTTTTTAACTTTTCTACTACCTATTGAGGAAGCTAATAAAAGGAAAGCTTATTCTGAGCCTGAGGAGGGTATGTTTATTAGTTAACTCATTTCATTAAAATGGGAATTTCCCTTTCATTTTATGAGTTAGTGCAGTGGTGAAGTATTTAAAGAGTGTAAAGTCTTAGTTAGATACGGAATTAATTGCTCCACTTAAAACTTGCACTTTTAGCTGAGTAGTAATCTTGAAAGAAAATTTGAACTAATAAATGTTCATTTTGATAACAATCAAAGTGGCTGAATTTTAAGCAGAACTACTCTTACCCACTGCTTACCACTTATTTTCCCATGGCTTTTCATATAATCAGAATTATTTTGCAACCAGTGTACTGATACTTTGAAAGGGAGATGCTTTAGGTGGACTGCAACATTGGCCTCAACATCTTCTAGGATGTTGAAAAAAACAAGAAAACCCTACAATCTCTCTGGCTGTACTCAGTGTGAGAAATTTCTGTCACTGTGTTTGAGGGTGCTTTATTTCACTCGGAATTCTGGGAGAGCTTTACCTGGACAAATGTGATGTGAGTTTTTTTAGTTGTTCTTTTTTTAATTCTTTAGTTTGGGGTTTTTTTTGTAACTGAAATTGCAGTGTTTTTACTTAAAAGTTGTCAGCAATAAATTAATTTTCTGGTATAGTTATGCTGCTGTAAACAACCCTGATATAAAGCTATAATTGATCAAACCTTTCTAGGTCCAGCTATAGTAGTCGAAGAAGGTAGTGTGTATGAGTAACAAGTCACTGCATTGTATCTGGCCTGTGGTAAAAAATGCTGTACTTGCAGCATAAATTTGACAGAAGGGGTACTCCAGCCAGAAGCCTGCCCTAGTTTTCACTCTTCCTTCTATTTGTATTGGAAAAACTAGTATGGGGGCAGAGGTAAGCTGGCAGTACTCCTTTTGGCAGCAGCATGGATTTATGCTGGATTATAGTGACTGTGCCATAGTTTGAGTAGAATCATAGAATAACCAGGTTGGAAGAGACCCACCGGATCTTTGAGTCCAACCATTTCTGTCAATCACTAAACCATGCCCCTCAGCACTTCGTCCACCCATCCCTTAAAAACACTTCCAGGGAAGGTGAATCAACCACCTCCCTGGGCAGCCTGTTCCAGTGCCCAATGACCCTTTCCGTGAAAATTTTTTTCCTAATGTCCAGCCTAAACCTCCCCTGGTGGAGCTTGTGGCCATTCCCTCTTGTCCTGCCCCTGTAACTTGGGAGAAGAAGCCAACACCCTCCTCTCTGCAACCTCCCCTCAGGTAGTTATAGAGAGCAATGAGGTCTCCTCTCAGCCTCTTCTGCTCCAGGCTAAACAACCCCAGCTCTCTCAGCCGTTTCTCTTTAAGGCGTGTTCTCCAGCCCCTTCACCAGCTAACAGAGTACTTTTAAATGTTAAATTAAAACACTTCAGGTAAATCACTTCAAGTGATTGAACTTGCTTTTCTCTGTATGGAAACTAATTAGGAATAGTCATGTACCTGTTTGCGGTGATTCTTTTGTGGGTGCGTTACCTTCTCACAAACACATCCTTATGAACTCTTGCTGCCAATGTGAACAGTTCATTCCAGTAAAAGTGTCTCTGTCATTTCATCTTTGCCACTAATGAGGGTTTTTATGTAGGTCTTATTAACCAAACTAATTTAGCTTTCTTGGACTTTTTTTTTCCCCCCCTCCTTGCATATGTATAAAATTCAGTAATATTAAAGTGAAGAGCTGTTAATAGTGGACCACGTTACTATTTTAACTAGTCACCTATACTTCCTGCAGAAGATGGCTCAGGATCAACTATTAAGCTCCAATTCATCTTTCTTTGTGATTAGATAGTACTGTGGATGTGATCTGTGTATCAAGAGAGTGATCTGATTAATGATATTTGTACACAGATTAATTAGGGTGACCAAATCAGTGCAGTTCGTGATCAGTTAAACTTATGCTGACAATTTGTAAGCCCATCCCGTGGAGCTTATTATTTGTGTTAATGTTGAATGGAGATAGTTGTCCAAAATAATTTCTATGGAAGTACTGTAATTAAAGTGATTATGATCCCAACTAAACTAATGGAAGTATATATATAAGCAGATATAGTTTGCCTTCTCCTTTGTATCTGGACTTTCAGTGACATGAGCTTGGTGTCTGGAAATGTTTCTCTTGCTCTGATATGATGATTCAGAATCAATATTTTGCTGTCATTCCATATAATATACTAGTCTAGAGCCAAGTTAAATCTAATAGTATTGACAGGTCTTGCAATCATAAATGTGCGTAGTATGTGAATATATACACTAAAGTTTGAGATTTCAATAAAAAGCAAGTCTTAAGAAGTTACACAATATGAGAGTTTAAAACTGACTTTTTTGTGATGTTCCCCTAATAATCAGGCATTTTAGAGTTGCCTGGTTTTCAGGGACATTGAAAAGATCACAACCAGTCATTGAGAAATGCCTACAGTTGTATTGTCTGAGTCCAGAGGACAGTCTTTAGTGGGCATGGGCCTATGACTAGTTTCCCGAAGCAAAAGGAGCGCTGCCTTTTCCCTTATCTGCTCCTCATTATCACTCCACTTCCCAGCTGGCTCCATCCTACTTATTTCATCTCGGCAAGTAGATGGCAACAAAGCTGCAATATCTGTCACAGTGTCTCTTTGGATTCCTTTGGCTCTTTGTCTCTGTATAACAAATTGGTTGGCAACCCAGGTCCCTCTTCAGTGTTCTTTCTATCCTTCATCTTTCTCGCTAGCTTCAGTTCACATCTCTTCCTGCTTTTCTCACTCTCTTCTCTGAGATCCAAGTTTCAGCTGCAGACTCTAGCTCTGTTCTTTCTCCCAGTGTCCTTTCTTTTCTCACTTTCTTCTCAGGGCAAGCTGAGCCTTTTTCTGCTTTCTGTTCTTTATATTCAAGTTTATATTCTTCTTTTTAGCTGTTTGCTCTGAAATCGCTGAGAAAAATCTCAGTGCTCTCGTTGCATGACCTGCTGCTGCAGACCAGAGCTATACCTGCACAGTGAGTCTTGTTCAGCAGCTTCAGGGAACACGTACTGATAGTTTGTTAAACCATTTTGTGTTTTAATAGCGCAATCTGCTAGTCTTTACTGGGTATTCATAAGCTGTAATGCTTATTTGTTGGGCAAATTTTGTTGAAGATGATAAAGCATGCCCCTGAGGCACCCTCAGTTTTTTTCTTTCTCTTCTCTATCACTCCAGATCGTACTTTCCCTGTCAGCTTAAGATGCTACAAATCTTCATTTAGGAGGCTGTACTATTTTAGTGTGGACAAGAAACAGGCATTAGGACCATTCCTCGGTGGAAAAATCAAGCTTCAGGTTGAAGTCTGTCAAAACCTTGGAATAAACAGCTAGAAACGAGATCTTATATGTGGAGAAATTGGAGCAGTTCCAGCTGAAGTTAACCACTTAAGCCCATGCAGTGACATGCTGCTAGCACAAACAGCATTTCCATCGCCCACTTGCTTATTTGTTGCTTGCACTGTCACTTCCCAAGTATCAGTAGGAATATGTGGGATCTGCACGGGGAATTGAGTCAGGAATGTGATTTGAGCGACAGCTTGCATGGGGGGAAGATGTGGGGGTTAAGGAGTGCTCAGTGGGACCACTGTTTCAGTCTTATTTACCTCTTGGCATCCCATATACTTGTACGCACACAGGAGACGAGGACTTGTGGGAGTGCAGGAATAACCAATTGGCAGTAGAAAGAGTGGAGGTGGGTGGGGTTTTTGGTGGTAATCTAGGGCGTTTGTTGATCGATAATTTGAGATCACAGTGGTACAGTTAACTCATCTGCAAATGCTTATTTTAGTTTCACTTTACAATGTCTTATGGAAAAATAGCCTTAGAGCAGAAAATACCTCAAAAGAGGGCAGTGATTCTTTGGAAAACATGTGTGATTATTGGTTGGCTTTATCTCGCTTTATCTACTTAAAGGTTAAGCAGCTCGGTCCCACTGTCTGGGCTCCTGTTGTAACTAGAAGACAGAGACTGACATCTATGAGGGGTATGTGTCAGGACCTCATCAGACACAGTTTCAAGGTTTCTTCAGAAATTTCAAGTTTGAAAAGTTGCCACTTTTAAATGGGCAGACTGATTGGGCAGGGGGCACTAAATTAAATATGTGCATGCATTTATCTTGTGTAACTACAGCAACTCTTCTCAGTTGTGTTCAATGTTTTCCATATCTTCTTTGCTGAAATTGCTGAGGGATTTTTCTTAAGTATATGAAGCTTTTGTTCTCAGACCAAGCTTGAATTGTTGCTAAAATACTGGAGCTTTGTTTAATGTTTAATTCCTGTCAGCTGGAGTTATAAAGAGCAAGTGGCTGAAGTAGAAGGTGAAAGGGATGAAGAAAAACAGCAGTAGTAAAGATGTGGGAACTGCTGTCCAATTATTTCTGCAGCTCCATCAATGTGTAGCCAGAAACTGAAGTTAACAGGAACACTATATTACCATTCTATGCTGAGACACTCTAAAGCATATTTTATATTTTTTAATAAGCAGTGTATTAGATTAATGCATCTGATATCTAACAACAGCTGTTGTCTTGATTCTTGTTCAGTGCTAGTACAGTCGAATTAATGAAGAAATAATTTTAGTACAGAATTTCCCAAGATCATATAGCTTTATTTTAATGTATTGTTCTGTATATAGATTTGTTTTCTAGTTTAAGTCTGTAGAATACAAAATTATAAGTAAATTACTTGGGTTTTTTTCTATTAAATAATCTTTTCTGATTTTATTGTTTGATTTTCAGTAGGTCGATTACAGTTCAGAAAATACAGAATCACACAAATTTAAAATGGAAAGAGAATCTTAAAAATAGGTATTTATTACCAATTTTAAGGGCTTTTTTTTGTTGTTGTTAACTGTGTATTTTTACACAATGTCCAAAACCTTCTTACCAGCCCTAAGAATGACAGGCTTTGAGACTGGTCAGCTGTTTTACAGGAGTTGGTTATTATACTTGTCACAGTCTTGATGAGAATATCACATCTAGGTATATCTTAAGAATCCAGAATATTCACATTCTGTGTTTATAAATATTTTATACCATCAAGGTTTTAAGTCTGTATACTCATATGTAAGTATACTATTGAAATCTAGTACAGTAGAGTGCAGCAAATGTGTGTTATCTGGAAAACTGTTTTTATTTCGAAGAAACACATTTTCAAGTCAAAGTCCCTTCTTTGTTTAGAGAAGCTTTTCTAATTGATAACTGCCTGACTCAGTGAACAATCAAATTACAGTGTCTAGCCTATCTGATATGGATGAATAGGTGGCTGAGTTGAGCTGACTTTGGCTCCTCTCACTTAAAATACCACATCACATTGTCTGTCACTTCATAGTATAGAAGTTGATGAAGATATGCATGAGATAGGAGTAATCAACTTAATAGCCTTTCTTTTATTAATCTCATACCTTTAAGTAGTTTTCTAGGTCCTTATTCCCTGATCTGTACATGAAGCACATGCATGATTACGATTTGCTCCATAACTGAATGCAGCTGTCCACAAACGTACCTTTCAATATGCTTGGAGATCTTTGTGGCAGTGCCAACGAATCAATTGCCTATGCTCTGCTAACTCAGATACCAAAGTTGGGGTCTTTTTAACTTGCTATTCCTATCCACTTGCTTTGTCTTCATCCTTTTTGAATAAATCTTTTATTTTAAGTAAAGGAGTGAGAACTGAATCGCCTCTCTCACACTAATTAATTTTGTCCAAGTGAGAAGTGTTTCACAGCTATCTTTTCTCATATTTGCCCCAAAATGTGGAGTGTAGCATAACACATCTCTCCATTTTAAATAGAAATAACAAATGCTTTTGGTAGACTATTATTACAAAAAGAACCCTAGTGATTTTTACTTGAAGTGCAGTTCTCTGTCCCAGTGCTCCAAGTGATAGTTTCATAGAACATGTGACAAATGGGGAACACTGAATGCAACACCCTGCATTCTCCACTCATGTTTTTAAAGCAAATGTCTGTTTAACTTTGTTAGAAAGAAGGGTGGAAATGAATCAATTAATACTGTTACTTCAAATCCACTGGAGTGCTTTGATTTTTCAGCATGATAATCCTGACCCTGTCAGGCCTCATATTTATGATTGGCAATGAGCACTGGCAGAAACAAAGCATTACAGAAAGCATCTTCTTGAAAGCCTGAAAACTTTGACTTAAAGAACAGTTCAACTGTCACACCATGCTGGTTTGAATAGCATTGGTAATAAATTGCAGTGGTGTTCTATATGGCCTATAAAGATAGCAAGAGCAATAAACAAGCATTTATTACTGTTGCAGAAGTACTTCCTATGTCACTGTTATATTCTACATCACATCCAGAGGATTTTTGCACCCTGTTGTAGTAAAATGCTGGTAGTCCCAAATGTGAAAAATCATGAGTCCAGCAAAACAGAACGAGGCTTTAACTCATGATATTTTAAACAAAGTTTTGACTTGCCTTCTTCTATTTAAGATTGAATGTAACTGTTACATAGATAGAAGACTAAAATAATGGAAAAGAGTAGTATAGAAGAAAGATTTAAGAGCCATAGTAAATACATTTCTATGTGGTCAATCATCAGAGTGTTGTCACTGAGAAAGGATCGTAAGAACCTCAGGTATGTAGAAGGGAACAACAGTGAGTTGTGGCAGAGATGTACTGTACTCCTCTCTTCTATATCTGGCACTAGTAAGAGGCTACTGGGCTACTGTCTCCAATTTTGATGTCTACAGGTGAATCTACACTGAAAAATCGGATTGAAGGAAAGGGAAGCATAACAGTAAAGAAAGAGGAAAATAATTTCTAGTGAGAGTATTAAAGAGTTGGAGATCCAGGGATGACTGGGAAAAGCATGTAGGAATCTCTGGGAAAAAAAATGTAACATCACAAAAGACAGCAGAAATTAGAACTTCAGGTCTGAGACACTGGTATTTTTATTCTAAACTGTGAGAGGGACTAATCTGTGGAATAAAGGGAAATGGTGACATCAGTTTCTATTCTGATTGTTGGGTCTAGATGCTCTCAGGTAGGAGCCTTTGTTTCTAAGGAGTTCGATTTAGTGCTGAGAGATACAGATGAAAATGGCCATTGTATGCAGGAGGCTGGAGTATGTGATCTTTCTTTGGTGTACCTGACCCACCAAGCAGCATGGCTTTGTACAGGCACGCGTAGCATGACATGCCCAAATCCTCTTTAGTCTGAGTACAATTACAAAAAATTATTACAAATACTATACTTAAGGACACCTCAGTTAGTATTAGTATTTCATCTGATTGTGTTGTGAATACTGAAGGACTATGTTCAAAGTGGTGAGATCCTTTTTTCCAGTTTTACCCTCTGGCTTCTTTCAGGTGGCAGATTAGGGCTGAGCCAGGGTAACTAGCCCAACAAGTTGATGTTTTAGTTGTATACTCAACCACCCCAAGTTTGCTGAATTTCTTTGTTATGGGTGTTAATAGCTTTGGCCTCCATATTCTTCCATGGCAGTGAGTTTGAGTTGCATCATGTCATAGAGTCTTGTGGGGAGCCGCCCCATGTCCTGATCCTCGTCCTTGTCTTTATTTTAATTGTCTTATTTAATTGTTTATTTCTATTTCAAATAGTTCTTGTTTGTAAAAAATAGTGTATAGTCATTTGAGTATTACTACTCATAATTTTACATTTATTTTATAGCTCTTGTACAGGAACAGTTTGGCATTGTAGGTTGTTCTCTTTGTCTGCTTGTCAGTTCTTGTTTTCATTTTGAAGTGGGTGATTTGAATAGTGCAGGATATGAGAGAACATGGGGAATTAGTGCAGTGTAATCATACAAGACCAAAATGTAGCTACTTATTGTTAAATCAGCTGATAATAGCCATTTCTTTTATTCAAGTGATGTATCCAGACTTCACTTCACCCTGAGACACATTCAGCAGTGAGTAACACAGAGGTGTCTCTCTCAGTTGTAATAGCTATATATCACATCATGTGATCAGAGATTGCATGCTGCCTCTTATAAGTTCCTCATGTCCTTACTTGTCCTCTTACAAGCACACATGCCTCTTTTATGTGAGTAGACATCATACCTCAGTAAACTGGAGCAGGTATTATCATGACGTACACACTTATAGTTAATGGAAGAGCTGTGATCTTTCCATAAATGTTATGATAGGGAGCAAGCTGTGTGATCTATTCATGCAGGCCCAACTTGCCCTTCTTTCTATCTAGAAGCATCTGAAAAAGAATATAGGAGGGAGGGGGCTGAAGATAGGTGCAGAAGGAATTATTCTAATGGGCCAAATCCAGCCAGTAATTTTGGGCACCTCAATCCAAATGACCTTTCTGGCTTTGGAACAAGTATTACATATTTTAGGCTTTTTGTCATTGCTGTGTTTTGTATAGAAGCGTATATGAAAGTGTAAATTGTGAATGCCTCCAGGAGTTTAAAGTAAAACAGTAAAAGCTCTGCTTGAAGGTGAAAATAATATTTGGCAATATTGCTAACAGGGGAAAGAAGAAGCTTTCAAGCAGTGTATTTAGGAAACAAAGATAATTTATTTTATAATTAAATATATATATACACCACTTTTTCTAAACTAAGCAGGCTAAAATGCCCGGAGTACACTCTGCATATAAAAACATGTGTCTACTCTGATCTGTTAAGGAGTTTAAAAATTGTAAACTACAGAAGTTAAATGTATAAAGTTAAGAGTTATTTAGGCTTATGTTTTTATTATTTACTTGGTTGTATGTCCCAGATAGATGTATTAACTCAGTAGTTACTCTGGGCTTGCACTAATGTGAAAACAGAACTTGATCCCTTTTTTTGTCCCAGTCTACCAACTTACATGCAGAGCCACAGGCAGAAAGAAACAAAACATGTAGCCAACCATCCCTTGCACAAATCTCAAGCCTCTACTGTTAGTTATATTTTTGAGTAAAAGATCAAGGGTCTGATCTTTTAGTGGCAGCAAAGTGGGGAAAGAAAGTAACAAACTGCTATGGGTGAGATCTTGTGAGCTGCCATGATCACACTCAGAAGTACTTAAGAAGGTTGAAGTACCTAAGAAGCTAGGCCTGGAGGCAGCCGGGGTTGCTGCACTTCTATTCTTGTTTAGGGAAAAAAAACCAAACCAAACAACACACTAAAACAACAAAACTCAAAACTGATTCTGCTTTGTTCAATGTGTGAGTTTGTCTCTATGTAAAGCCATATTAATTGCTTCTGAAAGTGAAGACCCACAGAAACTCTTATTTTGCTTCTGTAATTTTCAAAAACCAGCTGTTTGATTAAGGAACACAGTGGGAGGGGAGTGTTAGAAAGCCGCTACAGCCTTGCCTTTGTTGAAAGACATCTGTGCCTCAACCCCTGCTTAAGGTAAATAATAGGGTATTATACATCCCAGAAGCACATAGCTTGGGCAGCTTCATGAAGTTTCTTGGAAGAATTTTATCTGCTTAGTTCTGTGTTGCAACAGTTACTTCAGTGTTAGTGCACTAGGTAGGCAATTTGCTATTAATTCATGCATCGTCACAAACTGCCTTCACGTTTTGTTTGAATTGGAAATAACTACCATGACTAAATGTGTCATGCAGTGTAGGAACAGTGGAAACAATGCCAGGCTTTCTTAATTCAGGTGTCTCACTACCGGTTTGAACGCTTACTTTGAGTATTCAGGGTTTGAATAACAGCTGCAGTATACACTTGGAATTCTAGTTCCAAAAAAATGCATGAATGTGCAGCATGTGGAAGTATATTTCTGATCTCTGTGTATGTAGTGTTGCATACATAAACTGCAAACTGGTAATTCCAACCCTTTCTGCTAGCAGCTGTGATTTCAAGTTATGTATCTCCACTTTGAATTTGCTAGCTGAATTTTCTTGAGCTGATGACCCTATATGTGATGATCATGAACTCTCTGGTGGTAGTTACAAGATTCAAGATCCGATTCAGAGTTTCTGAAGTTAGTGAAAAGATCTAACAATGGTTTCAGTAGACTTTGGATTAGTCCTAGTGTGTGTATAGTTACATTAGTGGGACTAAAGTGTATACTTCAAGATGGTATAGAAGTTAAAAGATACTGCCAAGAAATTCTTTTCCCGTGACTTTTAAGATTGAAGTACATTAATATTATTAGGCAAGCATATAGGGACATGTGAAAATTTAATAAGCTATTTGAAAAGACAGTATAGAGTAACTTCAAGTAAGTGATGTGAATTTTTTTCCAGACCATAAAAAAATGCAGGTATTTCAGAAGATAAGGGATTTGCAAGATTCTGAGCAAAGGATTTGTTATTATCATCTGAGGACTTCAGTGTGCTTGTTAACTAAGTTGCATTTTGAACATAGTCTGGCATCTCTGGGCATTTACCTGAAGGCTGCATTAGAAACTTAGTCACACAAAGCTGTGTTGAGAGGGAACAGCTTCAGATGGGTAATTTAACCCATGCAAACTCTAAATTAGCAGCGGGAAATTCTCTTATCTCTGCATGGACTATGGAACTGGGAAACCTGAGTTTACGTAGTGTCTAAAGTTAAGTGGAATGCATGTGTATGTTTGGAGTATTTTTAACTTATTACAAAACCGTCCCTCTTGTGTTAAGGTCAAATTTGTTTCCTCTACAGTTTCTTTTGAAGGCAGTTTTAAAACTATTGGTCTATTTGGTTCATGACTTGAATCTAGCTTTCATTTGTTTGGATATGTGGGAGTTTAGAGTTTGTTAGGAATCCACTGTTCATGGATCTGCTGTGCTTGGATTTCACTATGATGAATCTGCATAGGCTTCTCTTAATCAAGATAGGCTGGAACACCATATCTTGGGTGTACCTCTCATCTCTGAGAGAGGCCATGCAGAGACCCCAGACATCCAGTAGCTTAAACATCTTTCAGAAACTCCATCTGTACAGTTTCTTCAGCTGTCAGACACAGCTCAGTCAATGAGCAACTTTGGATTTTATGAACGTTTGTAAGACCTTTAGGTTCTTAAAAAGATAAAGAGTTGTAGAGACTGTTACAGAGCCTCTCCACACACTTGTCTGCTTCAGTTTTTCGCCACTACCATTTTGAGAGCTTTGGAGCAGCTTGAGCTGCTGAGGTGGAAGTGCCTTTTTTTCTCAGCTGGAGTTGTAGTAGTCCAAAATACTATTGTGCTATGAAACCATGTTCCTTTACTGTTGCACCAGATTTTATTGTCTCATGAGATCTCTTACCATATGCCTTTGCTTTCCTCACTACTTTATGAATGCAGGCAGTCAGCCTTTTTTCCACTTCTCACTGAAAATTACTTATTTTGATTTGCAGTCTTTGTGGTTTGTTCTCTTGCATCGTCAAACAGTAGTCCAAACAAAAAAGTCGAGATGACATCCTGACAGCTGGGTACACTGGAATGCAACAGAGCGGTATGGACTTAATATACTGTTATCTATTGCAGTCTTTCATTTAGCCTTAGTGTTTTGTGAAGCCAATTTTGGTTTATCAGATTTTTGTCCGTTTTTTTTGATCACTATTCTTTTTGGAATTAGATAATTTTCTTTAGATAGCTGACTGATCCAGCCTAATTTTGTGCTCTTAAAAAAATTGGATGTCTTGATGTTACTTCAAAACAATTGTCTTTAAAAGCTTAAGTCTTCAAAGAACTGATTATTACTACAATCTCAGTAACACCATATTCCGAGTTATGTAACAATTTTCTAATTATTTCAAAATATAAACAATAATACCAGGAGGGAGTTTAAAAATTAGTGTGTATGCCAAGCAAATGTCAACAAACAGATAATAAGGATCATATATTTTCATTGACTCAGATTTGTTTTCTTACTAACAAAGCTTTTCTGCTTAGTCAAAACTTAGATAGGTTTTTATGAGTGCAATGAATAGAAAGGAAAATATCTGTTGATCAGATATTGGAATATGTGCCTTGAAAGGAAAACACTGTCTCCTGGGAAATCTTAAAACTTTTTACGATTGAAGATTTCTGTTTGTGTATTTTTCTTCTCGCCACATCAAGTCTGGCATAGTTAAAAAAACTGTGCAATTTAGTGACTTTATAAAACATGTGATACCTGTTTAATTTTGTTGTATGCATTAGTACTCACTTAGCTGCAATCGTACAACAATTATTGCTGTGTTAACACTTTTAGATATTATTTAGGCCTTTCAGTGTGATTCAGCTTCTGTTGTAGTAGCAAGAGCAGAACCCTGCCTCAGAGGGCTTTTAAGTTCAAACTGAAAATGGGACAGAAAGCAATGTTGCTTTTGTGTCCATCTTACAGTTCTGTGTGGATTCCTATCCACTTCACTGTAACCTTGTTTACCCTAACGGTTTGTGATCTGTCGTCAAGAACAACAATGTATGGCTGTTGATATATAGGTTTAAAAATTATTTACTTCTGTTTTCTTTGGTCTAGACCAAAGCCATAAAGGGGATACCTTTTGCAGTAGAATTCCTCATATGCAGAAAATTAGGTTAGTCTTTGTGGCTTTATCTTTTATTTTATTAAATTAGCTAGCATTAAGATTCAATAGTGAGCTGTTTCAGAGAGTATGTGCTTAAGAGTTTTACTTCAATTTCTAAAAGATTTTTAGCAGGTACATTGATTTAAACTTGAATTATATTAAAAGTGGGACTATAAGTAATTTTCTTTTTAATTCTCCCTAAAATAAAGTAATTTAAAAGAGCAAAACATTTGAGTTCAGTTATATAAATGTAAACTCAGAGTTGCAGCAATAGTGTCTTTATTATAAGGGAGTATTCTTTCTGAAAAGCTAATATTGCTACTTTTTATGACATGATTATTGTGAAAGGTGCTTACTCTAAACTGTCATGCAACTCAAAGAGGCTGGTGATTTGGTTTTAGTGTATCTCCTTCAGGTTAAAGGCATAATGTGACACTGAATATGTTCAGATAGGCTTGATTCATACTTATATAAATTTTAGGACGTTAGAACATTTTTAGTAATTAGAAAATGACAAGTTTTAAAACAATCTTATTTACATGCAACATTTAGTTTTCTGTCTGATTCACTTTTCAACTCTTGAAATACAACTGTACTCTTTCTGATATGATTTAAAGCACTAATGTAGTTAAAATACTTAAAAGCATTATGTGGAAACTGAAAGAAAGCTGTAAAGTTCCCATTGATGTCTTCCTGATTATTAACAATATAAAATTAGCAGTCTAGCTATTTTAAAATTATTAATTGTTAATTTCTAAGCATTATCATCAGACTTGTGTTACTCATGGTGATTAATTTGATTTTGCTTACATTTTTTCCTTTCTACAATGATACATAGGAAATTGTAGTCATGTTGCATATGCTGAATGTAAATACCAGTTATCACTACATTATGGGCTTATTCAAACAAAAAGTCTATAGCAAAGGCTCCTTTAAGTGCTTCTGTAAACTCCCTTGAGGAGATGACTAACTGGACTTGACCGTATGAATTATTGCAAACAACAGCAAAGTTGCATGAGTTTGGTTAATACTCTTTATATTATTTCTCTTCTTAAATCTTCCACTTCAGATCACTCTCTCTGTAATCAAGAGGCTGAAGATTTTTGGAGGATGATAAGTCACGAAGGCAGTACTACTGCTTACTGTGTCTCAAATCCAGTTCTATAGATTCAGACATCCCTTGTATATGTTTGGTTCATCATTCAACAGAACTGGTGGATGTTTCAGTATTGATTTCAGTGAGGGCTGTGCCAAGATTCTGCATTTGTGTAGCAGTCTCTTTTTTCTTTGAAAGTTAGTGTCATTTGAGAAGCTCCACTTGTCCACGTATGGTATGTGAATTTTGCATTATTTAGAGTGACGTACAAACTTCTGTTTTGTTTTTGAGAGAAGGGGTATGATTTCTGGTTTTGTATCCTGGACTACCTTGCTTTACCTGAAAGTAGGTGATCATCTTATATTACTTTATATTAAAATGTACTTTGTGTTTCACCACACTAATGAAATTCCACAGTTTTTATTACTTCAGTGTAAGGCTATCTCACTATCATAAAATATTTTATTAAGCAACACAGCAAAATAATTTTTAAAATAATGCCATAATTTTTTTTTCACTGTTTATTAAGCTATCGTCCCTCTAAATGCAAAGCCTTAACTTGAGAGTGATTCCTAGTGTTACGTGTATGAGACTTAAGTAGAAATGTTGGTGTTGAGGTGCATGTGTTATGAGTGTATCATTTCAAGACTACATTTTCCTCTCCAAAAGATATATCAAGCTACTGTACAACTGTTTCTTCCACAAAGAACTGGCTTCTGCTGAAAAGTCTGCATGATGCAAGCTAGAAATGGAGCATCATTTTGTGGCTAAGCCATATATACATTTTATGTAGAAGAACTGCAGGGATGAGTGGCTTATATCTGAATTCATAAATGGGAAAAATAAGAAAACAGAAATGAGTGTTGTGCTGGCTGAAAGTTTGCATTTCACTACTGTGGCTCCCCTAGTATTTTATCATCTTACAATCTAAGTACATTTCTGCCTGTTTACGTGGTCACAGCATATATGCTTATATATGTGGCATTACATTTAAATTGTATTGATATCCCTTGTGAAAGTGATACTGCAGCTTAAACAAGCATTTGGATTTGTTTCATTAGTCACAAGATCTGTTCCCTTTTATTCTCTTTCTTCTTCCCCATCCTCTTAAAGTACCAGGTAGCAATATGGTAGACAGAGTCCTGATTTTGGAACAGGTGTCCAAACAGTATCTGTTAAGTCATTGTTTTAATTGCAACACAAACTAATAGTTTAGAAGCAGTACATAGACTTTCAGAAAGAGATTTTGTTGCCTGGTTACATCCAAGACAGTTAAAGAAAAATCAATATATTGCTTTTTTTTTTTTTTCTTGTGTATTTTTAAGGGAACGGTACTTTCCTTCTAATGTGCATAATTAATTACACACAAGAACACTCATTCATGGAAACAGATTCCTGTTCATACAGAACTCTCCATATGAATTTTGAAGCAATATTTGTTCTACTGAATCTAGCTGAAGCCTCTGAAAAATAGGATTTTTTTAATCAACATCCTTACTTTTTTACGTATATGTTGAAACTGTTATGATTACTTTCTGTGAATGCATTTGTGGTGATACAGTTTTACCACAAGACTGGCAGAAAAACAAGATGTAGTCTAGATTAAAAGCAAAAAAAACCCCAAACCAAACCCATGTCAGGTCTGTATGGGAAAATGGGACACTTATGAGACAAACAGGGAACATTGCTTATGTGCTTTCTTGTGCAGATCTCTAGAAAAGATTATTCAACAGAACTCTTTCTTAACATCCAATGTAAATATTCTGTGTTGTAAATATTAGTCCTTTACTACTTGTCATGGATGATATGGATATGGAAGATGGCTTATTCCCTCTTTCTCTGAATTTAGTCATTTACTCCCCTCAAGCTTCTCTTTCATAGACTAAACAACAGTCCCTTCAGTTTGTTCCTTGTAGATGTTAACTTTCATTCAGCTTGTGACTCACAGATGGCTTTTCTGGAGAGCTGCTACAAAGCTGGAACTTCTTCAATTTATGTTTGTCCAGTTGAGTAGTCTTATTTGAAGGGCAAATCTTAAAAGATCCTGAAGAGTGGAAGTGTGGTAACCAAATCTTATAATCTTTATTTTTCTTTGAGTATTTCTTTTATTTGGCAAGTTCATTTTTACTTCTGATCCTATCCTGCAGTGCTTTTACAGCCTATCACCAGATAGTCAGCTGCATGATTTGGAAGCATCTCCCTTTTCTGCCACCCAAATCTATAATGAATATGTTAAACAGCACAGCACCAGAGTACAGCTGTGTTCACTTTGTCAGTGAACCATTGATAAACAATGTATGGTACAGTTTTCCAACAGTTTTGCTTCCCTCTTTGTACTAACTTCCTCTAGACCATATTTCCTGCTTCTTAGTATATCAAGGAAAAAGTCTTACTAAAGTCAAAATAATTTACAGAGTGGACAAGATGAGGCTTGTAATGTACACTGAGGTCACAAGCTTTCCAAGAAAACAAGGGTCAGGCATCTGAGCTGGCAGAAAAACTGACATAAATTTTTTTCTCAAGAATAATTGTAAGAGGAAGTGCAGCTCCATGACAACTGTTTGTATTTCTTGTAGTCTTTAATGAGTCCAACATATTAGATAAAAGGCCAAGTTTGCTTATCAGTATCTATTAGTTGGGTCTCTTTGGCTACAGGACCTCACAAAATCCTACATGGGGTGGGATCATGGAGATTGGGGGATGGGAAGCTCTGTTATACAAGTGCTTGATGTGCAGCTGTAACAGTTTTGGCTGAAAATTTTTATTATACTGCAGAAAGAGTGAATTTTAAAGTATGTATGATTTATCTAGCAGCAGAGGCTCTCTGGGTCTGTTTAGAGCCTGTATTTGCATGCAGGGACAATACAAGGTTGGGAGAAAGGTGCTGGGAGCAATGAGGCTGGGCTGTGGGTCTGCAAGGAGAAAGCGTGGCTCTTACCCATGCGAAAATGTTAGAATGCTGCTTATTACCATCCAGAGGTCTTATCCTAATTCATCGGACCCCCACTGCTGCTTCCTTATCAGAATAAACCATTTCCCTATCATAACAGGAAAAGATAATGATACCCATTTGACATGATTTGTGAATTATACACAGCCATATCAGATGTTTACAATCTCTTGAGGGGCTGGAAGTAAAGATTCTTCTTTTTTTCCCCCCACTGCCTAAGAACTTGCAAACAGCTTGTTTGTTTGTCGTTTGTTCTAGTGTTTGTGCAGTTGGAGTTGAGCCTGAGATAGGAACTCTGGTTTTCTTTTCCAGTCTCCTGAAACATGTAGTTTCGAGTACAGTTCAGAAATGTTTGCTCTGTGGTGGTTTTCTTTATCCTCTGTACTGAAAATTGTGATAAGCACATAATAAAAGCTTGCTGGACAATCTGTTCTACTTGATTCTTTCCTCACCAGGTTGGAAAGTTAAAGTACGTTTAGTTTCCCAGGGCTAATGTCCTGTATGTTGGGTGGTCGGATCATGAGAGTCCATGTCCTACTCATGTTTCTGTGGTTAATGTCCTTACTACCACCTTTTTTTTTTTCTTTTAATTCTTGTCACTGTCCAGTTGCTGTAGTTGTCTGATCATAAACAGTAGGGACTGTAGTAGATATAATGATGCACAAATTGGCATCTATTGTAATTACAGCTTTACCAAAACCAATAGTACTTGCTGATACTCTGTTGCAGCAGTGCTGTATATCCTGTAAGTCTTCTATGCAGAATGAAATCCTTTATTTTTAAAAAACCCCATATATATATATAAAACAAACTAGATAAATTTGTGCCTGGTAAATCATTTGAACTGATTAGAAGGAAGAGAGTTGGATTTAGAGCTACACCACTTTACATAAGCTAACAATCTGGTCTAGGAAAGGCAAAACAGCTTTGTATTTATTGGGACATAAGGTAGATTTATCAGAGTTTATGTGTTGCTTTTGATTGATGTAGAATATGGAAGTAATAAGCACCAGCTGTTCTCTCCAATAAATCAGAAACAATATTTCCTTTTATTTCAGTGCTAACTACCTGACTTGCTTGAATTCTTTTGAATTTAAAGGACTTTTTTTTTTACAGATATGAATTAGAGATATATCTACACAAACAAATGAGAAACATTGTGATATAAGACTATTATGCAACCTGAAGGCCACCTCAAATATACTTATATGTTATCAGGTGTGCTATCCTTCATGAGCTACATCAAAAACATTTTTCCATTTCTGCTCATATTTCTGTCTTTCTTCCTTGAAGCTGATGTTTTTGTGAGTGCCCACGTCACTTAGTATTCTAGGTATATATGGAAGAGTTATGTTTTTGTAATGTTAACTGGACTCAAACAGATTTGACTGTTTTATTCCTTTTGATCTTTACTTTCAAAGTTCCTGCTTTTCCAACAACTGTTAAATAAGGGATTTATATATTTTGCATGAAGGATCCAGAGATTTGATATACTAACACATAAATCTAGTCAACTACATGCTGCAAGTAGTTGTCTTAAAATCATGATGTATCTGTCATTTTAGGCCTTAAGTGATTGAATTTCCTACTATTTCTTTTCAGTTTTCTGTAACTAATAGGTGTGTTGATAAGTGTCATGTGTGATGTAACAGGATCTAAAAAACTTGTTACATTTTTGCATAGAGTAAATGGTTTTGAACTATGTAAAAGGGAAGAAAGTAAAGTTGAAATAAAACACTTGTTCAATATGCATAGTCATGTAATGCAACAAGCACATTCCTGCAGCTTGTTAATAAATTCAATAAATGAGAGTTATCAACGGCTGGTATCTCCCTTTATTGTTTTCCAAATGAACAACTGGTGCATGGTGACCTTTGATAATTT
This sequence comes from Clamator glandarius, assembly GCA_033459285.1. Taxonomy (NCBI): domain Eukaryota; kingdom Metazoa; phylum Chordata; class Aves; order Cuculiformes; family Cuculidae; genus Clamator; species Clamator glandarius. The sequence goes on from JAUNZM010000133.1 coordinate 873,857, forward strand.
ATTTTAACTATATTTTAGTGGCTCATTAGGGTTCTCAGACAGGTTTAGTTAATAAAAGAAAATTCTCACCACTGGTATTCTCATAGATAACGCATGTCTTGCACTGTTTCTTGACCTTCAAGTTTTTGTCTGTTCAAAAAGAAACCATGCTGCTGCTTGTAAAAGAAGACACAGCTACTCTGTTCATGTGTATGAGAAGAGGCATCAGGTCCATTAAAAGAGCTTGCACTGTTCCATTGATGTTTAAATTCCATGCCTCAATCCTGCTAATTCGTATGTGCTTTATATTAGAAGTTTTACTGAATTTTCAACTCAAAACTAAGATAGGTTACAGATAGTACAAAACAGACAATACTTACTGTTTGTTTGCATCTGAATTGTTTTTCTATTTTAGAATATATGAAAAAGTCTTACTTTCATGTTGTTATTTGAGGATTTCTTTTGTTCTGAAGTTTAAACAGAAAATACTTAAAGCATTTTATTTGTGGAAACTCACAAAGCTATCATTTGCCTTTCAATATGATATTCCATCATTTCAGATGTATTTTATTGTATCATTTCAATCCATTTAATTTTTAAAAAGATTAATAGAAGTTGTAAGATAGAGGTGCTATCACTTTGAAAATGTAAGCTAAAGCATTATTATTTCAGGACTTGTGCTTTTCAGAAATATGTTTCCTTAATTTGACCCTCAGTAACACTTGAGAGACTTAATCAGAAGTTACAAACTAATTACATTAATTGCTTTACTGGAACTTGTTAGGCATTTTCTGATTATACATTAATGTAATATAAATATAGCTTAGGCAACGAAATCCCTTGGGGCAAATTTATGTCCTGAGTAACCCTGTTCTTGTGACCTCAACAGAATTAGTCAAAGTCAAGACAGAATTTAAACTGGAAGACCAGATCTTCAGCTGCTGTAAATAATCTGAACTCCACTAAAATCAGTGTAGCTGTGGTCACAACAGCTATAAAGACAGAATTTTTCCTTCAGTTATATTATCGATTGTTTTTTTGATTTGCAGGCACTTCTAGCAAAGGGGTTGGGCTAACTTTTCTTTCCAGAGTTTAAAACTGAGGAGAACTTATCCATAGCAATATTTCTGATTTTAGTCTAGACATGTTATAGTGTTAAATAAAACCTGCTCTTAATTGAATTTTTTAAAAAGGCTGCGTGAAGTGGTGGGGAACATAGCATCTTTTGGTCCTGCATCTTTGGTTTTCTGTGACTTTTCCTGTGCTATGGTCTAGCTTTTAAAAGAAGTTGCTTTAACCAAGCAATATGTTGCAAATTATACTCAATAGTTATATGGTATTGCTTAAGAGTTTGTAAATACAGGAATAGTTGTCAATGTTTTGTTTGTGTTTCAGAACAGTTTTATTTAAATAATAAATGTAAATAATGGCTAACCTGTACTCCAGCCCTACAGATGTATATATCCTTTACTTTCAGCTTGGGGATTATCTCCTTGGTTTAATAGGAAAAAAAATAGGCTCAGTGATAAGTCTGGATAAAAGTGGCTTCACAATTGGAAGTTTGGTTGAGAATATTTTGTTTATGAGAAGCCATGAGTAATCTATGATTTTTATACTATTATAGCAATAGCCCATCAATTGGAGTGGTTTGATGGGTTTTTATATTGAGTAATCAACACTAGCACATTTTTTTCAGCACATTTTTATGTGTGTCTGTTCCTCCTCTCAGAGAGTCTTTGAGCTAACATAGGAGTCAATAACATTAAGTTACCATCCATCAGTTTACTTGTTGGAACAAGAAACAACATACATTTCTTATAAATGGTAGAGTGCAACAAGACTCTCTTCTCATCATTCTCTAACTCTTCTGCAGGATTGGCCAAGGAAGTGGAATTGTTGAGGCTGATGATCCTCACTGTTGCTCAATGTTTCCACATCTTGCCAGACAATATCCCTGGCAGAACTGAGACCCTGCTGGTCTTTCTAGTTTCGAACACATTTTGGTCACTGTTATTTTGTGTTCTATGTATCTAACTGATACATCTCAACTATGGTAGCCCAAGTGTTTCAAACCATTCTATGCCTCTTTCTGCTTTTCTGTGGCACTGCAGCACAGTTACTTTTCTTGAGAATACTCTTCCTTTTAATGCAGTTTTAGACTTGCTTTTCAGCTTGCAGTTCAGCTTCAAAGTGATAACACCAGTAATTTCCAGATACTAGGACAGAATAGAATATTTCAGTTGGAAAAGATCTATGGCAATCATGTAGTCCAACCACCCGACCAATTTAGGGCTGATAAAGTGAAAGCAAATTATTAAGGGTGTTTTCCAAATGCCTCTTAAACACTGACAGGCTTGGGGCATCGACCACTTCTCGAGGAAGCCTCTCTTCTTTATCATCTTCTTGCTAAAGAAATGCTTTGTAATGTCCAGTCTAAACTTCCCTAGTCTAAACAGCCCTAGTGCAGCTTTAAGCCATTCCCACGTGTCTTATCACTGGATACCTGGGAGAAGGGATCAGCTCCTCCCTTTCCACTTCCGCTCCTCAGGAAGCTGTAGAGAGAGATGAGGTTGCCCCTCAGCCTCTCTTTCTCCGAACTAGGCAAACAAAAATCCTTTGCCTGCCCCTCTCTCCTTCCAGCCCTTTCATCAGATTTATTGTCCTTCTCTGGACACATTCAAGGACACTCATATCCTTGAATTGTGGGGCACAGAAATGCACACAGTAGTCAAGGTGAGGTTGCACCAATGCCAAGTACAGCTGAACAATCACCTCTTTTGACCAGCTGCTTTTGCTGTGTTTGATGCACCTCAGGATGCAGTTTTCCCTTTTGGCTGTCAGGGCACTGCTGATTCATCTTGAGCCTGCTGTCGATCAGCACCCCATGATCCTTTTCTGCAGGGCTGCTCTCCAGCCACTCCTCTCACAATTTATATTTGTGCCTGACGTGAGTCCCATCCTAGTTGCAAAATCCAACATTTAGACTTTTTAAATTTCATCCCATTAATCGTTACCCAGTGCTTCAGTTTACCCAGATCCCTCTGCAAAGGATCTTGTCTGGCAAGAGAGTCAATAGCACCTCCCAGCTAGGGAGCCTATGTACTGGTCCAGAGTGTATTCCATTCAAAACAATCAACTTGGGCAAACTCGATACAGCAATCTGGAGACATTCCTAGAGTAACCTTTGAATGAGGTAGTTGGAATACTAGTGCAGGATAGCTGTACCTATATGGCTGTTCACTCAACCCAAAATGCTTTTCTCAGTTTGTAGTTCCCGTCTTTGAATTCACTGTGTTAGAGTTTTTAGCCTTGCTTGGCTAACAGGCTTTCCTTCAATTCCCTGCATATATGAAATGGATTGAATATGCTGGTGCATAGACTTCTACAGCTTTTTCATTATATTAATTTACCACAGTATAGCTTTTCCAAATTAGCAATGCTAATGTTAAAGTGTGATAGCTGACAGGCAAACTCCTACTTTGTCAGTTTGTCTATACGCATTTTTTTAATTAATGATTTATTATTGAAATGAAGAGGGATAGAAGCAGATTTGAGAAACAAGGAAAAAAACTGTTGAGAAAAAAGAATCCAAAATTTGGATGACAGACAGAGAAGTACTGTCAGCAGATGGTCAAATCTGAGGATTTTGTTTCCAAAACAAAACATAAATCTTGTGGTTTATAGACTGTCGGGAAAGAATTGCCTGCACAGAGATGCACACAGCCTAGCAATCAATCATAAGGAGGTTGAACTCTGCATACAGACACATCACTGAGGCATCATTGGAACCACTGTGATGGATGGATATAGGAAGACAGCAAGGGAACCAAAGGGTGGGGGGTTTCCCTTTACATGAAGAAGCAGTTTCAGTGAATAAGTTTTTTGTGTATCAGGATAACTTACCAGATGTCTGTTGGAAATACAACAGAGCAGAGAGGAAACAGTCTAGGAGGTTTCTGGAGTGTGTGTAAGACAACTTCCTAACACAGTTGGTGAGTGAGCTGACTAGAGAAGGTGCCCCACTGGACATGCTGTTTGTTAACAGAGAAAGACTTCTAGGAGATGTAACAGCTGGAGGACACCTGGGGCATAACAATGACAAGATGATAGAATTCTCAGTTCTAGGAGAAGCAAGGTCGGGGAGGCGGGGGCAGTAGAATGGCCACCTTGAACTTCCGTAGGACAGAGTTTAGTCTGTCCAGAAGGCTGCTCAATCAAGTTCCATGGGAGGTAGTCCTTAAAGGCAGAGGAGCTCATGAGGGCTGGATTCTCTTTAAGAAGTAATTCCTGGCAGCAGAAGAGTAACCCAAGAGTATGTCAACAGTATCTTGGCTTGTATCAGAAACGGTGTGGTCAGCAGGACCAGGGAAGTGATTCCCCTCCTGTACTCTGCACTGGTGAGGTCACAACTTGAACTCTGTGTTCAGTTTTGGGCCCCTCACTATAAGGAAGATATTGAGGTCCTGGTAAGAGTGATAAAACTGGTGAAGGGGCTGGAAAACAAGTCTTATGAGAAGCAGCTGAGGGAAGTGGGGTTGTTTAGCCTGAAGAAGAGGAGGCTGAGGGGAGACCTTATTGCTCTCTACGACTGCCTAAAGGGAAGTTGCAGAGAGGTGGGTGTTAGTCTCTTCTCCCAAGTGATAGGTGATAGGGCAAGAGGGAATGGCATCAAGCTGCACTAGGGGAAGATTAGATTGGACATTAGGAAAAATTTCTTCACTGAAAGGGTTATCAGTCACTGGAACAGTCTGCCCAGGGAGGTGGTTGAGTCACCATCCCTGGACGTGTTTAAGAGGTGGGTCAATAAAGTGCTTGGGGACATGATTTAGTAGTAGACAGGTACAGTTGGAGTTGAGGATCTCTAAGGTCTTTTGCAACCTAATGATTCTATAATTTTAGGAGCAGAGGAACAGCTGGTATGTGTAACATTATGGTGAGTGTATGTAACAGATAATTTGGTTAGTGTAACAAAGAAGACAAAGTAATATTTGACCAAGTCAGAGAAACTTATTCTTAGGCAGACAATATCTTTTACAACGTAAAAATTCTGCTGAAGCTATCAGTTTATGCAAACTATTATTTGGTAATGGATGGGGGAGGCACATGGAAAGAAACACATGCATTCCCATTTTTAGAAACTGTTAATTCCCACATTCTAGTGAGGAATGTGCAGATGTCAAAACCTTGAATGTTGCTCTAAAATTGAGTTATTGTTCTTCAGTTTCCAGTTTTTTTATTTATGTTTGATAAGGAGACTGCCATTAATCCTTTCTGTATTGTTAGAGAAGTTCTGGTTTCCCTGATGATATCCAAGTGGATGAGATCAGAAGGTCAAACACTTTTCTTGAGTCAGTGTTGAGGGAAAAAAAAAGATGAAATCCCAAAGAAGGAGATGTCAAAATTGAGGATTCAGGAGAAGGATGGGAAGATGTCGGAGGGGAGATTTCTTGGAAGGAATCCCATAACAACGTTCAAAACCAATATGAGAAACAGAATTGGAAGCTTCTCCAGTTTTTGTCATTTCTTTAGAAATTAAATATAAATCAGTGTTATCTTCTTTTTTTGTTGAGAATTTATGATTTGTCTGTGTAAATTGTGTCTGTAGTAAAGTTGACCTGTCTTTCAAGATAACATAAGTCCTTTGTGGGATGAATTTTTCCAGATATTAGCTTTCTCAATCTGTTCTTAACACCTGTTCTTCAAATGCAGAGAATTTAACTCAAAATAATTAGTAACTTGTATTGTATTCTGTATGTTCATTTTTTAAAAACCACATGTGTATTGGGGAAAAAGAATGTACTCCAGTAATAAACTTTACCAATCTTGTTCTTTAAAACAATAAATGATAATTAAAAAAATCTCCCCTTATAGAGATTGCAGTTTTCAATATTCAGTTCAACTACTTATGTGTTCAGGATATCTGTTTTTTAGATTTTAATTTGAAGTATTTAATTCTGAGTGCTTAGAGCAGTACTGACATATTGAAATAACTACAAATTGGTAGTCAGTTTTAAAACAGAAAATGCAAATTTTTTTGTTTGTTTTTGTTTTTCTGTGAGGTTCTCTTGCTTTAAAGTCTGGATTTTATAACTGTCGTGCACTATCATGAGGTGTTAAATATATTTTAAAGATGAGATTTTTTCAACTGCAGTGAGTCTCAGAATCTGTACTTGCAGTATAAGCTACAATTATTGGCAATGAATGTCCTAAAGATTTGGATTCTAAATCCATGTCTTTGTGCCACTTATTTTTTCAGAGGAATTAAATACTATCTTGCATTTGCAAAATATGTCCTTTTGTAAGGCAGTTAGCTACATTAATATAAATAAGTAATAGCCAGTCAAATTTCAGGTTTTAGCCTTCATCTATGTATTTTAGCTATATTTGGGAGACATTTTAAATGAAAATTATATCTCCTAGTACTTCAACTCTTCACATTATCTGTCCTTTGCACATCAAAAATGTTTCTTTGTGGCCTACTAATATATCTGATATCATGAAAATGTGTTTAAATTACAGTAATCTAGCCTTTGAAATGAATTAATCCTCCTGTTCTTATTATTCAGTCTCCCTCATTTGACATGACTGAATACCATGATACTGAAGACTGAAGGAGACTTGGAAGTTCTCATGCAAAGCCAGCAAGCATCTATTGATCTGTACATCATCTAGCAATTAACTGTGCATTCTGCTGCTACTGTATATGTCAAGAGTGCCATGGGCAGGCTGCTGCGTGAGCCCCCAGAAGTTAACTACTGTCCTTGCATGTGCTCCAGACCTGATAGTGCCTGTTGACTGTAGCCTTGTAATAGTGTCCCAAGCTTGGCACTGAATTTGTGTTCTTTATTTATCACTAGGAGTTAAGTGCTCTTTTGTGTTTAAAGTAAATAGCTGATAAAAATCTCCTGGCTAGCATGTGCTTTTCAAGCATGAAAAATGCCAGTGTGTATGTCTACTGGCAGTGACTGTTCTGCACTGTATTGGAACATAATGTAACCTTGAAAGTGGACCCAATTAAATAATATTCTGATCACTCACATAGTGATATCAAAGAAACTGCAAAATATGTAAGTCTTTGGTTGCTTGCCACTAAAAGTTGACTTTTAAACTAAATTAGTACACTTTACCTGGTGTGTCACTTTAGTTAATGTTTCTGATTCTCATGTAACCAATTCTTCATCTTTCATCAACTGCTCAAAAAACCTTGTTCAAAGGACAATAGAATTATACTGAAATGCATGTACACCAGAGGATAGAGAATAACTATAATTATATGTTTAACCATGATAACATAGCTAAGGGAATATATTTTTTCTACTCTTTTAACATGCTTTAGTTCACAGTTGTACAGAAAAGAGGCTTTGCTAATAAAAACGTGTTAGAGTATTGGCATGTCATAAGATAAAAATCAGTCTTAACTTGCAGCTTCTCAGTCTGTGGTGCACAGTTAATGTGTTGCTCACAAATTGGAAATGAGTAATTTAAACTGAGATCAACAGAAACATTGATGTTGCCCAAAGACTAGCATGAGATGAAGATCAGTGACTTCGCTAGAAACAAAGTCTATAGGAGAAGTTATCAGGCATAATTTTTATAAACCATTTAAGAATTAGGAAAAACTGTTTTAAAGGTGTTTAATGTTTCTCCTTGGCAATGCATTAGAGAGCCTGTGTATTTCTCTAACACATATTTTATTTTTCTACATTTCTGTCAGTGTTCTGCTGCAACAGTGGAGAAGATATCAGGAAAAACGTAAGTGTGAGGGACTTCAGAGAGTGTGAGACTGTCAAGTCCCGTAAGGTCTTAGCTTTCTACCTGGACAGCTCTAGTTGGATTATTTTTGGTATTTTGCTTGGAGCGCTTGCAGTAGCAGAGGCTGAGTCTGTGACATGTAAAGTCTTTCAGCATTAACATTTCTCTGTTCAATCCAGCAGAAAGTTTAGCATATAGCTGTTCAGGGAGCTTGAAGCAGCTACATTTTCATACAGCACTTGCCTGGGAAAGAGTATTGAGGAAAAAAAAAATTCCTAAAAGTTTGTCTGGTATATACCTTTATAAATCTAACAGGAAGTTAAAATGGTTCAATAAAATTATTAGACTGAATTGTACCTGAAGATGCTTGACTTTCCTGTAATACAATCTGCATGAAGATTTACCATGTTGTAAATTATATTTGTTGCCTTCTAATATCATTGATCTCTTTTCACTTCCCAGGGAATCCATGCCTTACTTTGGGAGGCATTAGGAGTTAATCAAGATTTTGAAAATGGTTGTGCCATATGTATCTTAAGTACGTGGCATTTCCCAAGGAAGCAAAGTCTATATCTAGGCAGTCTTTGTAGACTGTTGTAGTGAGTAAACTCTAGCACGTAGGCCTCTTGCGTATGGGTCAACCCTTGTCGATGCTGGACAGAGCAGGCTGACCATACTTGGCATAGCAGATTATATGGGACCCCTCAGTTCCCGTATAACCTCTCTGAGACATAATTACTCTTCTTGTTGTTTTGGAGGGTCCTTCAGTTCAGATGGATTATTTGTAGTTGTTTTTTCAGTGTATTTGTTTTTTTGAAGTAGTCAAAGTGTCTGTTTCAGTCCCCTGGAAAGGTGTTTGTGGAGCGTAATGCTGCAGGTGCCTGTTGAGTGCTCTGGGAGGTGGCAGAAGGGCTTCATCATCACCTGACGGGCTTCATTGTTGCCAGACCAGCTGGGATATGCTGACAAACTCATAGCGTTTTGTGTTTGCTGTGTTAGAAGCCCTTGAGTGAACTGTCTTGTCAGCTGTGTCTGTGTTTCCTCATGCATTCAATTTGGATGCGGAAGAGACCAACAGGCCTGAACTGACACCACAGGAACACCCTTGCTCTTGAGTCGTACAGCTGGTCTTATAAAAAACGATAGCGTGCACTTTGTCTGGATTGTAGTGTTTGCATAATGATGAAAAAATGTTTTATGAACATATGTTGTGGGGTAAACTAAGGAAGTACTGCAGGCAAACTGATGTAAACATCTTAGAAAAAAAATGGAATTGAGAATTAATCATGTAAACATGCTGTGATGGGCAAAAATGTTTAGAGAAGTCAACAAAAGCTATAATAGGCATTGGTCAGATCGTCTAAAAATCATCAGACAGCTTTAATAAGGAGCTGAAATGTAACCAAGAATTTAAGAAAAATAGTTTCGGGTAGGAGAAATACTGTCTTTGTGTTTTGGCAGGATGACTAATACAGTAGTTAAATCAATAGGTTTTGAAAGCAAATGAGCATGTTTGAAATGAAAAATATAGCAGCAGTGGGACAAACATTGGCTGCCAGGTAACTAATTTTCAAAGTTCAGTTATGTTGATTATGGAAGAGCAAAAGAAAGTCAAGCATAACAAAAGGAAACTGAGGCTTTGGGAGTGTGAAAGACTTAAAAAGCTCAATGTGATATTTAGAGCTAGTAAAACTACAGATGCTGTGAATGTAGGGACTGAAACACGCTACACACAGTGATGTATCAATGAAATACTTGAGTAGGGAGGCAAAATCCTGTAATCCTTGCTAAACAAAAATCCCATTGAAGTCGGTAGAACATTTGGGTGAACAAGGAATGTATAACTGGGCAATTAGAGACAAACTTGCAGCTTGACCTTGACTGGGTCTTTGTGCCTGTGATTAGCTGTACCCATAGCATCTGGGCACATTTGTTTAAAGGCACAGTCAATTTTAATGACAGCTCAAAAAAATACAATTATGCGGTAGTTAAAAGTTCTAATTCATCCAAATAACAAATGTGAATAACTGCAGAGAGACATATTAAAGCTACACTTTCAAATTGGAACAACATTCTTTGTTCCTTTCCTACCCAGAGAAGGCAGGAATTTAATAGATACTTTTCTAGTTTTATTCCTGATAATACAGGGTGCCAGTTATGGGGATGTCAGAAATAACCTTCAAGTAAATTAAAAATATACAGCAGCATCTGCCGTACATGTGTATAAAGCTACACTAAGAACTGGTCTCCACATTGTTTTAAAACTATTTCAGTGTGAAACAAAATTTTCTTAAAGATCATTCATTTGCATTTTCCCTCCTTCTTTGTGATGCTAGTTCTAATAAAATTGAAAATAAATAAAACACTTTTGTTTGAAGCAAAATTTAATGCAGCATACCAGAAGTATCATTTTTACTGCCAGTTACTTTAATGGTACATGTATTCCCTGTGCCTGAACCTACTTTGTTTAAAAATAGCTGCAGTCTCAAAGTATTGAGGAAATTGTAATACTCAGTAAAAGAAATGCTATCAACGTGTGCGAACAGACTGAAATTGTTTCATGGTCTGGTCCTATAAATAGTAACCTCAATGACTACAGTGAGCACTTGCATTTCACAAATTTATGCTCAAAATTCCAGTATCCAGGACTGCAGTCCTGCAAAGACGTATGTGTGCTTCACAGTACACACAATAAGTTACTGGGGCAAAAAGTCAAAGTAATCCCTCTACTACATTAATTTTGTGTGCACATACCTCAATCATGGTAATATATGCAAATAATTATAAACTCTGCAAAATGACTTCAGGAAGTGGTTCATATGGTTGAAAAAGTGTTTTCTTAAGGTTGCTGGTAGTGGTAGAGAATTTGAAATTTATTTTCTGCATAAATTTTCCTGCTTTGACACTTCCTTCCACTAAAATATCAAAAAACCTCTAGAATCTTGGATTTTGAGGAAACTAATTACTACAGTAGGATCTATCTTATTCAGAAAGTTGAGAACCCTTTGATTAAATGATTTCTTCCTTTTCAATTAGAATCTGTCATCTTGAGATATGTAGCTTTGCTTCTGAAGAATAAAATCTCAGGCTTCTCTGAGCCTTAGAATTGGTGTTAGGTTACACTATTCTAGCACTAACCAACTTTTGCTTTGTTCGCTTATTCCCATTTTCACCTCACAAACCTGATAACTGGATTTTTTTTTACTTAAAATTCTTCTGTTTGAGGTTTTGTGACTACAAAATACAGTGATACAACCCAGCTTTTTTGTAGAATAATTATTTGCTCCTAAGAGCACATTAAAAGCTTAACATGAGAAAATATTTTGATATAACAGTAATATTTATGCATGTGCTTACGTTAATTAAAATGTCTTCCTTGCATCTTTCCATAGACTTTGAATAACTAGAGCCACTGTTCACCTTTCTGTATGCCTCCTTATATATAGTCCCTATTGGTCTATTTTCTTTTTCATTAGTTTCTGGGCTTGGATAAGAATGCAGGCAACTCGGCAAGGTGGTATAGGACAGGTTTCAACAAATGGCAGCTATAATGGGTTTCAAGATGCAAGATTACACCTTCCATCAGAGATTATATGTATTCTTGCAATCCAGTGGAAGTTGATAGCTCAGTGCATACTTTGTAATTCTGTTCTTGAAAAACTTCATTCTGCAGTCAAGCCTTCTTCAAAAAATCTTAAAATACTGTGTTCAGCATTGGATTACTCTGTGTCCTGTCAGTATAAATTAGGATCTATTTTAATACTGGTGGTGTTCCCTGACCCTGTTTAAGTAATATTATAGTACAATACACTGTTCAGAATAATTTAAGCCAAAAATAATGGGCAACACATTTTTCTCCTGATTTGGTTGCATGAAAAGGAACTGTGACCAAGTCTCAATCTAGTTCCTGGATTTGCTGTTCTCAAGGATTCTTTTGCCTTTTCCCATCTCTCATGTCTTGCTGACAAATCTCTTAATACTGGTCAGGTTTGACATTGTACAATAAGCTTTCTACTTCAGTGACACACAAGCATTATTTCTCTTTTTGTGATCAAAAAAAGCCTGTGTTTTTCATTTTATCCCCTCCATAGTTCAGAAAGGCTGTGGCAGATCCACAGAACTACTGATCTTTTGTATCATACTTTGTGATGATATGCTTTACATCTTCTTACCCTTTCTGTGGGGAAGAGTACTGCAACTGCTGATTGCAGTACCTGAAAGGGTGCTGGTGGTACAATCTATGCAAACGTAGGAAGAATAAGATGGTATTCTTCCATGCCACAATATTGTATAGTTCACAAACATTAAACTACTATATTTTATTGGGTTTAAGTTATTTGCTCTTAATGGAGCATACGTTTTTGTGGGTGGGTGATGGATTTTGTAATTGTCTTGGTTTTAAAATGTTTTCAATGTAATGCTGTGCTTAAAAGCTTGAAAATAAATCTTCTTCTCCTTGTACTATTCTAATCCATTTGGAATTTTGGGATTAATATTGTGTAGTGCTTTTCTCTGATGTCTGGCTATTTTTGCCTGCAGCATCAAAAGGCAAGGAAAAACGTATTATAAGCTCAATGTCTCAACAGGTGTTTTAATTTGTGTACAACTTCTCTGTAACAGATGTTAAATGGCAATCCAAAGGATATTCCACACAGAATTTAGAATGGAAAAAATTTCAAACCCAGGCTATTAGAGTGAGCACAAGTGGATGGCAGGTCTTTTGCATTGTGTATCTATCTCAGTCTAAAGAAATTCAGGTCTTTCTTTTGCCTAGATTAGCAAAGAACCTTTACATAAAATATTTGATTAAGACTTCGACAACAACAATAAAGAAGTTTCTCTGACTTCTGTTTACTAATTAAATCTGACAATTTGATACCTTAGTTAACAAAGGCTTAAATGTGTGTTGTGTTAGTCTGGCATGTTACTTTGTGTTACCAAATACACTTTTTAAAAATTACTTTTGTAAAATGAACTGAAGAAAAGTAATGCTAGATAAAATAATCAGATAATAATGTAATTCTAATAGCATACACTTAGAAACTCTAAAATTTATTAAAGTGCAGAGGTTTGTAATAGTCTTTATGTGTTTACTTTTTCATATATATATATATTTGTAATAATTCAAACCCAAGATTTTCCAATTGGAATTGCTCTGTTATAATGTGCTCACTCTTTAGGTTTTGTTGAACTTTAGGTAATGTATTTGTTTAGAGCTGGAATATTTGTTGAAATAGGCAATGTGACAAAGTAGGTGGTCTTCTAATTAATATTTCAGTACAGATCTGTAAACTGTGCAAGACTTGTTTAACAAATATAGAAATCATGTCCTATTAGATTAAGACATTTGTTTAGGAATGAAGTTCAACTTTTCCTTGAAATTCAATTGGTCCTGTTTCATCACCTGTGAAATTATTTATTTTAAGAACCATTTAAAAAGTATAATTAATTCAAGAAATTTCTGTGACTTGTTGCTAAATATTTAGACCACAGGTTAATTACATTTGCTCGGAGCTTTACATAGTGATTTTAAAAACTTTGTGAAAAGGAAGGTTACTTAAGGTAGAAATTATACAACAGTGCTAAGAAGTGAGGTGTTCATGTAATCATTCTTTCCTATAAAAGGCCACATCATTAAAAATTCAAGAATAAGCAAGAGCATTGGATTAAAAACTAAATATTCTCATGAGAGTTAGAATGCACCATATGTTGTAGCCTATGTGTTCAGCATAACTCAGTAATGTTTTTAAGAACGTGCAGAATAAGAATTTCTCATTCCAGCTGTTATTGAAACATTTTTGTATATCCTATTAATCCATAGAATAGAAAATATTACATTAAAACTGCACCTACTGCCTTTTTGAAGCTCAGCACCTGATACATGGCCAGAATACTTACTTCTCACTAACTGAGGTCAGCCTAATGTGTTCAAGCAGTATCTCAGAATGGTCTGGCATTCAAACGAAAATGAAAGGGTTGTCCCTTACCTTTCCACTTAGTAAATCTCTACTTGATCCTGAGAAATATTCAGAATGTTTTTGATTCTCACTGCCTGTGTTACATCTGCTGAAGTGATGACAGATAGTTGTAGTGTTACCATGTTAATAGTTTTCTTCAAAAACTGTCTCCATATTTATCTACTTTTACTGACAAAGCTAATGGCAGATGCTAATAAAAGTAATGATAATACCAGTTAAAATTCCATAAAAACTGAAAATAAACAATCATCTTTACAAAGGCCTGGTAATTTATTCTTGTGCACTGATTTTAATGAGTTATATCTGACTGTTGGAACTTTAAAAAAAAACAAGGCTGTATGATTTTTTAAGAAAAAACTAACAAAAAAAATGCTTGACTGGAATTTTATCTTTTTTAGAGAGTATAAGATCCTTTAAACAGGCTTTTTAGTTGGAATTCAATTTCTAAGTAGTTTTTCTTTTGAGAATTAGATTGTTCATTTACCTCAATGTTATTTAAAAGTTGCTTTAAAGTATTCAAAATAAATATATCATTTTTACAAATGTGTCAAATTCGCCAGAACTGCCATTTGGCATCAGCCCAGATGCCTCACAGTCAGGACACATGCACTTGGCACTATAACTTTGCCGGCTGCAGGGGTCGTATTGCAGAGGGCACTGACGTTCTCATGCTGCTAGCTGTCTCCTCTCCAGCAGACTGCTGTGCCTGTTAGCCACCTTGATAAGCCAGCAGTCATCACGGTGTTGCCCTTTATTTTTGCTTCGCAAATGTTTTTTATTTATGAACAGTTTTTACTTTTAAATGGTTTTCCCTTTCTTTTGGTCATGCTTCTCTGCATGAAGTGATCCTGGTACTTGTCACCACTGATCACTGTAGCTGTGGATGACCAAGAAAATAATACACAAATCTTATCTGGTACAGACTGCGCTGCCTGACGTCCCCAGGATTTAATCAGATGTATGTCTTTCGGCAGCAATAATCCAAATCCTTATTGATTCCCAATCTATTTGTAATGCTAGCTGGAAGCTCCTGTATGAGTCTTTGAATCAGTTAAACAGTCCAGATGCAGCTGCACTTAGACAGCGAAAGGTTATCCCACAAATTTCCATGACTACTATGCAGCCTTTGACCTTTAATTTATAGGCTCATCTAGCGTGAACTCTTCAATAGTGAATTGAGTCTATTGATAATAGGCTTGATTTTTGTATTTTATCTTGCAACTACGACTTGCTGTATTCTTAGAAATAGTCTGCAGGGATTTATGAATACAAGTTGAAGACTGCTGTGGAACAATGTATATTTCAAAGACTGGACTACAGGGCATGAGATCAAAACCTTTTCTGTTGCTATAGTCTACTCTTGAAATTGCTTTATAAAGGGTCACAGATATTCAGGGTCTGGTTGAGGTGCTATGAACCCTTCAGAACCCGACTTTGAATTTCTGTGACCTTTTTTGAAGCACACATGTATGTGTGTCTAGATATTATGACACGACACTGTGACATTACCATCTCTGATTGTAACAGATACCATGTTACCTACATGAATGTCTCAATTGCCCAAACTCATAGAAATCTGGGAGAACTGGCCAAGTAAGACAAGCTTCTACAGAAACCAGGCAGCAGGGCAGGGCTTTACCCTAGAAAACAACTAGAACTCATCTATTTTTTTTCTCTCTGCTTCCCAGGGAAATTAGACTCAGATCAAATAAGTGTATTTTTATAAGTAACTGGCATTTTATTTGGAAACGTTTAGAACCATTCAGTAATGCAGGTAATTGAGGGATAAGCACCAACCAAGAAGTGTGTTTTTTAGTGTCAGCAGCAGCTAAATGTTTGACTGAAGGACCTAACGTAAGAGCCTTTGTACGGATCTATAATCTTAGATATGCTTTTCAGCATTTTGTAAGAACAGCTAAATGAAATATTACCTGGAAAATGCTGAGTTGCATAAAAATTGAATTTCCCTTAAAAGAAATTTTTGACTACCTACCTCAGTTTAAATGCTTGTATAGATAAACAGGAGAATAATATTAAATGATATCAGGCTATGATGCTTTTCTAGCAGTTTATGCATCTTCCTTTCCAAAAGTGTTCCAGACATAAGAGACAAAAATGTGATATGTAGTATAGAACTGAAATTTCAGTCTTGTTGATCTTATCTTCCTATCCAATGTCTTTTTCTTCCTTTTTGAATGAATTCTCTTTCAAATCATTCCTTAAACTCATTTATTTTTCCTTGCCTATCCGCTTTGTACATTCTCCCCCATTACTCCCTCATTTATTTGTTTTCTTTGCCTTGTATTATTATTGGTATTTAAAATGCCAGAATGAAGTTAGGTCACTTAGAACATAATATAGTTCAGACTGTCTTATTTATTTCATACTCTAATTCATACTTGTTATGTTTGTCTGATGTCATTTGTAAGCTCTTTGGAACAGAGACTGATTCTGATCTCTCTGCTGTTCTCATTATATTTTGATTAAATTCCAGTTAAGCTCAGTGTTCTTACTACTTACGAAAAGTAAAGTGAAATAAAAAAATGTGCTCAGTGTTAACCATTTTGCTTTTGTAATGTACTGTTTTGTTACTATATTGAATGGTAACTTAAAAGTTTGCAGTTGCGGGAAGGAGTTTAATTTTACTAGTGACAAATTGGTGCATATGAAGTCAAAATCAGGGCTATTCTATCATGATTGTAGAGGTGGACAAAAAATTGAACTAAATTTTTAACTATGCCTAAGATATTTAATTAAGATATTTTCTTTTTTTTATTGGGATTGACTTCCCCAAACTAGCACTGAAATACATGAACATTGCAATATAATATTATGCAAGTGTTTATACATACTTTTCTTTTGCAAAATTTCCATCCACTTGCACGCTATCTCAATGCTTGGATAAACTACTTGGTTTTTAATACATTTCACTCAGTCAATAAATACAGAATATAAGCGTAGTAAAATGGGGGTTGGAGGGGAAGGCTGGACAGCATTTTCACATTAAGAATTGTCAAGAAAATCCTTGAAAATGAAATGAGCTGACAACTACAGTTGGAGCAGATGCGTAAAGTACCATTATAGCACATTGCGCCATCAATTATGTGTCAAGCATGCTGCCAAATATTAAGTGTTCTGACCTTTGTTATTAATAATAGAGGCAGACACTGGAACATGTGAAAGATAAATAATGTAATATGTGGAAAATCTATTATGGATTTGATTTTGTTGATGGATATAGAGCCTATTTAGTATCCCATCCCTCCCCCTGCAAGATATAATTATATAAAAAACTGGATATACCATGTAATGGAACGCCACATTGTGAAAAAACTAGTTTGATAGAAGAAAATGTTCTCAAGTTAAATAAATAATAGCAAGAGAGTGCTTGTCATCAAGATTTACCGCTTTTTTTATATATGTATTTGTCATTTCCCCTGTTCCTCAGGAAATAATATGGAAGAAATGAAATGAAGCAAGCTTGTCTTTACTGTCTTCTCCATCCATTTTGGCATTTTTAAGTTGTTATTACTTACTTTGATCCCAGAAGTTATGGAATTCCTCTTATGACATTTGTTAACATCATATTACTTGCAGGCAATCGAACTTTTTTTTTTTTAAATTAAATTTAAGACTATGTTTGGAATAGCTAGCTTGTTGACAGTAGTTGCATCTGGAAGTGAAGTTTCTAAACTTCACAAATCTTGGTTTGCCTAAGATAAATAAAAACTTAGAGCTCCTCCATTTTGTAGTATATTTTTGCTGATGTTACTTTCTTTGTAACTTGTTGTAATTCTAAATAGGTGTTGAAGTTTGGATTTTCATTGCAAAACCATTCTGAGGTTTTAATTTGTTCTTCAGTGTCCTACAGTTAAAGCCAATGCATGGTTAAGAAAGAGCAAAGAATTTGGAATAGTGATAGGGACCGAGGCAGGATATTTTTATAAAATTAACTAAAATTTGGATAAAATAAAGAATATTGCTTGATTGCTATTATATTTACAGAAGCAGTTGCATTCCTCACTTCAAAATTTAGAAGCTCTGCTTAACAACTAATGCTTATATTGCCTGCAGGACACATTACTAATCAACAAGAAGTTAAGATTTTGTTTGATCTTCATATCAACAATACTGTTTGATAGTGTACAAAACTGAAGCACTCCACAAGCTCATTGCACATAAATTCCTTTAAACAGTTCAACACAGATGAGAGTAATTTGCTTCAGTTAAAAAATACATAGACTTACAGTGAATATAACAGGAAAAGATCATTGATCTGTGTGTCAAGGTAATATTGGAAACATATTTTCTATTCTTTTTTTCCCCACTTACTCTGGTCACTGCATGTGTAGTGTATTTGGTATACACTTAGGGATTTTCTTTTCCCTTTCTTGCTAATGTGAAAGAAGGGAGAGAACAAAAGACTTGTAGTGATCCAGTTTGTTTTCTATAGTATATTTGTAAGTTTGAATTAAAGTCATCTTAATGGCTTCATTAAACTAAGCACAACATAAATCAGCTGCAGTAATGATTTTTTTTTTTTAAAAAAACCAGTAACTTTTAAATCTGCCTTTTGTTTATATTAGGTGGCATTCAATGTTGTAGGTATATGGCACTTTAGCCCATGGAATATGCAGGAAGAGAAGCTGTTGGAAATGATACTTTATTAAATTTGATACAATACTGTAATATAGTAACTCATTTATTCATGTTTTGACCTTTATTTTTACATATTTTATACATATATACCAAACTTTCTGTCTGTCTGGAAAGACCTGATTTAATTTCTTGACCAAAGAGGATTTTATCAACACATATTGTTTCTAATAAATATAACCTATTTCCTGTTCCTTACTATGGGTTCTTCATCAGCTAAATGGGCACTGGAACAGGCTGCCCAGGGAGGTGGTTGATTCACCTTCCCTGGAGGTGTTTAAGGCACGGGTGGGCGAGGTGCTGAGGGGCATGGATTAGTGTTTGATAGGAATGGTTGGACTCGATGATCCAGTGGGTCTCTTCCAACCTGGTTATTCTATGATTCTAAATAATTCGGAGTTTCAGTACTTATTTTCCTGGTGGTCTAGGTCTGTACCTTGAATATCTGAAACAGCAATAGCCAACATTTTTTTCTGCAGTTGGCTGCACAGGCTTCTAAGGGATTCATCAAAGGTTTGTGAACCTTTGGTTGGATTCTATTTCTGTGTCACCCTGTGATCTGCTAGAACTCCTTAGGATCAGGCTACTAGATGACTAAATAGTTTACATTCCTGTGCCTTTTATGTAAGGGACTGGCATCCAGCCTTATGACAGGGTATAGGCATGGCCTCCATGCCGTGAGCACCTGTGCGATGCCTATTCCCATCTGCAATGCTGGCGTTTACTGCACTGGTGCAGTGACCTGCTTCCAGTTATTCAGCGGCATGTGCTGCAGTGCTCCTGGGAAACAGCCTGCCAGGAATGACGCAGTTCAAAGCTTTTTTCACCTCTGCTTGCATACAGTGGCTGAATGAGTTGTTTGGTCACTTTGGATTATTGTTTGTGACCCGCTGATTGAGAACCTGTGTGGCATCCACCACAAGAAGGATGTTGTGGCTCTGGAGCGAGTCCAGAGAAGAGCAACGAAGCTGGTGAAGGGGCTGGAGAACAGGCCTTATGAGGAGCAGCTGAGAGAGCTGGGGTGGTTTAGCCTGGAGAAAAGGAGGCTGAGGGGAGACCTCATTGCTCTCTACAACTACCTGAGAGGAGGTTGTGGAGAGGAGGGTGCTGGCCTCTTCTGCCACGTGACTGGGGATAGAACGAGAGGGAATGGCCTCAAGCTTTGCCAGGGGAGGTTCAGGCTGGACATTAGGAAAAAAATTTTCACAGAAGGGGTCACTGGGCACTGGAACAGGCTGCCCAGGGAGGTGGTTAGGTGGTTGAGTCACCTTCCCTGGAAGTGTTTAAGGCACGGGTCATGAGGTGCTGAGGTGCATGGTTTAGTGATTGATAGGAATGGTTAGACTCCATGATCCGGTGGGTCTTTTTCAACCTGGTGATTCTATGATTCTATGAACTGTGTTACAAAAGAATTTGAAGGCAGGGCGTCAAGATACTAGTACTATGTCTTGGATCAGTGATGACCCTTCCTGTGGAGGTGAGAAGTGGTCCTGCATGAGCATGTTTCTCAGACTGATAGTTTGATTGTTGAAATTTCCCAGGACAAAGTATTCTGTCATAATACTGTGGTTCATGAGGCGTTAGTGAGACCATTTATTTTATTTCTTTTGACTCCATAACATTTTGGTATATTAAATGACTTTGAAATCTGCCTTAGCTTTGGCTTCTGTAGTTGTAGAAATAAGACCTGTGGCTATGCTTTACAGGGCTTTTTCTCCTGGATTTGGCACCCAATACAGAAGTGAATAAGACAGCATGTGCCATTTTGTACTCTTTCAGGGAGTTGTAAGACAAGGAACAGTTTTGGTTCAGAAGTAATTTAATGTGCATGATGTTCAAAAGAACTTATTTGAAAAAATTTATTTTTGTTAATAGCGGAGTATGATAAGGAAGCTTAAATTTCAGTTTCTATGTTTTCATCTTTTTGGTTTTACACACACATTTTACACTGTTACAGCCTGGTGTTTCTTGGACCAGGACAACAATTTTGTAGTAACCTGTACAGACTCTGTAGTCAGTTACTGGACACTTTTACAAAGTGTACCTCTATATTTACTCATCTTGTACTGCCATCTAAGGGCCATGTAGGCTGAGAAACTGGCTAAAAGTTCATCAATGCTTTTCTTTCTCCTTACTTCCCTTCCCTTTGGAAAGTCAGCAATTCATGGATAAGAAGAGACTAACAGCAGTCTTTTGATGAAAGATGCCATTTCATCTAAGAGAATAGAGGAAACTTCCAGATAAGAGAGAAACTAGTGTAAATCTGAGTCTTTTAGGAAAATGCATTTGTGATGAGTTTGTGTAAAAGCCAGCAAATTAGAAAGCAAGATTACAGGATTTGAGGCTACTACAAGTTAAGTGCTTAAGAGTCCTGAAGAGTTTCAGCTGGAACTCTTAGAAGTGAGGCAGTGTGTAGTTCAGATTCTTAAAGGTACTTGAGACCTTGATTCCTACTGATTTAAGAATTAATGCTTTATAATAGAATTTGCTTACCCTAATAAGGTACAAAATAATATATTTTTTTTCCTTTTTTTCCCTTACTTTCACCATTTTAGCATGTCTGTGTGTTTCAGGTTTCCTGAATTAAGGGAAATTGGGCAAAAAATTAGTGCTACTGTAAGAGTATTTGATATTAAATAACATTAACATCATTTAAATACTTCGGAGTTTAAGCATTCAAAATTCTATCATGAAAATTTTCTTACCATGATAGAAACATGGGTGGGTTTTGTTTTTTTTCAGAATGCTAACTGTACTTGTACAGGCTTAATTCTATATCTTCTATCTTACAGAGATGCTTTGAACTTGAAGTATGGTAAAAAATTAGTGGCAGAAGCAAAATATTTCAGTATTTTTCAGTATAGTACTGTTGACATTGACTGACAAAATTAGTTTTTGAAATGAGTACCCCTTTGAACACTACTTTATTTCGCAATGTTGTTTTTAAGGCTACTTTCCAGCAAACCTTGTGTAATAGAGAAAGTAATTACTCTTGCATGTTACTTTGACAGTCTCATGCAAGCAAAGACCTGGAAGAACAGTTGCGGTCTGTGTCCAGTGTGGATGAACTCATGACAGTCCTTTACCCAGAATACTGGAAAATGTTCAAATGTCAATTGAGGAAAGGAGATTGGCAACACAACAGGGAACACTCCAGCTTTGACACAAGATCAGATGATTCCCTGAAATTCGCCGCAGCACACTATAATGCAGAGATCCTGAAAAGTAAGTACAGGATGCAAAACACTTTCTAAAGTTGCAGTATATTAAAATCCAAAAGATTGTTTGTTGTGTCAAAAATATTTTAAAAGCTGAGCATCACCAGTAAACCGTCTTCAGCAGTTTGATTTGATGTAATGGCTATAAAAAAAAATCTGATAGTCAACCTTTCCTAAAATGGAATAAATTGCACCACAGAGGTATTTGTGGTACATCCGTTCTAAGAGATGTACAGACTACTTTCTTAGCTCAGTAGTTATAAGAAGGTAAGTGTTTGTCTTCAGGTATAAGGAATATTGCTTTGTAGAGGCTTTAATGATTTTGCAGAAAGCAAAGAAGATATTAATAGCTGGATTCATTGAACTGTTTCAGCTCTTTTTCTGCAATGGAAGCCAATCAACTTGTCACTTTTTCCTGCTACAGGAGGGCAGTTGTCATGTTGTTATGCTGAAACCAGGAAAAAACAGTTTTGAAACAAATATGTCAATATGCCTTAGCGTTTCAGATGGTGTGGGTAACAATATAATTAAGTTACAATTTAAGCAAGTGCTTGTGGAGAAAGTAAAATAGCAACACAGAATTTATAGCAGGAGGCTTTTTTTTTCATATGATATTGTATTATGTATTTAATTGAGACTTAATATCTGTGAAATTTCCATTTTTGCTGAGTAGCCTATAAAAAACTGGCTCCAAGAGATAATTAAAAGGCCTGCAAGTCTCATGGCTGTTTAGTGTAATGTTGCGTTTGGCAAAAGGCTCTATAACACACTGCAAAATGTTTGCCCAAATTTGCATGGGTAATCTGGGTACAAATGCCACCTTTCAGATTAAGTCATGTGGTGTACACGGTTCCTAAATAATAACCTTTTCCTTTCAATTATACTCTTATAGTTACAAAGTAAATGTATTGAAATGAATTTCACATTAAGTGTGTAGACATCAAATTTAATGTTTATCCAGGTGAAGTACTGTGTGGGACCAGTTAAAATTACTTTGCGGAGATGTGCAGTACTACTTTAGACTTCACTGAAGGTGAAATCCACTCCAGGCACAGGAAAAAGGACATGTACAGCTTTAGCTGTAGATGTCATACATCTGCCCAGCCTTGTTAGGGTCCACTTTTAGCTCCATTGTTACTTCTTTTCTGCTTCATGAGAGTATATCATATCCCCATGAACAAGAAAAGTTAGAATTTAACAGAGAGAGGTACCTTTCACTGAATAAAGGGTGTGACTCTAGCAATGCATATGCTGGTATTAAACTTAAAAAACCCAAACCCCTACTGATTTACTGAAAGGAAAGTATTGTTTTTAAACAGTTGCTTTATAACACGTGAAATTCCCTATAACTTGGCAGGTATTGATACTGAATGGAGAAAAACTCAATGCATGCCACGTGAAGTGTGTGTGGATGTGGGAAAAGAGTTTGGAGCAACTACAAACACCTTCTTTAAACCCCCATGTGTATCCATCTACAGATGTGGAGGTTGCTGCAATAGTGAAGGACTCCAGTGTATGAATATCAGCACAAATTACATCAGCAAGACAGTAAGTTCTCACACTTATTACAGTCCAAGTGCTTCTTGGAACTCCATTTATGGTCATGCACTTTTTAAAACCTTCTTGTTGCTGCTGTGAGGAAGGTAAAAAAAATCAGTTCCAGAATACATAGGAAAAACAGTTAAAGACATTGCTGCCTGGAAGAAAATGTTTAACACACTTTTCCTCCAAATATATTCTGTTTGGGTTGGTTTTAGGTGGAAAAAAATTACAGTGTCCTGTTCTCAGTTTTGAGATCATCTATGAAGTCATTCTATCCTCTGGGGGTTTCTTAGCATCTACCATTTGCATGCTCTATGAGGCAAGCACTCTCTGGAAAAGTAGTCTGTAATTTTATTACTGAAGACTGTTTTAGGATATATGCAGACAGGATACATCTTGCAAATAAAACCTTTTAGGAACTGAACTTCACTCTATCATTTCTTTTGCTTTATTGCATCTTCCTCAGATGTATGTATGGATTTTATTCTTCAAGTTCAGGGCTAGTGATCAGGTAGGAGTGTGCAGCGATTCTGGATTGAGTCTGAGAGTTGCCTTTAAAGGAAAAGCATATGTGCATTATTCTGTTGTAAGCAGCTATAACAATTATCATGTTATCATAGAACATTTCCCTCAAAAATAATGTAAAAATTGTCATACTTCAGAATGTTTGCCAGAGTTACTTTGCTTTTGTTACAGTATGTGTTTAAGCTTTTCTTGGTTGTGGGCTTTTTTGCTTTTTGCTTCTTTCTAGTGCTTTTAAAACTAATTTTAATATAAATCTTGCTTCCTTTTGCAACTAGATTCTTCTAGTTGAAAGTGCAGTAGTTGTTTGTAAGGAAATTATACCATTGCATAGCAAATTATAAAATTGTAGTCCTTGGAAATCCCGTTCCTTTATCATCAAATTTCTTACTGCTCTGGGCCTCTGGATTGGGAAAAGGGAATGTAAAGGAAAACAGAAAAGAAAACCCCTCTTTTTAAGAATGTTCTTTGTCCTCATTTCTCACCAAATCTATCCCTCTGAAATGGTATATTCTACCAAGAATTTTCAATCTTAAATTTAAGATAGTGGTAGACAGCCATGCAGCTCAGAAGTAATGTGATTCAAATAGCTGAAACAAGGAAACCTACAACACTGATTTTTTCCAAGCCCATAGTTATTCCTGCGAAGAACTGTCCTGATTCCAGCTGCTTGAAGGGTGCAAATAGAATTTTGATGTTATAAACCAAGAAATACAACTTTTTTTCTTTAGTATGTATTTATTACATTTAGCTTACTGGAATACAGTGTAATCTAGTTACAGAGAGACTTGCTCCATTTACAACAGGTTTCTTGGTCTTTGAGCACCATGTCTCCTTGGGGTAAACAGTCCTTTTCTATTCATCTTTATGTTTGTATCTATTAAGTGAAGTAATTTTTTTTGCCTAATAGAATTTTTAGTACTGAGTTTCTTTTAAAATTATTGATATCATTGGTGATGATATGACATAGGAGTAGTTAAAAATTTGAGAGGCTCTGGGAAAGAAAGAAGAAGGAGTCAATAGCATTGTTTTGTTTTCGTACTAATTCCGTAAAAGCAAGCAATTTAATCTCTGAGTTTTTTATCTTGCTTCTGCTTTCCAGTTTTATCTGGTCCTTGACAGAATGCAGTCTTAAAAAACCTTAATAAAAGAAGAGAGCTATAGCTATATCTCTTCATCTGTCATCATCTCAAATCTTTTTAAAGTTATGTGACCACAGCTTACCCTATATCAGATGAGAATTAGGAAGAAAAAAGTATTGGATTCAAGACCCTTCTGTGGAATTCAGGTACCCTACACACCTATTTTCACTACTGTTTTCCTTTTATTTCCTGAGTGAAAAGTGAAAAATGGTTAGTAACCAGACATCTTTTGTTTTTTCATAAGTCGTCATTTTAATAGCTTGATTTTTGGTACATAAACTCCTTAAGATAACTTCATACAATTCACCCTGCAGATAAACCACTTAATAGGAAATTAATTTCTCCAGCTGGGGGTCTTACTCTGAAGGCAAGCTCTAGCATTGGTTTCGGACATTAAAATCTAAAGAAAGTTAATATTAGCTTTCATCAAAATTAATTAAAGAGAAAAGAGCTAAGCAGGGAAATTATTTTTATGGGGAGCAAATCATTGAGTTTCAGAAGAATGGACTAGGTCATCTTTTCCTGGATTGGCTTGTGGACTACTCTGGTTGTCCAGAGAGAGGTCTAGTTCAGGCTGTGTTCCTCCTTTCTAGCTACTTAACTTTATTTTTCTAGAAAAAATATTTCTGTAGGTACCAAGGGGTATTTATACAGTCACAATGGAGGTATGAGACAGTTTCTTAATTAAGACGTGGTACAAGGTCTTTGAAAATATATGAGGACTCCCTAGGCTAATTCATAAAATGCAGTAAATCTTTTGCATTTTCTTAATCAATGATACTGCAGTAGCCCAAGTTTGTAAACGGTGGTTTGTCTAATAGACGTCTGTGGGGAAGGTGGTTTGTTGATTTTTGGTTTTGTGGTGTGATGGCATTGCTTTTCTCTCTAATTCATTATTAATCAAACTGTCATTCTATGCTTCCATGACATAAGTAATTCAATGTCAGTTACAAAGTTTGGAACTATATGGTGCAGCAACAGCCTTTCCCTCAGCTGTACATTTTTATGCCACACCTGTGGGTATTTGCTTGTAGGTTGTAAGGAAGCAGTGAGCAGATGTCAAAGAGCCACCATCTCTTTCCATTCTTCCTCTTGGCTGGCAGGATGGGCAGTTTTTTGGCTGCTTTCGGATCATTTGATGTAAAGGTCTTAAATCTCCTTGTTTCATGGTTACAGTAATAGTCTCTCAAGGGAAAACATCTTTCCAAGCAGTTTGAATTAGATTTAGAGGAGCTTTTCTCACAGGAAACAAGTTAAGAGCTTGAAATTGTTTGCCATATTTGAGATGTTCATGGCGTTCCTTTACACAATTTGGAGATGCATATGTCATGAGAATTTCAGTCATTTTGAACTTTACCATTTATGCCTTTTCCCATGCATTTTTCTATGTTAGACTGATGATTATAATGATATAGTAGGTACTATTAATAGTGGGAGATATATCAGTATAATTCCAAATGCTTTTTGTTAAAATTTCCGAAAAAGAAGTGATCCAAACATAGGTATATAGAATAAGGAACCCAAGCATATTAGATAAGTTACCTGTTATTGTCTCATATGTCAGCCTGGAAATTATGTTTTTTTGGAAAAGCTACTTAGTAAAATAAATAATGATGATGTACTATTTTTCAAATAACTTATTTTTATTCTTTCAAGTATAGAGATGTTTAGGGTTTTGAAATCAGTCTTACATCTTTAGCTTAAAAATCTCTCTAGACACTTGGTGCTCTGTTACGCTGGTTTTATTTGGCTGACCTTACTGACACTTTAGGAAGTGCAAAGATCACAAGTGGTGGAACTGAGAGTCAATCAATTTAAGGGAAACTTGCCAAAATAAACCGCAGTCTATCAGAAGAATATGATGTAGTTAATGTAAATCTGGGAAAAAAAATCATACATGCATCCTATATTTGAAAAGTATCTGGAATGATAAACTTCTCTCATCCTGATATGAAAGTAGCAGTTTTGATTATTTTGTATTTCAGTGCTCATATTAATAATTTTACATGTAGTGATACAATGGGTACTGGCACATATTGTGATAGTGCTGAATAAATTAATTTAGCCACTGAAGCAAAGAAATACTTCGTATAGAAGTCAACAGTTTTTCTGGAAAGTTCTGCTATCAATGCAGTAAATCAAAAATATATGTCTTTCTAAGATCACTGAGGAGGAATACATGTGAAATTTTATTAAAAGGAATTCTGGTAGCATTTTTGGTCAAGCATTCAAAGATTCTTGTCTGCTGTTAGGATTTTTTTGTCTTAGGATAAAATCATGTTGAATTCTAGGTTGTGGACCAGACTCTGGTCCCAATGTTGTTTCTGTTTTACACTCCGACTCTATAAACGGCTAAAAGAAAAGCACTGCCAGTGTGGGAACTGATAAGAGCCTACTGCAGGGTGGTCTGCAGGACCATGCAGCTCTACCCTGGAAGCTCTTGCAAGAATGGCCTTGTTACGTACAAAGTTGGGAAGAAGGGACACTGGTGGATTTGACGTCACAGTAATTACCGGTTGCTGAGCACCAAAGGGCAGATCTGGTAGGGTAGAGCAATTCAGAAACATCTTTGCCTGGTGTCCTCTTGCTAAGCTTCTCATCAGTACAGTACTGAGCATCTGCACTGATCTTCAAGGATTTAAAAAACTGATGTGTAAAAGAGTAAGAATCCAGGAAAAAAACTGTTTGCAGTTGAACGTGTGATTGTAAAAGTAGTCTAATTATTCACTTACCTTTGTATTATTCTAAAAAGTTCTTTAATTATATACCTGTCTGTAACAGGAGCAGAAGATACAAGCATAGCAAGCTAATGTTCGGCTGTGTAGAATATACTGCCTTTTAATTTTGGCTGATGCAGAGGAATGAATGTTAAGTATTAAGCCTAAAATACACCTTACTACAGGTTGTATATCTGAAATGTATGAAGAAAAATGACCTTCCCTCCTTTTTAATAAGAACATTTCAGGTTTGGCTAGGTTGAGAGATGGACATAAAGTCATCTTGATAATGGTCATCCTGATAATGGGAACTACAGAAAACATATATCCTTAAAAAATTATTTTAAAAATATATCTTAAACCCAAAACATTTCTAAAAATCTATAGAGTATCAATGATTGTTATGGTTTTTAGCACACAGTTTCTATTTAAGCCATTTACTGTACAAGGTTCTTGAACTTTTTTATGACAGAGAAAAATGAGGAAAAAGTATTTGTAGTCATGCGTAATCTTGTTCAATGGTAAACAACTCTAGTTTAAGTAGCCTAATGTTAAGATTATCCCACATACTCCATTATAAACTCTGATGTAATTCTTAGCCTGACTTTGCTATTCTTTAACAGTAGGGGTTGAAATTATCTCTGCCAGATGCATCATTCAGCTTGATGTGTTGCTTTTACATTTTAGGTTTCTTTGCTATAAAGCAAGAGTGGTGGTTCTGCTTTTTCATAGACCAGAGTGAGAAAGACACCTATGTGGCTTTATAGTTTGGGTTTTTTAGAAATGGGTTGGTTTTTGTGAGGCTTTTTTCAGTCTAAAAAGAATTTCCATGTTCCTTTATTTTGGGTAAAGGATGTGATACTTGTTTGTTCATATTAGGAATATGTGTTTTGTCATCTTTGAGACAATTATGCATACTTTTAAGTGTTTAAAAAAAAGACCTAGGAGGAAAATGGAATTATTGGGAGACTTGGACTTCTGCGTAACTAGAGCACGTTGTAACTTGGAGTTGAATAAAAACCTACAGCAGTTTCCAATCTAGGTGCCTGAATCCCATCTTTTAGGGAGAGTTTTTCATTCGTGGGCTGACTGAGAGGGAAACTTTGGTTGGGCTGAAATGAGGGGAGCTAGGAATAGGCCTCTTCTCCCAAGTGACAGGGGACAGGAAAAGAGGGAATGGTCTCAGGCTCTGCCAGGGGAAGTTCAGGCTTGACATCAGGAAAAAATTTTTCACAGAAGAGGTGAATGGGCACTGGAACAGGCTGCTGAAGGAGATGGTTGAGTCACCATCCCTGGAGGTGTTTAAGGGACGGGTGGACGAGGTGCTGAGGGGCATGGTTTAGTGATTGATGGGAGTGGTTGGACTCAATGGTCCTGTGGATCTTTTCCAACCTAGTGATTCTGTGATAGGGAGTTGTCATAGTGGGTGAAGACCTAAAGAGACAAGCGCTGAACACAGTACTTAGAAGAGAAACAATAGGAATGGTGAGAAAGAATGGAAGATCTCTCATATGGCTTTCTGTGACTAGACAGCTTTAGTTTGGCTGGATGGGCATGTGTTATGTTCTTGTGAAATACATTAACTATGTATAGTTTTCAACTGTTCTTCAGTTATGTGGAGCTTCCATGTATGTGTTTTCGGAAAAGGCAGTGTTGGTAGCACAAATGCACAGGATAGCATGGACAAGTCTAATTTTTTTCTTTTAACTTCTGAATATTTGACTCTAACTCTAGCAATGCTCATTTAATGCACTTAAATTTGCTGTTTAATGTACGGTAATTATGAACTCCTTTCTGAAAACTTCAAGCTCTCCACTTTGAAAAAACTGCCTTAATCCCTACTGCTGTCAGATCTCTTGTTCTTCTGGGGACTGAAGCTCATTCTTTGCAGTCTTTCATCCTGAATGTCTGTCTTTAGGCAATGGTCCCTGAAGAACAGACCTGAAGAAAATGTCTTTTCTCTATAGACAGTGGTGTGAATTAGTCTGGTTCTTGCTATGTCTCACGTTGGGAAGGAAGAGAAGAATTGGGGCTCTTAAGAATACAGTAAAAGCAACCCTTTACTTAATGAGAGATCAGACAGAAATACAAACCATCTGATCTCTAAGAGGTACTCATGTGGGCAATGTGGGTACCAGCAATAACACCCCCAACAGCAATGCTCTCAGAAAAGAAGAAAGTCAAGGACCAGCCTTGTACACAGACATTAGGGTGTATTTCTCATAGAAATATCCTTTCCAGATATTGATGTTTTCATGTTACATGTTGCCAGTCAAGCCCTGTACTGACAACAAATACTGAGCTTTTTGTCCTTTTGGATGAGGAAGATGAGTAAGAAATAAATTAAAGATGCTAACAAAACCAGAAAACTTTATGTTAGGTCAGATCATGCCTAATTTGAAATGATTTATTAAGTTGATAATTCAAGCCCAGCTTATGGATACTGAGAGTTTATTCAATTGCACTTAAATAGCTTCATTGGATTTAGAGATGCTGCTATCGCAGCTGAGAGCAGAATATAGATTTTCTTTAGAATGGATCTTACTTTAAAATGCAAGGGATTATTTAAACAGAATTATTCTGAGTATTAAATAGATTTCGGGTAACAGACTACTTTTCAAGAATTTTTCTTGTGAAATCTTTTCTTGACATACCTACATTACTAAAGAGAAAAATAAATATCTGTTTTTTCAGGATGCATCAGAATATAATACCCAAATAGCATGTGCAGACAAATTAATAATTCACACCCTGGTATTTCACTTCCAACATTTCCATTAATGAAAATAGGTCTGATTTATATTATTTTTCAAAATGCTAGTTCATGTATAATCTTAAGCACTTTCCCAAAATGAGGGCTTGAAGTGTAATACCTAATACAATATAATATAATATAATATAATATAATATAATATAATATAATATAATATAATATAATATAATATAATATAATATAATATAATATAATATAATATAATATAATATAATATAATATAATATCTAGCATAAATAATCGGCTTTTTTATATAAACCAGCTACTATTGTGTGATGTAAAATACACGCTATTACGAGAATTTAGTTGAACAAACTGAAGGTAATTCAGTAAGCTCAAGGAAGCTAGTACACCTTTGCATCATTTAACTAGGAATTTTGTTTCGAGTCATCTAGGCTTTGCAAATCTACTCCAAGAACAGAGGAAGAGCAGAACAAGCCCTTTTTGTAGTCATCTGCAGTCTGGTTCATGCAAAGAATTACACTTATCTTCAGTTTCTATGTTTTATTAGTTCTCTCTATAATGGGGTTTTACTTCAGCTTTGGAAAAGCAAATTTATACTGTCATAAGAGAGCAGAGAAAATGAGATTCTCTTTACATGTATAATATTGTATGTAAGTCCATACTCTTTGTTCTGCCCTTCAATTCATATGTCTGTTAAGAATCAGTTTTCTTACAAGATTTAATATAGTCAAGGCTTTTGCATCTGTAGATTCCTAGCAGTCCAGATTTTCATAGCTCTCAACAGCTGTGTTGTCAGCTGAAAGCACAACTTGTTTAAAAAAAATACAGGTTTTGCATATGACGTTATTTGATTAAAACCCAGTATTTAAAAAACAGATATGCAAAGACCTCAGCATATATTTTCTAAAATATATACTGTATGCAGAAATTAATGCTATTTTTCATAAACATGGCCCTTTTTGCACATTTCAACACCTTCCTCTTCTCTAATTTCCTAGTTAGTTTATGCATTATGTCAAATATTATTATGGCCTTCAGAATAGGTGGATATTTTTAAAAGAAATTAATAAGTACATAAAGTTCTTTTCATATTAGTATGAAAAATGTAGCTCTGTGTTATGATTATCGCTCTTTTTCGGTGAAGCATCTCAGTGAGAATGCCTTTTGTGATTCATCTAAAGGAACTTTCATAATAGATAAGGTGGTAATTAGGCATTCATTTTATTGATGCCAAGTTTTAAACTAGATGTGGACTTTTACCCTTATTTTGTTGATGACTCAAGACCAAAATTTTAAGAAATGTTACTTATTTGGCAGCTGCAGCAAGAATCCAAATGTTATTATTCTTTGGCTAGAAGTCTGTCTAACAAGAGAAACTTTTTTCATGGTAGCTGCCTAGATGGATAGGGGTTTCTAATCAGTATCTGAAAGATGCAGGAAACTATTTTATGGTTTAGTTCCTTCTACTGAAGTGAATGTATACCAATTTTCTTTTTTAGATTTGGAGGGGAAAGCTGCATTTAAAACTAATATAAGAGATATGGTACTTTTTGCAGCAAAAATAACATCATTGTAATCGTATATATCAGAATAAAATGCAAACAATAATACTTTGTTATTTCAGTTCTTGTATGATGACACTCCAAATGTTAAACTTGTTTAAAGAGCCAGTCAGATTTGTTTTGTACAATAGATAATATCTGCCAGTGTTGATGATGCTTTATATAATTTGGGTTTAAGTTGCATAGATCAGATATATCAATAGTAAGATCTTTATTGTTGGCTGCAAGTATCCTTTCACCTTGTGGGTACTTGGTGATTGCATCCCATACTGCTGCACTGGCATGCTTGTCAGTGCCCAGTCTCACTTGTGTACTTCGGTGCAAGATAGTGTTTTCAGGACACTCTGTAGGCATGCTTCATATTTTGAATAATTTAAAATTACCAGTGTTTTCAATGCCTATATGCCATAGTATGAAATTATTGATTATAAATAAGTATTCCAAATAAATTACAGTTAGAAATTAAAGTCATGTTGCACAGTCTCATCAACTGGAACTGGAATAAAAACCTGTGACCTTTAAAGGCAGTAAAGTCCCCAGAAGGTGCAGAAATATTCATAAACATATTTGGAAAAGTGACAAAACACCTAAAATGCAACAGCGCACATTAGTTTTAATGTTATAGTAAGCAGATATGTATAGTGTTTAACACTAAAAATGTTGTCATAACATAGCTGTTGTATTCATTTTGCATATGATCGTTGTTTAGTGGTATAACTGAATATGCCACTGAATGATGGTAGAGAACAAAAACCTCAACTTAAATTTTTTATAGCATTTATCATAAGTCCTTATAATATTTTTAGTTGTACTGTTACTGATCTATTTTTAAAAAGTTCTTTGCTTTGTTTTCCCATTTATAGTTGTTTGAGATCACAGTGCCTCTCTCTCATGGCCCCAAACCTGTAACCATCAGTTTTGCCAATCACACGTCCTGCCGATGCATGTCGAAGTTGGATGTTTACAGACAAGTTCATTCTATCATAAGGCGTTCCTTGCCAGCAACACAAACTCAGTAAGTATGAGACTTGTCTTTCCTTTCACGTTTTGAGCAAGCCTGTATAATCAGATTTAAAATATTGCTGGAAGCTTTCACAGTTAAGATAGGCAAACTTATGCACATTAGTGGTAGCACAACACATTTTGCAAAAGAACTAATATTATTTTACATGGAGAAAATGTTAGTAAATTAATTAATGCAGTACCTTTTTAACCAGTGGATAAAATGGGGCTATATCATTTAAAAATGAAGAATAATGTTGTTTGTCAAGCTTGTTTCATGGATAAAGCTACAATGCAATTGAGGATTAAGAGAAACATCAATAAAATCAACTTTTTTAAAAAAAATAGTAATCCTAAGAGCTCTCAAAAAAAATACATACTTATGCAAATAAGGAGTAGGCAACATTTCTCTCTCTAACTGTATTATCCTAATTAAAAAGCTGTATAAAAAGAAGGCCTGGTTTTAGGGAATCCTTGACTGCAAATCTTATTGGACATCTTCATGTACCAGATGTGAAAATAAAACAAAATGGGAAGGGAAAATAAAGGGTCAGTTGACAGTCCAGGAAATTAGCACATTGATCTGATTTGTGATTTTGAATGAAAAAGAGTTACAGAAGAAATCTAGCACTAAAGCAAGTATTATCAAAACACTTGAAAGAGTCTTTCCCTTCATTTTAGAGAACTCGAGTGATGATTTCATGTTGTATAAATAAGTAGTAGGCCAGAAATACATAACAGACTAAAGGTTGCTTTATAGAAGAATGAATAACTGGAAGATTAACTGGAATTAGTTATAGACATTTTTAATAAGGTAAGTGAATAGTGCAAAATGCCCAGAGATGTAAGCTAGGCAATTTTTTCTGTGTTTTCATTCAGTTAAAATCTGGATGTTTGCTGACATGTTCCAGATAAACACAGAGTTTATTCCATTTAAATTCAGATTATGGAATTTCTTCATCAAAATATGGATTGTAAACAGTGGATTAGAAAAATATTAAGAAATCTATTAATAGTTTAGTTAATTGCTTAATCAGCAGATTATAAAAAAATCAAAACCTAGGACAACAGTAAAGTCCAATTATGTTGGCAGCATCTTGGTGCTTCTAGATTAAGAGCAGTTATACTTAACATTGCAAGAGTTTTTTCTCACCAGGAAACAGCTACCTGTAGTTAGAGGGAACAGATACAAGACCAGTACTCCCAGGTAGCTGGCTCTCCTGTGAATAAGGAATCATGCTTAAACAAAGGAAAGACACATTAGTACTAGACCAGTATACCAGAATATATACAGACCTGCTCTGCAGAAAAGGGCTGTCTTTAAGTTTATAATTATGGCTATATACAAGAAAAAAACCCAAAGCAAACAAACAGAAAAAGACCCCCAATGCCACAAACCAAAGAAGCAGAATGCTTCCAGATTCTAGAAAGGAAAGGTATTTACATGTTCCTCGTTGGTGCCTGGATGCTTTTCAGAATCCCACTAGGGTTTTTCTAATTTGTACTCAAGTTCTCAATATAAAATAGTTCTCAATATAGAATATTCCAGTAAATGCTTCTTGAAAGGAAAAAGGTTCCATCATCAGACATGCAGGTAAAAACTCAAGCCTTTAGTCCTTTTATTGTTTTTAAGGTATAAATTGTTATATAGTGTTATTAGCTACCTTTTTGGATTGCTTTGTAGCATTAAGTAAACAGCAAACTCAAACTCTTTTCAGTTTTATTCTCAATTTATTTATTCTCAATTTGGTTTTATTTTCTATTACTTTTATCGTCTCTAAGAAGAAACTACAAGGCAGAATAAAATCATGTTTAGTTTCTTGTATTCTTACTATTACTTCATGTGATTTATCTTATTCTTTTGATGAAAATGAGCTGTAAATTCAAGCTCTCTATTTTTTATTCTACTTAAAAAGCCACTCTGCTTTTCCCAAGAACTGAATATTACAATTGAAATACCCCAGTATTCCTAATTAGCTTTCAGGGGGTAGTTCTGGAGATACTATAATTCATTTTCAGTTCCTAAATGTTTGCATATTCTATGTTTTGATCAACTGATACTAAAGATTTTTTAGAAGTCTTAGGGCTGTGGATGATTTCTGTGAAAAGTAAACATATAGAACTATGAAACCGACCACTCACATTCATAACTTAAAATGGAATTTGGTTTGGAAGAAAACTGCAATAGTTTTATGTATCTCAGGAACTTTTCCTTTCACTACTGCTACATCCATAGTGGGTAGCAGTCTATATATGAAAATGTGAATGTTTCTGAGAAACAAACAATATTATTTTGGTTTTTACTGAAATTCTCAATTTCTTTTCAACTTCCTTCCATTAACATTTTTATTTATAGGTCTGAATGCCAGTGAAACTGCTGTAAAGCCAGAACTTGGACATGTATTTTCTTGTCACAGTGGCACACCTGCATGTGTGCATGTATACATGCACATGCTCTTTTTAACGGAAATGTAGTAATGACTTTTTTTATGTATTACTGAAAAGAAAAGCCTAGGAGTATAATCTATGGTTTTAGAGTAGTAACACTTGGGATCTGATAAGAATTCAAGCCTGGATTATGCCATGGTGCACAGGCACATAATAAAATGAAGACAAAAATGACACATAAGATAGAATACAAATAGTAGAATTTTTTTTATATGTATAAAATATATTTTCTGCATTGCTTTTTCCTGGAATTAAGATCTAGGGCTTTGCCTGTTCTCCCACTTAAATTTTTGTCTTCTAAAAAGTAGTAACTACCTCTGTGTACTTGCAGAGTTGAAGCATGTCAGTTCATGTTAACCAGTGTTTCAGAATAACTCATGGATTAGTTGTGTCTTAGATTGTACTCTTCTGTGTTTATATAGAATGTCATCAAGACACGCAACAACTGAGTGAGAAACTATTGTCACTTTGGTTTAGAGGTTTAGTGATGAGGGGTTGGGGAGCGGGGGTAAGCAGAAGGGCTTCCAGTAAACATAATTCAGAGCCAGGTCTCTGTGAAGACCTTTTTTCCCCATGATTTGTAGTTAAGCACTTACAGAGCTGATAAGCATATTTTAGATATTGTTGTATGTATGTTGTACACATTACATGTTTCCCCCTCTTGTGCATTATCTATCCTGATAGTGGCTGGTAACAAACGAGCATGTTGATTTTATGTATTTATTTATTTATTTTTAGTTGAATTGACAATGATTTGGAAAGAGATACTGATTTTTTTTTTTACAAAATTGTTTTGCAACATTACCCCTGCATAGTTTTCTGTAATAGCAACCAGAGTAGAATTTGTAAACAAGAATTCCAGTTCCTTTTGCTGAGTGTCTCTGACTGTGATGCTGACATACGTATTATTCTCTTCAAGTTCTTTTGTAACTTGCTTTCTGTTTCAACACTGTCTTCTCATGGATTTATGTGCAATTGGTATTTTCTTCATGTTTTCATGCTGGCTTCCTTCTGTACTTAGTTTTAAACACTTCTGGGTAGAGCTAGGCTGCTCCAGGTGTGAGTTGGTTTTATTTGTTTTTTTTTAAAACAGAATACAATAAAAAGTCTCTAAATTACCCATACCATTTCTAAAGCAGAATGAGGAGGCAGGCAAAAGGATGACTGTGCCAAGTGAGGGAGTAAAAGTGAGATCATTAGTGGTATTAAATCAGGAAACACCAGCTTGATAAAACATGAGATGATGCAGGGTGATGTTTAAATACAACAGTCTTTACAAGCAAAGAGTCATTTAATGTGGTGAAGGGGAGTGGTATACTTGAATGATGATCACGGAAGAATGTCCTAGCACCTGCATTTCTGAGTGCATGAGTAATGTTGCTCAGGGGAATGAATAGTACTTAAAATGTGTAATGCATGTGCTGTCTTAACAGATGAGGATTTTATAGACACTACAGAAACAATGAATAAATCACATAGCCTGGATGCATGAAGTTAGGAAAGACTTGTTAAAAGTTGTCACCTCTGGTAATCAAGAAATTGCAAGCAGGGAAGATCATATAATACACAAATATTGTGTCTGTGGTGTACCTACACAGGATCAGTCATCCTTTAAAAAGAGACCAACTGCTGTTAGGATTTTTTTGCTTTCTGTGGTACCACTATGTTGACTGCAAAACGCTAGAAGGTAAAGAACGTTAAACTGTTAAATTGTTTATTGTCGTTCATTTCTAAAGTGAAAAGGCATCACTGCTGAAGTCCAAACCTTTAGATTCAAGAAAGCTGGCTGGGATTTGAGTGGCTAATGAGAAAGTGTCAGTTAATGTCACAAAAATTTCACATAAAGGGGAAAGGAATCTGATAATCTAATTTTGTTTTAGAAATTAGAGTCTGCTCTATGGCATTCATTCAGAAGCTTTTGATATCTATATGTGTGAAAACATTTTTTGTACAACTAAAAACAATGTAGAAAATTATACATAATAACACCTCTGCAGTATTTGGTACAAAAATATTTTTTGTACCTGTCTATTTTCTATATAAGGCTTCGTTTCAACGGTTACATCTGTTTCCAAACTACATTAGGAAAGTATAGATATCACTTTCTAGAAGCTAGAACTAAAACTTGAAATATGAGAAGGTATGTCCAACAAATAGTTGAAGATTCCTGTAGTGGGGAGAACCTTAATTAATAACAGATTTGATAGGAGGCAAAAGTAAAATTATGAAAGAGTTGAAGCTCTTCAAAAGAGTCTTGTAATGGAGGGAAACAAAAGTAATTAGCAGCTAAAATCAGTCTTTTTCATTGAGTTCTTATGGTAATAAATCAACATTATATTTCATTCCACAGATGCCATGTGGTAAACAAGACCTGTCCAAAAAATCATATCTGGAATAATCAAGTTTGCAGATGTTTGGCACAGCATGATTTTGATTTCTCCTCTCATGCTGAAGAGACTGGTAAGCACTTTTGCCTAAATGATTAAATGTAGTTCCATGTTTTGATTTACATAAAGGAGAAAGTAAAAACATGAAAAGTAAATAGTCGAATCTTTATCAATACTATCATGGAATATTAACTGTCTTTTGATATATGTTTCTTCTTAAAACACCTTAAAAGGTATGAATTTGATACCATTTCTTCACTTAAACATATGGAATGAGTAGAGACAAAATTCTAATAACTGTGCAACTTTGCTGTATTTCTAGACACTTCTGAAGGATTCCATATTTGCGGACCAAACAAAGAGCTAGATGAAGAAACCTGTCAATGTGTCTGCAAAGGGGGCATGCAGCCCTCAAGCTGTGGACCTCACAAAGAATTAGACAGATCATCATGTCAGTGCATGTGCAAAAACAAACTTCTCCCTGCTTCCTGTGGGCCAAACAAGGAATTTGACGAAGATAAGTGCCAATGTGTATGTAAAAAGACCTGTCCTAAACACCAGCCTCTAAATCCTGCAAAATGCATTTGTGAATGTATAGAATCTCCCAATAAATGCTTCTTGAAAGGAAAAAGGTTTCATCACCAGACATGCAGGTAAAAACTCAAGCCTTTAGCCCTTTTATTGTTTTTAAGGTATAAATTGTTGTATAGTGTTATTAGCTACCTTGTTGGATTGCTTTGTAGCTTTCAGTAAGAAGGAAAGCTCTCTTCAGTTTGGTTTTATCTTCTATTACTTTTACCATCTCTAAGAAGAAACTACTAGGCAAAATAAGTATTTTAAATCATGTTTAGTTTCTTTTTACTATTACTTCATGTGATTTATCTTATTCTTTTGATGAAAATGAGCTGTAAGTTCAAGCTCTCTATTTTTTATTCTACTTAAAAAGCCACTCTGCTTTTCCCAAGAACTGAATATTACAATTGAAATACCCCGAATATTCCTAATTAGCTTTCAGGGGGTAGTTCTGGAGATACCATCATTCATTTTCAGTTCCTAAATGTTTGCATATCCTGTGTTTTGATCAACTGATACTAAAGATTTTTTAGAAGTCTTAGGGCTGTGGATGATTTCTGTGAAAAGTAAACATACAGAACTATGAAACAGATCGTCCACATTCATAATTTAAAATGGAATTTGGTTTGGAAGAAAACTGTGCAACTACTGCTACATCCATAGTGGGTAGCAGTCTATATATAAAAATGTGAATGACTAGGTTCTGATAAACAAACAATATTATTTCTGCCTTGTATATTTGTAAAGAAAGTTTGTTAAAACAGAAACAGTTCCCTTTGGGTGAGAACAATAATTTATTAGTATATGGGAATTATTTATAGTATATTTATAACAAACAGCAAGTCCAGAAGCATTCAGATACTTGAAATGGAAAATAGAAAATTAGGACATTTAAATGTTTTTTGTAATTCATTGCTGATCAAAAGTAAAACTTATATAGTTTTTAATATAGCATGTAATTAGTTGGCATAAATATATTGCCAGATGCACATACATTAGTTAATTTTGAATAAAGAAAACATGTCTAGTATTAGGAATGAGACATCTGTTGAACTCTAAAAAATATTATTAATTGCCTTTATCTATTTTCCTGCATTTGGCCTTTTGAGCGGAATATAGAGTAGTTAGGAACATAAGAAACAATGTTTTCTTTATTGGTCGGTATGTACTTCAATTCTACATTTGCAAGAGTAAAGAAAGTAACCTGATTACATGAGCTTTAGCACATTACAAAGCCTTAGTGCTGCTCTGATGTGTACTTTCAGCGGCACTACACATATAAACCATGTATTTTTGAAAAGAGCATTCACAGCTGGAAAAATCAGGCATTAAAAAAACTAAGAAGTGTCTTAATAAATAGCTGCTGCTCCTGCTATTGATTTAAAGACTAAGTATTGGAAGGAAGGAATTGAGCACAGCTTCTCCTTGTGCTGTTATGGTTGAATACAATGAAGAGTTTAAATCTCTCACTTCCAAGGATAACGCGGTACAGCTTTTAGCTGTTTCTCTTTTCTAAGCGGTTCTTCTGTGCATGGAGAAAGATAGAGTTGTATATGGCGTTACTCCATAGTTCTACAAACGGTAGCCCTGTAGATGATAGCAATGTCAAGAAAAGTAGAGGATGCGATCTCTCTTCCTTCTTAAGAAAGAAATTAGAATAGGTTTCATTTTGACTATGCTTTCTCTAAAAGACAAAAACCCTGCAACATCCTG
The DNA here is from genome assembly GCA_033459285.1 of Clamator glandarius. Taxonomy (NCBI): domain Eukaryota; kingdom Metazoa; phylum Chordata; class Aves; order Cuculiformes; family Cuculidae; genus Clamator; species Clamator glandarius. Next base: position 913,785 of record JAUNZM010000133.1, read on the forward strand.
ATTGTCTTTGAAAGAAAGATCTCTTGTGGTTCTGAGACCATGTAAATGGAGATACCACTCAATAACTTCGTACAAGATGCCTGAGACCTAGACAGGAACAAAATCCTGTTAGCCATGTCCTAAACAGCTCCCCATGCAGAGAATTAGTCCTTACAGGTTCTACTTTTGAAGCACTGACATCTTTATGCACTGTACCTAAAATGCCTCTGCCTGTTATACCCTTCACCAGAGGAATGGAATACAAAGTAATTCACAAAGCACAGGCTAGGAGTGCAGGGAAATAAAAACAAAATTTAAAAAAATGTATATCATAAAGAATACTGGCTTTTAAAGGTGATCATGCTGTAACTGCCAGTTAGAGTAGGTTTCCTACTTCATTTTTATCTGTGAATTGGTTAGACTGCCCAAAACAAATGTGGACATTTAGTAGCAAAAAATCATAGTTACTGACCATAAAGAGAAAGTTTCCACTGATTTGCACAGTGCTATACATATTGACTGAACATCTGTCTTAACTCCAGTGTCCTCAAATTGTCCTCATCAAAACAGACATCTATCACATGGAAGCACTCCATAAACAGCTTTCAGCCTAAATCTTTTCAAAGACCTGATCTATTGTTCAACAGAGTTTCCTAAGGAAACCCCATTTATGTAGTTACAATAGCTCTGCTACTATTCACCCTGTGCTATCACCTCAAAAATTTATTTTGTTCAGTTTGGCAGGGCCAGATAACTAGGCACCTCAGCTGCAAAGGATTTTGGAGGAGGAGAGGAGCTTTCTTGCTCTGTTCAAATGTTCCAAATAAGGATAAAATTGCAGTAACCTGACCTTGACTGCTGCTAGACACGAACTCACATGGGAGAGATGTTTTACAGGCACTCTCAACTGTAGGTTAAGTTGAATGTTACGGTTCATTGGAAGGCATAAATTACATGTGCGCTTTTCATTTTGTGCAGCATGTTATAGGTGGGTGGAAGAGTTTGGCTTTGTCCTTTTTTTTTTTCCCCCTTATCTTTCTCTTACTTCATTCTATGGTCATTCAGTTCATTAAATGGTCTAACTTTCACAGCAGAGATGGGCAAAAAGGCAAGCGAGTTCAGTGTTTCATCCACAGCGTCTCCATGGAGTACTTTTTCCCTAGAACAAAGCTAATGCTGGTTGCTCATTTGCTCAGAGTATTAGATACTCCAGAAAAGGTGTAAGGTAGTAAACTTCACTTGCTTGCTTTCTGAAGTGACACTGTGGTTTTGTTGCCTTTTACCACTGTTTCCAAACTTAATTGGGCAAAAGGTTAATAGACTTTGAGAAATTTCCATGAGCACTTACACTGATCTCAAATTCCTGTGGTAAGTGACACAAAATTACAGAGACCACACTGGTGAGATAATCTACAAATAATAACATTGAAAGCACTGAGCAAGATATAACTAGTTAATGAATGTCATGTTTGTGGTCTTCCTCATTCCTTATTGTTTTTCCTCATAGCCAGGTTCATTGATTCAGCTAGCTGGTTGAATTAATTGAACTGTAATCCAGACCTCATATCACAAACAAATTATTATGAAGTAGAAACTTGGTATCCAAAACAAGCACACAACCTATTACCTTATCTGCAACAGTAATAAGAGTAGCCACATGTCTGAAACAAGAATTGCCTAGGGAAGAGGATAGTGGCATTACCTTAATATAGCCTACTGTAGTGCCTTTGAACCGAAGAAACTATGAATTATAGTAATAGATCATAATATCAATGTTTTACAAACAGGCAGACATTTAAATACAAGTTTAAAGTAGAACTGTGTTGAAATTTGAAACATATACTTCTGTCTTTTGACTCATTGCCAGTGTCTGAAAAAAGCCCCAGACTTGTACTTTGTTTCCATTATACACCAGAAAATGTTTAGCATTGTTATTGTAAGGTTATTTTAGGTCAAGTTCTTGTTTTAATAAAAAATAAAATAGGAAAAGGAAGAGTTCAGGGACAACCACAGATATTATCTTTGCATAATTTCTATTTTTTGGTCAAGGAATATGTGAAGAAAACTTCTGCTGCATTTTAGGTAGATACGACTTCTTATTTAATGCTCTATTCCTGTTAAACTTTTCTTTTATCAAAGAGGGACTATTTCTGTTCTTTTTCCTTTATGATTTATCATAAACATGCAGGCTCTGAACTATTGCATAGATAGTGCAGATATATCCCCACTGACCTCACCATATTCTGGATTCAACCTCAAGCTGGCAGCATGCAGTAGGTCATAACAAGCCAGATTAAGTATAGAAATACTACTGTATTTTCAAATTTAATGAAATACTACCTAGATAAGATTACAATGCACCTACAACCAGGCAATATGTTAAAAACATTCATTGCAATAGAATAATTTCTCTTCAATAGCATTCATTATTCTTTCATTTTCTTTTATGAAGAATAGTCAAATTCATAGTTGTGAGAACATAAACAGAAATTAAAAGATATATATTTGTAGGAATTAAATAACCCATTGAGAAATGGCAACCTAAATCTACACGGATTTCTACTGCAGGTTAATATATATGAGGGTGTTATATTAATGACCATTTCTTTTCATTTTAGTTGTTACAGACCGCCGTGTACAGTCCGAACGAAACGCTGTGATGCTGGATTCTATTTTAGTGAAGAAGTGTGCCGCTGTGTACCCACATATTGGAAAAGACCACTTATGAATTAGTGAAAAGAGCACTACTTGCTATTTCGGTGTACATTTTTCCATTAGAACAAAAGAGCAACAGAAACTTTGCTAATATTTGGAATTAAATGTTCACCAGAAACCTTGTGGGGCTTTCAGAGACAGATGCATCGTGCTTTTCTCAAGATATGGAAGGCAAATGTGGAAAATAACTGGGGTTCATATTTTATAAAAGAACTCAATAAGGACTTATTTTCTGCCAATGACCAAACAGCCTAGGTTCTACTTCTTGTGATTTTTTTTTAAAGAGATAATGACTATATAATTTATTTCCACTAAAACCATTGTGCAGCATTTCTGTTTATAGCAGTAACAATTGTTAAAGCTCACTGTGATCAATATTTTTATATCATGCAAAGTATGTTTAAAATAAAATGGAAATTGTATTATATAATGGTGAGAAAGTTTAATTGTTTGCCTATAGAAAGGAACTATGATTCGGCTTCATTACCAGAGTTATTACATGAAGGGGGAAAGCGGTTAAGAGAAAACACTTTTAAGAAGGGAAGACTACATTTTCTCATACCTGTTTTATATGTTGTTTGAAATAGAAAGTGTTTCATGACCCAGTGATATTTCTGTTTCTTGAATTAACCTAGCAAAGGAAACACAATTAATAATAAATGAAAATATTGGAGATTCTGTACATTGCCCAAGGATAAGGACTACATCTAGGGGACTGCAGCAACTACTCACATTCCAGTATATTCACCTTTTATTTTATTTCTTGTTAGCATTTCTAAAGAATATAAAAGAATGTCTATTGAAGTTCATTAGTCTGAAAGTGGAAATGCCAGCTGTGCTCCTTACTTAGTATCACAGGCTGTATTGCAAAATTTACAACTAAATAATTCAGAACGTTTTGATGCTCTTTACTGTTTCATACAGTCATATATTGATCAACAGTGTAGATGTGTGTAAAAATACTTTGAAGGAAAAAAAATATAATTTATATTCCAAGGGGGACATGACAGAACTTCCACCAATCTGGTATTGATTGACATAATCTCTATATGAAAAATTGTCAGGACTTCTCTTTATTAAAGAGAATGTGAAATCAAGCATCCACAACTCCAAAAAGAGGTAAGATTTTTAACTTGCACGGGAAGAGCAATGTGCATAGAACAATTATTGAAAATTACAGTATTTCAGAACTTTGAAGGATTTTTGTAGAAACTTTACTGTATGCAGAAGTGGAACAAGCAAAGCTGCTAAGCAAGATCTTTGTAGCAGGAGGAGACAGATATGCAAAAATAATTTTAGAGGTCATCAGTCTGAACTGCTGGTTCTGAGCGATTGTTCTTAGAAGAGTTATTAATGAAACAGAATTATTTCCTAGAAAGGTGGTGTAAGGGTGTTGCCTTTTCTAGAATCTTGCATATTTAAGTGTAAGTGTTCCTAAAACTGAGTGAAAGCTACTTTGGATTACTCAGGGGTTGAGACAGTATAACAGGTAGGCAGGACAAGAGGCAGTTTGAAAGCTTACACTTTCCAAGGTACATCTAGTGTCTTCAATGTTCTTCTTAAGAGGCCAGCTATTAATTATTTGAATAGGATAATAGGAGGCAAACAAATATTGAGGAATGTCTTTATTACTGTATTGCCTCAGCAAGCACATGCAAGCAGAACTCTGGATGATTGTTTTACTTTGAAATACAACTTCATGCTATTGTAGCAACACACAGTTCTTGTCAGTTGAATAGTAGTAATACAATCTACAGTGTTCCAGCTGGCAACATCAATCTAATATCAAGAAATTAATAGTCAAAACTTCATTAGATATTACTAAAAATCCAGGCATCCACTTCTATATGTCAGCTGGTTGAAGTAAACATAAAATATCTTAAGAAACCAATTAAAGAGCAAACTTTAATGAAGACTTGAGAAAACACACAGCAGGTGAAGCTCTCAAAATAAGATTTTTCATTTCTGTCCAAGCCCAATACAGAACAGCAGCAGAGGGGGAAGGACAGACCAAATCTGCAAACAGGAATAGAGTTTAGGTAAGCCAGTATGTAACAGATAATATATGTTATTGTAATTTAAAATGGAGGAGGGCACAAGTGAAGACAGAAAAACTGCATTCCAATAAGTTATTCTATGTAGGTTATAGTTACAATGCTGGACAAATAACTACTAATTTGAGCAATGCTCTCTTTTCATGTCTAAATTATTCAAAAGGAGTTCATGACAACAGATCTAATAAAACCATTCTTGCTAAGTAGATACTTGGATTTCTACTGAGCATACTACACTCCAAAATCATCAAGGTAGGGAAGGGAAGGCAGGGACTTTGAAAATAAGAACACTAATCAGGAAGCTCCAACTTTATTACAAACATCAGCATTCAGTAAGAATTACGTTCTTGAATACATATTTTAAAATTTCTTATTAAAGTTATTAATTAACAAATTTTGAGACTTCCAGACATAAATCACACAGACCACTAAGTAAAGCTAAGATTTAAAGAAAGCCAAGACATTGCTTCTAAAAGTAAGCACCAATCAGGTTACTGTCTCACCAAGTGATGGGTCAAACATTCTCAATGGTATATGGATGATGAATACAACATGTGATCAGTTGGTAGTATTTTCTGGTAATTAAGCTCTCAAATTCTGCATTACATGAAAATATCCTTTTTTTAATGATGTATTAGACACGGGAACACAATACATCTATTGATAAAATGTGATTCTGTTTATCTCAGTACTGTCACAAAATCGTCTATATTTAAGCAAGCATTTATCTGTGGAGAAATATAGAGTGATAGCATAACCTGCATGGCAGGTCTTCCTTGTATCTATTATATAAAATAACTGATAGATTTATACCATTTTCAGTTTTGAAGTGTTATTTGATATTTTCATCTTAATTTCAAATGTTAACTTTATATTCTTAAACTGTATAAAAGACAGAAAATACAGCTTAAAAGAAGATCTTAACATATAGGTAAGAAATATATGCAAGTTATTCTGCACTAACTGAATAAAATAATGTTATTTGTAGAACTCCCCCGCCTCGTACTTTCTACAAAAAATATGAGGTGGGGGAGGCTGTATGAGATGGGACACAACATAGACTGTAACTGCAGTAAAACACATTTAAAAGTAAACAGTCTCATACTTGTGTTTCATCAAGAATTTACAACAATTTCTGTACTCTTTCAATATCATAATATATAGAGACCATAAATTACACAGGACAACCTCTCTCTACCTGTATTAGCAGAAGGTCATAGTATTTACAGTATATGGTGTTAGTCCACTGAAATATTTGCTTAATTACACAAGATAGTTTAACAAGATAGTAAATCGGTTCTCTTAGTCCTGTTTGAAAGACCCGCATGAAATCTTGCACGTGAACTATATTGTCTTGAAAGGCTTCATGTTAGTAATATCTTCAGTATTCTTATTTTCAGTCTTCAGATCTGAGTGAGAATTGTAGATGACCTTGAATTTTAACATCTTGCTCTCTCTGATTTTCTGGAAAAATAATTAGCTATCGTGTCTATGTCGTAAGCTAGAAATGGAATAATTTACAGAGCCAGCAAGCTCATCAACTGATAAGCTGAGGAATAGACTATATTCTTCTAAATATTATTTAATTAAATATTATTTAATTTTGTATTATTTGAAGATATAAAATGTTGCTCTCAAATGGAAAAGTTTAAAGGTGATCAACTCAGAATTTTCAAAAGTTTTCTAGTTTATTCAATATGATATTGTAATAATTTTTAATATTATAAGATTTTTACTATATTGAAAATCTGAAAATAATGTTTGATAATTTATTTTATTAATTCCTTTTGTTCTCTTTCTGGTTTCCTTTCCCATTTCAGATAAAACTTCTAGGCAAAAACACAGGACAACCTTCTGATTGAGTGATGAAATACTAAGATCAAATGGACCAGGTATTATTTTTCTAATGTAATAAATGTGAAGGACTAATAAAATTGGTCATTTTAATGCAAGTTTAAGAGTCCATGTTATTCTAGAGTTCTTAAAAGCTCTGGATTGATCAAGCCTGTTTTGTAGAATAATATAGCTGGGCTCATTTTATCTATATTTTCATGTCCAAGTGTTGTAATGGAATCAGAGCAGTAGCAAACATTAAGATGTTACCAATTTTGCAATAACACAGTCTCTAAAATTTCTGTAGTTTATCATTATAATAATGCATATTTTATGTATGACGCTATAAATCAGGAGACCTCACTTCAGCTTGGGAATATATTGATTACAAAACATAGCACATTCCAGAGAGGGAGGAAAAAAAGGCCAAATTCTTGGTCTTTGTTACTTGTTGGCAAACCAGTACGGAAATCTCAGAAAAACATCATGAAAACATCTTATTGATTCAGATATTATTCCTGGTTAAGGGTACTGTATCCTCTCCTGACAGACACTGACCTTTCAACTGAGTTTTGACAAATTATCCATTATTGACATTTATAATCAGCCTTATATGGTCATCAAACTCTTCCCTTTTGACCCCTATCTCAAATTACTTCTCTTATATTTCTTTACCATATCTCAGTCTCCTCATAAGAATCATAGAATCACCAGGTTGGAAGAGACCCACCGGATCATCGAGTCCAACCATTCCTATCAAACACTAAACCATGCCCCTTAGCACCTAATCCACCCATGCCATAACACCTCCAGGGACAGTGAGTCAACCACCTCCGCGGGCAACCTGTTCCAGTGCCAAATGGCCCTTTCTGTGAAAAATTTTCTCCTAATGTCCAGCCTAAATCTCCCCTGGTAGAGCTCGTGGCCATTCCTTCTCGTCTGGTCCCCTGTCAGTTGGAAGAAGAGGCCAGCACCCTCCTCTCTACAACCTCCTTTCAGGTACTTGTAGAGAGCAATGAGGTCTCCCCTCAGCCTCCTCTTCTCCAGGCTGAACAACCCCAGCTCTCTCAGTCGCTCCTCATAAGGCCTTTTCTCCAGCCCCTTCACCAGCTTCATTGCTCTTCTCTGGACTCGCTCCAGAGCCACAACATCCTTCTTGTGGTGAGGGGCCCAGAACTGAACACAGGATTCGAGGAGCAGTCTCACCAGTGCAGAGTACAGAGAGAGAATAACCTCCCTGGACCTGCTGGTCACGCCATTTCTGATCCAATGGCATCCTGGCTTGTCCTTCTTGGCCACCTGGGCACACTGCTGGCTCACGTTCAGTCGGCTGTACACCAACACCCCCAGGTCCCTCTCCTCCTGGCAGCTTTCTAGTCAGACTTCTAGTCTGTAGCACCGCATATCTGTATTTCTCTTGCAGCCTTTCTTGCATATCACTGTTAACTCTAAATCTTCATTTCTCTTTTATATCCAACCTATCACTAAAAATGGCATTGCTTTCCTTTCTAATACCATGAAGACCTCTTTCCTTTCTCTACTTTAAATGATCATGTCAACACGAAGATTTATCTGGTTTTAGTTGTCTAGTGATACTCTTAGCCGTTCATATATAATAAAACAAATGTTACAAAATCTGAAACTTCACATTCTAAGTGTGCTAATCCCATCTAAAAAACAAATAATAGAAATTATTTCAGTTGAGAGCCTCTCAAAGAATATTTGCAAGTAAAAATAACAGCTGCTGAAATCACCCAGGCAAATTACACTTGAAACATAAAAGAGAATTTATGATCTTTCTCTCACTGTTAAAAATCACAGCTTTAATTCTGCTGGATATTGTTTCTGCAGACTAATGTTACACTCGTGCCATCCTCACTGGTGCCCATTGCAGCATTTTGGAACTAAATTCAGCCTTGTAGTTTTGTTTATGCTGTCTCATTCATTCTGTGTGGAAAAAATCCAGGGCTCAAGGGTGGGTAACAAAACTTCTCAGACAAAAAAATTATATCTGTGCACATTCCTTAGAGTAGATGCTTTACACCACTGTGAAGACAGATGAAGTGTGGTCACAGGATCCTTTCCAGAAGGATAATGCCTGTTTTAAGCTCAGGTTGCCTTCATATGTTGAATATGCTTTTCACCAGCTTGCACCCTGTCCAGTAATTTGAATGCAGAGAGCTAGTGAGACGCAGAACACTTGAAGCTCAATTTAGTCTGTGGTTTAACGTCAAAGTAGATACTATATTGTTTTCAGTTGCTCCAATCAGTTTTCAATCGACCACATCAAAGGCTGAGAGGTTATTCAGCCTGGAGAAGAGAAGACACCAACAGGAACTTATAGCGATTTTCCAGTACCTGAAGGGTGCCTACAAGAAAGCTGGGGAGGGACTATTTACAAAGGCTTGTAGTGACAGGACTAGTGGCAATGGGTATGAACTGGAGAGGGGCAGATTTAGACTAGGCATAAGGAGGAATTTCTTCACGCTGAGGGTGGTGAGGTGCTGGCACAGGTTGCCCAGGGAAGCTGTGGCTGCCCCATCTCTGGAGGTGTTCAAGGCCAGGTTGGATGGGGCCTTGGGCAGCCTGGTCCAGTGGGAGGTGTTCCTGCCCATGGCAGGGGGCTTGGAACTGGATGATCTTTAAGGTCCCTTCCAACCCAAACCATTCTATGATTGTATGATTTAAGAAATACTTATTTTAAAATACAGCAAATAACTTGCTACTGAAGCACTAAAATAACTTAGACTTGTATTACTTTCAGGAAACAATAAAAAAAATCAAAATATATGAGCAGAAACACTATCTGGAAGCATATGGAATTAAACTCAAGTGAAATTAAGGCAAGTTGAAAAAAGCAAACGGGGTAATATTTTTGTGAGGCTAAGTTATTTAAATCCATTAGAGGAAGATGCAGTACTAACGTTTACTTTCATTTCCAAACTTATAAAGAAATCAAATATACATCTAAGATTATTCATTTGTCAAAGGTAATTTTCAAAAATAAGAGAGTAAGTTTTCAAAAACATATTAAGTACAATGTCATCTGTGGATATTTATCAATAGTACAGCGATGAGATGTTTTTATATTGCTACAATTACGTATATATTTAAAAAATCGTTATTTTATTCTTTTGAAGGATTATTAATAATGGGTTATATTTTAAAGAATTCAAGTGTTAGATATTCATCCATTCATTTAGTACATTATTGCATTATATTGCATTAAGTTTACAAATATTCAAATTTTACAAATCTTTACCATCACAAGTTGTTAGTTATTAAAGATATACCAGTTAATATTTCCTTTGTCATTGTTCTTTAAAACATGCAGGAAGTATATCTTATATTTTTTAACTGTAGTTTATTTGGAAAATACTTCCAAAACAAATATTGTTACTTTAATAACTCTAAAAATGAAATGACAAAAAGCCCTTAAATTACCAGTAGGTTAATAAAACCTCATCTTTCACAAACCAAAGTTCAGGTTCTGTTATTCACTAGTCAGTGTCTTGCAGAACACTGTATGTGGGTTCCTAAACCAAAATTACTCTCTCTGATTCCAGATTGGGCATGTGGCTGCAGCCACTGTTTGTGCCAAGATCCTGGCTTCTTCCATGACTTACATATAGGGCAGCTTCTTGAATCTGCTTTTAGCTTAGATTGAAGATCATCTGTATTAGGGAGCTTCTTGAACACCCAGTAAGAAAAACAGTACTCAGGAAAGCAAAAATAAATAAATGACTACATAATTCTCTTGGCCTCTGAGAAGATTATCAAGATAAGGTTAGCTAAAAGCAAGTCAAAGCCAGTATATTTGCAGGAGATGGCTTGTTGCTGACATAACTGATTCATTCTTCTGATTTAAATGGCATTATTCATTTTAATGGTATCACCATAAGACTGATCAGTCTTCAGAGTAGCAAGGCCTGGTAAATAACATCAAGCACTCTGTTCTTTACAGCTTGTTCTAACATCATCGATTGCTGCAGGAGGGAAGAACTGCATGTATCATTTACCTGAAAAATCTTTACACTTACTAAATAGATAACTATAGCTGTTGGAACATTGTATCTGAGAAGACATAACTCATAACTTTGGTTAGTGTTTTTACACAAAATTAAGCAACTGGTGTCTAGTAGAGTTCTTGTTAGCTTTTTCAAGAGTTTGAGCTATACTGCAAAGCTCAAGGCATACCTCATGGAAGAGGAATGGAAAAGAAATACAGAAAATTAAACATCACACCATTAATGAACTGTTAAGTAAGATAAGTGCATTCTAAGTGGACTCTTACCAACAGCAAAACTGTTTTATATAAGGTTCAGGAAGTTTTAAAACAGATAGTTTAGACCGAATTGTGGTCTTTCAACTATATTGTTCCTATTGTAGGAGTTTGTAATGTAGTGAAATTTTACTAAATTCTTATCCTATGGGTTCAGTAAGTAGCTTGAATATTGTTTCGTCTCCGCACTATGTGCTAAGCTTCCAAATTACTGGGTAGTATTAGTCTAAGTGACCATATTAGTATTTTTATGCATATATTGACATCCCTCATGAGAAATACTTATTCTAAGAACATTTTCTTATACAACTTTTCATGTTAACAACCTTCCCTGCAACTGACTCTAATCCCATGACTAACAATATTTTGAGTCAATTCCATCATTGTTAATATCTCCTGTTACACCTGAGAAGGCATTTGATCTCATACAATGTGAAGCAGTCACTATTGTTCTAAAAATTGTCGCTATTGGCTTTTCTGTGTGAACAGTTTCTGAAAATTGTGATGGTTGAATTTGTGTTCAAATCAGTCATTCTGAGAAAGCTCACAAAATCCCAAGAGACCTGCAAAGAACAATAAATCCCTACATCAGGAAACAAAAAGGAAGTGCCAACCCAGTGGAAATTTATTTATTACACATTTGAAGTCTGCTGAAATAACAAAATGATGGACTTAGCAGTCAAACAGGGCACATACAAAGGCAATGGAATTTATTCTTATTTTCAGTGAGGGAATGGTGTTCAAGTATATGTTAAAAATAGATTTTTTTTTTTAGTCACTCCCACAGAAGTTAAAAGAAAAAGTAAATATGATCATATAAATTACATTAGGCACCGGTGAGAAACTTTCCTTGAACTATATCCTTGCAGGAAATTGGTTAACTGTAGCCGCTTGGCGCCAAGGAGGTCATGAGCTCTGCGTCAGTGCTAATTCATTTTTCGTGACCACATTGTGTTGGGAAATCCAGATTACCAGTGCTGAAGGGGGAAGCAAGACTTTGAACTCTATGGGATTACGCACATGATATGCCAAACATGAATGAAATTTCATTTCCTTGAACCTATAAGAGTGAATGAACATGGAAAATGTTCTATGCATCAGTAGCCATTTCTTTTATAAAAGTTCCAGATAATTTTCTCTTATGAAATAAAAATTACATATTGAATGTATATGCCTAAAACAATGCAAATTTCTATTTTTTTGCTTCTGAAGATGTAACCCAAACTGAACCATTCTTAAAGCAAAAATAATGTTTAACCACCTTTCGGAATCGCTCAGTAGAAAACAAATATTCACAAAAACGGCTAACTCATATCTATGGAAAAGACAATGAAACTAATCTAATCCAAATGTGAGGAAAATAGACACCAAAACAATGCAACTAATGTCTCGGCCTCCAAGTCAAAACTTCCATTTAAGCCCTAACTTCTGCTAAATAAAAGACAATCTCAAATGTAAACCTGCTTTACAGATTTTCAAATATGTTCATACCCTTGAAGAGTCCTGTCAGGTCTTCCACTGATTCACCTGCTCCATGCATCAGTGTTATTTGTTTGTCGAACCAGCACTGTGCTGAACTACTTATAATCCAAGCTCAGTTTCCTCTATAAAAGGGACTAGGAAGGGCATGCCACAAGAATGCACTAAACAAGTCAGAAGATATTTTCTATGTAGGCACTGCAGTTGAAGAGCTTAGGAGAGTTATGCCTGAAATGGTATACGGGGCGTAATTCTCCTGCATCTACTTCCACCCACAAAGCAGCCTCCTGAAGTATCTCTTGCAGAATTTGGAAAAAAGTTGGCTTAAGCACCAGAGCACAAAGAGGTCTAGAGGAGGTGTCGGATGATTTCCTTGTACTGAAATGCCATGACAGGCAATGCAATAGGACACACATGAATCATCAGCAAGGGGAAAGGTTAATCTCCCCCCAAAAATGTATTTACTGTCCAAGTTACTTGAGGAGGACAAAGTATATTTCACTACCCTGCAAGAAATATAATTCTGGATAATGTTAAGGAGGAAGTTGACTGCAGATCACATACAGGAGGAGATCTTTCTCTCCCTTGTGTGGTACTTACATACTGATGGGCAGATAGCATCTGGATTACTAGACTGAAGAGTAAGTCCTGCAGCCCCAGGGCTTTCCCTGTATAGAATCAATGGAGTCAGTGCAAATTTTTATTTGAATGCCACCAAGCCAAAGTCCTCTGTTGAAAACTTGACAGGAATTAGCTGTTTAACGCAAACTTCTTTTTACTCAAGTAGAGCATCTTAGTTGTCTCCTAAGTTCTCTCCTCTCACTTTGTTGCTAGGTCTGTACTCATCACAAGTTTTCTTTAGTTTACTCCTAATTTCATGCCCTGCTGCCACACATCTGTTCAGAAGGGAAAATTTTACCACAGTCTTTTGACCCTGGCTTAATATTTTATTTTTTCTCCACATAAAATACACATTGTGGAGGTCTGAATTAAAAAAAACCAATTAAAAACAACAAACAAGTAGATTTACAACATATTTTAAGATTATATCTTCCAGGGATAAGATTATGGTATAGCCTATGTGGCAGTGAAAATGACAATTCAGACAATGTCTGCAAAGAAAAATCTGACAAAGTCTGCCAGCACTTTTCACACGATTGCAATGTCAATACAGATAATTTTAAAAAATTTAAATGGGCCAGATTATCATCCAGAGATTGCTTTTACTTATCAAGATGATATAAGACATTTACAGTAACAGTGTTATATCCATAAGGCTTACAAACCTTTCCTCACTACTGAATGCACTTTAATGATTTAGGAATTAGGAAAGCATCCAAGTTTACAAAGTTACATTCTCTGATAATTTCAAAATCCATCTATTTCCTACTTAGAACCACAGAGTAAATATTTTTATAACCATCTGGTAGCACAGCCAGCAGATTTTCTAGGAAAGCATCAAGGCAAATAGACCAACCATGGGACTGTTTTGTTGGTGATTGGCCTGCCTCAGTCTACTTGAGAATGGCAGAAGGGTACTCTCAGAAAAGGTGTGCATTTTTCAGAAGATTTACAATACAAATAATGCATTCGTATGACAGCCTTTAATCACTATTCCTGCCTCTTTGATCGGTTCTTGCTTTACCTGCAGTAGTGTTGCATCTCCTATATTTTAAGGGCCAGAAATATGTTTTTGACCCTGCAAATGAGAACACTGTGAATGTAGGTTGGTTCAGCAGACAAGCAAGAAGCCATTCACTAATATTTTGCATGTCATTAATAGTCCAAGGATCACATTCAGGAGGCACTGGGTTACAGTAGTAAAGGCAAAGATAGCTGCTTATATGTCTTTACATAGAACACGTCTTTTAATGAGAGACGAACTGAGTTTATGTAGCACCCCATACAAGGGAAGGGATATTCCCCAGAAGGAGAATTGCCTCCAGGCATCAAGTTTCATCCCCAGAATCAAAATGACCCAGCAAAAAGAAGTTTGGGAGTCCATGTAAGAATAACTCGTGCTTTTCCAGCACAAAACAAGCCACAAAACACTCCACTACTTCACAGCAAGTTTAGTGTTTGATATAAAACACAAACCACAATGACCACAGTCAGCACAGAAGTATGTCTTATAGCATAAATTAGGGAGATTAGAAAATACCTAATCACGTTACCAGAGTTCTTAATTATCTTACCAAACATTACTTTAGCTTAGGAAGATATATCTTTGATGAATTTAAATTGTACTTTATTCTGGTTTTCTACTTTTTTTTTTTCCTTTATCCTTCATCCCCTTTTGTTACTATTTGCTGCCAGACCTGAAATGTCAAAACTCTTTAAAGCACCTATTCAATTCCTATCCGTAATCCGTTTGGAGTTTGCTATATTCTTAGCTTTCTTACAATTGTTAAGGAGGTGATTTCCACTGCCACATACTCATAACCATTAGCCATCTGGCTTTTGCAGATGTGTGAATCAAAATACTATTCCTCTTTAGGGCCAGTACAGGTTACCTCATGTAAACAGATATTGTTCTCTTCTTATATATCTAAAGAATTCTTTTGTTTGTTTGTTTTAATTTCCTTGCAAAGGTCGCTTCAGCTTGACTACTGGCAGTTCTAACCTCTTCCTACTTTTTCTGACCTACAAGATACATTTCTTTCATGCTGTCTTTAGGGTGAGAGGGAAGAGGTTCTTTCTTAGGTCACTAGTCACCCAGATAAACCTAAAGACCTTCACAACGAAGGTTTTTTTCTTGATCTTGACTTGCAATCCTTTTCTGCATTCAAGACCTTGACCTATTTAGTTCAGTTAAAACACTACTTTGGAAAAAAAATTCTCTTAAAACTTTGCTTTTTTCATTCCTGTATTTTCTAGCAACACTTTTATTGTTTCATTTAGTATCTGGAAATACTTTTGAAAAACACTTACTTAATAATCCTTATAATTTATTGCTATAATGGAATATATATATATATATAGGCTTTTGTTATTCATAGACCAAATAAATATTTTATAAATGCAAGCATTATTAAATAAATACACATTCACACACTGAAGAAATAACAGACCCAAACATATTTTGTGAGGGACATTTAAGCATGCATCAGTATTGCAATGTGGCTCTCCACAAATTCATATTATGTTTTAATTCCCTAGACTTATAGTAAAGTGTTTATTCTCCTTTAAGTGGTATATACAATTTGAAACCTAAGCATAATGTCCCTCTTCAAGTTAACAGCTGTACTCAAGAATTGCCACACACAGATATAGTAGGTCAGACAAAACGCACATTAGGTGTTGTCCCACATCCCAAGGATGTTATCTGATGTGTCAACATTGCATTTTTTCTTTTTATTAGTCCCTGGAGTTGCACTAATTTTGACAGCTGCTAGACTCATTTTCCTGCCTTTTAATTGCTCTATCATTATAAAGGAACAAATACTGTCTGACTTCATAAGGGAGAAAAACTTTGCACAAGCCTTTTAAAACATGATGAAAGCAAAGCGATTGTTATTACTTTATGGGTTTAGGTTTTTCTTTCCATTCAAAGCAAGGCTAAGTACCCAAGTGATCTTTGTCCCTCTTTTTCCCCTACTCAACATTATAGGAGGCAACTACCTAAGTTCTGACCTTTAACATTACATGTTCTGGCTGCTGCTAAACTGTAAGGATAGGCTAATAAACATTTGTTTAAGTAAACATCTTCTGAAGAAAAGGTGAATATAGGTATTTAAACAAAACTTGCCTGAGGCAATCTGTTACCCTTAAAATTTAGTTTATATTTAAAGTGAATATAATTTTTTTAATAAAATAGGAGCTATGTTTTATGCTGCTGCTTTTCCAAAATATGCTTCTCCATGTACCTCATACGTACTATGTGATAGATGTTGGAAAAGCCACAAGAAGGATATAAAAATCCCAGCAGTAGACCTTTTCTTTTTGAAAGTGAATAAAATGAGAACAGGGAGGAAGAATTGACTCCAAGGGTGCTGTCATTGCAAGGAGAAGAACAGTACATTTAGCCAAGATGACTTGTAATATGCATTTTAAAGGAGGAACTGAGAAGACATTGTCTTCCAGAGGAACCACCAGCCTTTCAGATAAAGGAGCAAATAGGGAATATGGTCTAGAATGTGATCTAAAATATGGTTAATGGTATGGTAAGCAGCTGAACTACCATCATAAGCAAAAGCTACACAGTGTATGACGTTCATTTCTTTCACATAAAGGATTCTTTGGAATTATTATCTAGAGGCAAGTCTAGTTTCAAAGGCCAGAATCTAAAGATGATCTTACTTTCTCTTTCATTTTCATCTTCATGCACTTCCTAAATTGTAACACACATGAAGTTCCCCTTCCTTGGCTTGTTGCAGTCTGTTCATTGAGAAGCAAAGAAAGAAACTCAAAAAGCTATGCACAGGGGAGAAACTAAACAGGAAAAATTTCCCAAATAGTGTACGTATTCTACTGAGTAAAAACAGTGAGATCTTCATCAGCTCTGTTAAAGACAATAAGTAAAATTATTATTTAAAGCTTTCCTCCCTTTCTCCTCATTTATAGGAAGCCATATCAAACAAGACTTTGATATATGTCAGTCTGCATTAGGAAGGGAAAAATCATGTATGCCTATGTGGAGTTTAGGGGTAAAAAAAGCTCTACCTGGTATACAGTGGAGCATTTTTTCATGTACTTTAGAAAGTTTCTTGTTGGGGAGAAGTTTTTTTTTTTTGCAGTGTTTTGTTTATGGGGTTCTTTGTTTCCCAGAAGAGAAGAGGAAGGAGTTAGAAAAAACATGGTCAAAAGGTTATATATGGCAATACTGATTACACGTTGACTGATGAGGAATGCTGTCCAATTCTGACAAAAGCTGTTTCATTTTGTATTTTTATTTAATCAAAGAAACATTTCAAAACATACATAAATTATCATTTCAGCAACCAACTAAATTATCACAGAATCACCAGGTTGGAAGAGACCCACTGGATCGTTGAGTCCAACCATTCCCACCAATCCCTAAATCATGCTCCTAAGCACCTCATCTACCCTAACCTTAAACACCTCCAGGGACGGTGACTCAACCACCTCCCTTGGCAGACTGTTCCAATGCCTAACCACCCTGTCCGTGAAGAACTTTTTCCTAATCTCAAGCCTAAATCTCCCCTGGCGGAGCTTGAGGCCATTCCCTCTCATCCTGTACTCGAGGTGCGGTCTCACCAGTGCCGAGTACAGAGGGAGAACAACCTCCCTGGACCTGCTAGTCACACCATTTCTGATACAAGCCAAGATGCCATTGGCCTTCTTGGCCACCTGGGCACACTGCTGGCTCATGTTCAGTCAGCTGTCAACCAGCACCCCCAGGTCCTTCTCCTCCTGGCAGCTTTCAAGACAGGCTTCTCCTAGTCTGTAGCACTGCTTAGGGTTGTTGTGCCCCAAGTGCAGGACCCGGCATTTGGCCTTGTTAAACCTCATGCCGTTAGTCTCAGCCCAGCAGTCCAGCCTGTTCAGATCCCTTTGCAGAGCCTCCCGACCCTCCAGCAGATCCACACTTCCACCCAGCTTAGTGTTGTCCGCAAACTTGCTAAGGGAGCACTCGATGCCTTCATCCAGGTCGTTGATATAGACATTGAACAGGACTGGACCCAGCACTGAGCCCTGGGGAACCCCACTTGTCACTGGCCTCCAGCTGGATTTAACTCCATTAACTACCACCCTCTGGGCCCGGTCCTTCAACCAGTTTTTCACCCAGGAGACTGTGCGCCCGTCCAGGCCAGAGGCCGACAGTTTCCAAAGCAGAATGCTGTGAGAAACTGTATCAAAGGCTTTACTAAAGTCCAGGAAGACCACATCCACAGCCTTTCCCTCGTCCAAGAGTCTAGTCACTCAGTCATAGAAGGTGATCAGATTACTCTGGCAAGACCTGCCTTTCATGAACCCATGTTGACTGGGCCTGATCACCAATTATGTTTCCAATTGCATGCTGAAACACTGATGGAATCAAGATAGTGTCACTAAAGAGCAGCATAGAGAACTTATTTGTAGGTGACAACATGCCAGCAGTGTAATTGAGTCAACAAGGACAGATACCTACTACAACTGTTGCTCAGTCTAGGAATATTTCTCATCCCATAGATCACTGAAAGGAAGTCACAAGGCAACTATTTGATTTTATTTCACGTTTAATGCAACTCATAGGAAAATGGGCTAGAATTGTCATCTTTACATCTAGGACTTCGTGATGTAGTAAATCTGCATGCTTCCTTGTAAAATACTGTTATTCTATGTTCGTGTCTTTATCTAAAGTTACACCACATACTTGCTGAACATTCATGTCCCAAGACACTGTCATCTTGCAGCAGAATTGAAGACAGAGTCAAAAAAAGACTTAGTGGCTATTTTAAAAGGCTTTTCTTTAGCAGCTCCCTTAAAGGAATTTCCTTTTATTGTCTTTTGAAAGCTATGTCGATTGTCCATCAGGGACTGGGCTGACAACATAATTTTTAAATGTGCCTGAATTCGAGTGCTACATTCCATTTTCAATTATGTTTAGGTTTCAAAGTGTTCAAATACATAACTTTCAGCGTTTGTGTGACTTGGAAACATTTTTTTATGGAGCGTTGCATAGCTATGAAAGAAAAGCCAGTGCTGAAGAGCATGTTATCTGTTTTCAGAGTCTGCAATGTAGTGCAGCATTGTAGTAGATTCAGGTCATTTTTTCCCAGCTCCACAGTACAGTTTCATGCATAACAAATTTTCACAACAAATACTTAAATGACTTCTTTCAATATTTATATTGAGCTAACTAGCATCTTAATAACATTTTTATTATTTCCCAATATTTTCTAATTAAGATAATATATTTCAGCTCCTATACATGTACTGGAGGAACATGTTTGCATTAAATATTTTGTGAAGGACATCAAGTTATTCAAAAGAATCAAAGAGTCACTTAAATCACTAACTGCAAGTAGCTTGCCCGGGCTCCCGAGAACTGCAAGCTTGTTTTTAATGCATCAAGGATGCTTACTACTTAATGAATGTGAGATTTAATGTAGAGTTAAATACACCAATTGTAGCTTGAAAGATTCTGATTATATGAACATGTACACAATTTTTTCTGACTTGGACAGAAAGTATCTATTATTGTGAAACAAAGAAATCTTAGAATAACCAGGTTGAAAGAGACCCACTGGATCATCGAGTCCAACCATAATGCATGAAATACAATGAGTACCAGTTGGGAGAAGTTGAAGTCAATTGGAGTTCCCAATTTATTTCATTTTTCAGGTCTTAGAGGTTTTTCTCCTCTATTCCTGTCCCCTCCTTCCCCACCTCTTCTCAGAGGAATTTGTAAGTACTAGTTTATAATGACAGTTCTATATCACTGCAAACTAATTTGAATTTAGCTATTTTAAGCTGGGAACCTAAAAGTAGATGTGTATTGCTTCTTTAAATAACCAGTTCTATTGTTTAGTCCTAGAAAATGCTGGTTTAATATCTGTTTAGAGAATTATTCTGCACACATCACTCACAATGCTGTTCAGCATGGTACTGCCTGTACATCTGAAGTGTTGCATATCATCATGTTCTAGACATGCAGATTGATCCACAACATAAGGATTTTTTTTTTTTACATTGTCAGAATTTGCCTTATTCTCCTTTAAACAGACCACATATTTTCTAATATACAGTGCCATGTCTAACTTTTAAAAAAGATAAAAGCAAACAAACAACATAGAACTGTTGCTTGGTTTCTCACTGTTTGTTGTATACCATCTAATATCAACCTCAAATGCTTAGACTTGCCATATTTCATTTACTACAATGTAATCATATCAGGGATGCCTTTCAAAGCATCTATATGTGTCTTTAAATCAAGTTTTGTTGTTGCTGCCAGACACTGACTTTATGGTTGCACTTCAATACGACTTGTATATTATTTGTAGTTTTACAACCCAGTGTCTATAAAAGACTCCATGAACTGTTAACAGCGCAGTTCTCACAGCATTCAAGAATATCTAGTGATATTCTTCTTCAATTCTGTGTAATAAATTATCTTGCTCCTTTTATTATTTATCATGAGGCTTTTTTCTACATACAAGGAGCAAATTACCTCTAAGTGGCAATCTGCACTTAAAAAAATATCATGTGTAAGATACATATATATATTATGTGGACTGAAAACACAAGCAGGAAAAAAGAAAAAGAAGGGTGGCAGAGACTGTAAGTGCCTTCAAGACAGTCTGCTTTACATTCCCAAATGTTGCTGTAGATCACTTGCACTCTTAGAATTCTCTAGCAGAAAAGTTTAGAAATACAAATACATAATTTACATAAATTAATAAACAATGACAGAGATTCCATAACTCTCTAAGCAATCTATTCATCTGCCCTTACCATTGTTAATTTCCTGGTTTGCCTTATTTTTCATTATTGGAATTTGAAGACAACTGAATTCTGTATTTTCAACTCTGAATTTTTTTAAAAAATACTATTTTCAATAAGTTTTTTCCATATTTTTTGGACCACCATTCAACTAAGTTCTTTCTTTTACATTCTAAAAAACCTGAAGTCCTTTCATTTTTCTGCAAGGAACTGTGTTTTCTAACTAATTCTTACATCTTTCTAACCTAGTTTAAAGCAAGAAGACTCTGACATTTTATATGCAAAGGTAAATTTCTCTTCATATTGCCCAGTAGGCCAATATGGAGTTCTGCATTCCACCTATTTTATTCCATGAACTTTATGATTTTTCCTATTTAAGTGTACAACTCTTCTTTCTTTCATGTGTTTCTGAAATATTTTATTCTGTTTTGAAAAACCATTCTAATCTCTTCTTTTGTATGTTTTATGACTGGCTTCTAGGTCATTGTTATCTGTAAATATCCTATGCATTATTTTTATCCTGTTATTGAAGCAATTAATTAATATTAATACCAGATTTGAGATAAGTGACTGTAGAATACTATTAAATACATCCCCATTGCATCAGTGAACTATTTCATCTTATAATGCTAGGAAATATTGGTGATGATATTTCTTATTATAATATCCTAACTGCATGAAATAATATCCATAGTTCCAAGTAATTACAAGTGGTAAATTGAGAATAATCTATACTGATTCTGAAAGCAAATACTAAAATTGAGTACACCTGCCATTAATCATTAATTTAATCCTTCATTTTATCTTAAGATTTAACTTCTATTATGTACCTTGTAAGAAGAAGAGGCTATGGAAATCTGAAGAGTCACCACAGGAACAGACTCAGAAAGCAAACAAAAATCAGTATGATCCTTATGGGTTCCTTCCAGCTCAAGGCATTTTATGATAGTGATTTCATAACTTGTAAAAAGAATTTCCTTTTATTTCTCAGATCCATGGTATAATGATAATAAAGACTAAGACTTTTAAATGAGATGGATTTTTCACATTTTGTCACACTTAAAGGGATGTCAAATTACCTATCCAAGAACAGAGATGTTCCAAAATATCTTCTCACGTTAAGAAGTAATTTTAAAATAGAACATTAAAGGATCAGAATCATCTAAACCTCTCTGCTCACAACAAAGTGACATACATTTTACAGCTTTGACATAGTATAAGCACTAGATTTTTTTAAACAAAATTTTTATAGATTCCAGCCTATTTTCTCCACCTTGAAGAGCCTACTTTCCCCAGCAGGAAATCAAATAAGAGGTGGAATAGCCTACAAGTACTTTTATTTTCACTCTATAATTTCCTTAATTAATATTAAGAGCAATTTTCAGTTCAGTGAAAACAAGGAAAGAAAATAGCATGGACTACATAAGAGTTATGTATTTCTTCCAATGCAGTGCAGTCAGCAAAACATTTATTGTAGAGAAGGAGTTATTTTCCTCACAATCCAGGTTTCTTCTATATTATCCTGCAGGAGAAGGCACAGACCTTTTGTTTATGATCAAACCTGTTGTGAGCAGAAAGGACTGTATTATAATACTGTAAATTTATCGGGGGATAGGAGGGAAAGGCCAGGACACAGGTGACCATTTCCCTGCAGGTATATATGACAAAATGTATTTGGAGAAATGAGCTTTGGTATCAAGCAACAGAGTTGTGAACTGATAAATAAACTCTGGAGGAAAAAAAAAAATACAGTCAAGTGAAGAACCAAAAAAGAAACCAAATGTATCATTAGACATGTATGATCACATGAGGTTAAAGCCCAACTTAATTAAGTTAGGTCTGTGAAAGATAGTAGAACATGTTTCTATAAATATAGTTACAACAAAAGGAGGGCCAAGGAGGATCTCCATCCTTTACTGCATGCAGGGGGAACAATAGAAACAAAGGATAAGAAAAAGGCTGAGGTACTTAATGCCTTCTTTGCATCAGCCTTTAATAGTAAGGTAGAATGTTCTCTGGATATTCAGCCTCATAAGCCAGAAGACAAGGAGTGGGAGCAGAACCAAGCTCCAACGATCCAAGAGGAAAATTGTTAGAGACCTGCTTGGCCAATTAGACATTCACATATCTACCCAAGGGTATTAAGGAAGTTGGCAGAGCTACTCACCAAACACCTTTTCCATCATCTACCAGCTGTCCTGGCTGACTGAGGAAGTTGCACTTCACTAGAGGTTCAGAAATGTTACACCCATTTACAAGAAAGGTCAGAGGGAGGATCTGGGAAACTATAGGCCTGTCATTCTGATCTCAGAGCTGGTAAAGGTGATTGAGCAAGTCATTTTGAGTGCTATCACAGCGCACACAAGACAAGCAGGTGATCAAGCCCAGTTAGCATGGGTTTATAAAAGGCAGGTCCTACCAAACTAACCAGATCCTCTTCTATGACAGTGTTACTTGCTTAATGGATGAGGGAAAGGATGAGAATTTTGCGTACTTGGACTTTAATAAAGCCTTTAACACTGTTTCTCACAGCATTCTGCTTGAGAAACTAGCTGCCACTGGCCTGATCAGGCGCACCCTCTGCTAGGTTAAAAACTGGCTGGTTGACTGGGACTGCAGAGTCGTGGTAAATGGAGTTGAATTCAGTCGGAGGCCAAACACAAGTAATGTTGCCCAGGGCTCAGTGCTGGGTCCAGTTCTGTTCAATACCCTTATCAAAGATCTGGATGAAGGGATTGAATGTACCCTTTGTAAGTTCATGAATGACACTAAGATGGGAGGAAGTGTCTATCCTCTTGAGGGTAGAGAGGTTCTACAGAAGGATCTGAACAGGCCAGGTCAGTGGGGTGAGGCCAACAGGATGAGGTTCAACAAGGCTAAATGCCGATCCCTGCTTTGGGGGCACAAAAAGCCTGTCAAGTGCTGAAGGCTTGGGGGAAAGTGGCTGCAAAGCTGCTGGGAAGAGAAAGACTTGGAGGTGTTGGTTAACAGCTGACTGAACGTGAGCCAGCAGTGTGCCCAGGTGGCCAAGAAGGCCAACAACATCTTGGCCTGTATCAGAAATGGTGTGGCCAACAGGACCAGGGAAGTGATTTTGCCCCTTTACTCAGCACTGGTGAGGCCTCACCTCGAATACTGTGCTCAGTTCTGGGCCCCACGCTACAAGAAAAACATTGAAGTCCTGGAGCATGCCCAGAGAAGGGCAACAAAGCTGGTGAAGTGGCTGGAGAACAAGTCTTAGGAGGAGCAGCTGAGTGAACTGGAGTTGTTTAGGAGAGGAGGCTGAGGGGGGACCTTATTGCTGTCTAAAACTATCTGAAAGGAGGTTGTAGAGAGGTGAATGTTGGTCTCCTCCCAAGTGACAGGTGAGAGGATGAGAGGAAATGGCCTCAAATTGTGCCAGGAGAGGTTCAGATTAGACATCAGGAAAAAATTCTTCACAGAAAGGTTTGTTGGTCACTAGCACATGCTGCCCAGGGGTGTGGTTTAGTCACCGTCCCTGGAGGTATTTAAAAGACTGGTAGATGAAGTGTTTTGGAATATGATTAAGTAGTGGACAGGTATGGTTGGATTCAATGATCTTATAGGCCTTTTCCAACTTAGCAATTCTGTGATTGTATGTCAGAATAATTTAAGAAAAAGTCATTAACCTCTCTGATTGATCCTTATCAATGATGGGGTGAAAGTGGTCAAGAAGTGTGTGCTTTTCTCATCTGCCTAGTCACTGAGGACCTTCTAGCAACATTAAATCCCACTAAAAGCAAGAAATGAAATATAAAAAGTACATCTATCACAATCCCATTCAAATCTTGTTTGGGATCCATAACTGAGGTAGGTAACAACAAATCTAAAACCTTTGTAACTGCCCAGAAGGTAATTCCTTTAGGAACAGTTCTCACTGAAAGGCATATATTTTCTTCTGAACTAAGCTCTAAAGCCAGCTCACAAGTGAAATGCAGGCGTAAATGAACTCAAACTGTTCCCTCTTTTCATTCAAGTTAAAAAAAAAAATAAATTAGTCAGAAACAGTGTGCACAACTTTGTTGAAAGCAGAGCACAGCTAAGTAAACCTTCGGACCCACTTTGTAAACAGCCAGAAACTTTCAGTCAGTTTTCTGTAAACAGCCAAGTCACACACCAGCTGAAGATAGCAGCCACTCTGGAAGCCTTTGATTGATATCTAACACAGTTACATTTTAAACTAGCAAATGGTCAAAGCTACTATCCTTGCAGTTTGATTGCACAAACCAGAAAACTCCTCAAAAAAATAAACCACAGCCTATTCTGATTTGGTGATGCTGCTTAAGACCTTAACAGGACAGAATAAATCACAGAGAAACTCAATAGATCTCCTGAAGTATGACAGTCAATTTATGGAAGGTCTCTCTTTAGTCCTCATGCATAAGCAGAAAAAAAATTTAATTCACCATGATTTTACAAGTTACAGCTTAGTGCGGCAGACATAAATACAAATATTTATGCCATGCTGGTTTGTTTCTTTCTACTTTACACTTGTCTCCATTAGCATACTTTAACAAGGAATTACAGTAATCATCTGAGCAATTTCCTTGACCTTCAGAGCTTGATAGAGTTAAGACTTGTATTTACTCAAAACAATAGTATGCGTTTTATCCAAATAAATTCTCCTCTTACTTTTTATGAGGAGCTGGCAAGTGAGATGGAAAACAAGTTGGACCTAGTTTCTCTGGTTCTGCTTGCTTGTACCCTTGGCAGATTTTATTCCGTTTATGCTAAGGAACTTACCAAAAGTAGATTTGGTAGTTTTTGCTGAAGGTTGACAGTTGTTGAATACCATAATCCTTGGCAGGAAGAGTTCCATAATTTTGGTCCAACTTCTGTAAAATGTAGGTTTTTCCAAATGACACTGTGTTAACTAAAAGTTCGGGGGTTTTATTATTTTTTCCTCCCAGCAGAATATTTGTATTGTGAGAGATTTCAAAGGGAGATGCACTGGAAGGGATGAAGTCTGAGGGACCTTACAGATTCAGACTTTGAACTGAAGTGATATCTGCTTATGACAATCTGTACCTGTGCTTTGAAGGAAAAAATGTAAGAGAAATCCTGTAGTGGCCAAACTCTTGTCCTGTCTTTGCGTAGCAAAGGAACATAAATATGGATGCATTTTACTTCTTAAATAAACAGAAAGAACTTTCACCTTGTATCAAGTGAGAGAAAAGTACACTGAGGGTGTGAAACTTAAGCTTAAAACATTTTGCAGAGAACAGTTATGGAACAAGGAAGGATGCAACTTTTCCAAATTGCTTGCAGAGATTTCTTTGAACGTTGCTTCATAGGGCTTCTAGCATTGTACCAGCAGAGAGTACAATCTACAAGACCCTTTTCCATCTTCAATTATGTTTATTGTGCAATCACAAAATTATGAGATTTGATGATCTTTTGTCTACATAAACTGATAGCATCTTTCTCATCTCAAAATAGGTGACCATTGTTTTAATTTCCTATGGGGAAATGGGATTTCCTTACTCTGGTGTGCTATATTACATGATGTAACAGCCCAACTCATTCAATTCCTACAAGTTAACCAATTTTCCTCATCTACTGAAATTATCCTGAAGATGTGATTAAAAAGATGAAACTTTTATGGTTACTGGATACTACTCAGAACTGTAAAGGAATTCTTTTAGTAATCATAGGATGAAAAGACAAGATGTTCCTATTCCTGCTATTGAAATAAGAGGAAATCTGAAACTTTTGATTTTTTTTTTTCAGATCTAGAATCTTACACCAATTCTACTTGTGGATGGAAGAAATAAGCCTTGACATATTGCTGGAATCCTCAAAACCAGTAGAGCCCAGGACACTTAAATGCTTATAGTTAGGGGTCTCCTGGTTAGATGCTCAACTGTCTAGTGAATTGAGGGGTTTCCAACAGATAGATTAACTCAAAAGCCCACAGCATTTCTCTGGCTAACTTCATAAATACAGCATTTCATTCAGGAAGCACCACCCATACATGAGATTCAGATCCATTTTCATGAACTTAATAGCCTTGAGATTTCTATTACTCTTTCAAATTAGGCCAAGTTGATTTAAAATTCATCAGAAAAAGAGCATGAGCTTGATTTTTTTGTTTTAATATGGAATTCGAAGTAACAGAAAGGATGATAGCGCAGAATTACTTTCCAATTAGAAAGGAAAAAACTGAAAAAATTGAGTTCACGTCTCCATTTTTGTTTGAGTGCAGACACCTATTTTGAGTTAACTGTGTATAGTTTTGCACTTAAGGTGTTAAAAGAAGTTAAAATTTTTCAGAAATTAAAATAAGTTTAAAGTACCATTAGAAAGGCAATTCAAAGTGTACCCTAGTAAACAAGGGTAATTGATAAAACACTGGAAAAAAACCAATTTTTCAGATGCTGAACTGAAAAACAGATGTAGGAGCAAAGACTTTCCCCATACAGAGGCTAGCTGTCCTTGTGTTAAAACCACCTTAGAGAATTAAAAACTAATCATAGCTGACAGCATATTAAGTACTTTAAAAAACATACTATTAATTCTTCAGTATTTTCTGCAATATTTGCCTACCAAAAGCAAAGTCCTTCTGATGTGCCAGTAAACATCTGACGAAATCTTTCCTTCTCAAGGGATGCCAGCATGTAACTATAGTTTAATACACATCACTTGACAAGAGTACTGTATTTAAATAACCTAAAAAAATCTGATATGGTGAAGTATTCTATGACTTGTGTAGAACCAATAAAAATATGTATTTATTTTGATTTGCTTCTAAAGTATAGTTTCAAACTGTCTAAAAACGTCAGTCTAAATGTTGAACTGGAGTGCTCTCACATCTTCCCACACCATTCCCAATTCATATCATGACTAGAGAGTATTTCCAGCTGTTACTGATAAATGAATAGGACCACTGTGAACGCATTCTATTGCTTAAGCCATACATATAAAAAATGACTATGGGTAATATTTCCAAGGTAATTTTATTCAGCTCTGCAATTACTTTTTTTTGTTTGAAAGTTGTACTGAATTTTCACTCTTCTTACTAACGATGAACAGAGAAGTTGCTACATTAGCTATGGCAATGGCACCCTACTATTGTTTGCTTAAATTCACACACCTGGACTACATAAGAGTGAGAAAGTGCTAGGAAAGAGTTATTAAACATTGCATCATCTGAAAGTGATACAGGAAGTCCCACTTGTATCATCCTGTCATTTCCAAATAATTTTTTTTTGTCTTCTTTCCTCTCTCATGCAAAGATCCTCATGAGTGGGAAGAAGGCAGTGCTGCCAAAATACTGGAGATGGTGTATTCAGATTACAACCCACGCTGCCCTTCAGTCTGTTGTGCTACAAGTTGTACAGTTTATAGAGGCTAAAGAAATACCTTACGGGTTAAAAAATTATAACAGTCAATTAAAGAATTATTACTCACCCAGATCTGCTTACTACAGGGAAAGAAAAAAGAGAGACAAATATAAGAAAGAATGCTATTATAGAAGATGGTTCCGTAGTACTAGTTAAAATTGAGTTCACACATTTCCTAGTGTCTATGCCTTATTTTTGGTGTTATCTTGCCCCTTCTTTTGAGAGAAGACAAAGGCTTAAAATAGAAGCTGAGGAGTGTTTTCTTCTCTTTTCCAGAAGGAGTACGATGTTGAAGTCTTTTCAGGACTATTTTTATGTTTTTTTCTAACATGCCCTACACATTGTTTATATCACTGGTTTACAATTACACATTACTCTCAGATTTGCTAAATATAGAATATTTAAACATATCAGATACTTATTCTCTGTTGTCTTTGCAACCCCTGACTTTTTATTAATCAAAGCTGCATTTCTCTGGTGATAGTGACCAACTATGTTGAGTGGTTTATAGTGCCAGAACCTCTAGTATAATTTAAAACGCTTCCATTGTCATCCCCTGTCTGCCCTATTCTACATTTTATTCCAGGGTCACAGATAGTTCATTTTACATAGAATAAGTTTACTATATTATTGCCTATTATTAAAATATATACATAATAGTAAGCACCATAACACAAAATTGTACAGAGCTAAGCAGTAGACAGAATAAATCATTCATGGTCATGCTGCCACTAGGTAATTGCTGTAACAGTTAAATAACCTAAAACAAAATTCCAGGAAGACTGAGGCAAGGTCCATACAGAGCCTGATAAACGTGAGGCTCATGCCATTTGCTTAACAGTTTTTTCCTGGCAATAGCAACACCTTACGTATGGGGTTATAAGGCTACATGACTAACATGTAAGGTAGTGGGAGGCTAAAGATTTGTTCTCCTATGCTTCTCATATGCCTATTTCAGACTACATGCAGTGTGATTCACTGTCACTCATGTTGGTAAAGTGGCAGTATAATTGCAAGCACAGATTATAATATTCATAGTTAGAAGTTTTTTGGCATGAAATGCAGAATTTGTCTGAAAATATATACCAGCAGGACAACTCATGTCCAAAACTTGGGACCTAAGAACAATGGGAATAAAAATCTATTGGACTATTTCACTAAACCAAAAATCAAAACATGAAAAATAAAAGCATAGAATGTTGTTCCTACCAAATAAAAGAGCAGTCACAGCATCTTAAAAAGCACAGAGAATATTTAAAGTTTCAAAAGTATTAGGAAATCTATAAAAAGCTACCTGCAACAAGTTTAGCAGTAGGAAAGCACAAATAAAATATATTCAGCAATTGCTGTTGGGATTACAGCACCACCTAGCGTGTTCTGGAACTGCTCCTAAGAGGAGTTGTTTTATTTTTCACCTGTGCTTTCCTTTAGAACTAAAACCAAGCCACTACCTTTCTTTTTTTCATAATTATGATCTGCATTATAAAATTGAAGTCTGAATTTCATTAAATTCATGGATTCTGGCTTTACAAGAACATCAACAGGGGAAGTTTTATGCTTTATTACACTAATTTCTGCTCCAGGGCTGAGACAGGACTTACTCCATTGCCTAATGAATGGATCTAGAAGACCTTGTTTTCATCTGACCCTCTTTTTAAGGAAGTGACCATAACTCACTGCAAGCATGGTAGGAGGAGTCTGTCTGCAAGAACTAAGGTAGCCCAGTGGTAAGACTGGCTACCCCCAGAGAACAAACATGGGCTCTTCAGGTGTTCAGTCTTGTCAAGAAATGAAAAGATATCTTCTTTCTATTTATCCTAAACATCCTGAGACACTATGGAATAAACCTCAGACTGAGCAACGGAGTATATTTTCCCTTCAGAACAGGATAATCCTAGATAACCCTGGGCTCAATTTGATAATGATGCTTGATAAATTACCTTTCATATCTTTTTTCTGATTGTAATGCAGAAACAAAGGAGGACAGTGGAAGGACCGGATAGGGAAGGTAAGTTACTTATTTACAGACTTATCAAGAAAGAAAAACAGTGCTAAAATTTAAAAGGAAGAACAGGCACAGTAATTGAGCAAGCCTCTGAATTTTCACATATTTGTGAGGTCACAGTTTATTTATACCACCCAACAGCTTCCAGATCTGAAATAGATATATTTGTGGGGGTTGTCTGTTTAATTTCTGTCAGAAAGTATGTTCAGAAGGACTGGAAAACTGCAATCTTATCAAGCATTCCACAGTTTATTTGTATATGTACTAAATTTTTAGATATATTTTAATAGAAGTTGGGAAGATCCATTGAAATCTGGTATGTGAGTGTTAATTTGAAGTTGCCTAGACTAACCCATGCTATTGCAAAAGGAGAATTATATATATGATGGCATGAGACTTTCCTGTCACTGAACTGACTCATACAATGAATTTACTGCTAAACATAAATGCTGCTCAAAGAATGACTATAGTCGTTAGGCAAAACTTTGTTCCATTACTGTACGCTGTTCAAACCCAACACTAAAAAAAAAAAAAAAAAAAAAAAAGATAGTCAGGTTTCTAGATTAGGGGGTTTGCCTTGAAGAAGGGCAAAATCAGCTGCAAATGGTAGAAACTTCCTCTCTTCTCTTCAATCATCTTCGGATCAGAGCACCTTTCAAGAAACTGACATTCTCCTAGCTGATAAGCTAGGAGTGGACTATAACCAGGCTACTCTCCTTCCTCTCTGCAGTAAATGAATTTTTGTGCTGAAAGGATTCAAATATTCAATGCACAAGAGACAGCCTGAATGTGTGACTTAACAAGTAAGACATTTCCCATGGGAAGTTCTGAGGGCTTGTTTTTGTTCACTATGTCACTTGTGTGCTTATTTTCAACGCCTCTAAACAAATTGCTCCAAGGATGGCTTACAAAGGAATTGGAGATGCGTTCTCCTCTGTCCAATGGAATTTACTTCATCACAAAGCTACAAAGTTGAAATTCTTCAACTTTCTCAAGATAAATCATGTGCAATTTACTAACCCTTAAAAAAATAAAGGTCAAGGACAGCCCAAATGTATAAGAACAACATTACAAAACTGACCATAATTGCATTCACAATCGGCTTCACCATACATTACTATTTTTCATTGCTGATCATCAATTTTTGGAGAACAGGATTCCACCAAGCTGTTAAATGTTTTAATGTTAATTTTTTTATGCATTTCAAAAGTTTGTATTGGAATGTTAAAACAAGCCTGACCTTCATAACCTAACGGGAGCACAGAATGAGAATTACAATAATAGTACTTGTAATTCAAATTCTAGGAAAGGATTCCAAGAAGTTCCTGAAGAGATGCCTTTAGGAATTTTTATTGGACAAGAAGTCTAGGAGGCCAAGAAAACGTAATAAAATATGAAACCAGAATCTAATTAAATTTCACTTTTAGCAGCAAAATAGAACCACCATATATTATTTATAGAGAGTAGTATATACTTGCATCTGGCTTCAATTACACACTGTAAGTGTGGGTAGTTGAATGACAAACTCTCCTAACTCTGTAGGCAGTAACATGACAGACTGACTATACTTAAGATAGTTACCTCTGTGTCCCTTCATAGACAATGGAGAGCACTAAAAGGATGTGGTTTATCTTACCAGTTTTAGAAGGAGATTAGTCATGCCATAGCAATGCCTGTTTCTGTCTTTTGCCTATAAATGAATCCAGATGACTGATGCTGATGATGGCATCTGTATTATGGATGTCAATTATTAGATAAAACCCAAATCACTTGTCTGTCTTGTGCCATTCTTACAGCAGTAGTAGCAATTTTTTTTTTTTTAATATGACTTAACACCTGTGACTTGGGAGCAAAAAAAATCTTAACCATAACTTATCTTACACATTATTAGTGTGCCTTACAAATATCAATTTGAACCTGGGGTGGCAGTTGTCAACAACAGTATTATTTCTATGGGCTTTTAACTGTCTTTAAGTATGAATCTCTGTGAACCATATACACCGTTTTCCACTAACAATATTATTGGCGTTTTACTTTTGGCTGCTATGCTTCATTTGAATGATCAGAGGATGAAACAAATAGCAATATCTGATTCTCAGTAAAACACAACTAAATTGACTAGTTTTGTTTAAATATATATGTAAAAGTTAAGAGATCAATTGACATCAACAGTCCCTCAGTAAAACTGAATCCTTCAATCAAACATTTTTTAAATATGTTGAAACATGAAGGAATATTGTCCCAAGAAAAATAAAATAAGACAAAGCCTAGCAAAGACATTCAACACATATTGGGAAATGGGAGGAAAATCATCCATAAGTTTTAAAGCTGATGAATACAGAAGTTCAGGACAGCAATGTTATTTCAATTATGGCAATACTTTAAAAAAATAGCTCTGGGGATATAAATTGTAGTAAACGTCTAAAGATATAATTTTTCTTTTATCTACATTGCTATCCAAATTCTATATAAATTAAGGATTTGGAGAAAAATAATTAACTGAAGTGAATACTGAGTAGGTTAAGAAGGTCAGTTGCCCAGAAAATGATAGGCAATAATTTATAAATCATAAGTCAATATTTTTCATTGAAAATGCAAAGCAGAAGTTATTGAGGTCTAGAAGGAATGGAATGATAAGAAAAAACCACAGTTATGACCACTTGGAAGTTCTTATTTAAATTAACATGTCTGTAGAATATATGGTAATACAAATAAGTGGAAAACTATCACATCTTGATTGTATACTAGCACTTTTTTTTTTTTTAGATGAATTTCAGAAATACCTGGTTTGTGACAAGACACCAAATAAAGAAAAGCAATTAATCAAAAGAAATGGATGTAAAGACTGAAAGCAGCTGTACAATCAAAATTAAATCTAGCAGCAATTTTTATCATTCATAAATGAGATGTGCACACACAATAAGCCCTGGAGAACACATACATCAAAAAGGACAGAAGGCAAAAAAAAACAAAAAACCCAGACGTGACGTGCAAGATAACATTTAGAGTTCTTTGTGATATTGTGATGATAAAATATTCTCTCAAGTTAAAAGAAAATTATACCCTCCGAGGAAATATGCCTTCCTATTTATATGTCATCATATGGCATGAAATTGTTTTGTTGGTTCTTTTTTCCATGGAGCCACGAGTACAAAGACCACTTGGCAGCTCAGAAACTTGGCAATATTCATTGGTAGTTTATTACAGTGGTATATTTTAAGAACAGTTAAGGCCCCGATTTTGCTTCAATTGTATTCATTAAAGATAAATTGACCATGAAATGTAACAAAAAAAACTTTCTATGAGCCTTCTTCCATCAGCTGTGTCTAGTCTTTGAATTTCAACTTAACTTAGGAAGAGGAACAAATAAAGTTTAAAGAGAGACTGGCTTTCTTTGTATACTATTAAAAATATTTGAATAAAAAATTAACATCTCTGCTTAATCTATTGTTCTGTTCTTCACAGATATGAGAGCCAAGAACAGTAACCACCTGGAACAGAAATAAGAGAGGCTGCATTGCTAGGAATTACAGTTACCAAATTGCAACAGCTTTCACTGTGAAAGTGCAAAAATGGCTTTATTTGTCCAGTCATTATTGAATCATATTTCTAATCACTGCTGTAGTTAACAGCATGATTTTCTCATCTCCAATAGGAAATGCAGTATGTGAAACCCGTAGTTGTTTAATAAAGAAAT
The DNA here is from genome assembly GCA_033459285.1 of Clamator glandarius. Taxonomy (NCBI): domain Eukaryota; kingdom Metazoa; phylum Chordata; class Aves; order Cuculiformes; family Cuculidae; genus Clamator; species Clamator glandarius. The sequence goes on from JAUNZM010000133.1 coordinate 947,578, forward strand.
CTAATAACCTATTTCCCTGATGGCAATCCTTTCTGTTGGAAAGTTGCATCAAGACAAACTCAGCTACTCTATAAATTTACCATCCTCCAATTCATCCGTACCCGTGACTACACAATCTAGTAAAGTTTTTTGAAGATGACATGAATAATATAAAAACTGCAAATGCTAGCATAGGTAATAAATGAAGCCCTTCCCCTAATTTTCTCTTATAATGAAAGAGGTCTACTCTAAATGTCTTAGGTCTTACTTTCTTTTCATGCATGACATAAAGCAAAGTCAATAAAGAACACTACAAGTAAAAAGTAAAAGTAAAATACTAAATAAAACCACATAATATATTTATTCTCTCATAACAAATTGACCATTCTTCCAAGAGGCCTTAAAATGACGATACACTACTTGCTCATCTAAAGTCTTTTCCATTTTAGCACTAGGGCCTGCTGATGCCTTTGAACTTCCATATTTTTTCCACATCATTACATTTTCTCTAGGGAATATTTGCTCTGTCTTGATGTAATCTCTTAGTGATCTCCATCAAGTTATGAGAGCTTTATGTTCCCTGATATAGAGCATTTAAATTCCCTATTCTGTTTCACTTTTCATTCCTTCCATACCTTTCCATTGAATCATTTGATAATGTCTTCACTCTTATGACTAGTAAATTCATCTGACTCAGATCTACAAGAATGGAACTAAGTATAAACTATGAGCATTAGCAGGATAGGAAAAATGTCTGTGGGTAGTATTTAAATTACCTACAGATGTCTCTTCTTCCAGCATATCTACATGTCAGTCTCAGAATTTTCCCTCTTAGAAGTCAAAAAGCAAGTCTAGTTGCCTTAGAGACAGGTTAGGTACATCATCGACTAAACTATAACATGCAACAAAGGTTTTACAGGAAAAATGCACTTGATAAGGGAGTTCAGGATTACTTGAGCCAATAGCCTACCCAGTATAAACATATACTGGCAACTGAAGATGCTATTGTTTCTCTGCCTTTACTATTTAATCTATTTTTTCCCTGAAGTAATTTTTTTAAACTGTCTGGTTGCATTCTTAAAAGATGGATCATCTGTAAAGATTTGCTAAGTATCTGTTAAAACATGCTTTTACATACTTATTGTGACCATTTCTGTGTAAAGAAGCTAAGTACTAATTTGGAAATGAAACTGGAAAATATATCAGAGAGAAGTGTATTTGACCTTCTAGTTATGTGAACATAGCTATGAAAAATTTTGTTTGGGCTTATGAGAGTTTCATAGAAAACAGGAAAATGAAAAATTAAAAAAACTAAAAAGTAAAATTGCAATCAATTACTATATGCATAACAGTTTAATCAAGCTTACTAAAACCAAAATCAATCAAGAAGTAGCAGCAAGTAGCAAAAATAAATTAACAATATAAACGCAGATTAAAACTAGGCTGGTTTTTATGAAACTCTGACCTCATGAATATAAGAAGCACAGCTTTCTTCCCAAGACCTTGAGTTAATTCCATGCAGGATGCTGTTTAGTGAATGGTTTATTCAGTTATGCCTTATTTTATCTAAATATCACACATATTTTGCAATGCCTAAATTCTCCTTGATGGCCCATTAAGCTTCTGCTGAAGTCACTCTCTTCTCAGATTGTAAAAGCATCCACAAAGACTTAGATATAGAAACACAACCTATTTTTTTAACACAAATATATTAATTTTTCACAAATGCAAAACAGTAATGGAAAACTGACTAGTCAACTAAGACCTTAGGCCCTCAAAGTGAGATTGTGCTGTGCAGAGATTAGGTGAAGTCATTGTTCGTCTTTATCTCAACACACAAATATAGTGTTCCTTTGGTTAATTTTTTTAGCAAGATGATGTAACCTGTGAATTTCTTGCGGGTATCTTCGTGAAGACAGCTTGGAGGTAGCTATTATCGCTGAGTATTAGGCTAGGGATTAACATCTGGTAAGTGCAGAAGCAGAATTCACTATGAATATAGTCGTCTTTAAGCTCTAAAAAGGATATATCTAAATCACAGAATGACCTTTTTGGAAAAGACTCACAAGATCATTGAGTCCAACCATTCCTATCAATCACTAAACCATGCCCCTCAGCATCTCATCTACCCATCCTTTAAACACCTCTAGGGAAGGTGACTCAACCAGCCCCTGAGGATGCATGTGGTGGGATTTCTCCATACAAACACCAAACTTATCCACACCTTCTAATTCCATTCTTCATTACCATTTCCAAGAACTTACCTGGCACAGTTGTGGCAGCCTTACTGGTGAGTAGCTTACTGACTCTCCCCTAGAAAGCATTTTTAAAACTGCTCTAACATTTAGCTCCTCGGAGTCCTCAGGTACAGATGTAGATTAAGCAAAGAAAACTGCTAGTAATACAGGCAAGCTAACAGTTTTCTTGGATATTTCTTCAAAAAGTTCTGAGCAAACATAATCTTCAACTGCTTATGTCAGAAAATCCAAATTAAACAAACAAGCTCTGGGAAAACCAGTAACATCTATTGCTAAAAATACACTGGAAATCTCACTTAGGCTGACCCTAAATCCTTAGTGCCCCGATAGACCAAAAAACCCCACAAAAACAACAAAAAACCCACCCTTACTTCTAATAATAAAACAAGAACGAAGAAAGACAAGACATGATTGACTGCAAATGGTTGTAACATTTGTTTGCAGATGACACTAATCTGGGTGGAAGTGTGGATATGCTGGAGGGTCGGGAGGCTCTGCAAAGGGATCTGAACAGGCTGGACTGCTGGGCTGAGACCAACGGCATGAGGTTTAACAAGGCCAAATGCCGGGTCCTGCACCTGAGGCACAACAACCCTATGCAGTGTTACAGACTAGGAGAAGTCTGTCTAGAAAGCTGCCAGGAGGAGAAGGACCTGGGGGTGTTGGTTGACAGCGACTGAACATGAGCCAGCAGTGTGCCCAGGTGGCCAAGAAGGCCAATGGCATCTTGGCTTGTATCAGAAATGGCGTGACCAGCAGGTCCAGGGAGGTTGTTCTCCCTCTGTACTCGGCACTGGTGACACCGCACCTCGAGTACAGGATGAGAGGGAATGGCCTCAAGCTCCGCCAGGGGAGATTTAGGCTTGAGATTAGGAAAAAGTTCTTCACAGAGAGGGTGGTTAGGCATTGGAACAGTCTGCCAAGGGAGGTGGTTGAGTCACCGTCCCTGGAGGTGTTTAAGGTTAGGGTAGATGAGGTGCTTAGGAGCATGATTTAGGGATTGGTGGGAATGGTTGGACTCAACGATCCAGTGGGTCTCTTCCAACCTGGTCATTCTATGATTCTGAGTAGTGTGTTCAGTTCTGGGCCCCTCACCACAAGAAGGATGTTGAGGCTCTGGAGTGAGTCCAGAGAAGAGCAACGAAGCTGGTGAGGGGGCTGGAGAACAAGAGGAGCAGCTGAGAGAGCTGGGGTTGTTTAGCCTGGAAAAGAGGAGGCTGAGGGGAGACCTCATTGTTCTCTATAACTACCTGAGGGGAGGTTGTAGAGAGGAGGGTGCTGGCCTCTTCTCCCAAGTGACAGGGGACAGGACAAGAGGGAATGGCCACAAGCTCCACCAGGGGAGATTTAGGCTGGACATTAGGAAAAAATTTTTCACAGAAAGGGTGATTGGACACTGGAACAGGCTACCCAGGGAGGTGGTTGCTTCACCTTCCCTGGAGGTGTTTAAGGCACGTCTCTTCCAACCTGGTTATTCCATGATTCTATGATTTCTCTGAAGCTGCCATGTTACAAACCAATTTTACTCTAAGGCTAAAATGCAAATACACAAGCAAAATCTTTACCTGAAACTCACAGAAGAAATGATGACAGGAGGCTCAAACGACCCACGAAGAAAAGCACACAACTTTTAGAAACCCAGCAAAGAAACGAAGGCTTCTGTAGCCCCTTCCTTCCCAGACTGCTCAAGCCAAAGGCGAGAATCAGTTCCAAATCAAGAGACCTTTTAAGGGACAAACTCTTCACCTGTCCCTAATTGCTGACTGCAGGCGGGGCACAGTCTGAACCCACCCAACTATTACCTTCAGAGGTTTCAAGGAGTAAGGAGTGTGTATTTTAATCTACCTGGAATATTTAGCTTAAGTAAAGGCGTAACGTGTCATTGCAATTTTTTTTTGTTTTGATAAATTTAAAAATTTCCCCTTTTCTTCCTTTATTTCTTAACTTAAGTTGACTTCTAAAGTGGAAATGGCCATTTCAAAATGAAAACAACTATTTTTTAATCCCAATAATAAATTAAATGAATTAATTACTTGCAATTTGTGTTTTTCTTCCTATATTTAAAAGAGTCACAAAATTTTCTTCAAATTCTCCCCAGAAACTGTAAAAAACAACCTTCTTTAGACAGTATTACATGCTACAGGATCTAGTTACTCTGTATAATGCCATAAAGAGACAGGAAAATGACCACTACAAATAAATCGTATTGCAGTTCTAAATACATTTAATTCCATTTGAAAGATTTAATTCTTTTTCCATGACATAAAGTCTAGTTATCAAGTAATATCTGGTATCTGTCAGTAACTGACCAGATGTATTGAAAGAGGTTTGCTTTTTAAGTTTCCCCTCAAGAAACCATACATAAACTTACTAGAAAATAGGCTCAGAGTAGTTCCAACTATTTTTCATCATTTGTCATGAGCCACATAAGGAATGGAGGTGATTAATACTTGATAAGGCCCAATACTTAGTAACTTCCAACAGTCAAAGAAACTTTTAGCTGTTTCCTTCTACTCTGAAAAACTACAAGAGGTTTCATTTCAGATGATACCCACATACTTATCTGTCAAATAAACTGAAATAGGCTGCCATTCAAAAAATTATCTAAATAAAAAAAGAGCATAAATATGTCTTTAATTCATACTCATCCTGCTGAAAAAGTGGGAAATGTATCTCTGAAAGTCTTGCAGGCTACTTTTCATTCATTCTAATCCCACAAACTTGAATTTCTTGCGGAATACTACTATTCGCAAGATCAGACTTGCATTCATGTATATATCTGACATTTAAGCTACAATGAAAGAAAATTATTTACAGCATTGCAGGTTTGTAATCTCAAGCAAGTTTTCCTAAGGCAATACATGCTTTTGGAATACTTTCTGCAACTCCGAAGTAACATTGGAAAAAAATCAACCTTGTCTTTGAACAGGTTTTTGTCTTTACAGCACAAAATTATGAAAAATTCATAGAACCATAGAATAGTTTGGGTTGGAAAGGACCTTAAAGACCATCAAGTTCCAACCCCCCCTGCCATAGGCAGGGACATCCCACTAGATCAGTCTGCCCAAGAGCTCCCCTTCCTGGCCTTGAACACCTCCAGGCGTTCACCCTGGCACCGACCACCAGGAAGACAATTTCAGTATCTTCTTTTTTAACAGATTAATTAAGAAAAAAATCTGATTATTCGATCATAGAATCATAGAATAAGCAGGTTGGAAGAGACCCACCAGATCATCGAGTCCAACCATTCCTATCAAACACTAAACCATGCCCCTTAGCACCTCGTCCACCCGTGCCTTAAACACCTCCAGGGAAGGTGACTCAACCACCTCCCTGGGTAGCCTGTTCCAGTGTCCAATCACCCTTTCTGTGAAAATTTTTTTCCTAATGTCCAGCCAAAACCTCCCCTGGTAGAGCTTGAGGCCATTTCCTCTCATCCTGTCCCCTGTCACTTGGGAGAAGAGGCCAGCACCCTCCTCTCTACAACCTCCCCTCAGGTAGTTATAGAGAACAATGAGGTCTCCCCTCAGCCTCCTCTTTTCCAGGCTAAACAACCCCAGCTCTCTCAGCCGCTCCTCTTGTTCTTCAGCCCCCTCACCAGCTTCATTGCTCTTCTCTGGACTCGCTCCAGAGCCACAACATCCTTCTTGTGGTGAGGGGCCCAGAACTGAACACAGTACTCGAGGTGCGGTCTCACCAGTGCCGAGTACAGAGGGAGAACAACCTCCCTGGACCTGCTGGTCACGCCATTTCTGATACAAGCCAAGATGCCATTGGCCTTCTTGGCCACCTGGGCACACTGCTGGCTCATGTTCAGTCGGTTGTCAACCAACACCCCCAGGTCCTTCTCCTCCTGGCAGCTTTCAAGACAGACTTCTCCTAGTCTGTAGCACTGCACAGGGTTGTTGTGCCCCAAGTGCAGGACCCGGCATTTGGCCTTGTTAAACCTCATGCCGTTGGTCTCAGCCCAGCAGTCCAGCCTGTTCAGGTCCCTTTGCAGAGCCTCCCGACCCTCCAGCAGATCCACACTTCCACCTAGCTTAGTGTTGTCTGCAAACTTGCTAAGGGTGCACTCGATGCCTTCATCCAGGTCATTGATCAAGACATCCAACAGGACTGGACCCAGGACTGAGCCCTGGGGAACCCCACTTGTCACTGGCCTCCAAGTGGATTTAACACCATTTAGCACCATTCTCTGGGCCCGGCCATCCAACCAGTTTTCTACCCAGGAGAGTGTGTGCCTGACCAGCCCAGAGGCTGACAGTTTCCGTAGCAGAATGCTGTGAGAAACTGTGACAAAGGCTTTGCTGAAGTCCAGAAAGACCATATCCACAGCCTTTCCCTCATCCAGTAGCCAAGTAACTTTGTCATAGAAGGTGATCAGATTAGTTTGGCAAGACTTGCCTTTTGTGAACCTGTGTTGACTGGGCCTGATCACCCGGTTCTCTTGCATGTGCTTCATGATAGCACTCAAGATCACCTGTTCCATGACTTTCCCTGGCACTGAGGTCAGACTGACAGGCCTGTAGTTCCCTGGATACTCCCTGCGACCCTTCTTGTAGATGGGCACAACATCAGCCAGCCTCCAGTCCAGTGGAACTTCCCCAGTCAGCCAGGACTGTTGGAAGATGATGGAAAGGGGTTTGGCCAGCACATCCACCAGCTCCTTCAATACCCTCAGGTGAATCCCATCCGGCCCCATAGACTTGTGGGTGTCTAGTTGGGCAAGCAAGGCTCTGACCACCTCCTTTTGGATCATGGGAGCCTCATGTTGCTCCTCTAGCTCCTAGGTTTGTACACAGAGGGAACAACTTTCTTTACAATTAAAGACTGAGGCAAAGAAGGCATTAAGTACCTCAGCCTTTTCCTCATCCCCTGTCACTGTTGTTCCTTCTGCATCCAAGAGGGACTGTATGGTCTCCCTGGTCCTAGATATATGCTGTATCTATTTTAAACAATAGATAAAATGCTGTATCCTCAATTAAGATCAGATATTACTTATGAAAGTCAAATAAACTTTGATCAATTAAGGAAACTGGCGCTTAAAATATTTTACAATTATATATAGGTAAAAAAGATTTACATTCAATAAAAGTATTATTTCCTACAACTGTTCTTCTCATTTTTAGGCTTAGATTGTAACTCCACTTCTGATCTATGCCTAACCACCTAGCTTCTCCCTGCTTGCCTTGCCTTTTTGTCTCCTGGGTCATCATTTGCTTTCTGTCTCCTCTTCAGATGAGCTCCAGTAACGGACTCCCCAGCAAGTCAAATAGAGTTTCTCTGCTCCACTTGGAGATACCAATAACATTGACATTCCAGGTCAGAGTAGGGTAGAACATCTTCATTGCTGTAAAATGCATCAATAATAGAAAGCATCACTTTGCAGCAAGTAACCGTTTAGTTTCTTGATTTGTGTACTTTTCCAAAACATAAATGTCTGGTCATGGGTGTGTCATGAAAAGGTTAACAGAAGTTCACCTCTTTCTACTTTTGTTATAAGCATGATTTTATGAGAGATCTTACCAAATGTTATTACCACTGATACACATCTATTTAAGCAGAAGGCACATTACACCTTGGAAGATCAATAGCTTTGTGGAAAATTTCCAGTCAAGTGTTAAGTATTTAGCACTTCCCTGTAACTGTACTCAAACAGTCAATCCATCACAAAAGTCAAAGTATATTAGGGTCTCAGTTTACCACCTCGGGCTTAGAATGGATCAAGGAATGACACACCCTTTCCCTTTCTTATTTATTTATTTTTGAAGCACTAAACACCCCACCCTCTAATTCCCAGAAAAAAGAATTTGACAATAGACTTTTCAAAACTGGGGAGGCTTTACAGATATATAGAGCCAACTATGTTCATTTATAATTACCTATAATCTCTCTATTTATAGATAAAGTTAGTTAACATCCTACTGGGGACTGAACTGCTCAATTCAAGTGTCACAATAGCAAGAGAGCACTGCCAATTTTTAATATCGCATTCCAGAGCCAAGATTATTTTAAAATCATTTTGCACTATACTGCAGCAGGTTAGACACATGTTATACTAACTATATCCAATTTCAATGTCAAAATTGATACAGTATTTTCTGAATTGGAAGCTCCCTTCCACTAAGGGCTTGAATCAAGACAATATGTACAAGAGTATCTCTTTTTCCCATTTTCATTCAGTTGCCTCTCTAATTAATAGTAGGGTATATCTGTCAAGTAGTTTCTGAATCTTAAATAATCTTGTATTGACAACATTTTCTGAAGAAACACATCAAATATCAACATTGTAGTATTATCAGGGAGAAAAAGCCTGGCAGAAGTGCTGAATTTACTTATCTTACTCAGCCATGAGGTTGTGCATAAGCACAGCAAGGAGAAATTTTTAAATTACAAAATATTCTAAGGCAGTAGCTTTCTTTCTTTTGTCACTCTGAATTGCTTTCTTATTGCCTCTGATTAAATGTTTCATAAACAAATAAGACGAAATATTAGTACTTTTTGTTAAGCCTCGAGAAAGGACAAGAAACCCCTACTGAAAATATATATTAAAACCAGCTTGTATTTCTGGCTTTTGGAGTTTTGCTTTCAAGGTATTGGTATTGAGATATCTACGTATGTGTGTTTAAGATATGTCAAGGGAGAAAATCAGCCCTTCAGACTTAATCTGACAGCTCCTCAATCCCTGAAAGACATGCAAGCAAAGACTCTTTTATCAGTAAATCTGGATGTGAGCAGGAAGCATCAGCCCACTGGGCCTCCACCTATTACTTGTTTGACAGTTGTAAGTTAATACATGAGCAAGCAGACAATGGGCAAAGCTGATGGGGTCATCCTTAATGCAGATAAATGATATCTGATAAACCACAGGATTTTACAAGGCTGCTAAGGAAGGCACTCAGGAAGTAATGGAAGGAACACATGCACTGTACAGTACTTTTTCTCCGCTATCGAATATCTTGCAACAGGTCTTACAATTTTAGATCAGTTTGCAGATGAACAGCCTTCAGGCTTTGAGGACAAGAGAATATGACATCCCATTTCCTTCTGCTCTCACAAGTAAAACTCACAGCTCAGTTCCTGAGGGTAAAGGTCTACCGAAATACAAAGGGAATGAGATTAAATCTCAGCCAATTTAGTTACTAAACTTTAGCTTTCCTAATAATTATGCTTAATACAGGTAGTTAATCATTGCAGTATTCTTTGGGATTGCCTTGTTCAGAAACACAGCCTGAAAAAACCTCAACTGACCAAACAAAAAAACCCAAACCCACAAAACTCTTACTAATTCACTCTTTAAGATGCTGTAAAGTGACCAGACCAGCTTATCCATGTTTAGTGACAATAACCGACTTTGAGAAGCTGCTCCAGTATCACCCTGTGGGGAAAAGATGACAAAACATCTTCAGAAAAAGTACTTAGCCTTTAATAAATTGCTTATAAAAATCCAGTGAAGTAATGAAAGGCATTTGGTTATCTACACGCATACTTAGCAAAGAAAATTTTCTAAGGCTGATATGGGAGTTAGATTGGTACGCACCTCAAAAAAAGGTCATAGGCCAGCAGCAACAGTGATTATTAGAGTATTTGGGTTATGGCTTTTTTTTTGTCTTTCTTTTTTAGTGATGAGAAGAGCATATAAAATGTAAACTAAAATTTTTTTTAAAAATTCTAAGAATTTTTCTATCCAACAAGTCACGTCCAATAGAGCATGATAGAATTTATCTGTATTCGAGATAGGACTAATGAAATATTGTAGAATATATAAAGTCTATGTATATAACCTATACCTATATATTAAATTACATATATTAGAATATACTGCATACTACATATACATTTATTATATGTGTATTATTACATATATATATCCAGTGAATGCTGATTATTTTAATATAATATCTCTCTTGCTTTTTACATTTGTAAAACCAAAGAAGCTGGAGAAAACAAGCATTATCATCAACTACTTCTGTCCATTGAAGCTGTTAGGGTGAAAGATTCTAATGAAAAAAAAAAACCAGGAAGGTGAATCTGAACTGAAATTAAAACTACTCACCATAGTTAGCTTCTGTAGGTTGACTACTCCATATCTTATGAAAACCTACAAGATAAGCAAATACTAACAGGAAAAGTAGAAATTTGTCAGTTAAAACATTCTATAAATATACATATGCACACAAGTATATCATACTATTTGTGTTGTACATATAATACATTGTATATAACATATATATGGTATAATAACAATTTCTGAAAGGGTGACAAAATAAGGTAGAGAGAAAACACAGATAAGGGCATACATCATTCTTTGTGTTTTGTCATTTCAGAAAGGTTTTATTGCTACATTTTGCTTTTATGTTCATTGATATACAATTGGCTACCATTATTTGTTGACCTAGAAAATAAAATAATTATATTCCATTTTGGAGTTGTAACCAATTATATGCTATTTTTCTCTGGAAAAAAATTGAAGTCTGAGTTTTGTTTTAATCTGACATTTACTTGCAAACAGCTATGCACTCTGAAAGCCTGTTTGATTTTTCTATATACTCGCATTTGATTCTATTCAAGTTTTAGCTTTCATCTGTTAGTGTCTGGCTGATCAGGCATTACAAGACTGTTGATTTTCATTAAATGATTATTTAAAATATAAACCAGATTTATATTGAGCCTGTCTAGAAACTTATTGCTTTTGTATTTTCATATAATAAATTCAGCCTTGGTAAATGCCAAAGGACAGATGGTTTTGAAACAGGATCATCCCATCAGAAAATACTTATGTTTTATAAAAAATGCAGGGGGGTTGGGCATGTGAAAAATTTCTGTGAAACTGACTAGTTTTTGTTTACAAATATTGTTCTGAAAAAAATGTCTATATAATCCTGAGTTGAAAGAGTCATAAAGTCAAGTATATTTTTATATGGTTAATATATTGAAATGTATTCAAAATTATATTGGACATTGAAATATAATTGTTGAGTCAATCCTATATTTTTGCTGCTAATTGACTAAAGGAAGTGACCAAACAAGAAAATCTCTCTCCTAGAGAAATCTACAAGATCAGCTGGCTGTAACTGACACTGCCAAATCATAAGTACCTGTGTTCTTCTCAAATAAAATGAAGTTTCTGTATTAAAAAGATAAGCCACAAAATTATTCCAACCTTTGCTATAACCTTTCTAGAACAAGCTTATATACATTGCCTGTTCTGTCGTTCAGTTGTGCCAATCATTACTTTATTGCCCATGGCATGACAGTTACTAATACACAGTGCATTTTAAGGAGTAAGTTACATAATTGCTGTTGATTCATTCTGCTGTCACTACAGACTTTCTGGTTTTGAAACTGTTCTGCCTCTTCTCCCCCAAATTTATTCATCTGGGGGTTCCTGCATTCAGCTTGGCCCCATATTTGTGTGTGAACAATCCTCTGCTTAGCTTTAGTCCATTTACAATTTAGGCTTGTCTGCAATGCAGGCATTAGATTCATCTGGTCAACATAAGACAATACCAATCAGTAGGATACAATACCAACTCTCAGACATTAGTAATTTCTGTATAAGGGATAACTGAAGGATAGCTGGAGCAAAAAAAAAAAAAAAAAGTAAATCAATACATTCATGCAGGCGTCAGTCCTTATTGGGGCAAGTTGGAATGGTTGGACTTGATGAGCCGGTGGGTCTTTTCCAACCTGGTAATTCTATGATTCTATGATTCTAAGTCTTTACTTTATAACTGAAGCACTGCCCAAACAAATGGTGTCCAGGAAACAGGACAGAGACCCTCAGAGTGACACTCCATGCTAATGTGGAGAGTGGTGAGATCTCAATAATCTTCATAGCTATTTCTGAGCATTTTGCAATTCTATGAACCTCACAAACGAGAGGAAGCTCCAGTTAATTTCAGCCAGCTTTCCCTTCTGTGACCATAGAAACCTAGGAAGACTTCAAGACCCTATACCCCATACATAAGGGTTTAATGTCACGGGCAGTAGGCAAGTATGCTAGAAGTCTCCTTGAGTCAAGATCACAAAAGCAGTAGTATAGCTATAATGTATGTTTCAGAGCAGATAGCCAAGACTTCCAGATTTCAATATGCAGATAGGACTAGCTAGAACAGGATCTGGAAAAAAAACACAGAAAGGCTTTTTCATTTCATCATAGTTCAAATTATTTCATTTAAGTAAAAATATCTATGCATGTCTATTCTGATATTCCACTTCAAGCCAGCTAGGCCCTTGCAACACATACAAAGGTAACAGTGTTTGCACTAACCGCTATAATATTTTAGACCGCATGAAGACTACTATCAACTTAGCTGGGTGTTTGCACAAGGGAAAAGACAAGTGCACACAAAATGCTGATTAGGTCTTACAATCATAGGGGAAAAGGAAAAATTTATGACGACTAGGATATCCTGCCTCCACCCTATCACGTAACTCTGCCTGCCTACCTAAACAAATAGCGTGTTGTATGATTTACACTCCTTAATGTTAATTAACCTTCTTTTTATGTTTCCTTTCAAACTCAAATAATTGTTTTAAAAACATTTTTATATGTTCATCCAGTTCAATTTTTTTAGAAATACTAAGTGAAACAACTTTGTAAAGTAAACTTTGATGTTAAAAAAAAGTATCGAAGACTTAAAATGTTATAATAGAGTATTGTTGAGTATTCAAATAGTGTTTTAAGGGTATGGACTAATGCTCTATATAAACTATGCTGTGTTATGGACAAGTAACATCCAATAAACACAATGCAAAGCAAGTGCATGGATGTGTGTGTAAGAAAGAAAAAATGCAGTTCTCAAATAAAATATGTTTTATTTCATGAGAATTTGGCAATGCTTAACATGCCTGTATCACTCTAAAAATATTAATTGTTCTGGTTTAGATTCAGTGTTTCCCATACTGGCTGGGTTGTGAGGAGTTCAGGTAGAGAAGGAAAGAAATTGCCTTCAAATGAAACATTGGTAATGCACGTTGATAAAGAAGTTTCCTTGCATTATATTCGTTATCTTTCTGGCTTCATTACCAATTGTCTCAAAAGCCACAAATTATATGATGATCTAAGAAGCAAGCTGAAGAACTAGGTTCTTTGCAATGTGACTTTATGCTTGAAAAGTTTCTCAAAATTTTTTCCTTGGTTACGATTGAAAACACAGGCCTGGGGCATGTGTCTATCGAAATATCATACACCTTCTTACTGATAATGGTGAGTTGGTAGTCACTTCTTTGTAAAATATCATGTAGTCGCTACACAGCATGAATAAAATAACACCTACTCCTACATAACAGACAGAGAAATTTCTCAGAAATCTCATTACATTTTCATTTTAATAAGCAGATCTATATATCTTATAGAAAGTAGTCATTTGAAAAGGTTAAGGTCAGAAGCAAATAAATTAACTGAAATAATCTAATCCTGTCTACTAATTCTACTGTTCTCTTGCCAGTGGATAGGGAAGACTTATCAGGTTCAACTGTCCCCACCATAACAGAATAATCACAGAATCATAGAATCCCTAAGCTGGAAAAGACCTTTGAGATCATAAAGTCCAACCATATCTGTCAACTAACTAGTCATATCCACCTATCTTTTAAATACCTCCAGAGATGGTGACTCAACCACTTCCCTAGGCGGCCTGTTCCAGTGTTTGATAACTGTTTCAGGGAAGAAGGTTTTCCTAATGTCCAATCTGAACCTCCCCTGGTGCAGCCTGAGGCCATTCCCTCTCTTCCTATCACCTGTCACTTGGGAGAAGAGACCAATACCCACCTCTCTACAACCTCCTTTCAGATAGCTGTAGACAGTGTTAAGGTCCCCCCTTAGTCCCTTCTTCTCTCGGCTAAACAACTCCAATTCTCTCAGCTGCTCCTCATAAAGTTTATTCTCCAGCCCGTTCACTAGCTCTGTTGCCCTTCTCTGGACACGTTCCAGGATTTTAATGTCTTTCTTGTAGTAAGGGGCTGAAAACTGAACACAGTATTCGAGGTGCAGCCTCACTTGTGCTGAGTACAGAGACAGAATCACTTCCCTGGTCCTATTGGCCACACCATTTCTGATACAAGCCAAGATGCTGTTTGCCTTCCTGGCCACCTGGGCACACTGCTGGCTCACGCTCAGTCAGCTGTCAACCAGCACTCCCAGGTCCTGCCAGGAAGCTTTGCAGCCACTCTTTCCCAAGTCTGTAGAAATACAAGGGTTTGTTGTGTCCCAAAAGCAGGACTTGGCACTTGGCCTTGTTGAACCTTGTCCTGTTGGCCTCAGCCCATTGACCCAACCTGTTCAGATCTTTCTGTAGAACCTCCTTACCCTTAAGTGGATTGACACTTCCTCCCATCTTAGTGTCATTCACAAACTTACTAAAGGTACATTTAATCCTTTCATCCAGATAATTGAAAAAGACATTGAACAGAACTGGACCCAGCACTGAACCCTGGGGAACACCACTTGTGACTGGCCTCCAACTGAATTTAACTCCATTTACCATTATTCTTTGGGCTGAGCCATCTAGCCAGTTTTTTACCCAGCAAAATTTAGACTTTACTGTATTATTTCTCAATTACTCTCTGGATATAAAACAAAGGAATGTATTTTCAGTATCTACTCAAGCACAAGTTATTGACACATCTCACCACTAGGCAGAAGAATATCACATGGTATTCATCAGGAGTATCCTAACGTACTGACAAAAAAGTTATCTTTCACCATGCATTCTTAGCCTTATTTTGATAAACATTTCAAACAGACATGATGGTAGTTCTTAGAAACAATCAATAAAGTTTTATATCTTTAGAAGCTCAAATTTAATTTCAGACTGTCAAACACAATCCAACTGTAACTACTGTAATGATTTCACATTACATTATTCTTGAATTTCAGCAAGAAACTCTAGCTAGCCTACAAATGATTGTTTCAGGAATACAGAACATTCCTGTCTTTTAATCCAGTAACCTATTTGCCTTATTTTCATACTCAGAGACAGTTTAAGTTACTGTTCAGAGGCTCCTAAATTTATATCCAGTTTTCTGAAGTTAAAATCTCAAATTAAATACTTACATTTATCACTTAATGGAAATTGTACTTTGAATATTCCAGTCTTGTTTGAGAAAAACAAACAAACAAACAAACAAACCAAAAAACAAATTGTCCTAGAAATCTGTTCAGTTTCATCTGTACAAAATGAGAAAAGAACAATATTTCTGTGTCTTAAGAAATGGTTGCCTTTATTATGTCTCAGAAGAAAGCGGTGACTTTCTGGGTACAATCTAAGAATCATTCTTACACTTTCCATGGAATACCTCTAACATTTTTGTATAATTTTGTGAAATATCTAAAGAGTAATACAAAGTCATGTAAAATATATTTTACACTTACACTAATAAGTTTGTGATTTCCTCACTGAGACAGACGTAACTAGCCAAATATTAAAACACAGCTACTTTTTCATAACCTATAAAGATATCTGATTACAATCATCTTGTACACATACCAAAACTGATTACTGGATTGAACATTTAAGGAAGCAACTACTGTATTGTGTTCAAGTAGAAATAAGACTTAGTTGTTCCTGTGTTTTGATCTTTATTGGTATCTAAGTTGTCATTTAATCAGAACACTGCCAAAGCATTTAATACTGCCAGTACATCCTAATCAAAGGTATAGTGTGAATAAAACATTAAAAGAGATTAAAAATAAGTAATCAGTGAAATTAAAGCTTCTTTCCAATAGAGGAATGCAGTTAAGGACTGGTGATTTTGATTATCTTTCTGGCTTCATTTCAACAATTTATTATCTTAGTTTCAGATGAAATAAATCTGAAGGGGAATAGACATCCGCTTTAACAAAGTTTATTTTGGCATAGCATTCAAGAAAAGACTTTCATTTTCATACCATATGATTTGATAAAACAGGTTGTAATTACCGCACAAAATATTCCATGGTTCTTCCTCATTAAATCCAGGCATTAATTTTTGCTTTTCAGAAATCCACAGATTTTCCTCTCTTATGTATTTGCTTCCTAATAATTTGCTAATGAAAACACAGTTACTATAGAAACCATAGTTTCTAAAAACTTCTAATTTAGAACATATTAGGCAATTTATTTTACAAAAGATGGGAAGAAGTTTTTAATTTAGGCTCTTTTTAGAGTTTAAAAATAAAAATTATTACAGAACAACTGCATTTTACAGGACTATAATTTAGTCAGTTAATCACTGAAAAACCCCAACCCCCTATTTCAAACAACAGTATAAACCGATTACTAAGATGTAATTTTGAAGATCTTGTAAAGTAAATGATTTAAGATGAAGGTGTTGAACACAACTATGACATTTAGATCATATTCACAATAATCCACAAAAGCAAGTATCTGAGTGGCATGTTTTCTGAAACTTTACTAATAAAACAACTACAAAATGAAGTTAAAGAAATTGTTACTAAAGGACATAAGAAATACCTTCACATGTACATGCCACTTGATGCAAATGGAAGATTCAGGGGAAAGATGGCTATATTTCCATTATTCTATCCACTCAATGAATTTTGACCACTTTCCCTCTTTTGAAAACAGATTCTTATCTAAGAATGCTAAGATCTTTCAAGTATCTCATCCTCAAGAGAAATGTCCTGATAGATAGCGTATTTCCAATTTTCCTGATTTCATAGCAGTTCTTGTTGCTCATATATAGAGACGTTACTCAGTCTTAATAAGTATTGCTGATGTGGCTACCTAAATAACATAATGCCAGGACACACCAGCAAACCACTTTTCTGTTTCCAGCATTACTGATATCAACAAGTGTTTGTTTGAAATCTTTTTTTAAATTCAAGACTCCCTGTATTAATTATTGTTTTTCAAATATTTCATATTTCAATATAGATTATATTCTGGAGGAACGTTAAGTTTAACAGTGTGCATCAGCAACTGTAGCAGAAAAAAACTTGATATGGTTGTGAAATTATTTCAGAATCTAATATTTAAAATCAAGAAAATTAAAAGCAAAATCTATATTGTAAATAAATCTAAATACATAAAGGAAAGAAAGGCAAAGTAAGGCATTAAAATAACTTACGGATCCAAATCTCACAGTTATTCTGCACTGCACTTACATTACAGTGTTCTTTTAGTTCAGTTATTATTTTCTATAGGCATTTTTTTTTATGTTTTACTTTGTTCAAAGAAAATATTCTAATTGTGCCTACATTTAACAGAATATGCCATAAATCAATTTAATAAGGTAAAAAAAAAAATTGAAAACAATCTTTGAGTTGTATACAAATATCCAGTTTTATACTATTCCCGACAGTAGTGCTAATATATTAATCTTTATAAAATCATAGGTTGTTGAAAGAATAAGAGTCTTCGTATACCAGAATATACCAGTGGCAGAATATAGAAGACCTCAAAACAGAATTAGGAATGGAGTTACTTACATCTAGTTTACTCCCTTGTACAATTTACACAAATCCACTGATTTTTATAATGATTACCCTATTACTATTATAAGAATTACATCAGCTAAGCATCTTCATTTTCAGGAAGTCATTAAGATTAATCTAAGTGAAAAGATTGTGTATATTATAAAAAAGTATCCAAGTATTTCCACAGGTTAATATGGGATCAGAAATTCAGGTTAAAAAAATCATGCATGTCATCTACAAGAGTAGGCTTCTGTGTTGACTCCTATTTGCCGTATCATTCAATATCATGTTTCATAAGAAAATATTAATATAAAAAATATTGAGATTAAGAAGTGTTACATCTCTGAATTTTCCTTAATATACCATAGTTAATTTGTTAAGTGTCAGTTTTGATGCACTGACTGGAGACTCAAGGCTTCATTGAAGGCTTATTAAACTGAGTGGCAAACAGTTCTTGGATCATCAACACAGATATCAGGAAAAATTCCAAGATCCTCTTTCAAAACTTAAAATGAAGGCTTTAATTTTCTGTCACTATCAGCCTTTACAACACCACAGATGGCTTTAAAGTATCACTTACAAGATGAAACATGGAACATCTGTTGAAAACACTTCAGGGGCATGAAAGAAAACAATTTCTTCAAGTTTTTTGTTTTTAATAAAGAACAGGCTACTTAAAAAAACCCAGGGGTTTTCATAGGACCAAACTATACTTTTTTCCCATGTTCAATACATGTTTTTTCCATTAAATCTGTGTTTGGTATTGTAATTTGTCTTTAAACTGTGCTTATAGAGATAACATTAAAAGTTGCCATGTAACAAATGAGATTTCCTCTTATTGTGAAGGCGAAAACACTCCCTCTTAGTCACAGTTAGTGGAGAAGAGGGGGAAACACAGTTCCAAGACCATGTCTTTATCTAATTATGGTTGCCAAATTGGACCATGTTCATCAAGTATTTCAAACAAGTTCCTTTCTTGAATTGTTTCAAGTGTTCCATTTTTTGAGTATAGTTTAATTACAAGAGGCAGATTAACACTGAAAGTTAATTGCAGCACTGAGTAGAAAACTCTGCTTTAGCAGAATACCAACTTTTAAAAAATTAAAGAGTTTTTTACTATGAAAATTAAGATATACAATAACCTGGCGCTACACAATTTTATTAATTTAGAAATAGACTTTAAGACTCCGTATAGTCCTAAAAGTTCACCATTTTAATAATTTACCCTATATTTATATTTTCCAAACAAAAGCCCTAACCATAGTCTATATTACAAGCACCAGCAGTGGAATGTTTCACTTGTTGAAGGCAGTTCATAACATAATTTTGGTTTAACTTACAAAAAGCAGCTTCAGCTTCTCTGTTCTTTTCAATAAACAAGTCCAAATTTTCAAAAGGGCAAAGAACAACCTAAAGCTCATAAGACACTTGCTGGAACTCGTAATATCAAGTTCAATTCTCAGTAAGAAATATTGATATCTCCGTTCTGAGTATTCTCATTATCTTTTACTATCACCAGGGACTGTATAGGGAAAATACATAATGTCCAATACAAGTGTCCTCATATATCATGTCTCATTATTTCCTCACTTATCTAAGCATTAAACTATCTGTGCCCGGTTTCAGAAGTAAATAACATGTAATCCCTTCCTCTTAAAAAACTCATGCATACTCAATACTATTTTCTCTCAGCTTGTCTGCTGGACTACCATGCTCCCAGCCTCCTCTTAAATTCAAATTTGCAAACTGATCTTTGATTATGAATAAAGACTTCTGTGCCAAAAAGTTGGGAGAAAAAAAGTGGTATTATTTTCAGTTGGACGTAGAAAAGCAGCGGCTTCTCTAAGAACCTATAAATGACATAGCCGTGAAGTTTTATAGTTTCATTGTATCCCTTTCTGAAAGAATCTACCAACATTATCTTGACACGTTTCAGAAGGGAAGTAACCAATTCATTTTCTGGCCTTCACTTTCAAATTGTTTATGCTGCCTACTTTGGCCAGGAAGGGGCTGAAAGGCAGTACGTAAATTTTTAATGGACTACCAAAGAGTGAAAAATCACTCCCTTGATGGCCCAGAAGACAAAGAAAGAAGGATCACATGCCACTTCTCTTTGAGTTTGAGAGAGGCCAATTCTTTAAGAGCTTCTCTGTTCCTGACTCTTGCCAGGACTTCATTTGAAAAGCCATCTTTGACTTCTGGAGTGCCATTAAGGAAAAGCCAAACCCTGTGAACAGGCAAGAAGGGCTCTATACCTTGTGGAGGGCAGGTCACCTTGGAAAGCAGCCACCTTTGATCACATTGTATCACCAGGACACCAGAAATCAAAACAGAAAGTGTCACTGTGAGTCATTTTAACATCTACACTTACTTGTCTTAAAATGTCTGCTGGAGCAACTATGGTAACACAGAGGATTCCAGGTAACAAATAAAATAAAGCAGGAGCATGTTGTTATGCCCACATAACTCCTACCTAGCTTTAAGTCTAGACTAAAGTCTCTTCAATTTGTTTAAAATAATTTTATTTACTCTTCTGTAAGCCCCAGGACTGGAATTACAGAAGTAATTCCAATTCTGGGGGGTAATTTTTTGAAGTTATTAAAACACACACACACACAAGAAGCAAATAGTTCAGAGTTGAATAGTCTGACAGCATTAATAAAATGATTAGTAGTGGCTTACTAATAAATGCCAACTTATTCTCAGATCTTTAAGAAACATGCTACACTGGCATCTCATTTTGTAATAGTTGACAACTTGAGTTTTTCCAACATGCTTTCTTATTGTGATCTCTCCTAGAGCCTACAGAAAATTCTGCACTCTTCTTGTGAATAGTTAAACTTCAATACATTCCAAACTAAAAATAACATTTTTCCCTCTTCTGGAAATGCCAGAATGCTGTAAATACCTCCAACAGTCTGAGTCAAGCCAGCCTGTGACAATCTGTTTAAATAATTTCATAGCAAATTATTATAGCTAACTAAAATTAAGTCCTTTCCGAATGGCATTCTACCACATTAGCCAAACAAATTATTATATGACATATACTGAACAGCATGAAACCACAAAAACTTTTGAAATATGCTTGGATACAAGAATGCCATATGAGATTATCACTTTGGCAGGTAGTTCTCATTCAGCTTCTCATTTAAAGGCTGTTTTTTATCATTATATGACAAAATTGAAATGATCTCTCAAGCCTTCTCAACAATATCATTAATAGTCTGACACTTTTATCATGATATAGTTTTAACTATAGATTTTAGTATAGCACATACAACTGTATGTGGATTTGCTTTGGTTTATGATAGATAACTAGTATTTGAAGGACCTAGTATTTATTAAGCATATGAAATGACTGAACTGGGAAGTAAACATGCCACGTGAGTACTGAAAATATCTGAAGGAAAATTTCTTATTCACCCATTCTTCTTGTCACCATCTGTACCTGAACAATGAATTTCATCTAAGAAATCCGGGTTTTAATGACAATGCACTGAACACAAAGCTCCAAAATATAACCAATGGAAACTTCTGCGGGTTTTGAAAATGCAGATAAATTGCATTTCTGCAATTGTAACAATGTAAGTTTCAGTGATATTTTTGTGATATGTCTGGTGTAGTTCACTGCAGAAGAACAGGATTTCATCTACTTTAAATGTTGCATTTCTAAACTTGCTAAAGGAAATATTTGTCTTACAGAATGCTGGCAAAATTATGTGAATGAAACTCAACGATACTAAGGTAAAACTTGACAACATAAATAAAGTATATATTTTTATGGCTATGAACATCCAGTTTATTAGATGTCACAGTTTTCCACATTTTGTAGTGTTTTATCCTGCTAATTTTGATTACTTGATACAATTCAACTGTCTGTTGATGTAATTGCCCTAATTATACACACCACAGCATTTATTAGCACAAGGTAAAGAAACTGATTTTCTTTAAATGAGTTTGGTTATCAGAAATAGTCACAATAGCAAATACCAAAAAACACATGCAGTTCATATGAGTCTAAGCCTTTATTTACTAATCTTTCCTTAACGCACCTTCAGCTCACCAATACTGCCAACTTCATTAGTCCTTTCTTTACTTCCCTGAGCTCTTGTGCTAATTTTTTTCCATGCACAAGAATGAGTCCAGAATGACCGCAAATGAAGACTTCATGATCTAAAGGTCAGTCTAACAGTTCTGATGTAACTCCCATTAGAGAAGCTGCAACATCTAACCTACGTATTGATGGCACAAACAGGCTGTAAATGCAATGTCCTCTTACTTGTTTAACAAAAAAACCCCCATCTTTCACTGTGCTTTCCTTCAAACAGTTCTGAAAAATACATTCCTCCTCATATCCTGTATTGTAGATTAGTTTCCCAGAAGATTAATTTTAATATCGTTAGAGAAAATTTTTCTAATGCAATCTAGAGATAATATTAAGCTATTGTGTATGTTCCACCCAACACTACACTGAATATGGCATTATGTACATTTTTATGAGTTTTTCAGTCATCTATTATTTCTAACAACTAGAAAGAACCCCTTCAAGCTTTCATTGACTGGAAAGCCTGTTGTTTTCTTTTAGACTCAGACTCAAAAGATGTCACTTGCTACATTAGCCTAGAAAAGCACTGGCTAATCTGTCAGTGTGACAAAATAAATGAAATCAAAACCCTACTGTCCTCAACACCACACTATGAAACTTGCAGTTTAGAACCAGTTATTTTCTATCACACTTTCCATGTATTCAGTTAAATACAATGAGATGCTCTATCTGGCTTAAAAAAAAGATGAAAAGGGTGGGTAGAAATAAAAGCCCATTTCTACAACTTGGGAAATAACAATTTTTTTTTTAGTTTAATCACGATCGTTCTAATTGCTAAACTGCAAAACCCCCTCCATTTTGCTCAAAGAAGAGAACAAAACACCAAATAAAGTCTCAGATAACAGCTGACATTGCTCAGATTATATCATAAAAATTGTCAACATTAGAAACAGACAAAACAGAAGCAAGAGAAGAGAACCAGCATATTGGTATACTTATTAAACCAGTGGAATTCAAATGCTTTGTATCCTTAGGCTTAAGATCTTCTAACTTCTGCCAAACTACAGAACCCTCTTTCTACTGTGTAAGAGTTACAGCTGTAGATCACTACAGAAAGAAAAACAGAGTACACAATTTTTAGTGAATATCGTGTAGCTCTTGGGCCTTTAGGAGAACGCTACACATTTTAAAGTGAAAAAAAAACTACCTGGAAACTTCCTCCTCCCAGGTATTTTAAGTATTTTATATCTCATTCATTATATAATTCAGATGTCTGATCCCAGCTGAACAGAACATGTCTGCAGACATGTTTCCACAATGAATAACCTGAAGTGTAGCAGATAAATGCACCACCTGATGAAGCTTTGTCTGATGCACATTTGTCACAGTTGAAATTATTCCATTGATGAAATGATTTTTTTTGTAAATTGTAGAAGTTTGATAGAGAGGGACTCACTGTATCACCTCTGCCCCTGGTTTGTGATACATTGTAATTATAACATATTTTAAGTCTGCTGCAAGTTTATTTTTTCTAAGAACCCCTGTAAGTTATGGAAATACAGACCAAGCCTCACTAATTAGTTTTAGGGTTTTGGAATGTTGTTTTTTGTTTGTTTCTGTTAAATGCCTCTCAATCTTACAGACATATTTGTCACTTAATTTGCCCAGCAGTCTTTATTGAATGTATTTTGTGATCTTATTTTCCCATTCAGGATTTGATAAAACTCTTCCAGTAGCAGGTATTTTTGCAACAACTACCAATGTTATTAGTTGGTGCTTAACTCTGTACCTTGTAACACTTCACTGCATCTAGTGATGTATGTACCACAGTTCAGTAGGTACTGCTCTATCCTGACTTCATTGAAGGTTCCCCCAAAGTTACCACTTTTGCTTAACTTTCCAATGGCCCACCTTTCTTATTAAGTAATATATCTTGTTAAAGTTCTAACTAATAATAATTAATATTTTTCTTATTAAATGAGAGTTAATAAGAAAAAGCCCTTAATCCTGCAGCAAAGAGATCAAGAACCAAGAATTAATTTGGATTAGGATTTCAAGCATCTTTCATTTAAGATTACATTGTTTTAAAGTTTGAAAGTGTTTGATGGACTAAATACATTGTGAAAGCACAGTCACTGACTAGTTTCTATGCCCATGTTTGTTTAACATGAAATTCAAACCAAATGACTGGTAGAATTAATCTTGGCTTAAATGTATGTATATTCTTTAAAAAAGAAATAAAATTTACCTAATGTATATTTCAATTGGCAAATAATAGTTTTCACCTAAACATAGTGAATTTTCTGAGGAGGTTCCCAGTTTGTTCAAAAGCTCTCATTGTTTTTGCACCTGACACTACTTCTGTCTACCCATATAAAGAAATTTCCCATATCAAGGGATTTCAGGTTTGGCACAAGAACAGAGAGTTTGCATTAGAATCTATACTTTGGGCCTTTCTCCTTCCATAAGTCTATAATTTTTAAGTTACAATGTAATGTCAAAACCCAAGCAAACTTGCAAAACCAGAAGCCACAAGCTTTTAACTCCCACTGAGTCATTGCTTAATCCCACCAGTGAGATGGGGAAGATGGGTGAAAAGCAAAAAAAAAAAAAACAAAAAACAACATTGCAAGATAAAGACAGTTTAAGAAGTGAAGAAAACCCCAAACAAACAAAAACTCAAGGTAGTCTCTCACCACCTCTCACCAGCAGACCAATCCCCAAGCAAAGGCTGCCTTGGAAAAACTCTCCACTGCTGAACATGAGATTATATGACATGGAGTATCTCTTTGGTTAGTTCAGGTCAGCCGTCCCAGCTTTGTCTCTCCCCCTCAAGCTCTTGCACAACCCCAAATTACTATCTGGGGCAACAGACTAAGGAGAAGACCTTGACACAGTGCCACAGTGACACAGATAATCAATAGCAAAAATATCAATCTTATCAACACTAGTTTGGTTACAAATCTAAAACACAGCATCACATGGGCTACTATGAAGAAAATTAATTCTATCTCATGAGATCAAGTACAGATACTAATAATGAATAAAAGGTGTGTTTAACAACAAGAAGAAATAAGAAAATATGAATTTAGAAAATAGGCTGACAGTATGTTTGTCTTAATATTTTTCAATTAAGTTACAAGCCTCTTCAAAAAGTATTTCATTATTGATACACCTGCAAGAATAAGGTTTTGTGTACAGCTGTTTAAGAAATCCAGCCCTTCTAAAGTTAACATTTAGTCAGCTCACCTCAGGTCTGTTTTACATGCTAGTGTGGGAGCTATCAGTTGAGTTTTGTTGATAGAAAAGCCAGTTACAGATGGGATGCAAATGAATCATGTTCTAACATAAAGCTACTGCAGTGAAATGTTGAATCTAAATTAGTCATAGAATTAGTCCACTTTGTTTCAAAGGATGTTTGTATGCTTTATCAAAAGGAAGTGCTTACTATGTACAATCATCTTTATTTTAGCTTTTAATGCCTATAAAAAGTAAATGACTGGCAGGAGGGAAAAAGGACACAATACAAATCTCCTGTCCCACCAGTGACCTCCACCATGAGTTAAAGCTGTTGCCTTCTGCAGATGTCAGAGAAAGTTTATTGTTCATGCAACTTCATCCCAAAGCAGTGCTTAAATACAGAATGGAGGAAAACATGAGTGGCAGTACTACAGGCACTGAAGTCTGTAAACCCCTGAGCCAGCTGAATTCAGCTACAACTCTATTCTATTAAGATGTAAACTATTTTTCACTTCAACTTAAAACAAAGTTGGAGCAAGAACCTTGCTTTTGCTAAAGGAAACAAAGCAGGGTTGCATCATAGAATCATACAGTCATAGAATAACCAGGTTGGAAGAGACCCACCGGATCATCGAGTCCAACCATTCCTATCAAACACTAAACCATGCCCCTTAGCACCTCATCCACCTATCCCTTAAACATCTCCACCGAAGGTGAATCAACCATCTCCCTGGGTAGCCTGTTCCAGAGCCCAATGACCCTTTCTGTGAAAAATTTTCTCCTAATGTCCAGCCTAAATCTCCCCTGGTGGAGCTTATGGCCATTCCCTTTTGTCCTGCCCCCTGTCACTTGGGAGAAGAGGCCATTACCCTCCCCTCTACAATCTCCTTTCAGGTAGTTGTAGAGAGCAATGAGGTCTCCCCTCAGCCTCCTCTTCTCCAGGCTAAAAAACCCCAGCTCTCTCAGCCGCTCTTCATAAGGCCTGTTCTCCAGCCCCTTCACCAGCTTCACAACCAATAAAATATAAATTGAGGTTTTCTTGAGGGAAAAGAAAAGGGGATTTATCCATTTAACACATTTTCTCAGGAAAAAAATCTCAAAAATGAACTAATTTTAGCTAGAAACTCCTTCACATGACAAGCAACCATTTCTAATCTGCAGTGGGCCAGGTTTCTTTGTGTTTCCTAAATATAAGAGAGAATATGTGCAAACACTGCTAGCTTCTAACAGAAAAACTGAGCAGGTTCTACATCAAACTGGGAAGCTAGACACCATTGGGAAGGACACAGTAATGTGGCCAAAGCTAATGAAACAGACACGATGTACACACAAACCACAGAATGCATCGGTGCTATCATCGCAAGCAGACAATGATTATGCAGAAATCTCAAAACTATGACAATTAGTGAAATAGTGCAACAATATGCCTTTTTTTTTTCTAGAGCTGAATATTTTTAGAAAGCAAATAACTCTATACCTTGAAAATTCTGAGTAATGAATACAGAGCTGTTCAATATCTAGATGCTGCTGCTTTTCATTTAAGTAGACCTGCAATTTTGCTCCATGAGAAGGTTTTGAATTCAATACATTTGATATACCTAGAAATGTCAAATAAAACTGTAAATTTGAAAGTCAGTGATACATAACACAAGCCTCAAAAAAAAAGATAACTCCTTCAGTGGCCAGTTGGTTGACCTGAGAATGAAAATAATATTGAAATTAAAGTTGTAGGCAATCCAATCAATCTGTTCTAACACTTTATCCATGATAGCAAAGCTAACTACTGTAGGCATAATGGAACAAACGTATAAATATTTCTCTTCAGGCTTCTAGCAATACAGAGCCCCAACAATTACAACACTGAGATAGAGATGCAAACAGCCTTCCTTTTTCCAGATCAGCTCAAAGGCTTTAAATGTCCTTGAGGTTTTTCAGTCCTTAAGCTTCTGCATCCAGCTCCAGGACCTCTCACATGATTCAGAGATACCAAAAATACTAAGATAACTTAAGTTATACTGAGAAAGACTTAAGACTTTCTACTAAATGGCTTCAGCTTGCCTCCTATCACAGGGTACAACTGGCAGAAAGTGGCAACGAGACTCCACTGAGGGCAGTAGCAGCACCCAAGTGAGCTGTAGCAAAGCCAGAATTTCATCATTTTACTGCTTTTTTTGTTCCAGAAGTAAGGCATAAGAATTTAATTAATTACTTTTGTCTATTTTTCACACAATTATCAATAAACAAATATAAAAGATGGATTTGTGTTATCAAGCATTTCCTATAAATTTTTCAGGGACCTGTTTATTAGATTAGACTGTACCATTCCATTGACAGGACAAGAGGAAATGGACTCACGTTGAGGTGGGGAAAATTTTGATTGGATATTAGGAAAAAATTCTTTACTGAAAGAATGGTCAAGCACTGGAACAGGCTGCCCTGGGAAGTCATGGGGTTACTGTCCCTGGAGGTGTTCAAAAAATGTGTAGACATGGCTCTTTGAAACATGGTTTAATAGACATAATGGTGTTGGTCTGACAGTTGGACTTCAGAAGTCTTCTGATACTTGAATGATTCTATGATTCTTGTTTAGGACTAGAAGCCTCAACCTGCTTAAAACACAAAAATGGATGTTTTTTCACAGGAATGTGTTGCAGTAGATGGTAAATAAGAGAGTATTTGTAGTGTAAGAATATAGGCAATGTATAGTAACAATTTAGCCATCTTATGTAAAAGTACTGATCAAAACAAAGAATATTTTATTTGATCATTCCTCTAGTTAGAGAGGTGAGCAGGGCTGGAAATCAGTCTTGTCATTTTTAGCTAAGCTAAATCAATAATAAAAAAAAAGGATTTTTTTTTATGAGCAGGAATTGAGATGACAGAACTACATCCAAATAGAAATCGATAATACTAGGGACAGAGAAGGGTATACCATATAACCAATGCATTTTATCTTCAAAATGGACTGTTTATTGCACTTGGACAGGAAAATCTATATCTCAACAGCTCTTATGGCACACTTTTATGGAGCCCTCTAAATAAACAAATGAACTATTTAAAACATACTGTGGCAGTAGAATGCGTGTTTCATTCAACTTCAGCCAGAGGTGGCAGAAACACATCTCCCGCTCAATTATCTTCTTGCTGGAAAGGAGGAAGTGAATATCTCGGGCTCCTATTCCTTTACATCTGCTTTAATCCATGATTTTTTTCTTCAAGATTTATTTAATTACCACTTAACCTCTTATCAGAAACAGCTCAGTCATTCCTTTGCAAAGACTGTTTGTTTTGTATTTCTCTGCACAGATATTATCTGCCTTGTTCATGTTAGCCCTGTCCAGCTTGTAGTGCATTTTTTTCTTTTTTAGAGAAAAAATCACCCAAGAATTAAGAAAAATAAGAGTATAATTATATATGTATACATATCCTGAGCAAATATCTTTGGGAAAGGATTTTAGAATATGACTACCACAACATAACTTATGTAGTAGGTTTTTATTTATTGCTTCAGTAGGTCTAGTAGTGTTGGTCCTTGTCTTATCCATCTTTCACAATCTCTTGCAAACTACCATACCTTCCCACTTACCGAAAGCAGACAATTGCACCTAATACCATGCCATTCAAACTCTTAATTATACAAATAATAGCATCCTGTAGTTATCAGGGTCAATACGGAGCAGCAAGTCACACAAATGCATAGTCTTAGTAGTGTTGTCTCTGAAATATAACAGGTACATAAACGATTCCTCAATAGACAGGCGCTTTCAGAAGGAGGTTATTATCAGACAAGAATAACAGCTATGAAGCACAGTAGCTGATAATTGTCACATATTAATAGTTCTTGTGCCCCAGCATGTCTTTGCTGGCATCTATAGGAAAAGGAAAATATTCTTTAATGCCAGGATATCCCAGTGCAACACAGTAATACAAAACACAGTTGCTCTGGACACATCCAGTGCCAAAAAGTGAAAAGACTTTCAAAGAATTACTGTGAAAAAACACAGTAGAATTCTTTTAAAATGAGGAAATAAACTATTCTGTTTTTTTCTATAGAAATGATGTTGTAATTTTTTTTTGCATTTTTTTTTCCTGTGGTACTGTAGTCAAGTAACCCCACAACACTGTTCCCATTCTCCCGAAGAAAAAAAATTTAAGAGCTTTTTGAGAGAAAGACAAGGGAAAAAAAAGTATACATCTTTACTCCAAAAAAAGGTGAGAACTAGTCTATGCTAGGTGACATCCAGCTGTTCTAATTTTCAATTTTGGGTCACTCCCTGCACTGATTTATTAAGGCTAGATTAATTGCAAGAAACTATTCTAGACTGTGGTATGTTTTCCATGTACTCCAAGTATAGTACCAAATGTTTACAAGAACACACAGGCTATACCAGTGCTTATTCATTATTTTTTACAATGTGCCATAATGAAAGTGTTCTATTCCATTTTCTAGAGTCCTAACAGGTAAATTCAGATTGTAGCCTAAAAGCCAGAACAACTATGTGTTGTTGATTTATGTGACTTTTCTATCCAGGTTCTTGAGACAAAAGGGACAGACTCAGACCTCTCCTTTAGAATTGACGAATGACTAAGGAGAGTAAATAAGTAAAGCAAGCATATAGTGCATTTCCTCTGGATACTCTCCCAGTCTCCAGCAAAGTTATAATTTACTGACTTCCTGAACCAGGGGTGTCATCTTTGCCTTTGACAGGTTTTTCTTAAGTGAACTTAGACTGCCCTTCAGCCTATATAGATTTTTATAATTAAAAAAGGTTGCAGATAGCTGGAAACGTGGGACATAACCAACTGCAATTTCCTACTGTTTATTTCTGAGGTTTTTCTATGCTTTGATGCAGACATGATACGAGTAGTATTATTTTTAAATTGTACATGTTAGTTGTTATTACAAGTAAGATACCTTGTTATTACAAAAATGTAATTTAATTAAAAAAACGTTTATAACACTTAGAGCAGTTACAGATACATATCAGCTTAAAAATCCCCAACAACTGTAATTAAGATATTGGTTTTACTTCCGTATCTTTGAGTATTACTCATCAACTTTCCTTTGGCAACTGTTCTTACGTGTCTTACCTTATCCCCCTATTAAAACTTTTGGATGGAAATCCCTCTGCTTTGAGACAAAGTTTAAATCCGAATACTTCATCAGTAAAATGCATAGGTGTGTGTGCACAAACATACACTAGAGCTTTGATACAAGACATGATAGACTATAAACACTTTACCTGTTTTTTTTTCTGCATTGCTTATTTTATAATATTATTGATTGGAATATAAAACTTGTAAGTATATTTGTTGCTTGGAAAACATCACAAATAAGTGCAAGGCTTATTATTTTGAAGAGTGGCATATTGTATGCCACAATATGTATGAAAGGACTGTGTGAACTGAACTGTGTAGGCTTGTATATAGGGCTTTTATTAGTCAGATAGCAAAGCACTTCTGTCGATGAAAAAGCAATATTTCTTAAATGCCTTCCCCTTTCCAGCCCTTTTCTCTCCCCGCAAAGGAAAGCTAAAACAAGACATCATTCCACCACTTCCAGCAATGGAAGAGCTTTTGAAGACAGAGCTATTGGCATCATCTAACCAGGCCTCACAGCTAGTCTCTGGGAAAAAAACCCTAACATTCTTATTCCGTAAACTGGACAACATTTATTTCCAAGAACAAAGCACGCCCATTGTGAGTAATAGAAAGAAAAGGGTTGCTTTCACAGTCAAGACTTTTGAAAGGAAAACACAGCTGCACCTGCAAGCTTTCGTTACTAGAACACAAGTGTTGCCCTACCCTTTCTTAAGAACTGCCTAGAAGCCAAAGGTACAAAATAAGATGAAACTTTGTACATGAGGAGGTGCAATGCTGTCATCACTCCAAGTACAATTTTTTACCTGGGTTTTGTTTGTTTCTTCGTTTATGTCAAGGACAAAACTGATCCAGACAATTCTGAGTGCTGTTATTACCCCAGTTTGATTTTGTTCTGGTCATGCCAAAAACCACAGGCTATTTACAAAACACATAAGGCAACAGAAAAAGATCCAGATTAAAGTAAGTTGTTTATAAATTATTATAATGAAGATGCTATTGCAGCAGAATAAGAAGCAAAGTACAAAACAGGTGTGCCCCTTTTTGCTTACATTATAGCCATGCCCCAATCTCCCAACAGCTAAATCCTGTACTTTGCCTAAAGGTTTCTTGGCAAGCCATTTGATGTTTGCTTACATTATTGTGGTCTCAGCAGCCACAAAGGTGTAATGATTTAAAGGGCTCAAAACTCTGCCTAGAGAAGGAAAGAACTTTAAAAAGTCAAGCTAAAACTAAGGAAAAAAATCACATCAGAAGTTGCCAGCATCTCTGTAAAAGTATCTGGGCTCTGTGTTCATGAAAAAGGTCATTTCAGAAAATACTCAATTCAGAAGTGATTCCTGGGCAATCTAAACTATGATGAAATTCCATTCTTTCCTGGCAGAATCATTAAGGAAAGAAATAACATAGCTACCACCTGCCCTCCTGAAATACAGCAGGATCATGCGAGTCTAAGCTTTCCAACATCAACAAAGATTAACCAAATCCAATAAATGTCATGTGTTCTAGATCAGCATATACAAATACAGCTGACAGGATGCATTTGAAGTCTGGATAGCATTAAGTTTATACCTGCACTTGAGGCTGGTTAATACTTATCGCTGCAGCTGCTTTGTAGGATGCTGCATTTCAAAGGCAGCCAGAATTTTAGGAAAAGGTTAGGCTCACTTGTTCTCCCCATGGGTGGTCCTCTTCCTCTTTAGGCTGACACACAGAGCTAACATTCAGTAGGTTTTGTGATTTCATTCTCCCTCCTCCCCCCGGTTCTAGACTCTTTTTTTTTTCCTTCTTCTCCTCCTTCTTTTCCCTCCAGTCTCTCCTGCCCCAAAATCAGCTGTATCCGGCTATAAACATTAATTCTTACAAACAATGTACATTGGTTTGTAAGCTCTCTGTGTTCTTAGTGGCTACTATTCCAAATGGTAGCTAAATGGCTTAATTTAAGAACTACAACATCTGCATTTGTATACTGAAGGGCTTTCTAAAAAGATAAAGCAGGAGGCCAAATTCTGATCTCACTTATGTCACTGAATAATTTCCCTGACACTAAAAAGAATTGCTACAGACTATCCTCCCGGATTGCTAGGAGCAGGATTTGGCCATTTGCTTTAGTTATTTGCTGATATTTGCTTCAAACAGATCATGAGAAAAGGAAGATAATTGATGCTGGCATTCCAAATATTTGCTCCCTATGAATGCTCGGATTGTGAATTCTGTCTATGGTGTGCCTTAATTTCTATGAAAAACTGCATTTTATTGTTTCTCCATTCTTAAATCTACATCTTTAATAGATGGGAATTGCATGAATATCTCCCTACACTGGCCTTTTCAATTTACAAGAATAGTATTTACAATTCAAAAGAATAGCAGGAAATGTCTAATAGACTTAGCACTTGGTCTCTAGGAAACGAGAAATACCATGCTAATCACTGAAGGCTGCACCTTAACTATATTAAAAGTGTTTAAGCAAGCATGAGAAAGCTTGTACTTCTCTTTGTCCATAGTAGTCTGAACAGACAAACTGCAGATATTAAAAGAAAAATAGATCTGAAATCATTAATCATATCAGTTGTAAACATATAAGCAAATTATACCATTCTATTGTGGACAAGACAGATTAGTAATATTAATTTGCACAAAAATTCTGAAAACTGTCTTGAACATCTTGAAAATGTTTAAGACATTTTATATAAAATGCACCAAATATGTAATTTCTAAATAAAATACCAAAAAATGTTAAACTTCAGCCTTGCAAATCCAAGCAAAATGAACTTCACGCATTATAAATATTCAGATAAATTGTAATCTGCTCTTATACCTTTTTAAAACAGCAATCTTGATTTGCAGAACAAAGTTTCTGAAAATTATTTTACAAATACTAAAATGGTTCATATTTTTTAAAAAAAAGGTTTTCATATCAAGTATATAGTTTACAAGTGAAATAACAAAGTTAAACTTCAGCCCCACAAATGCAAGTAAAAAGCCCAATCAGATGCTGTTATTTTTATGTACTTTTACTAACGTGTTTGACCAGCATAATCCCCATTAAGGGCACATACATAACAGCATAAGCCTTGCACAGATATGATGGAGTAATATAAACAGAAAACATAATCCTTGGTCATAAAGAGAAATTAAAACATTCTTCAATTACTTGTTTGGGCCAAAAAAAGAAAAAAAAATATTACCAAGGCAAAATAGTCACTGTTGAATACGTGTGTAGAGAAGACTCAGCTAACAACACAGGCACACCATCTTTATAGGGTCAGGCTACTTGATCAGCAACTTTACAGATAAAATTATACACAGAATTGGAAAATAATGCAAAATTACACAGATAACATTAAAAAAGTAAACCACTTAACACTAAAGGTAACAAAAGGGACAACTACAACCATAATGTCTAATGTCATTATGTCTTCTGAAAGTTTTTAAAAAAAAAAAATTCCAAAGCAAGGACAATGCATTTGATACTCATACCACAAACACTGATAACACTTAAACTAGGAAAAACCTGGCTGGAAAGCTGCCAGGAGGAGAAGGACCTGGGGGTGTTGGTTGACAACCGACTGAACATGAGCCAGCAGTGTGCCCAGGTGGCCAAGAAGGCCAATGGCATCTTGGCTTGTATCAGAAACAGCGTAACCAGCAGGTCCAGGGAGATTATTCACCCTCTGTACTCGGCACTGGTGAGACCGCACCTTGAATCCTGTGTTCAGTTCTGGGCCCCTCACCACAAGAGGGATGTTGAGGCTCTGGAGCGAGTCCAGAGAAGAGCGACAAAGCTGGTGAAGGGGCTGGAGAACAAATCTTATGAGGAGCGACTGAGAGAGCTGGGGTTGTTTAGCCTGGAGAAGAGGAGGCTGAGGGGAGACCTTATTACTTTCTACAACTACCTGAAGGGAGGTTGTGGAGAGGAGGGTGCTGGCCTCTTCTGCCAAGTGACAGGGGACAGGACGAGAGGGAATGGCCTCAAGCTCTGCCAGGGGAGATTTAGGCTTGAGATTAGGAAAAAGTTCTTCACGGAGAGGGTGGTTAGGCATTGGAATGGTCTGCCAAGGGAGGTGGTTGGTTCAGCTTCTGTGGAGGTGTTCAAGGTGAGGGTAGATGAGGTGCTTAGGAGCATGATTTAGGAATTGGTGGGAATGGTTGGACTCGACGATCCAGTGGGTCTTTTCCAACCTGGTTATTCTGTGATTCTGTAACACAAATATCAGTATGTTTGGTGGCTCTATAGACCAAAACTACATCGTCTCCCTTGCACAGACCCAGGGGACTCATGGCTGTATGAAGTAATATACGTGGCAGAAGAGTACTTCAGAATACTTACAGAAAAATTTGGTGATGATATGTTCACATACCTTCTCTAAGTCTCTAAATGTAAAACACAGACCACAATATTTTCTTCATCAGACTCCAGCTGACACTCTCAGAAGTTTCAAGCTTCTTCATAGTCCTCCTTTAAAGTGCAATACATATGTAGTAGGAAAAAGTTGATGGAATTGGCAGTTTCAAACAATATTCCCTGTTTAAGCATGGCAGTTCTGCCACTAATTAGCCATCTCACTTTGCTCTGATTGCAAGTCATTGTTATGATGTATTGTCTTCATTTCCAACACATGTGCCAAAGATTTTAAGAATTTTTGTAGGTTAATTTTTTATTTGGTTTTGGCATTGCCACATAAACCTCCTTCCTTCACTACAACTCACCAGCATAGTCATAGCAACCTGTGAGAGCAGCAGAGGAGACTTCCCATAAGAACATATAGGACCAACACAGCCTACAAAATAGCCAAATAAGTGGAAGAACACCTACCTTGAACACAGTTCACATCACAGGTCCTTCCCCATATCTCCAGGGGTGACAAAGTGGCAGATATTATATAGAAAGAGATTAAGTAAGACCATGAGACAAACAGTCACTAAAAAAAATTGCTAAACCAACTTGAAATCCAAATTCAGAATATGTCCACAATACAAACAGGAAATGGAAATCTCTTGGCTTAACTACAATTTTCACTTCAGTCACAAGAACCTGATGTGCTACAAAGGAATCTGTATCCATTATAATAAAATCTTAAAGAATTACAGTATTGTAGTATGAACTAAAGACAGCTCAACTGTCAGAAGGTATCTGGACAGAAGGTGCTGTGCCTGTAACCACTATTACTGTAATTTTAGCTTAAACATCAAATTCCACTTTTCATTTCAAGAAAATCAGCCCAAATAAAAACAAGCTTGAACCACTGTCACAGTTTAGCTCTGGCCCAGCCCAATCTGGCAAGTAAAGCATGAGCAGTTGGGGTTCCAATACCCTTCGCCACCCACTCCAGAGAAAAGGGAAAGGGAAATGAGAGGGAAAAAATATTTGTAGGTTGCAAACTAAAATAGCTTTAATGAAATAATAATAATAATAACAACAACAACAACAACAACAACAACAACAACAACAACAACATATATACAAATATATGAAATTGTGTCATCCCCCTTTAATAACTATACGACACCACAGGTGCTGCAGAGCAGGCATGGGAAAAGGATCCTCGACTAGGAGGGAGCTGGGCTCTGGAATCGGATTCAGGAATTCACAGATCCAAGATCAGAGGTAAATAGACAGATAAAGTCCTCACTGGACATTGGCCATCAAAGAAAAGAGATTGAACCTTGTGATCCCTCAGTTTTATACCAAGTGTGACATATATGGGATGGAAAACTGGGCTGGTCAGTTTGCGGTTGCCTGTCCTGTCTGCCTCTCCCTGCAGGTACAACCTTTTCACCTCTTTGGCTTATGGTACTTCACTAGCTCAAAGACGACCTTGGTTACTTTAGGGATAAGTGTAAGTAATGACCTTTCTACATACCTGCCCTGTGTTATCACTTCTAGAGAAAAATACTGGCTGAAAAATATGCAGTTAACTTTCAGAAAATGAAGTTACTTAAACAAGACTTAGCTGAAGTGAGATAACTGATTCTACTCTAGCTCAAACCAGAACAACCGCATCATTTTGTAATGAGAATACTGCTGAATTTGAGATCAGGTACTATTAACCACGCTGTAAGCCCTGAGCACGTCACTCTGACTGCTGTCGTGGGGTTGACTGCCAAGCATAGCCAGGGGAAAGCTCTGGCAGGGACAGCCCCAGCCCTCAGCAACCACTTTGGGCCAGGGACTCTGCAAGTGATCACTGTTATGGAACTGCACAAAACCACCACCCTCGACTATTTATAGGGGTTTTAGCATTTATTTAAGGCTTTAAAATCAAAATATGCAACCCAATTTTTTCAATCTTTCTCAAAAGTACATGACTTATTTTTAAAGAAATGTCAGTACATTTCTGCTATTCATAGGTGTATTTAAGGGATGTCTCTTCACAGCTATAGTATAACTGAGTATGCCTAATTACATTCTAAACTACATACTTTTCCAGGGCTTATTCTATTAGTAACTAAGATTCAAGCTTGTACTCAGAACATTAGTCCTGATTAATGCATGTTACAGTAATTATTCAAAGGTATTTACATGTTACAGTAATGATAAAAATTATTTCTTTAGAAAAATCCATCAGTCCAGAGCTGGTTATCTACTTCATTTCTAGCTGCCTCAAAAAAAAGGAAACAGAAACAGCCACCAAATCTCCCTTCTAAAAACAGTGGAAGAATTACAGCATTACAAATTTTGTGTAATTCTGCTAGGCATTAAAGATACGCATTCTGGAAAGAAATTCAGCTCACACTAAACCATAACCTAAATAGCATTTTAAATTATGGCATTTATTATTTTGACTCTTGGTAGAAAGTTATAGTTACTGCCTTTTAGGGCTATTTCATTGCAAAGGAAAAGGTCTAAGCAATTACTTGTAACAAAAATCTGATATTCCTGGGGTTTTATCTTGTTTATCCTCTGCAATGAGAGTTTTAAGCTAATGAAACTTAAGTAAATTGCATTATATTTCTTTATCATAGTAAGAAGCAATGCTACTATTTTGTTCTTATACATTACTTTTCACAAAGTGATCGCAAAATACTTTAAAATAAGGAAGGAAATACCATTAAACCATTTTAGAGGTAGATAAATTACACAGATCTCAGGCTTTCTCTTTCTATTTCTCATCCTCCTATGCAAGGAGAAAAAACTGATATTATATTTAGCAGCATCTCCCAAACTGCAGTTTGTGAGAATTCATTATTTCCCAGAATCATACATAAGAGTAGTTTTAAGATGCCCTTTAGAGAGTGTATATTGATCCAGAAGGTCTGAAACCTTGTCAGCAAACCCACATTTCATTCAACTTCCCAACTTTCTAATGCAGGACTAGAAAACAAACTTTACAAAGCTTAGAGAAGTAAATAAAAAGAAAAAATAAACAAGAAGAAAAAGGAGAAAAGGTGGAGAAAAAGAGAAAAGGAGAAGAGAAGAAAAGGAGAA
Organism: Clamator glandarius; assembly: GCA_033459285.1. Taxonomy (NCBI): domain Eukaryota; kingdom Metazoa; phylum Chordata; class Aves; order Cuculiformes; family Cuculidae; genus Clamator; species Clamator glandarius. Next base: position 985,053 of record JAUNZM010000133.1, read on the forward strand.
GAGGGGAAGAGATAAAAAAAAGAAAAGAAAAAAGAATCTTGAATTTGTCGTTGTCTTTTTTAGTTCACCTCCATCCATTCATTTTTCATGCTAAACAGAAACAATAGCAAATTATATCAAATTCAGATTCTGGCCTCTTCTGTTTTCTTTAATATCTAACAAGTGACTTATAGTTATGGCATGTTTATTTAGCAATTTTTGTATCTAAAAGTTGAGTGCTTGTGTCAAGGGAGAACTTTGAACACCCATCCATCTCCTAAATGCTTCCTGGCGATAGATGAGCAGGTCCTCACTGAAAGATTGAGGTCACCTCAGGAAACAAAGTGAAATTAAGTGTTTCCATATTAACATTTGCAGATTTTAGATGCTCAGGCAGATGGTTTTCATGACTATTTCAAAACCTTCCATAGGAGAGTAATTGATTATCCTTCCTGCAATGCACATTCACCCACTCTATGTATAACTGAGTACACCGAAGCACTGAGTATTCACCTGTATCAATCCACCAAAAATCCACAGATAAGGAAGTCTGTTTCCAGTGTGCTACAGGGCTTTGTTCTCTCATGCTATACAGCAGGGAGGACAACCATGTCCCACAGCTGTAGGTTTGGGCAGCTGAATGTTGACTGTTATGCTGCAAATGCCTCTGGACATCAGCTTACTTATTATACGGCAAACCAAAGAGGAAAAATTTCTTGGATTTACAAGTAGCTTGCAGTTCCTGCCGTCTCTATCTGTAAAGTTACCATAATTGAGTTGTAAATTTTCTAGCTTGGAGACTTTGGATGTTCCTAGTCACAGTACCTGCACCCCTTCACAGCCAGCTGTGCCTAGGTCTGCTGAAATAAAGAAATTTAAACGTAATAGGTAATAGTTTAATTAAACTATTAAGGCAGGTACATGTTATACAGTGCTGGAGAAGACCATGGATTTGTCCTCAGGGTGCTTCTACCCAACAATGACTCTGAGGACAAGAAGATAAGTGTTCTTATAATTATCTCAGTCGTTTATCTTGTTTTAATACATTGCAATTGGCATTCCATCTCACTATTTACAAATCACCATTTCACTGCCTTACTGGGCTTGTTGGGGGAAGTCAGAGATAGCAAGAATGCAGTCAAAAATTGGAAGAGTCAAGTACCGCTTCTGCAAGCCCTCAGACCAGCAACATAACCTGAAATGTCCCTGGCAGCAGTTTTAGACTGTGTCAAGTCTGAAATAATCAAACCTGCTGTCCCTCACAATTAGGGCCATTTAGTTTTTAGTTATACAGCTTTATTCTCGATACAAGCATTTCATAACAAACATTGAAACTCTAGCTTATGAAATTTTCTGCTCAGTTGCAAGCTTTTGAATATTTCAGGAATAAATATAACAAGAGATAAATCAGATTTATTATGAAATATAGCCCTTTTAAGTAATGAAGCTCAAGACTTATAAAAGAGATGGGGAAATTTGTACAAAAAATAGCTGCAAAGTTGAATCTCTTATAACTTATAAACCTGGTATCAAAGGAAACATATAATAGTAATTAAATAATCACACAAGTACTAGCTGGTATGCTGTTCATCAGTGTCAACTTTAAATAGTAATACTTTTATTCAGAGACTATCTACACAGATGGAACCATGTCCAGAAGAAAGACAATTTTGCTTTGTGCAGGTCTCTGATATAACCTTTTCAGGGTAAAAAGGTCTTCAAGTGTCCCCTCAGCATTGAAACACAGCCTCCCTTAGAATCCAAAAGAGAAAAGGAAGAACAGAAAAAATTGCTCATCTACCACTCGGAGGCAAGCCTTCAGCTGTGAAGATTTCATATGGTTACTTCTGTAACCATAGTTTGTATTTTAAATCTAAAATTAGATTCTTATATCAGAAATATTTCTTCTTTAATAAGCATGTAGAAGGTGACTGTACATATTTTTGTCCAGGACGTAGTGCATAGACAAAAAAGATAAAACAGAGTCTAACTTTTTCATCCACTGTAATCTTCATTATTCTGTATGGAAGTGAACCTCAACACATGTAATACAGAAAAGGACATGGTCAATGTGAATAACAGAAAGTAAGTCCTAACCACTTACTTCCTGCAAATCCCAGCAAATACCAAACCCCATGCCAACAAATACCTTAGCTATGGAAACCTTTAAAAGTATTTTCTAGTGATTAAGAAAAAGAAGTATTTCCTAATACGCTCACATTTTCCAATACTGAATGCTGCTACTTTGCACTGCTGAAGTGTTTTTCAAGGCTAAGCTTGTAGGTCATAATCAGATAATGAGCTTATATTTTTAAAAATAAACACACATTTTAAAAGAATACCTTCATACAGAAGAACTGGAAGTTATTTTAAAATTATAAAAATCTATTTCAAATTTTAATGAAAAGTGGGGATCACAATTCAAATTTCATAATGTGATTGAAACTTCTGCAAAATATTTTGTAAGTATAAAAGAAGTGCCTTTATCTCAATATTCCTTATACATATAGATAGATCTGACCCATTAATAGTGTTAGATGTGTAGTACGTCGCAACATAAGTGTTTTAACTGGAAAATGCTTTTTCATGTACCTATATGTTGCATGTGTGCTAAGTATATTTTCATACCTATTTTAAAAAAATGCATATTGTAAGGAAAGCATCACTGAAGGAGTGTTAAAAAGCCATGCATCCCCACAGTTAGGATAGAAATACGTAAACTAGTTGGGAAAGGTTCAGCAACCAAGGCACAAAGCAGAGGAGCCATGTGAGACCCAAAGGACACTTGCAGGGAACTCAGCACCCACTCACTTAGAAGGCAGCAGGAAGGATGCACATGCTGGTCTGCTTCAGCTGTCATTAAGCCCTTTGAAAATAAAAATAAACTAATGGACCATTAAAAATTCCGGTGAGGTAAATATCATCCTCCTTTCACCGATGAGTAAATAAAGATAGTAAATAAATAGCTGGTCTGAAGTCACACAGAGAATTCAGTAGTTTCAGAAAAAGAATACCAGTTTCCATGTTTATATATTCCTTTTTAAGGGCTTGTATTGTACTACTTTTTGGTTCAGTTTAGAGATTAACCAGACTTTTACTGCTTCCAGCTAACACAATTAGCTCAGATTTACAGAAAAACCTCACAAGGGAACAGAATAATATATATTGCACAATATATATATTACAGCATAAAGATCCTTGAGCTAGATCCAGACCAAGGAAGCAGGACTAGCACATGAGCACAAAGGAATTAATTAGTACAGGGAAGACTAAAAAAATTGTTCCTGCAGAGGTCAGTTTTTAGGTCATGACAGAATCAAGCATCTCATTTTCAACACAAGCATCTTCTCACAACAGCCTACTACCTACTGCAGGAAATAAGTAACTCCATTAGAAGTCTGAAATCCAGCTCTATAATGAAATTCCAACCCAAGTAATTTAAACTATGCCAGGAGTCTATTGCCTGATAGACCTGTTTTCACACTACGTAATTATATCCACATGAACCAGAAGCTCAGCACAGGCTTCGCATCCACTACTGATTAATCTTTTTGAAAAGAGAAGCACCATGAGGAGCCCAGAAGAGCTTCTAACTGAGCTGCTGTAACAGGGAACTGGGTTTACACTCTGGTCTGCTACATAGGAACTGAAACCTTAGTACCAGTTTTGTAGAGATAAACTGGACAGCTTTGTGTTCCAGGTTATTAAAGAAGAGTGGCACAAAAGAAGGTAACATAAAAATGATACATTTAAGAAAGCAGAACTCTCAGTGGTAAATTATGACCAAGCTGAAGGAGAAGCAGTCTAATTACTTAAGCTAATTATTAGTAAATTATTTTTAGCTAATTATTTTTTGTGACCAAAAAATCTTGATGGATCTCCAAGAGGCTGATTGATAAGGATGGTCACACAATATTGTATGACATATAGAAATAGGACTCAAAGTACATTGTCTTTAAAAATAAAAGCTGTGTGACAGTTGAAGGCACTGCACTTAAGAACAGGGAGAGGTTCAATCTCCTGTTTCATGGGGAGGCAGAAAGTTAGTTTACTTCTTACTTCATTTGTGTAACGCAAAATTAAGAAAAATCACAGTTGTCCTCTCCTTACACATTCCATGCCTCAGTTATAATGAAAATTTGAAGTGAAAACTCATAACATATAAATACAAGAAAGTATCATATCTATATTCGACAATTCAATTTTTTAAAGCACTTGAATATGAGTTATTCTACAGTAGATGCATTTTAAGAATTTTATTTTTGAAAAGATTTCCTTAAAACTGGCATGTTTCTGAGAAGCTTATTGTGTTTGCTACTTAGTCTACTAGAAAATTGTTTAGAAATTTAAGAATGACATAGCACCTTGATCCATTTATAGGTATCTATTTGAAAGTCTGTGTACAGTTGATTTATAGTAAACAATATTTTTAAGACTGAGCTTATAGTTCAAAGCAATGAAACTTTGAATAGTTTGTTTGGAGTTTTTTGTTTGTTTGTTTGTTTTAAATAAACTTGATTATGCAATGGACAGAATTTGCGAGAATCTAGATGTGGTCCACAGTTACACCAAGGGAAGATGGGAAGATACTGACGTCTCTCTTTAGGACCTGTTGTACCATCTTTGCAAAATTGCAGTAGTCCAGTGAATTGAGTTTAGGACTTTAATTAGAGAGCTTGGCAGATAGGAATAACTGTCAGAGGCAGGGCAAAGAAATTATAAAGAAACAGACATATAAGAACAATTAAAGCAACAGCTACCCCCACCCAAACATACTGATACCCAGAAATGAAATGTTCACAGCAGTCAGCCAGAGAGGTAGCTTCTCAAACATTATATCATTTTAGTGATTCACTGCATATCTAATAAATGTAATGATTTGTCTATATATTTAAGCAATACTGCTCTGTGAATTTCCACACACGGCCTTTCATATTTCACTACATCTGTGCATGGTCTAAGATTGTATTTTTATTAAATTGCTTACTCGATAACATAGTCTAGGATGCTGAAAAGATTTTCAATAAAAACACACGAAACATCTGCTACTTGGTAACATTAATATAGAGATATTAAAAAAAAAAATAAAACGCTTAGTATGTTTTCTACTAAAAAAATATAACGTTGTAACACATACACATTTAGAAGCAACTCTTCCAGATGATAGCTTAAAGAATTTGCCAGACATATTTAAGGAACACAGATAAATTAACATGAAAATGACCATATATGACACAGAATGTTTTCTATTTAGTGGATTAATGGACAACTTTAGCCTATTTTTGTCCTCAGTGCCATATACACATCAAATCACCACTAAAAATATAACTTCTGTAATCTTAACTCCAACTCACAGATAAACAAGACTCCTTTAACATGACAGCTACAAGCATTCATAAGAAAATAAGCGTTCTAAGCAGACACATAACAGAAGTCATATGCAGAGGCACATACCAGCAGTAGATAAAAGTCTTACTACACTGAACTCAATTAACCCAAGATACAATTCTATTCCATTTTCCAACACAAAAGAACCATTATTCGTAGGAGTACGATTCTCACATGGTAAAATCAGGTACGTGACTTTGTTTGATTCCAAGCATAGTCACAAAGAGAAGTGGAGTTGCACAAACTAGCCAGGAAAAAGACATTCACAGACCTTGGAGGGAGAGGAAGTTGAAAATATCACTCCGTCATCACAAATGTATAAAGTGCTTAAAAATTAAAACTTAAACGTCTATCTCAGTATGTGGCTTATAACATTACAATGCATATTCTTCTTCTGGTCACTGTGTTCCTGTTTTAGTGCTAGTTTAAACAATATTGTTATACTGAATTTAACATTTTAAAGACTTGAACCTTAAACTTATTCTGCTAAACACTTCAAAAGACTGCTCCAGAGTGGAAAAACGTAATGCCAGAGAAAGCAGTCAGCTCTTTGCAGAATTCAACTCTTGTAAGTCTTCAAAGGGTAGTCTCGTTATACAATGGATTGCAAAAGCAATTTTTAGCATGCCATTAATCCCAAAAAAGTTCAAAACAAATGTACAAGCAGATTGGGCTGTGCTCTGAAAACAATACTTTGCATGCCATAGTATTTCTTCCATATAATTTTGATATGGCTAGAACATTACTTTGAGTTTTCTTTAGCAGACCTTCTTTGAAAGGTGGGAATTCTAAAGCACAGACTTCAGCTGTGAGTCATTACTATTGTTTCCTTTAAATTTTCTCACCAACTCATCCTGCATCACTTCCCTTGTTCTCATGAATGAACAGCAGTAATGGAAAATGCTCTTTGGTAAGGAAGACTGAGAAAACTATTGTGGTACATTTTCAAATACCATGTCAACAAAAAGTTAACATTTCATTCTAGTTGCTAACTTTGTTTCCTTGTTTAATAGGAACTTATTTAACATTTGTAGCCGTGTAACTTTTTAACAGCAAAATTGTTTTATGCAATATTGCTTTATGATCCACTTGAGTAAAAAAAAGAGAATATGATATTGATCTTAAAATAATAAATCCTTTGTGTAAAGTCAAACATCATTAAGGTTTCGTTTCCCTATAGCATCTCTGTATTTCAGCACAACAAATGGAAAAAGTCTTTAGATACCACAAAATCTTACCTCCCTTCAAGATTAACAGACACTAGTCTGTAAGTACACACAACCCCATCTGTTGTGCTATAGCCAGACACATTGGAATAAGCGAAAGAGACTGAAAATCTTAGTTTCCTCTCTATAATTCATCACATGCAATTTTCGTATTGTGACCCTTCATGCGTTATGCCTGGGAACTCCTTTAGATACCAGTGGCATTTCTGAGCATGACATGAGTGCAGTACTGTCACATCAGGCTCTGTCAGATTGCTGTTTTTCTGCAGCAAGTCCCTCCAGTTATTTGGTCCCTCTTAGTATCAAGTCTAGAGTTTGAAAAACAAACAAAACCCCCTCAAACAGACGTCTCCCACCCCCCAGAATTAAGAGCAATGGCCTAGTTCTAAATAAGTACAAGATTTAACAGGTTGCAGTCTAGACATAATGTTAATCAGCTACTAAGGACAGTAAATGTGAAGATCTTTTCAGCTGCCCTTTCATGACGGAGCACTGTAGCAGAAACTCTGACTAGATAAAAACTTAGTGCAATTGCTATTTCAGTCTAGTTACTAATGATCCTCAGAAATAACTGACCACAAACACTGCTAACACTTCTTTCCTTTCATGATTATAAACACAAGATTTCTAGGGAACAGATTTGTGACAAGATTGTCTCTCTTCTCATTTGCTGTGCTTTTATCCATGAAAACTGAATCAAAAAAATCTCCTTTTTCTTGATGTTAAAATCTTGCTTGTACAGTTAAGACAAAAGCCCTCGATGTTATATGTAACATTGCCATCTAGTGACTGCAAGGGTGTTTTCTGCTGATAGAAAAAAGTGATTGAGAATAGTTTAATGAAATCTAGCTCAGTATATTAGTTTAGTGTTATTAAAAGATTTCTCAAAGCATTAATGCAGTTTAATAAGAAAGGAAATTTTATTTTTTGATTGATTTTAGAGTATTTCTTACTGTGTGTTTGCATTTCCGTCATTAGTTCTTCAGTAGTCTGGTTGGTGCCTTTCAATATTTCTAATGAGAAAGACCTTTATATCAGTAGGAATTGGAAATTAGTACTTTCTCCTCTGGGAAGAGATCACGCAGGACTATTTGCATGGTTGCAGATCTTGCTGTTAGTGCTCTGAACAGCCGTATGCATTTTTACTTGTTTTACATTTAAAATTGAACATTTCCCTGATGCATGCCTTACCTGCCATTCCCTTAATCAATACCAGGCTCTCTACAAACCTAAGACCTGACAGCCCATGTGGAAAAAACAGACTTCACCCGAAAATGAACGGACAGGCACTGAGGATCAGCAGGACAGACACAAGGCTGGGTTAAAGACTTCTCTTATGCAGAAGTTAGTCCCAGCAGGTCAGGTAAGACAGTGCCACAGGCTCACCTTGCTGAGACACTGCAAATCCCCTGCAACAGAGCTGAGCAGCAGAAGCTGCTCCAGCAATATCTTGCTAAAGCAATAACATCTCTAGGAAGCTGCAGTCAAACCCCAGCCCTGGTGTGCTCCCTCTCTTCAACATTACAAGCCCTGTGGTGTGCACCCCCGCCTTCCCAGCCCTAGGGAGATTTCACTGTACTGCCTCTGGCCGCTCTTATGACAGGTTTATAGCTAACAGTTCTACAAACAGAGGACATTTCCAAAGAGCTCATCATAATTTACACAAATTAATTGGTCGACAGAGCTGTTGTTACCTGTTTCTTAACATAGTCTTTGTTCCAAGCAAAATTTGCAATACCACTACTTGCCAGAAGTTATTTTGTGCACGTGCTGGCAGGGTGAGATGACCCTGTCTGAGCTCTTTTTAGGCTTTAGAGTCAATCGCTGAATTATATTACAATGCATATTCGCTGAAGGTGTCCATTTGGTAGGACTTCTTACAGTTCAGAGATGAATAAATGACGTTCAGATGAAGTAACCCTGCTAGCCTTATAAGAAAACAATACTGAGCACCAGTAACTGCTAAGTGCAGTGTTAAGTAGATACTAATCGATTCCCTATGTATTTACACTCTGAGAAAAAAATGTGGTTTAATCAGTAAGGTCTTCACTTCTCCACCACATTCTTGATGCAACAGAGGCATCAGCTCTTGAGCCAGAGTGGAAGAGGTGGAGGAAGTGCTAAAAGCCTTTCTTCCAAGCCTCTAACCATTACACAAAGTCATCTTCCATCATATCTTACTCAGGCACTTTGAACACGTGGCGCTTTCAAAGCGGCTTACAAACACTAGTGATCTCCATTTGTAGCAGATCTAGTCTTTGTCTTTCCATTTCGGTTTTGATCAAAAAGACTTTCTTAGTGCTTGTGCATGAGGGAAAAAACCCTTCCACATTCTGAAACAGATACAAAAAAAGCCTAAGAGATGTAGCCCTCCCTTGTTCTTTCACAGGTATATGGACTGTAATCTTTTCTTATACCCGAATACAATGGTTTATTTCTAACACAGTGGGAACTACTAAGGCAGTAATTTTCATTCAATGGTCAATCCTTTCTGTTGCTTTTAACCAAGACTGCTTTGAAGCTTATGTTGCTGTAGCACTAGCAACTGACTTGTATCTTGCCTCGTCAGAAAGCAGCTGTTCCCACTTAGCGGATGCTCAAAACACAGACGTTTACCTTAAAGAATGGGGTCAATGCGGTTATCTGTATAGAAATACCACCCCACTTCAAAGGACAGCTATATCTGCTCCACTGTCCAAATATTTAGCAAATTCTTTTTTTTCCTACAGAAAATAATAGGCAATTAATAAGTGCACAGAAAATGGCCTTAAATATATTCACAACAGCAGTGGAGAATCAGAAAGAAGATGATGTTGTCCAGTCTCATAATTTTCTACAGCAACTCCTATCATACAATTCGAAGTTGAAAAATCAGGTTATATTTGCAATGAATTAGGTTTCAAAGTGCTTGTGAGACAACCAACCACTGCTCTTATATAGTCCAAAACTCTGTAGCATAGTTCTATCATTTGCAACTTCTTTGGTCCATGAAAGGTCTGTAAAGAAGCCAAGAATAATAACCAAGAGTCCCAACTCCACCGTGGACTTAAAAAACTGTAAGGATTCTTTCATTTGCAACAGACGACTGCTCAAATCCCAGGGATTAACTAAACAGTACTATCTTAAATGTCACCAGACAATTAATGTCTGGAGAAGACAAATGCAAGGATGTAACTTATATACACATGCACATCTTTTAGACTCTTTTTCTTTTTACCATATTATATATGCCATTCAAAAATATGTCAATTTTTAAAAATTTACAGTAAGATTAAGTCCACCACTATTTAACATTTAATATGATGAAAAGACATTAATTAAAGTAAGATCTCTCAAGTCTAATAGGTAACAAGCTACACAACAACATTACATATCTAAATTTAAAATCAAAGCTTCTTATACTCTACTGTGAAAATGGACACTTTTCAAGATCAGTTGTTTTGTAAAGTGAATGCCTGACATCTGCTGGTAATTACACAAACTGTATATTGTTGAATCAAACTGTATTTAATTTATAGACTAAGGAAGATGCTTTAGCATATACAAATTATTCAAATAAAAGAGTTAAATTATTACAATCATGATGTAATGAGGTTCCAAAACTGAATAAATATTGCTTTTACTTGTTAGATGCAAGACAGTCTCAGAAAGTCTGATAAAATTTGTCTGCAGGAGTGATCAAATCCAGTCCTCAGGAAAACACTTTTGCCGCAACATGATTTTGTGCACATAATTTTTAATAAATTCACAGAATTAGTTCTAGTGGTATTGTATTTCACATTCCCTTTTGTTTAGATTGAACTTTTTTTAGAAAGCTACTTCTACACTACTCTTTCAGTCATGCTAACAAAAAATACAACTGATAACTGAAACAAGAGGACTGCAGGAATGCTCATTAAAGTTCTGACTTACAATCTCATCTGTGACTAAAACATGTCTCTATTTAAGAAGATTATTTTAGGAGCCAGAAAAGATGTGGAAGAAAAACATAGAACCATAGAATATCTTGACTTGGAAGAGACATTAAAAATCATCTGGATTCAACCCCCCTGCCATGAGGGGTGAAGGGGCGAGTGTACGTGTTATTACACTGGAACAAGCAGCAAAAAGGGAGTGCCCCAAAAAAAATAAGTTGAAGGCTTTCTAGTTTTTTACCCTTTCATGAGTCACACAATCCTTTTTTTAAAAAATTGGGACATATCACTATAACTAAGTAGGACTCAGCTTTACAATGTATAAGTACCTGTGATTTTATTAAGTAATTGTGTAACATGATGTTTTGGTAAAACATAATTCAGAAATTAATTTTGTGTGGCATATCAAAGTCATCTAGCTGGATCGCAACCAGAGGACAGCAGAGAAAGAACAAATAAACACAGGAAAATAGGAAATTTTATAACATTTTATGAATTCTTTAGTATGGAGGTAGTAAATAAAATGCAAAAAGTTTGACAGTTTAGAATGGGGTGGAAAGGACCTCAAAACTTTCAGAGGTAACAACTGAGTTTTACTGAAACTCAGTATGACATGGATATCAAAGAGCAGAACTCCTTCAGCCATAGAAACTGATCCTTCATTCCTTGCCCTGTAGAAACATCATCATGAATCCCATGAAATGGAGAGGGAAGAAAAGTGAAACCTATTGCCTCCATTCAGTTTTGTTTCCTCATTTTTCCTTCTGTATCAACAAAACCAGTAAAATAGAATTTAAATCTGGTGGAACATCTGTTGAGTCCCTATGTCATAATGTGCAGTTCTCATCGTATGCAACATAAAAGCTATAGTTTGCTACAATACTGTCAAAAAGATAGCATAAAAGAGTTGCCCTAATGTAATGACAAAATGAGTTTTCTGACTACAAACTACTTGAAATTTTCTTTGACCAAGGTAAAAAAAACAAACAAACCAAAACCAACCTAACAAAACACCCCAAAATAAAAACAAAAGACAAAAAAATGAAGAGAGGACAAAAAAAATAGTAAGAAAGAATTTAAAATCAGAGCCAGCAAAAAATCTTTACTTGTTGGCTCCAGGAAAACAACTAATTTACACCTATAGCTCCTCAGAAGCAAAAACATTAAATTGGTGCAGCACTCAGCAGAATTGTGTGAGCAAGTCTCAATGTTTGACTCTGGTTCACAGACATATAAGTAGCACTGAAAGAAATCACTGAAATTCCCTAGTATTCACCAGTTCTTGAGGGTTTACATCAAAATACAGATACACATATACACCATACATAGTTAATGGATTTCCCTGAAAAGTATAACAAATTGTTATACAAAATACAAATAGTATTTCCACATTACTGGTTTCCCTTAGCTGTAAAAAAAATCAGAAATTTTATAGTACTTGAACGATTCTTCCCCCTGATGGCATAGGAAGAGCATTAAAAAGAAACTAATGAACTCATGAACATTAATATTACGCCAGGTATCCTGGAGAAACAGACATACCTTATCTGAAGACACCCACTCCCTTTGATGAATATTGATGGGTTCTTACACAGAATCATTTGCCTTTGAGGAGTGGCCCACTATCTGTTTTCAGCAACTCAGCAACTGCATTTCAAATTCCTGATCAATAACATCAAAATGAGAGACAGGGGAAAATAATAGTGCTGACTGTTCACTAAGTCAAAGACAACACCTTGTGTCATAAAAAGTTTCATTTACTTTTTATATCGATATCCTTCTGGAGGATATAAGTATTTTCAAGGACAAATCCCACCCATTTTAAGAAAATGAATAATGTGATGTCTGCAAACCCTTTTACCTTGGAGACAACAGATGTTGTAGAGCTTGACATTATTTTGGAATAGTGTGATATGGAACTGGTTTGCCAGTGTTTCTACTTATTTTATATGCTTTTTTGAACAGTAAGAGGAGATAAGGTTGCTTATATAGCAAGGATATGCATTAAAAATAAGCTTGTTGAGATACAAAATACATTAAACCCCATAAACATGTATCATGTAGCTGGGTCAAAGATATTACTTTGAATTCTAAAACTAAGTGATAGTACATTCTGGAAGCAGCACAGATTTTTCCTTGTAGGCTTTTCAGCAAAACTTGTAAGAGACATACTTCACCGTCTTGCAAAATTAACTCTATACCCTGTCATAGAGCTGTTCTCCAAATGCAAAATAAGAATCCTTATAAATTTTATCACAGAATCAAGAGTTTATATTACTTTCTAGATATGAGGGTTTTTTTTTTCACTTCTCTTTTTGTCAGAAAGATGGCAAATACAGATGCCAGAGCAGAGAAGAACCATTGACTGCTCTGTGCTGTTTCCAAGACACAGTACTGCTTCACTTGGAGCTGTGACCAATTTTTATTTTGTCTGTCTTCTCGGATTTCTAGCAATTAAAAACAATGCATTTCTTAGACCTAATCCCAAGGGTGAAAATCCACAACTACAAGTATAAAATATTTATTGACCTTATTTATGTGAATTTCTGCTTGTACTGAACCAATGCTTTCAGTGCTGTATGTTAAATTGCACATAACAAATTATCGAAATGCTTTCACCTTGATAGCATGTGGTTCCTTTTAAACATAATTATTGGAAAAAAGCACTTGAACATCAGTATTTGTAACACTTCCTACTCAGTTCAGGACTACTACATCATTGATCCATTCTGTTGAAATCCTGTTTCAGATCTGTACTTAAGATTATGCAATGTAATTGCTCATGGTCTTTCTTTGCATGGATTTATGCAATGGGATAACTACAGGGAGCCAGTCTAAATTAAGTACAATATAGGAAACTTCCATTAACTGTGAAGAATTACAGTGGCTATAAAAATAGCCACAGTCATCTGTAACTCCTTCATTTAATCAGTTGTTCAAGACATTAGTCCATATATTTCTGATAAAGATTAATTGAATGAGGTGGTGGAAAACTGGAAGTATATTTTCAGTTACAGGTACTTCATAAAATAACTTATTTTTGTTATCCAACATCTGCTTTTACATGTGTACACAATTTGAAAAATCTAGATAGCAATAAAACCAGGAATATTAAGTGTCTTAGTGATCATTATTCACATATCAGTGTGTATAATCTTTTAAATAATTTTACACCTATCTTCAAGTATTTTCCTGCTTATGGATCTGCTATCCCACAGCTCGTTAATAGCACTGAATGCATTGTCAAAAAAACCCCTTATTTCATTCAAAGTATCTTGATACAGTCTTCACTGTTTCTAGGCATGCTCCTTTGACTAAGTCTTCAAAGCCATTTTACACTTTGCAAAGATGAGTCCTAATGAGATACTCCAATTAGGAATGAGACTTGACAATACAGAGAAGAAAATGAGGCAAAGTTCATTGCTCCTGTGGAAGTGGATCAGAGTTTGTGAAATATGTTCTTACAGTGAACTCAGGTAAATGTATGTGATGAGACAGACGATTTTAAATAATTTTATTGCAGCCTGAAATTGTACAAATCACTTTACTTTTTAATTTTAACATTTGTAAATGTAAAAAGCCCCAGTTCTTAAAAAGAAGAATGCTGGTGTTGATTGGCTGTTGCAATATAAACAGCTATGTTGCAGGTGCCAGTGCTTCTCTGTTTCTTACTATGCCGATTCCCAAAGCAAAAGCAGATGAACACGAAGCATTTACTGAGAGATAGGGGCTGGAAGGGAAGAAAAAAAACCTCTGACCACCTCCTCCTTTCAGAGAAGGAGGGAGAAATAAAACAGGAAAATTCTTTATAGAAATTAAATTAGAGTAGGGGGAAAAAGAGACTTAGGCAGCCATAGACAATAGCATCACTATTACTTCATCTTAATCTTCAATATCTTTCTTACACAAAGAAGCTTTTGTATGCTTGCCATGTCAGCCACCCATAACTACATCTAATGCAAATCATTGTTAAAGTTAAGTACTGTTCACACTTAAACCACTAATTTCTAAACTGATCGGCTGTAACCAGATCCAACCCCGTTTTTCTTCTCATAATAGCTTTGGCATGAGCACCGAGGACGACAGCAGTCTCTTGGGGGAAAAAAAAAAATCACGAAGAAGAAATACCAATCAAGGAGGCAGATTGAATTAATAATACTATACCTTGTCCCTGTCACAACACAGAAGTAAAACAGCCTGGTTCTGCAAAGGGAGTCCCCAATTACCCCTTTTGCCTGCCAACCATCTGTAAAGCCAGGTGGTCTGAAGCCTGTGGCAGCTTAGTGACACTCATCATACTAGGCAATTCAAGCTAGATGTTATCTATCCCCAGATAATATTTTTAAGATGGTCACTTGCAAAAGCACTTCGAGTACGGCTTTAGAATGACAGACTCTTTCTGGAAATAAATAAAGATGTTTTCTTGTAAAGCGCTTTGAAGTCATAGAATCATAGAATTACCAGGTTGGAAGAGACCCACCGGATCATCGAGTCCAAACATTCCTATCAAACACTAAACCATGCCCCTTAGCACCTCATCCACCCTATGCCTTAAACACCTCCAGGGAAGGTGACTCAACCACCTCCCTGGGCAGCCTGTTCCGGTGCCAAATGACCCTTTCTGTGAAAACTTTTTTCCTAATGTCCAGCCTGAACCTCCCCTGGTGGAGTTTGAGGCCATTCCCTCTTGTCCTGTCCCCTGTCAGTTGGAAGATGAGGCCAGCTCCCTCCTCTCCACAACCTCCTTTCAGGTAGTTATAGAGAGCAATGAGGAGTGGCAGCTATTTCTTTAAGAATTTCTGGCCTGGAGAACCACTAACAAGCACATAGGGTTACAGTCGAAGACTATAGTTACAGGTGACTTTGGTGTGCTCCAGTAGCATTGAGCTGGGGGAGGGAGAAGATGTTGGGAGGTCAGATACCCTCTTTTGACCATATCTGAGTTTTGAAAGGTTCTCTTAATCATATATTTGTCTTTGTGATTTTTAAGGAAACAGATCAAGCAGCCTATAATTCTAGATAATGTTACTGTGTTACTTCAGAGGTGGTTTTTTTCCTTAATAGCTTATGCATAGATGATGTAGAAATTCATTATTAGACCACTTGTTATTTGGAAAAAATAAATAAATGCAGCCGTGATGGAGTTTGGAGTAAACAGGGCAGGGGTAGAGACAGAGAAAGAAAGAAAGAAGATTCAAGGATTCTGATTATCTTCCTGGGTAAAACAAAAGAAAATAAATAACTGCTATTTAAGAACAATTATTAGCAGATAAACTAAATATTAATTTGCATAAAATGAATATTACTATGACAGGATTTTAAGGGAAAAAGAAACCTTAATGGTGGAATACTACTTTGTCATTTAAATTTCCTATGAAAGGATCGTAAGCCATTTCCCATGAAGTAAATCAGTTGCTAGGGTACAGATCTTTTGTATGCATCACTGCATAAAACATCATTATTTAGTTAGTAATACATCTAAGAGAACCATCAGCTGCCAGCAATAATAATACTTCTTTTTTCAAGATCTATCATAAGAGATAAGATGAATTACAGGCCAAGTGTTCATTTTGTAAGTGCTTTGAGAATCGTCATAACAAAATACAGCAGTCTCTATCCTTTTTGAAAGGATTTAAAGAAACCAGCTAAGGAATTTACCTCCTTGCTTCTTGAACCAATATGAGAACCTTCAGCATCCTGTCCTGCTTGGTGGCTGAGAAGCAAAGAGCAAGCTATTACAGTACATTTTACAGTATCATGCTCATCCATGCAGGCCTTTCCCTCAGGATAAAACAGAGTTCCTCCTCCAAGAACTTGAACATAAACTCAGCGATAATTGCTTCTTCATCCTTCAAAAAGACTTACCTCTAGCATTATGATTTCTCTTCCCTGGGGAAGGCAAGAAAAGCTTCAACCATCATGTTTGAAGCTACAGTTTCTGGTGTCTTAAAATTCTGCTACTACCTGCTAGGAGGAATCTACCATTTTGAAAGAAAGAAGGTACAATCATCTCTTGTTTCTTTTGACTGTGGATCATTCTCTTTGTAGTTAAAGAAAGCCTTTCATGGACAGCCTTTATATTCACCAGAAGCATACTGCCAAAGAAATACAGTGAAGTGGTTGAAAGCCAAACCACAACACAGAAGTTTCAGTAAACATTTGAGGAATAAAATTTATAAATAAACTAACCAGTTACTTGGCAATTAACAAAACAACTCCATAACTTTGGCCAATTATCTCAAATATTATTTTTTTCCTTCTATATGATAGTATTCTCCATTACAGTTAAGCTTTTAGATCAATATATACATTTGATATCAAAGCACAGAAAAAATAGCATGCATTTCAGTGTGCTGTTTATGCTAGCCTATGGAAAACAGCACAGGTTCAGAGAAGTAGAATTTATATTAACATGCAGGATGCAAATGAAAAATTGCCCAAAAATATTCCTGTGAAAATATTTTTTTTTAGTTTTCACACTTAAAAAATCAGATTAGCAAATTGTTATCAGTGTTTGTCCTGAACCAGCCCTTTGCACTTGCTAAACAGCTGCATCATAGGGTAAACACTAGCACGAACTGAGCCACGTGGAGGCACAGGAGTAGCCTATTGCTCCAGGTTTTGACTTCATTGTATCTAACTGGAAACCAGGATCCAGGTGTTTAGGAGGGGAAAACAAACAACTTGCCTATAGGAAAGAATTGCACCTTGCAATGTGTGGCTGTAAGGCATTAAAAGGGAATAGATTGCCTTGGGACACCTCTGTGGCATATATTCAAGGTATTCTGTTATTCCTAAGTTTATAGTTTTGCTGGCATTGATACATTTCACTGATGAAAGGAGGATGGCTTGGCAATAACAGTGAAAGGAAATTTTCTCCATAAATGAGCAGTAATTATCAGTCAGAACATGAGGAAGATAAATTGTTCCTTTGCGATAATTCAGAGGGCAAGCTGTTTCACTGTTGGAGTACAGCTCGCAGACAACTCGTGAAAGCACAATCAGCATGAGTGCTGTATATTTAATAAATACAGGTGTAAAATGAACTGGCAGTAATCTCAGAGGAGTTCCTTTTTAAACATAGCTTGGGGTGAGATATTTGGTACCAACATTAACAGGGTCAGATAGAGTGTAATGTGAAATACTGCTGCATTCTGCTGAACCACAAATGATAGACAGCAGAGGGGTATTTTGCTGGGGTGTGTGAAACGCTAACGGAAGTTAAAGGTATGCTTGAAGTGAAGACAGTTCTTCATGTTTAAGAAGTAGAACAAATATAGTATTTTTTTTTTTTACATAAAATCCTTGCAGTACTATCTCTTCTCTTTGTTTGTAGTGCAAGACCTTGAGCTCTGCTCCTCCCCCAGACACAAATGTCTGATTGGATTATTAATATTGCATCAACTTTAAGCTTGTTTGTTTTAACCTTGAGTCACTAAATTTTATTTTTCTTATAACCAACAGCTAATTTAAAATAGCAAATCCAGATCTGAAAATCACAAAATGCTTATTTGAGTAGAGGGCATGTATTGATGCCAAATTTATCTTCTCCTCTTCACCTTTGTTTTGTGTGTCTTTATTGACTTGCCTACCCTTTGTTATATTATTAAATTGCCTGGGGAAGTGATTTTTGGTCAGTGGCTCTATAGCAGCCAGCACAGTGAGGTTCTGGCTTAGGCTACTGGGTACTTCACCTCTGCAATTTGAGGAGCACCTTGTCAACTAAAACTAACCAGCAACTGCTATGCTGCATTTCGCTAGTATAGCTGTGGTTTTGTTGTCCAAGGGACGAATTCATTCATCAATACAATTTTATGGAACTAAAATTTCCCACATCAGACATTGAAAAGATGTGATCTTTTTGAATGCTTCAGCTCAAAAAGGTCAGAAAAAATAGAATCTGCACAAGTGTAGAAAAGGATGGCCAGGACTGTCAAAGTATAGTACAGTTATTTCTTATAAGCCATGACTTAGTACCAAGTAGAAATTAAAGTTACTTGATTACTTGGCAGAAAGCTTGAAAAATAGTACAGAGAAATACTCTTCTACATGGTATGTAGTTCAGTTATGGAACTCATTGCTGTAGGGTGTGGATTTACAAAAGAAAGGTTATTGAGTGCAAGGACACAGATATCTTAGGAAGTCCTGGACTGTGATGCATATGCTAGGGAAATTATCTCACTGTGAGCTTGTTTTTCACCTTTTTTCTTTTTAACTTTTTGTTTTGTTTTGTTTCACCCTCCTCTGTCCTTTTTTATTCAATATGTGATTGTTTTGTTCTAATAGGTTTTTTGTTCCAAAAAATCTGCCACTTTCTACTAGAAACTCTTCCGCATGGCATGACCTCCTTGGATCTTTTATCCAACTCACTGCAGCCACTGTTACGCAGGTAGAAGACATCTGGGCTTGGTAATTAATAGTCTGTAACTCTGGAACAACAGTGCTGGGAAACCTTAAGTGTCACTTGTTTCTAGCCGGAAGGTCTCCAAGTTCTTTACCCAAGTTAATGAACATTGGAAAAACAAATTGATCTGTGATGATTTTGTAATCAGAATGAGAGTTTGAGCAAAAGAAAGGGTGACACTGTCCAAACCATTTGTGAGTGCATATGTTCTTCTCCGTAAGCAATTTCATGTAGGATAACTTGTGATTTGTTTTAAGTGAATAGGCCACTTCTAATTTAGTCAAAGAGAAAACTCTGTTGGATTTCTGAAAATACATAGGAGGTCATTCTTACTTATCAGTCCTTGTCAGACTAACATTTTGGACATAGAGCCCCACACAATAAGAACATGCAGACTCTTGGCTCTCACTCTATAGTTCACCTCTGACTTACATCGTGCCTTCCCTTGGCCAGGCTAGAGGGAGGCTCCCTTTTCATAATATGAATCACTTCTTTCAGTCCACGTAAGTTCGTTTTGTATCTGCTCTGCACTCCTGTTGCAGCTGAGATGAGCAAAGCTAGACCAGTCACCCCATGTCCACCTGAAGAAGTCAGGGTAAACAGAAAGAGGGTGAGGGTGCATTAAAGGTGCTTAACAATTGCCATGCTTGATCATGAAGGTCATGAGAGTTCATTTGAAGGCCACAAAGTGCAATTCTGGGATGGGAAGCTGATTTGTTTTGTTTTTTTTTTTTTCTTTTCCCCTGCTGTATTTAACAGTTTGTCCTATATTCAACACAGTCACAAACAGAACATTCTCAGTGTCTGCAGAAGGTTAGAGTCTTTCTCTGGCATTCATGCTTTAAAAGAAAATAAACTAGTAACCAAATAAAAGCTCAAGGGCACACACCAATTCTCTTGGTTTCCATAGTCCTGTTCAGTCATCAACAGCATGAACAGAAAATTGCGTGCATCTCTCTCTCTGCTTCTATACAGTTCTGACTGTTCAGCATGAAAAAGGGAAATCATAGCGAATTTTGAGGAAAAAAAATAGTAACCTCAATTAAAGTTATGGTTACATTTTTCTTTTGGATATATTCACAGGGAAGACCTTTTTCATCGAGACCTGTTTATGATGACACTAGTATAAAAAGAAAAAGTTGGCAAAGTAGCTGTTAATTTTCTATCAGCTTATAAAGGCCACTAAAACCAGTCAAAGCAAAATCAGGCCCCTACAGCGAGACCCAAATTTGAGCAGCATGGTAGAAGAACAGTTATTTCTAAGGTTGTCTGTGGCCATGTCAGAGTTTAAGGCTCTGAGCTGATCAAAACCGAAGGGCTTTTTTAATCCGTACTATCATCTACACTGCCAACAGATGATTTCATAAACAGGTAGTTCAAATCACTTTAAAAATGCTTTTTACCACAATTTGCATTATGCATTTGTGAAGCCTTATGGAGATCAGATGAAGGCGGCCAGTAAGATGAATGAATGACAGTTCCGTATTGTTCATGGTTTTATTTCAGGTGTTCTCAAGTCCTCTTTAATGCCTCTTTTTTCCACTAATCTTGGATATTTTGAGGTCTGTTTCAGCTGGAACAGTTGAAGAGCAGAACTCAGCTAGAATGACATTAAATGGCCTTAAATGAATAGTTGCATGGCTAATATTATCCATAATATTGCCCAGCTTTTCAGGAAGTGGTGAGCCTACACAGCTTGCTCTGGCTGGACACACAGTGCAGGTGGGTGTTACCACTTTGACCCTCATTCTTGGTTTTCACAGAATCACAGAATAACCAGGTTGGAAGAGACCCACTGGATCGTTGAGTCCAACTGTTCCCACCAATCCCTAAATCATGCTCCTAAGCACCTCATCTACCCTAACCTTAAACACCTCCAGGGACGGTGACACAACCACCTCCCTTGGCAGACTGTTCCAATGCCTAACCACTCTCTCCGTGAAGAACATTTTCCTAATCTCAAGCCTAAATCTCCCCTGGCGGAGCTTGAGGCCATTCCCTCTCGTCCTGTCCCCTGTCACTTGGGAGAAGAGGCCAGCACCCTCCTCTCCACAACCTCCCTTCAGGTAGTTGTAGAGAGCAATGAGGTCTCCCCTCAGCCTCCTCTTTTCCAGGCTAAACAACCTCAGCTCTCTCAGCTGCTCCTCTTGTTCTCCAGCCCCTTCACCAGCTTTGTTGCTCTTCTCTGGACTCGCTCCAGAGCCTCAACATCCTTCTTGTAGTGAGGGGCCCAGAACTGAACACAGTACTCGAGGTGCGGTCTCACCAGTGCCGAGTACAGGGGGAGAATAACCTCCCTGGACCTGCTGGTTACGCCGTTCCTGATACAAGCCAAGATGCCATTGGCCTTTTTGGCCACCTGGGCACACCCAGGGTTTTGTTCCTCTCTAAACATGAATACAGTGGTTTCATTTTGTTTGCTTGTTTTTGAGGCAGAGCAGGGAGGGGTGTAAAGTTTTTGCTCAAGAATTTAACATGAAGCCACTTCCAACATTTCTAGTTTTCAAAGTGAAACACGGACTGTTAAATTGCTGCAGCACTTATGCATATTTTAGAATAAACATTTATTTCAGTTGGGGTTACCTATGAGAGAGAGAAAAGAGACAGCAGATTGGTTTTGGTTTATGTGTAAAGTCAAAGTTCATATACTTTCCCGGGTAAACATGGATTTGCATTTAATACAAAGACTATAGTCTGTAGCATTTGCTTTACAAAGTGTAGGTTATATATTTTAGATGCTAGAAATATTTTCAAACAAATTTACTAAGTAATCTTTTCTAAAATGTGTATTTGGTTTTTGTTTCTCATAAAAAAAAGAAATTGAATTTACCATCTTCATTCTACATTGTGTATGAAAGTAACAGCTTACTTATTTTTTATCATCTCTGCCATGGAATTTTAAATTGTTGGGGGTTTTCTATCATCTGAGTGAATATTCTGATAATAGTGTTCCATGTATTGACAGCACTGTAAAAATATTTGTTTCTTATTTTAAAAATCAAAGCATTATATTGTACAAACATAGTTAGAGGAATGTATTTGTGGTCCAAATGTGAGCTTGAAAATAACGTTCTTATTAGTGAAATTCAAGAGGAACTGACAGGTAGATATTGATAATAAAGGACTTCGAGACACCTGAGAATGTTCTCAGCAGGAGAGTTCTGGGAGTAGATGAGCTTTCTAGCATTACTAGGCTAGTGTATTTTAGGATGGAGATTTTTTGGGACCAATTAACTATGAGGTCCTTAAATAGAGAGTCTGAGTATCTTGGAAAAACTGGAAATAACTTTTATAAATTGTTGTAGTCTGGCTGATTCATTTGATTGACTGAAGCTGTCTGCTATTGAATTAGAAGGGGAGTTTGTATACTTCTGTTTGGATTAGTATCCTCAACCAGATTTTGATTAAGTTTGGTAACCTTGAACTTAGTAAGGGTAGTATTAATTCTCAAAAAGGGAGTTGAATGTTTTGTCAAGCACAGTTTAAAATGGCTCTGAGACTTCAAAGTTCTTTGCCTACTGGGTAGAAAACATAAAGGTTGCAAGTCAGAGAACATTGCTCTGGAATTTTATTTTTCTGTGTTTCACAGAAGAAACTAAAACTGCACAAGAAAGCAGACTAACTTCTTTGGTGATGTTAAGAGTTCAGTACTTGCAACTGTCCTTATTTTTATTAGACTCACAGTCTTTATTTGCCTGTGCCACAAGAAAAGGTAACAGAAAGTTTGATTTCACTGTGGAGGCTCGGTCTAAATGCTTGAGGTGAAGATGTATAGAAATTACAAGAAACATCCCCCCGTCTGTACTTTAGAGATCTGTGGATGTCCGAGATTATTATTTTTGTAGTCAAGCAGTTTGAGTGCAAATGGGATGGTGAAAAGCATAGTTTTCAGTGTTTAATTCCTGATGTATGCATGAGAGTAATCTTCACTTTCATCTCTAGTTGCCTGCATGCTGAGCAGATGTATGGATGTGTGTAGTGAGAGGATTATTTTCCTATGTCAGGTTTTATATACATGAAGGAAGAACACCTTGACTTTGCTCAATGGGTTGCCTTAGTGGAGTACTACCTTTCTTGTGGCTCAGCTTAGTTTTAAGCTAATATTTGTACAGCCTGATGTACGGCATCTGGCTGAGCAGGGTATACATCCTACAACCCACGTGCTGTGTTTGACATTTTTTTTTTATGAGCCAACTACTCTTAGTTACCACAACAGCCGAAACCACCTAGACATCACTAAACAGAATAAGTTTAGCAGAGTGCAAAATGTTTGGGGTCACAAGGGCTCTGTAGTTTTGTTTGCAGTAAAACTGGACATTAACTTTTTTCAGAAAAGGCTGATGGGCAGGGAAGAAGTGCGTGCTAGTTACATGTTACTTCATTGTGTGTTAAGCTGATGATTAAATAGAATTGAGTAACATTTGTCAATAAAGAGAGTGAAACTTCTGTGCAAAGAAATAAAACTAAGAATTACCATGAATTAAACCACCAGAAAAACAGCATGAGATATATATGCTTATTTTTAGTTTTTACTTAATATGTGTCCATTTTATAAAGTATCTGTGTTACTTGAAATCTCTTATAAGCATCATTCAGTCTGCCATGAAAATATATTCTCCTCCCCTTTCCTTTGCTGTTTCATTTTTAAACTTAAAAGTTTCCTTGATATCAAGGGGCTGCAAGTTAAAAGTTTGCTTCAGCAGTTTCTGAATTTATCACCTTTTTCTTACACACAGACCTCTCAATGACTTACATCTTACACCAGCTCTGTTCTCCACAAAAGAAGCTGGTAGAAAACTTGTGGTAAAAGCACAAAATCACATGCCATGGCAAAGTGCAAGTATGCCACTTTTTCCTGTTCTGACTATTTGAAAAAAAACCAACCCAAACCTGGAAAGCCAACAACACATGAACTTATTGACCTTTGTGCAGATAGTTCCTGTAATTATTGAATAGTGAGGAAGGGCTTGAGGGCTAAGGAGGAGAACTTGGGGGCTGGACTAGGTGGTGACATAAGGTTACATATAAGGCAGCTGCAGCAGATTTGAGAACACTAGTGGAGTATATTTCCTGGTGTGCAGCTCAGCAAGTTTGGACCCTGGAATCATGAGTGGATGCCCCTTTGCAGGGAACAACTACCTGTGAGTCTGTCGTCCCTGTGTTTCGCTTCATAGCATCAGTTCAAATGATACAATATTAATGTAAAATATGAAAGCTCAGAGAGGAATTTATGATTATAAATGCATAGACAGCTTTAAGTATTGCTAAAGGAAAAGAGATTGTACAAAGATATGTCTGAGCACTTGTTATTTCATGGAATAGATATAATGCTACCAGCTATTACTGTGACAAGAGGTATTTCAGGTGTATGTTTTTTTCTTAAAGGCCTGGGCTTTAGTGTTTCAGTTTCTCAAAATAAAACATGGCTTGAATTGTAAATGCATCTGTTAGTAAAAAGGTAGATATAATAAAGGTAGGAATGGCCACAAGCTCCGCCAGGGGAGATTTAGGCTGGACATTAGGAAAAAACTTTTCACAGAAAGGGTCATTGGGCGCTGGAACAGGCTGCCCAGGGAGGTGGTTGAGTCACCTTCCCTGGAGGTGTTTAAGGCACAGGTGGACGAGGTGCTAAGTGGCATGGATTAGTGTTTGATAGGAATGGCTGGACTCGATGATCCGGTGGGTCTCTTCCAACCTGGTTAGTCTATGATTCTATGATTCTATGATTCTATATATATGTATTCATAGTTCTTTAATTAAATAGTGTATGTATTTCCTTAATTTTCTTCTTAGATTTAATTTTAGCAACCTATCTTTGGAAGATGAAAACCATGACAAATCACAAGAAGGGATAAATAAAGCCAGCAAAGGTGGACTTGTCTATGGAGACTACCTACAAGTAAGTTTAAGGTTTTTATGTTTAATGCCCTGATTGCTATTAAGACTCATGCCAGGACCTGCGACTGACACTGGTTCCAGGAGTCAGCCAGTCGCCAAGAGAGGTGTCCAAGTGCCCTTTGTCTACCTGAGCTCTCTGTGTGTAGGCAAAGACACAGGTTCCTGTCTCAACTGAGGCAGTGCAGCTGGATTGTGGGATGGCTTCTCAAACTGCAGAGAAACTGGACGTTTTGAGGGTTTTTGTAGAGGTTATATAGGTAAACCTAAACTGTAAAGTAGTGTACCACAAAAAGCTTTCTTCGGTTATTCTTTGGCAAATTCTCCACATCAGTAGTCTGTGTGCAACTTTCTTGAATTATTGCATAAAAGTCCAGAATATTTGGCTTGAACAATATGGAGAAAAAAGAAAAAAGAAACCAAACAAACTAAAAACCATGTGACAAATAAAAGTCATTAAGAAATAAGTAAGAAAAAGAATAAAAAGCCATAAATAATAAAAGAATCTGGGGGGTGGGTTTTGGTTTTTTTTGTTGTTGACAGCATGAACTGAAGTAGAAAAAATACTCTGTTCTTGTGAACAGAAAACTGATTTGTTGACATACTGTGATACTATGTGGAATCTTGCAAAGATTTCTTTTAAAACAGCTATGATTACATTGTAAATTTGACTTAGTGAAAAAATTAGTAATTGCAGAACTGTAATTACTTGTACAGACTCAGAGCTCTTGAGCAGATATTTTCTTGCATAATTGCACAGAATTTTACTGTAGGACCTCCATTTTCACTTAACAATGGTAATATTGATGTATGATCTGGAAAATATGTTGGATATTTTGTTTTTTCTTTCTTTTTTTTTAAATTAAAGCCAGTCTTTAAATGATTTTCCAACCTTTACTAATTGAGATAAGATTTTAGGTAAGATTTTTTTTTAAATTAAGAATAAAAAATTAAGAATAAAAGTTATACCTAAGACTACCTAACTCCTTATACAATCTGGAATATGGAGCCTATTATATATCTTAATATTATCCTTAAATATTACCTTTACACAGTAGGCCTATCATGGCTATTAGCAGAATTGAGAGCTTTACAGAACAGTTTTGACCTGGTTTGGTTTTTTTTTAGCTGAACAAAATACTGAATGCTCAAGAACTTCAAAGTGAGAAGAGAGGAAAAAAAATACACGATGAGCATCTTTTCATTGTGACACATCAAGGTAAATACTCAGGAGGAGTTCAGTGGTGGCTACCCAGCATTTTTGCCACAGGAAGTCATTTAATGCTGAAGCATGCAATACACAATTTGTTTTCATTTTAGACACAATCAGTACAATCCTCTGTCTTTTACCTGCATTAATATTTGTATATACGGAAAGGGACAACTCTCTGTGGCAGTCAGCTGTCCATAGGACAACTTTCAGGAACAACTCTGCACAGCTGACTCTGTGTGGACAACTCTACACAGGGAGCCTCAAGTAACTGGCAAGAGCCCTTGCCAATGTTCAAGGGCTTTGTGGAGATCAGCATGTGCAGGGTAGGTGCAAAGGCAACATCTGACAGATCACTTTCTGCTAGGTACTTGGAGCACCCTGGGTAGAGTTTCCCCCATGGAGAGCTGGCCATGTAGAGATGTCCTGCAAAGAGTTGGCCATGTGGAGTTGTCCTAGATCCTTGTATATATTCCTTTATATAGTCAACCCTATGTTTAACAAGCTGTAAGTATAACCTTTGAATATGGTAAACCAATTTTGGGACTGTTCTGTTTCTAGAGAAATGAAGGTGGTGAAACTCCTCCCCTATCTGAGTAATAGGTTGCTATGCAGCTCATTGTAGGCAAATTTTGTGAGTGGACTTGTGCCTTCTCTGAAACTTCAATCCAGTTTTAGTCATCTAGCGGCTGTCCAGAAGCCAGCACACTGGTTAGGCACTCCTTAACTCCTAATATCCGTTTGTTTTGCAGATACTGGCATGATGATACTTTCCTGCTACTGATAGGAAACTTGTAGATGACATAACAATTTTAAGCAGCTCTGGAGTTAGCTGTTATTGGAGTATCAGACCTAGATTTTCCTCTTTTCTGCTTTTGTATTGAACATTCCATTCATCAAATCTCTGACTTGTAAAATGTGCTTTTAAAAAATTGCCAACATTCTTGACAGTAGATTGTTTCGTGTAATAGTTTAGGTAAAGGACAGCATAGCATAACAGGTAACATGTTTGTGTATTGACATGTTTTTCACCAGCATTGTAAAGGAAGATCATTCATTTCAAACCAAAATGTAAGAATTTTACTTCTTCAATGTTGTGATGAAAAGGCAAAATAATGATGAAATGAACATTAATGGTGCCTTTCCTGTTGTAGCTTATGAACTTTGGTTTAAGCAGATTCTGTGGGAAATGGACTCTGTGCGGGTGATCTTTCAAAATGGCCATGTAAGTTAAGAGCAAATTTTGAGAAAATGCAGCCCTCTATTTCTCTTGCCTCTGTCTCACAGCTTGATATATTCTGGTTTTGCTAAAGCAACATGCACTATTTCTTAAGAATAGATGCCCCCTCCCCCCCCCAAAAAAAAACATAAACAAAAATCACGAAGGAAATTTGGCTAAATGTCTTTTATATCCTGATAGTACAGAAATTTGATCTGCAAAGTCTTAGTTCCTCCTGAAGCCTGCCTGTTGCATAGCTCACCAAGACCAGTTTCACTGGCCAAAATGCTGTCATACTCTCCCACTACTGTTGTATAACTACAGAAACTTAACTTTGGAATGGTCTGCTGCAGAAAAAGTGTGCTCAGAAGTGAAACTGAAAACCAGAGGGCTCAGGTATTTTTGTATTGAATTGTCGCTTTTCACTTTGCTTAATTTTTTGAAGTCTATGTACTATATCCTTCCATCCAATAACTGTTAAATGAAGGAATTCTTTTCAGTAGTTGTGTACTAATAAATCCAACAGAAAAGAAATAATCAAACTATGTTCAATTGTATGAGAACTTCTGGAAATTACAGAATAATTTTAGAATAACACGAATATTTTGAACATCTCTAAACATTTGTCCAAAGCAAAACAAATCTCACAATAACAGATAACAAAGGAAAACTCCTGACATGATACTATATCCACACAAAAAGGCTGAGTGCGTGTAATTTGAGAAATACGTTGAACAAAATCATGAGCATGTGTACAGAAAGAAAATTTGAAACTAGACTATACTGAAAGAAAGAACCTTTTTATCATTATGTCCAATGACAATATTCTCTCTCATCCTCCATATTAATAAATCTATTGGCTTTTCAGTTGAACATTACATCAAATTTCAACTGATAAAAATAAGTTTTTAAGCAGAATAATTTTTCATTATTGATTTTTCTGAAAAATGAAATTTTGCTTAGAATCATAATTTGAAATGTCAATGTTAAGGTTCAGTGTGCAGCCAGGCAATTAAGGACATGGTTATAATCTTATATTTTTGTAGTCTAGTATTTTCTAGTTGCATGCCCAGGCCTTAGAAAGAAGTTAAATCTTTTTGAAACTAAAAGGAATTTTAGCAGACTCCTGCAGGCAGTGTTCAACATACCCAAAAGAGAGCTTCTCCGGTTTCCATTTAATATTTTCTATTTCCTGTCAGATGCAGTCTTCTCTGTTTTCCTCTGCTTGCTAATGCACGTCTCATGCATATATCTGTTTAGATGAATCTCTTACATTACTCTGCTTCTCAGCTTTTAAGTACTTTTCACACCTGCCTTATGACTTGTTCTTCACAATAACAGAAATGATGGTAAAAGTGATTAAAATAGAAAGCATAATATAATCATATTATACAATACATCATTAAAATTGTATTGTACTAATTGAAAATGATCTCATATGATATAAATCATTTTGGTCTAGAATTTAATTTCTTGTGGTGACTTCTATTCTGGTCAAAAATGTACAAAAGAAAAAAAATCATATCTATTGGCGTAGTTGTAATGTTATCATCAGTCAGAGAAAAATAGATTTCAGTCTTTGAAAAATACATTTTCAGTTTTCAGTTAAAAACAGGATTCTCTATTCAATATGAGATTCTGCTGCAATGGATTGCAAATGTAAAGGAATTGGGACTGTAGCGATGTATGCCAGTGAAAAGACCTGCAATAAATACATAGGATATAAAGAGAACACCATTCTGTCTCATTCTGATATTTATTTTTTTCTGCAGGTACGAGATGAGAGAAACATGCTGAAAGTTATTACTCGAATGAACAGAATTTCAATGATTCTGAAATTACTTGTAGAACAGTTCTCAGTTTTGGAAACTATGACTGCATTGGACTTCTTTGATTTCAGGTAAATACTTACAATTCCTCCATATTAATCCCTGAGCTGGTAATTCCTGTCTTTAAAATTGCTGGTGAATTTTGCATGTACCCTGGAAGACTCATTCAGCAAGCTGAAAGCATACCTTAGGGAGACAACTGTGACATTAGAGTGCAAGGGTCAGTTGAGCATGAGTGCAGCATGCTTTGCAAAGAAGCATTAATTTTTGATGTTTATGTGTGGTGCTGCTGAATGGTTTCAGAGTAGAAAGTTAAAAAAATAAAAACAATACAAATAGCTCATGGTTCCATTATCAGTTTACTTGAAACTTGCCACTGTACAGTTCCTTCTTGAAGAGCACCCAGCCCTCACAGACACCTTTGCCCTTAAGGAGCGCCTCCCATGGGATTTTTCCGACCAGCCTTCTGAACAGCCCAAAGTCTGCTCTCTGAAAGTTGAGGGCTACTGTTCTGCTAACCTCCTTCTTCATCTCACCCTGCACTGAGAACTCTATCATCTCATGATCGCTTTGCCCCAGGTGTCCTCCAATCCTCACATCCCCCACCTGTCCTTCACTTCTTCATTGTTTTAGTACCCTTTCCTTTCTGTCATTTAATGCACCCTAACTAAAAAGCACGTGAAATTACTATTTTTCTTCTGCTGGAAGTCTGAAACATTTGCACTGCCTAGCATTAACTACAGCAGGAGAAATCCATGAGCTAATCATCCATTGAGATGCATTCTTGCTTCTGCTTTTCAACAACGTACTGTCATTTGATAAGCAAACATGAGATCAAATCAATGATCTGTTTGAGTCAAATCTTCTATTTGCAATTCAAAGCGCATCACAATTATCTAGCAATGTGGGATTTCAGATTACTTTTACAGATCATTTTTTCCCATATGGTCATAAAATTTAACTCTGAAAGAATCCTTTTAATGAATTAATCCCTTAAGCAAAACGTACTAAATGTTTTTCTGAATGGTGTTCTATTGTATACATAGCAATTATTCTGTACAACAAGTCTATTTAAAACACATTCACTAGCACCTTAACAATGTGTAAATTTTTATAATAGCTATTTGGGATAAAGCTGCTTATTCTGTTGTGAAATGAAATAACACTTGCTAATGTTTCCTCCTGTTCATCACACACAAAAAGCTGCCATTTTAAAACACAGTACAAACCTAAGTGTGTATATATCTGTGTATGCACAAACAATGTATAGCTAGAAAATTAGAATATGTTATACATATACAGCAGTTTCATTAAAATATTTTTTTTCCATTTCTTAGTTGCAGTCATATAAAAAAAACTCTTGGATATCTATTTGATATTCAACAAATGTGAAATACGAATTTTTTATTTTGTTGAGAACCAGAGAACCCAAATCACTGTAAAATAATATCCTGTATTTTTCTGTCTTCGTTTCTTCTGCTCCCGAAGATACTACCTAAGCCCAGCCTCGGGCTTTCAGAGCCTACAGTTTCGCCTGCTAGAAAACAAAATTGGTGTTCCCCAAAGTCTGAGAGTCCCCTATAACAGAAGGCATTATCGTGACAACTTCAAGGGACAGGATTATGAACTACTGCTTAAATCAGAGCAAGAACCAACACTACTGCAACTTGTGGAGGTAACAATGTCCTTCATTGGTATAAGTGACAAATAATTCTTCCCTTAGAGAAACAAGCATTCTGGTAATTTCTGTCAGTCATGTTCTGGATCAATACTCTCTTTCATAAAAAAATTAGTTATTCAGTAGTAAATTACTTGATTTTTCATAGCATTTCCTCTTGTCTGGGAAGTCTGACTGTTAAGTTGGTAAACTGCATTGTGGAACTATTAGCTAAGAATATTAATGTACTGTTTCATTTGCATCGTTTTTCATGATCATAAGCCCTTTTATGGTTAAAACTTAAGAAGTATTCCCACTTTTAATGATAGCTATTAGAAAGGTTTTAAAAAAAAAAAAAAAGGGAAAAATGACTACCCAAAATAAAAAGGAGAAAAGATGTTAAAGAAAAGTTTAATAATCACTTACCTTGATTTAATGACTGTCTCAAAGTTATGAATGACTCACAGTAATTTCTGTGACACTATTGTCATTTTCACATGCAAAATTAACATAACTTCCTAAAGAATAAGGCAGCAAAAACTTCAATGCGAGCATCCACTCATATAACCCCTATCCATTTGTCTATGACACCTTACACAAAACACCTAAGAAATTTGTCTAGCTTTTCTTGATTCATTAAAGACTTCACGGTCTTTTATCTTTCAGATTAGGAGCTAAATTAAGTGATCTCTAAAGGTAGTTTGACAATAAACATTCTTAATTACTTCCCCTCATTTTCATTCCAATTATTAAAAGGAAATTGAGAAAGCTTTGCTAACTGCCAAGTTAGCAAATTTGCATCTTCTATTATCAGATATTTTGATGTAAGCTAATGACAGACAGCTTGATCAGGATTCACCCTGTCTGACATGACAAAACTTGATTTTACACGTAGATGGTTCTATTATTTTCTTTACAAGTTTTATCTTTACAATTATCCCATATATGTGGAATCAGGTTGTTTTGCTGTATCTACAAGGGCACTGGTTTCAAAGATATGCTTAGAATGAGACAGCTTTTGCCTTCCAAAATTGGTCATTTAACATAGAACCTGTGAATGCATTTGTACAGCACCATTACGCCGGTATAAATCTATGTGGACATGCTTACTCCAGCAACAAGTACCTATACAGAATATTAAACCAGAACAAGTATTGTAGTATAATTTATGTTGCTATACCTTGTAATTATAAGGTAATATGCTTGCATTATTAATATTTGAACAAATTAGGTTGCTGTTGTTATTATTATTATTAAAGGCATGGTTGGAAAGAACTCCAGGACTCAACGCAGAAGGATTTGATTTCTGGGGACAATTTCAAGTGAATGTTTTAAAAGGTCTAGAAGAGGAATTTGCCTTGGTGCAGGTATATAATGTACTCTTAATCCAGCTATAAGCAATGATATCTGGCAAATGACATCCTAACATAAATCTGATTTTTGGCCCAATCACAGTTTCTCACTCACTTCATGTAATCTTTAGCAGCTTTTGTCTGCAAGAAGTAGAGAAAATTGCAAACTTTTCCAGGAAATCTGTATGAGTTTGTAATTTGACATCTAAGACAGTTTAAAACATGTGGTACATGGATTAATTAATTGGAAAAGGAAAGGGATATTATCAATGGAAGAGCAGAAATTGAGTTTATTGAAATTACAACTTCACCTTTAGTTAGTACATATTTCAGAGTAAAACTCCACAAAGTTTGGGCTGTGAGTCGTATGGAGTATCACTATAAATGGCCCATTTCTATTTAACAGTATGTCACAATTTTCTGCTATAAGATGGTTCGAATTACATCGGCAAATAAGCACAACAAACTCTCTGAATATTGTAAGACTTGTAGCATCAAGTGCATCTTTTAATGGGAAAAAAACATTAAAGCATAATTGATTTCTAGAGACTGTTTACAACTTTCTAACTCATAATGATGCTTTTATTTATCGTTTTCTTACACACAGCTGCGCTAGGATGACCTCTATTTGCCTTAAAAAAAAATTAATCTGACTTCAAAAAATGAAGAATAAGTGTTTTTGAGGTCTCTAGAGCTAAACAAAAACTGATAAACTGTGATTTTGTTTGAACATTCATTCATCAGAATTATGTTGATAGCTATTTAATTGTACGTTTTGTGGTAGTTGTATTTTTCAAAGGACACTGACTCAGTGATTCATCGCCCTTTTCTGAAAACACAGTTTCTACATTTAAAATGTTAATTTAGAGTACTTATCATGAAAACTGAAGTTGCATCATAGGTCAGTCAAGAACTTAATTTTCCCTAGTGAATTCCAAAACCTGTTTTTGTTTTAAATGTCAAAGGCCAAACCAGAATCAGAAGAAAAAGATGACTTATTATCTGAATTCCAAAAACAGAAAGATGTACTACTTTCATTATTTGATGAAAAACGCCATGAACATCTGCTTAGTAAAGGTAGGCTGCATTAATATGTCAATATGCACTTTTAATTTTATATATGGTACATATAATCACAAAATAGCATTAAATTTGCAGAAGAATCATTAACAAACTAAGGACATTCATATTTTGCAGGAGAAAGAAGACTGTCATATAAAGCACTGAAGGGTGCCTTAATGATCTACTTCTACAGGTAAAATTACAAGCTTTACCTTTAAGGCTTGCTGGATAGAGGAGAGGTGAAGGTTAAGGACAGCTACATAGGTTTATTTAGGTTGAAATGGGCCTTGGAAAGCAATTTAGTTCAACTCTTTATGTAAACTCAAAGGCCAGTTTAGGCTGCTCAGAGCTGTGTCCAGTTGAGTTTTGAGTATCTCCACGGATGGATGGAGGTTGTTATGGATTCTCTGGGCAACAAGTTTGTGTCTGCACAGATGCTGTTCCTTAGACTGAAAATAGCAAATGCCTTGTTCAAACTGTTCTACAAAATGTCCTAGGAAGATTTAGAATATTTTTCCATGTGAAGGAAAAGGCACAGGATAAGACTTATATGGCAGAAGCATTTGTCAGAGGATCTACTGATATTTCAATACTGATTTAGGAAAAATGTATGTTAAGTCACTTTTACGCATTGGTGGGGCAATACTTTGAAAAATACAGCCTATCACAAAAGGTCTTACTGCTTGCTTTCTTGTTTTCCAAGAGAGGAGCCTCGCTTTCAAGTCCCTTTTCAGCTTCTTACTTCCCTTATGGATATTGATGTGCTCATGACCAAATGGAGATGTAAGTTCCACTTTCTGAATGTGTTGATACTCCCTCTTATAGATGCAAGTAAACTATTCCTTTTCACTCTCTTTTAGATAAGTTACACACAGGGTTTTAGAATTGACCTTCTGAGATGACCCTTTGGGAATGGCTTTTTTTTGTTTGTCCCTCAGCATGAGGGAAGATGAACATCATCTTCTGTGATCATTAGCTATATAGGCCTAGCTATCACTTCTATGACATGATTTAAGTTAGGGGAAGAATTTTATTCAAGGGATGGTTATATATTTTCCAGAGTCTGCCAAAAGATCATCATGACATCTCTTCATATGCAAATATTCCTTTTGCTCCTTCCCTCTGTAGACATTCATAAATGAATACATTAAATGTATATTAACAGAGCATAATAATGTACAATTAATGTATCATTCTGCATTAACAATAACTTTGTATTAGTTGACTGAAGAGGAGGTATAATTAGCTCCTGCGTTGCTGAAGACCTAATAGTTCTGTATCTCTGTAAAGATTTCTGCACGATCTTTAATATTACAGTGACATACCTTAATGTGACTGGTTATATCTTAACACTGAACATGTGTCACAGCCTTCTTTTCTATTACTTAGATAACCACGTCTGCATGGTGCACAGAATGATTGGCAGTAAGGCTGGCACTGGGGGCTCATCCGGCTACCACTATTTGCGCTCAACAGTGAGGTAAGAAGAATCATTTCCACAATTACCTGCAATAACGCAGTTCACAGGTACTCTTATGCCAGGAAATAGATTTCAGATGGTTCACTAGAGGCCAGAGGGCTGTTGTTTCCCTTCTGGGACTCTAGCATTTCCTCCTAGTTGTTGTTGTACTACATTTACTTATTGGGTTGACAATTACAAATTCCAAGCCTTTTGGGACAAAACCTCCCTCATTTTGATCACTCATGTGAAGTGCAATTTTTAATTCTTGGTCAACGGATCTAGGCATTGCTGTAATAGCAATAATATTAATCCTGCATTGTTTAGTTTGTGTGCAAGCCAGTCAAAGTTGATTAGGTGATACAGGCTGCAACTGTGTCCTATTTACCGTGCAACTGATGACAGTATCTTTATTCCTTGACCTCAAATTGTACAGCCTAAGGTGTTTCAATTTAGGACTGAATATATTCTTAAAGATGACAGTAATTAATACTCTCAGGCTGTGCAGGCAACAATTAGAAACATGTCACCTATTGGATGAAGCAGAAAAGGAAGTTAAAAACATGACTGGGGTCTAAGCACTGACTCTCTGAACGGGTAGAACATTTATTGACATAAAATTTGAGGATTCACCTAGTTAAGACAATTGAAGCTTGTTAGTTGCAACCATTTTTTACAGTCCTGAACACCACAATGTCAAAAGGTATAAGGATATTTCAAACATCTTCTAAGATGACCTTCTTAGATCTTTGTTTTCAAAGAGAAACTGTATGTAGCCGGTGACTGCCATGTATTGCTGTAGACAACAATTCCGATCACAACCATTGTAAGGGGAGGTGGAACAGAAACTAGATAGTTACACTTGAATCCAAACTTTTCAGTCTTCCTTAATTTCAGATTAACATTATTCCTAGATAAATTCTACTTAATACCTACTACAAGAGCAGAGGTCTGGAGATATTCTAGGCCTACATACTCTGCATTTTCAGGAGAAAGATGTGATTGTGTCAACCACATTTCCTTTTTAAGTCTGAGCTACTGTGCCCTAGAAACAGTCGGGATTGGAGTTTTACTCTGGGATATTCAAGAGGAAGATTAGTGCAGAAACCTTACTAAATAGATAACAGCGACGTAATGATTCCTGAGGATTCTGAAATTACGGCCATCTATGTCAGTATTATAGTATTAACTGCTCCTATTATCTCTTTCAGTGACAGATACAAGGTGTTTGTGGATTTGTTCAATCTTTCAACGTTCCTAGTGCCAAGACACTGGATACCAAAGATGAACCCAACCATTCATAAATTTCTTTACACGGCAGAATACTGTGACAGCTCCTATTTTAGTAGTGATGACTCTGACTAGACTGGTTGCTGTAAAGAACTTCAGGACTTTGAGCCTCAGTGGTGCTACCTCTCAAATAGCACTGCTATTTTCACACAGTGTGGATGTGTAAATATGTATTTATGTGAATAGCATGATCAGCATATGGAAGAAACTTAATTGTTTGTATAAAAAATAATCTTTATTGAGTTAGCCTATATTAAAACTAAAACAATACCCCAATTCAACTCAACCAGTTTAACTCTTAGCTGGCTTCTTAAAACCTACACCTACCTATGGAGCAGGAGCAACTTACATACAATTATCATCATGTCTTACTTGTACATATTTGTTTATTTGTTTGGCTCATGGTTGCTAGTAATTTACTAATTCTAGCTGAGGATATAATTAGTCTAAATACTTTCAGAAGAATATTAGTTTTTGTGCTCTAGCAGAATTTTAAAAGGAATTTCTGTTTAAGAGTTTCAAAACCTAGATTAAAAAAAACTATTAAGTCTCAAGTCTACAGCCACTCAAGCCTTTTGAACTTTTACACGCATCAGGAATCATGTTGCTGTCTGTGTTGTTACATGTGAATGTAAATACCTTCAACAGAAATACTTACTGTTAAGAATAGCAGATATAAAGAAATACTGACTTTGCACTTCAAATAAAGGAGTATTTAAAGCTCTTCTTTTGTTAAGGCTTCTTCTAAAGCAAGGACAAAAGTTCAAACAACATTATGACAGGCATTTACAATGTTTTTTTTATTCAAAGTATCATTGAAATGATGATAAAATTTATATATAACAAAAGCTAGACAAATTTGGCCATAGAATATTGATAAAGCTGCATCATCTCCTCATAGATGGACTCCTGTCTTATTAAACACTTCCCTTAGAAATACACATATGCTGCTGGTCTCCATTTCTCGTAAGCTGCTCTCCACCTTAGCATGCCATGTACCTACCTACCACCTTAAAAAACATTGGTGGGACATCTGTTTGACACTACTACAAAAACATTACACCTAATGAGAATTAGGAACTTTGGCTATTTTTTTTTCCAGTTGCAGAAGTGTGATATTTGTTGTTCATAAATTGCTAAGAGAAAGACTACAAAAATTTCTCCTTTTGTTAATCTGAAGACTTAAACTGAAGGACTGCAGCACTTCAGAGACACTGGTTGCTCAGGAAAGAACTTTAACTACCCTTTTCCATTCTCTATTCTTTTAAATTCAGCAAAAAAGTAGGATTTCACAAAAAGGAGGAAGAAAAAATGTATGCTTGCCAGAGGTGCTAGGAAAGTCAAGGCAAGTATCAATGAACAACAGAGACACCGTTTTCTTCCATCTGTCCTTTCTTCCTGCCTTATAAGAGTAGATCTAACTATAGCTCTTCTTACATTCAAAGCACTTCATTTATACCCTGTCATGCTATTGACTATTTGATCCAAATTCCTTGCCATTTGTCATAACTGCTTGCAAGATTTTTTTTATGGAGTAGTATTCAACGGCACACTCACAGTTTCAGTCCATCTTTATAACTACTTCTTGTGCCTTCTGATGTTGATTCTGAGTTGTTGTATTCCATGAGAGATTTGATGCAAAACGCATTTCAAACAGAAATACTTTCAAAAACTCCAGCCAACCCATTCCTGTACTGCCTAAAAGCAGGAATTGCTCTTACAGACATTTTATTATTTCAGAAAATGTTGCTTTGAAGTAAGACTTCATATACAGCGTGTGTCCAAGAAATACTTGCAGTCTCTGACCAGTAAGTATCAAACAAATACTGATGAAACTGTATCTGCTATACCTGCAAGTGAAACAACAACAACAAAAAAATGTTCATGAATACAGAAAGAGTACCAGAAAGGTATTATATGAATATGAATTCTGGTACTTTTCAATCATTCAACTATATAGGGCTTGGTTGAACCAGCAATCACTTCATTTTTCCACTTGGACTCATCCAATCTCTTTCAAAACATAGCAACGATTTTCTGTTTTCTCTCTGAGGATCCCATTATATCGTTTTACTGACATGGAGAAACACATCCCAGCATGTAGCCTTTACCACTTTAATTATTTTTGTCAGACTTACCACAGACATTGCTGCCTATCTTAACATGAACATAGCCATCTATTCCCCAAGTAGGCCCCCACGAGTTCTGTACAATCCAGTAAGGGATACTACCTGGAAGAGTCATTTTTGTAAACAAAAGACAACATGAGATGTGGGAAGCATAAAAAACTTCTAACACTCTACAGTGTTAATTAGCATTTTAATATCTTATAGCTGCTGATGGTTTGGTGATATAGTATAGTGAAACCTACTGCTGTTCACATAGAGGACAGAGCTATAATCCAGTGTTGAACAGGCTGTATACAGCCTCTGCTAGTGTAGAGACAAACATAGCAATGTTTGTGACTTTACAAGGACATGAAGACTCACAGAACTGAAGGAGCACAGACAAGAATTTATTCTCCTGGGATCAGACTGTGCTTCCAGAAGTGATGCGACACAAAACAAAACAGCTCTCAAGTCAATACCCAGTTTTGGATTCTAATAATTTGTCCCACATGAGGCAAGTTGCAAGTAAGAGAAAAAACGCAAAACCTACTGGATTAAAGTTCACTTAATGGAAACTCACCTGTTCTATCAAAACCAGTGATTAGAACAGCATGATTTGCTCTTCCACTGGAGCAGTGATACTGTATGATCCCACCAAGATAATCCTGCCAGCTAACCGCATCTACTGTTACTGCCAAAGGGCCCCAGTTAACAAGCATTCTCATCATTTCTTCCTCCTGACCACTGTGAAAGGAGAGATAATGCCAAGTTATTTAAATTAGCACACTAAAGCGGTTTGAGAGCTAGTGAACTAGTTGTCAAGTATGATTCAAAAATCAAGTAACTAGAACTGTTCTTTTAAATTCCATATAACATAGATCAATGAATATGTATTTCATATCCTACAACACAGTAACACAAATCCAAAGATGCTATTAAAAAGAAGCAGGTTTCTGGGTTAGGTCAGTGGGTTATGGTGAGCACTATGTACTTTGTATACATCACTCCTCTCAATTAAAACCAGCTTTTGACAAACCATTAGTCTACATTACTATTTCCCACTAGTTTTTCAAACATGCAGAAGTACCTCTTATATCATACATAATAATAAAGTAAAATACATATCTCAAACATGCCAAAACACAGAATTTTATCACTGCATGATATGTGTAACAACCAAGTTTGGCAAATTCAGACTCGCAAAGGTACAACTGATTTTAGTTACTTATATCTGGCAGTAATTCAATTCTTAGTCAAAATCATACTTCCTGTCTTGAAGTTCAGTACGCAGCTGCATTTTACTGAGAAAAATCAGAAACAAACTTTCTAGGTACAGGAACCTAAAAAGTTATCAGTTGTCTTTAGAACACTCAGTTGACAACAGTGTTTACTAAGTCATAGACTGGAGGAGGATGTGGGTAGGTATGTAAAATTGATAAATACTGAAGTTACTGAATACTTGCTAATTTTTTCAATAAATTCCAAATACTATTGGTATGAGTTACTGCTTCTGATATTATAGCAGTGTAATGTTCATTTAGCATAAATTAAAAATTGTAACTGACTCAATGTTCCAGTTTAAACAGAGAAAATGTAAAAGATCTGATTTCAAGACACAGACTTAAGCTTTCAAATTTGAACAGGCTTAGTAACGGCAGGGGTGAGAGGATTCTGTGTGGCAAGGCTTAACTCTGAAAAATGTTACGTATTAATTCTTATCCAGTACACAACTGTAGGACTGATGCAATCAACCTCATAACCTTTGGCTGATCAATGCACTATTGGCTCTAGCTTACTCCACAGTTAGAGAACACAGAAGGAAAAGTACAGCAAACAAAAAGAATCAATAGTAGCTACCTGAAGTCATATGCAGCAAATCCTGTTATTGAAACTCCAAAATCTGAGTGACCAAAATAATGGCACAGACCTGTCTGAGCTTTAAAACTGTATTCTGAATCTCTCACGAGTTTTACTTTTGTCTGCAAGAAGAAAAAAGAGAATTTAATGCATTTGTCTTTAGCACTATGCTGCTCAAAACACATTGAAAACGACCACAGAATTTACTTGAAATTCAGTGTGTTCTCAGTGAGATCAGAAATATGAAAGTCAAGTCGGGAAATAAGATATTTACTATCTCTAGTGGCCTTATTCATGAAGAGAGCTCCAGAAGGGATTCAGAAGTCTTTAAATAATTAACAAAATTTAAAAGGCATCTCTGGTTTAAACAAGCCTCACAAGCAATTTCCTCGATTGCAAGACACAGAGACTATGAATTCATTTAATGAATAATTATTTGTTCTTTTCAAATGACATTGACACACAAAATTCTCCTCCCCTTGGGACAGTTCAAGAACCAAAAATATCCCCAAAACTGTTAAAGAAAATACTGAAAAGATGTCCAATTCTGCTATGACTGTCAAATCCCCATGTTAATATATAATGTATTATAAAGGCTGTCACAGTACAAAGCTATTACATGAAACTTTTACACTTTTCTTGCCTTCTACAGTACAGCATGTTTCTAACAATGTTTTCTCCCATCTTAATTCCTTTGTAATCCCTCTATTGCAAAGCAAGGGGGAATTTTGCTTCAGAGGAATCCAGATGAACATGCTCTGTCTTTCTTGGAATGCAAAGTTAAACAAGTTATCTAGACTTGTTAGTAGACGGGTTATATGAATCTTCAGGTGCAGAACTACAGTTCCTTAAAAAGGAAAATCAGCTTTTTAAAAAAACATAAAAAAACCTTGGAATTATTTTTATATCCTTGTAACTCAAACTGTTTTCCTAGAAAGCCCTTAATTCAAAGATACCAGAACGTTTCTGCTTACATATATGATTAAAACACATTTTGCTTTATTCATTAATGAAATGTGTTAGCTACCGGTAAAATAGAAACTGTGGCTGCATTTTCTTTGTTTTGGTTTGCAAGTGAAACAAAGTTAAATGCAGTAAATTTTATTCTGAGGTTCTCCACACTCCTGTATGACTCTACAGTGTTTGCAAGAAACCACAGAAATTTGAAAGCAGAAAATCTCAACATCCCTCTTTTGTTCTACATGCTAGTGCCTAAACTTGACACTCAGTCCACAAAATGACACATGGATAAATGGCTCCTTCTACACTGTGTATCTTTGCTGTTCTAACTGAATTCAGTGGAAATACCGTAGCATTCAAGTGACACTATTTTCAACCCTATGGGTTGATTTGTTACATTCACAAGAACATACATAAAATTCCAATCAAGTTTCAATTCTGTTTCAATAAACTTTCTCTTGATTCCAGACAATATAAATATGCATCCACATATGTATACACACACATATATGCATATATACATACATATACACACATACATGATTAAAAAAAATCAGATGACCTGTACACTTCACCTTCCCCCATAAAAAAAAAAAAAAGTTAATATGAAAGCTAAGGAAGGGTTCAAGACGTATGAGAAGTTTCAAACCTGGTTCAGCCAGCTCAAAGCACTAACAGTGGATCCTCCATTGCAGCCATAATTATTGTATGAACAGTCAATGACCTGCTGTACGCTGAGTTCTTCCAAGTTATTTCCTTTAATTGCATAGGCAGACTCTATACCACCCACAACGCTGAAAGCCCAGCAGCCTCCACACTGGCACAAAGAGAAGGGAAACAGAGAAGAAATAAAAAATCAACATGATTTTTAAAGCCTGGTATGAAAAAACAAAAAGAGTCATAAGGGTCTTCTAATGCTTTTAATTTACCATATAATCCTTGAACTTCGTCTATATAAACCTCACGAGGTCCAACAAGGCCAAACATAAGGTTCTGCCTTGGTTGGAGCAACCCCTTGTATCAATAGAGGATGAAGGGATTGAGAGCAGTCCTGCTGAGAAGGACCCAGGGGTACTGGTGGGTGAAAAACTGGACATGAGATGGCAATGTGTACTTGTAGCCCAGACACCTAACCATATCCTGGGCCAGAAATGTGGCCAGCAGATCAAGGGAGGTAATTCTGCCCCTTTACTCTGCTCTAGTGAGACCCCACCTAAAGTATCAAATGCAGTTCTGGAGCCCTAAACAAGGGAAAGCCAAGGATCTGTTAGCGCAAGTCCAGAGGAGGGCCACAGAAATGATCATCGGGACGGAACACCTCTCCTATGAGGAGGCAGGCTGAGACAGTTGGTGTTGGTCAGCCTAAAGAAGCGAAGGCTCTGGGGAGACTTTATTGCAGCCTTCCAGCCCTTAAAGGGGTCCTACAAATATGATAGGGACAAACTTTTTGATAGCGCCTGCTGTGATAGGGCAAGGGGTAATGATTTAAAAATCACAAAGGGTAGATTTAGACTAGATATATGGAAGAAAAATTTTTACAATGAGGGTGGTGAAAGAGTGGAACAGATTTCTCAGAGAAGTAGTAGATGCCTTATCCCTGGAAACATTCAAGATCAGGTTGGACAGCACTCAGAGCAAGCTGATCTAGTTGAAGATATTCCTGCTTACTGGAGGAGGGTTGAATTAAATGACCTTTAAACATTTTCCCCAACTTGAACCATCCTATGAAATTTAATCAGCCATTTAAAATACTGAACTTGTTCTCTCCGCCATCCCACCATGGTACTGCTCTCTGAAATGCACTATGGTTGTCTTATGTTAAGAATTCCTTCCCGATAAATTTTTGCCCTTTAAGATAGGTCTGAGCACGTTATTTACTGAAAGATGTCCTCTTAAAGAAGAAGTGAAGTTCACGATAAAAAAAAATTTTGACCACATTAGTTAGTAAGTTTTTGAAAAGGATGCACTTGAGGAGAGCGTCTACAACTTTCTACAGACTGAATAATTTTATAGACATTTTTGATTACAGTTTAAGAAACAGTAAACTGAAATTAAACATAACAGAAAAATTCTTAAGAAAGTAACAGAACCTACACTGCAGTGTAGGTTCTTTTTGAACTGTGGCATTTAAAATAGAAAGCAGAATTTATTCCTATGGAAGGTCCAGGCTACACTATGTGAAGCACAGAAAGGAAAAAACATTGGGGATCTAACAACTTTTTTCTTGCCAGTGACCACAAACACTTTGCGATAAAGTGGGGTCTGGTTATCTTCCTGTCATGAATGCATCGCCCAAGGCCTTCTGTGGTAAAGACAGGGGTGTTGACCAACCAAGGGCGTTCAACCATGAGAAAAAACAACAGCAGAGACTCCATACCCATTCAAGTGAAACCAGGGAATGAGGTCTAGTACTGAAGTTGCCTCAGCCTTTTCAGAAAAATACACATGGTACAAAATATTTCCAGATTTAGTTAACTAGATCAAAACCTGTATTACACACAGGTTATAATCTCTAAATTTCTAAGTGTACAACTTTTACCTCTCATGTTTTTAAGCCTAATTCCACTCTGCATAAAATGCTACGTGTCTTTGTATATGCTCAACCAGCTGTACTTGTGCCAGGGCTCCAAGGAGTCCTGAAGCAGTCCTGGTCCCTTCCAAAACCTTCACTGTGCGCTACGATGTACCTGCTGGCACTGAGCAGTGCTTGAAAACCAGGAAAAGGAAAACATCTGGACTTACTGTTTGCTGATTCCTCACTTCTGCAATGACTTTCTTGTCTCTCCAGTCAAACTTCCTTGGTAAAGGTTTTTCCTCTCCCTTTGGCACTTTTATGTATCTGGGAAGTTTGTGAGGTATGCTTCTTAAGTAAATAGCTAAACACAGAATACAAACACCTGTAAATCTACTAGCTAAAGAAAACCCAAACAACAAACACTGTTTTATTAGAAGCTATAGAGGTAACTTTGATCTGCAGTCACAATCATGAGATTACATCTCATTCTCAAGTCCATGGAAAATTCATGTATTTTAAGATAATCCTTATACTCCATGATGAATGTAAGCATCTTACAGTTGTAAAAAGAACACAAATACTCCATATAGGGAATGTGAGCACAAAGTGTGAAGATTTACTCAAGCTAATCAATAACCATTCCATAACACATTTTGTTTGAAAATTTTTACAACAATTTACTTACTGGAAAATAATACTTCATTTTAGTCATGCAAAAGGGGAAAAGTAAGAGGAGAATCACGTAAAGATTCTGAAACAATCCAATTGCTACTTTTTCACTAAAAGCAGATGCTTAATTATTTAAAATTAAAAAGGTGTGAAATCTTCCAGTTAATAGAACATATAACAGCTGGCTTGAATGGCAAGGAGGGAAGATTAGGTTAGGTAACAGGCAAATTTTCTTACTAAAAAAATTTGTTTCATATCAGTCCTGACTGTCAGAGCTACCACTGTATGGCCTTCAAGCACTGTTTGGATTGTAGTCAGTTTTGTCTTGGGATAGGGAATAGGAACTTAGAACCTTGTGTGTTTCCCAATTTTACAACAGAAGTAGGCTTTAGGGCCCAGTGAGCAGAAGAACGGAAGGAAAGACAGAAGAAAGGGAGGAAAATAATGGAGAAGGCATTAGCAGCAGTCAGAAAATGTACCTTTGAACTCTTCAGTAAACAGGTGAGAAAACTGATTTATTCCATAGAAAGCAGTTGTATTATCTTTTGATGAAGAATTCAGGAATCTAATTCTTTTAGCGCTTTCCTATAGGAAAAGAAAAATATTGTGGACATTATTAAGTTAGCAGTACTGACAAAACCATAAGAGCAGAAAGAGAAAAGGTTAGCAACAGTAAATACGAACGCAGATAACAAGGCAGCTACTCACCTCAGGTTCATTGTGAATTCCTATCAAACCAATATGCAAGTCATTAGACCAATTTTAACTCTAAGAAAGATAGCAAAAAAATTACCTGTTAAGTGCATGAAATAACAGAATCATTTAGGATGGAAAAGATCTTTAAGATCATCAAGTGCAACCGTAAATGGAACATAGTCAAATCCAGCAATGAACCATCTCTGTATGCATCAGGTCTACACGTCTTTTAAATACCTCCAGGGATGGTGACTCAACTACTTCTCTGGGCAGCCTGTTCCAATACTTGACAACCCTTGTAG
Organism: Clamator glandarius; assembly: GCA_033459285.1. Classification (NCBI taxonomy): domain Eukaryota; kingdom Metazoa; phylum Chordata; class Aves; order Cuculiformes; family Cuculidae; genus Clamator; species Clamator glandarius. The sequence goes on from JAUNZM010000133.1 coordinate 1,030,044, forward strand.
TTAATGATTTTTATCTAGTATCCAATCTAAACCTCCCCACTCTCACTTTTATTTGGGAAAAGAGACCACACTTGCCTCACCACAGCCTCCTTTCAAGTTCTTGTAGAGATCTATAAGGTCTTCTCTCAGTCTTCTTTTCACTAGACCGAATGACCCCAGTTTCCTCAGCTGCTACTCTTAAGACTCGTGCTCCAGACCCTTCACCAGCTTCATTGTCCCTGCATCTCAATGTCTTTCTGTAATGAAGGGCAACTGAACATAGTATTCATGGTGTAGCCTCACCAGTGCCAACAACCAGGGGACAATCCCTTTCCTGGTCCTGTTGGCCACACTGTTTCTGATACAAGCCAGGATGCTGCTGACCTTCTTGGCCACCTGGGCACTCTGCTGGCTCATGTTCAGGTGGCTGTTGACGAATATCCCCTGGTCCTTTTCTGCCAGGCAGCTTTCCAGTCACCTTCCTCATGCCAGCAGTGTTGTGAACCAACTGCAGGACCACTTGGCCTCATTAAACCTCATATAATTTGCCTTAGCCCATTTATCCAGCCTGTCAAGATCCCTCTGCAGAGCCTTTTTTCGCTCAAGCAGATCAACACTCCCACACAATCTGGTGTTGTCTCACTCACTGGGTAAAAAATTGATAAGAGACAGACAAAGCAGGATAGCCGAGAACAAATTGTGCCAAACTCACTTGATGCCCTTCCTTGACAGCACAACAAACCTTGTGGTTCACAGATATGTAAAAATGTCTTTGCATAGATGTTAACCCTGTCTAGCATTATGTAATTATAATGAAAAGAATAGCATAATGGTCTAAAGACATTAAAAACCCTAAGCTCTGAATTACCAGGAACCTCAGATCGCCAAAAAACATATTCTTGCCCTACAAAAGCAAGACAACCTGACACCTCCCTCCCCAACTTCTTCTACTGGTGAAGTTCAACAGGAAATATCACAAACTCAATGCCACTTTCTGCAGTTCCCAAGTCTCCCACTGCCCCGGGGCTGGAGGGGACACACCGCATCCTCGGTCCCAGCCTGACCCCTGCCACCAGCATCCATCTTCTGTGGATACAATCATAAGATCGCCAGGTTGGAAGAGACCCACCGGATCATCGAGTCCAACTGTTCCTATCAAACACTAAACCATGCCCCTCAGCCCCGTCCACCCGTGCCTTAAACACCTCCAGGGAAGGTGACCCAACCACCTCCCTGGGCAGCCTGTTCCAGTGCCCAATGACCCTTTCCAGGGTCAGCGGACTTCCCATTAAGTCTAACATTTTAGTAGTTACCATATAAACTCCAGCAGGGGCATCCTTTAGCTTTGTGGAACTGGGGAACAAGCTCTCGATGTTGACAGCAGCTTCAGCGTTTACCAGCGCTGATGCAAAGCGGGGAGGAGGCACACAGCCTAACGCCCTCCTGAAGGACAGAACCTTCTCTAAGGCAAGGAAGCAAAAAGAAACTATAACCAAAATCTACGCTAACTAGTCTTTCTTATACTGAATCATCTAGAAAGCACAATAGCTTTCTCTATACTCTTTTATGAAGACTGATGAACAATGAAACATTCTAATCAAGTCTTTACAACAGCTTTCTCTTTTACGAAGACTGACAGAGGACAAGGAAATATTCTCATCAAGTCCTTTACAATAGCTTTCTCTTCTTTTTTACAAAGCCTGAGGAACGAACGACAAGGAAATATTCTTTTTCTTAAATAGCTTTCTCTACTTTTTTTTTTACAAAGACTGATGAACGAAGGAAAATGAAAGACACTAATATTTTTTAGGACAGCCTTCTCTACTTTCTTACAAAGATTGATACACGAACGACAATGAAACATTCCAGCCAAGCCTTTTTTCCCCTCGTTCGCCTAGGCAAGGAGGTCGAGAAGAATTTATTTCCCCAATCCCAGCAATCCCGAAGGGGAAGCCGGGCAGGCAGGGCCGAGGAGCGGGAACGGGCACCGCGCTGCGGGGCGGCTTTGGCTGCCCCGGGGTGCGGAGCTCGGCCGGCGGGCGGCCAGGGGCACCTACCCGGAGCGCCGCCGCCGCTCCTCTGTCCCGGCCGCCTCGGTCCCGCGGCTCCCGGGCGCCCGCAGACAGCAGCAGGCAGCAGGCCAGCGCCAGCAGCCCCATGGGCCGCGGGGCGGGGCTGCGGGGGGGGTGTCCGCACCCCCCCCGGTTGTTTTCGAGGGGGTGAGGGGGATAAAAAAAGGAGTTTAAAAGGTGTTTTCCTCCAGGCCCGTTCCCGGAGGCAGCGCCCCGCTTCCTCCTGCGGCGGGGGAGGCGGCGCTCGGCCGGGCGGGGCGTGGGGAGGTGCCCCCCCCGGCAGGGAGGCCTGCGGCCGCCCCTCAGTGCCTCGCGGCCGCCTTTGCCGTGTTTCGGGGTGTTTTCGGAGATGGGGCGTGATGCAAACGAGGGGAGCGAGCGTTCTGTTAACGACGGGGTGGAAAAGTTAACGCCTTCCCGTCGCTGGTAGCTGCTGTCTGGGCTGCCAGAGGGAAGGAGAAGGCGTAGTTGCTCCTTCTGGGGGCAGGAGAAATACTGTGTGCAGTTTTGCCAGGGAATCACAGAATCACTAGGTTGAAAAAGACCCGCTGGATCATCAAGGCCAATCATTCCTATCAATCACTAAACCATGTTCCTCAGTACGTCATCCAGCCGTGCCTTAAACACCTCCAGGGAAGGTGACTCAACCATCTCCCTGGGCAGCCTGTTCCAGTGCCCAGTGACCCTTTCCTTGAAAATTTTTTTCCTAATGTTCAGCCTAAACCTCCCCTGGCAGAGTTTGAGGCCATTCCCTCTCGTCCTGTTCTCTGTTACTTGGGAGAAGAGCCCAACTCCCTCCTCTTCACAACCTCCTTTCAGGTAGTTGTAGAGAGCAATGAGGTCTCCCCTCAGCCTCCTCTTCTCTGGGCTAAACAACCCCAGCTCTCTCAGCTGCTCCTCCTAGACTTGTTCTCCAGCCCCTTCACCAGCTTTGTTGCTCTTCTCTGGACTCGCCCCAGAATCTCAACGTCCTTCTTGCAGCGAAGGGACCAGAACTGAACGCAGTATTTGAGGTGCAGCCTCACCAGTGCCAAGTACAAAGGGAGAATAACCTCCCTGGACCTGCTGGTCACGCTGTTTCTGATTCAAGCCAAGATGCCTTTGGCCTTCTTGGCCACTTGATCATGCTGCTGGCTCATGTTCATTTGGCTGTCAACCAACACCCCCAGGTCCTTCTTCTCTGTGTGGCTACCAACAGAGGAGAGAAGAGCCACCCTGTGCCGCACAGCTGGTGTCCACAGCCTCTGCTGTTCAGTGGCATTAGGTTATGTTCAAAGAAAGTATATGAGGGAAACCTGCAGGTGCTTCAGGTGGCTTATTGGCTGGGCTTGGGACCAGGCATTCGCTCACAGGCAGATCAGTGTTGGGCACTTAAAACTTCATTAGGCTTGTGAAAGTTAACACAGTCCTTTTTGTTAATTTCCATCGCCACTTATTTTTACACAGGGTTTGTAAATAGAATATTTATTTAAACGTACTCCAGTTGTTTCTGTTTCTCCCCCCTGACTTGTTACCACAAAGGGAAGTCTCAAGTGCCCTGTCCTGTGGTGCCACCAGCAAACCTTGCAGTGTTGTGTTTAGGAAACACCACGCTTTCCTTGCCTAAAATTTTATGTTACAGCGTGTCAAGTTTCACTGCCATTGCTGTGTTGTGTAGCAGCGAAGTGTGTGTTGGAACATGCACATCTTAAAGAATGAGGTGCAGAATTGTGCCAGTGCTTAGTTGTTTGTTTTTTTCCCCAGCATGCAGAATTTAACTGATAATATGAATTTGAAGGAGAAGTTACAGTGTATGAAATGCAACAGACCAGGTATGTTTAATTTCTGGATGATGTAGTATATACTGACCTGGCAAGTAAAAGATAAGGGATTAAATTAAAAACCTCAGCTGTCATGTCTCAGGGTGGCCTTGATGGCTGTCAGTCTGTGGCTGGGTAACCTCTGCCTGTCTGTGCCCTGTCAACCCTGTTTCACATACTGAATTCTGAGAACTTTTTTTTTTTGAAGTGTTCCTCTCTAGGATGGTAATGCCTGTATGAGGGAGGACCATATAAGTGCAGCAGTTTGAATGCTTGACTGATGTTTTTGGCATCTCCCCACTGATGACTGCAGGAGGATTTAAATAACTTCTATCAGCAGGACTAGGTAGTTCTCTGAGTTACATAAGCGTTTAAAACTTACCCCTCTTCTCCTTTCACAAAAAGCAGCCTTTTGTACTTTTCTGGCAAAAGTATTTTGACGTTGTCAGTACTGATGCTGCATTTGCTAGTTTTTATAAACTAAGCAAGTAAACAGCAAGGGCAAAAAGCTTTTCTAGAATGAGACTACAACGCCAGAGCTGCTATCTGTCAAAACAAAACCTGTAACTTTATTCATAAGATGTCAACAGTTCTATCGTGTTCACCCCAGTGATAAGGGAGCACTTACATTTATTTGTAGGACACTTACCATGCAGGTAACTTTTTCTTAAGGGTGGAAAGAAAAAAATAATTATTTTGTTTTATAGGCTGGAGTTCTATGTATTTCTGTAGTGAAGAGAGAAGTTAACATGCTGTTATTACTGAGAAGTTGAGGCAGTTTAAAGGGCAGCTAGATTAGTAATAAAACAATCGTGGCAGTTCAGGAACAGCCTAGCAGTATGAATAAAAATTTATGATCTGATCCCACCACATGGCTCACATCCAGGGCTGAACAAACCTGTGGGGGTCATGATCCAGCTCTGGCTTTGCCTTCCTCCTTCTGTGGAATGGCCGTTGAGGGATAGGATGAACTATCTCCAGTTTTGGTATAGGAGGACTATTTATGGCTTATGGCCAGAGTATAAAAGAGCTTGTTAACAGAGCAGATTTTATTGATTCTTTTCGTATGTTTTATCATTGTAAACACAGGATTGGCATAAGAGATGTTATTACAGCTTCTTACAAACTTGTATTGACATAATGAGGTCTCGGTTTAGCGTAGAGACTGGATAGGATGAAGGCAGTAACATGAGAAGTGAATGATGAAACCCTTTTAAGGACAACCTGCAGCCAAATTCTGAGTGCAAAATCCATCAAACCGTGACTCTGGTTATCTGCTAACAGTGTCTGCATCAGGGCAAGACCCTCTGGAGGAGTGCAGGGCAGTGGTTGGTGGTAATGTCAAAGGAAAGCTTGATATAAGAACTGCAGCTTTGGATGTACAGATCACGAGAGTAACAGAAGCCTTAATGCAACAGTTGCATAATCTTATTCTGCACAGTACAGTATTATGGAATAGGAAAGACATTGCTTTACCAGTTATTGTAAGCAGCAGAAAGATGCTGAAATTAGCTTTGTTGAGACAAAAACTTTGAAATGAAATGTTTCAGGTTTTCCACAAGGCTAACATCATCAACTTTAAATAAATTGGCCTGCTTGCTTTTAAGTCTGTTGCTTGGGAATTATGATTATGTGAAACTGAATAAATTTTCTCATTTTTAATATTTAATAATTCTAAACTAGTCAACTTAGCTGTACTGGAAGAAAGAGATAAACTTTCACTTACTCTTCAGTTATTAGTTCCATGTACTATGTCTTGTTCAGAACAGGAGAAGCTGGTGTCTTTTTTGGAGAAGCTGTTTTGTTTTGTATGTAAACTTCAAGAGTTATTTTTCCTGTGAAACATATGAGGGCAGCAAAGGACTTTGGAAAGGTAGTTGTAAACCATGCAGTTTAAATTTCCATTTTAATAAAAATAAAAAGAGAAGCAAAACCCAAATAAACAATCAAATAAACAAAATCCCCTCCTACTTTGGGAAAAATATATATCTCAGATGGATTTGCATTAGCAATTCTGTACAGCACAGCAAGAATGAAAAGTATGTTTATTTACTGAATAGATATGTCAATTTATCTTGCTCAAGAGGAGAGAGTGTTAGAGAAGTCAGTTTCCTGCGATGACTGACTCAGGGAGAAGTGTAACAAACAGCAAAAAGGTAGGTGACTGACAGCCAAAGTGTTTGAGAGTGCTTTATTTTTCCTCTAGCCTACCATGCTATTAAAGCTTTTTGTCCTTGTGCTGAGATGAACAAAACCCCACCAAAGTATTATACATAAAGAGAGCTATGTCTGTAGGCACGCAATCCTTGCTCTATTTTGAATTACTCCAGAGTAGATCTAGCTTTGCTTCATTAAGAAAATGCATGTCTAAAAAATAATATCAGAATCAGGCCTACAAAAGCAATAAGATGTAAAGTTTGTGGGATTTTTCTTTGGTTGAAGTTTTCTTAAATGTTTTATTGATACCAATTCTTACTGCTTCATTGACACAAGCCATATGTTAGTTACACATGTCACACCAGAAAGGTGATTAAAATATTTCTATGCAAGTGTATGCTTTGTTTATTTTGCAGTATTTTTTTTTTCAGAAAGTCTGCTTTAGAATTTTATAATTGTAAATGCTTATTGCAAAATATATTTTAATAGCATTTTACATATCTCTCTATCTGTTCTGGCTATTGATTAGAAGCTTTAGAAGCATTTAATGAGCCCAAACACTGCATACTAAAGCAAGAAGCAAAAATGAATATATATTTAGGAACATCTAAACTAATTGTAAGATGTTTCCTTTAAATGAAGATATTCCTTTCTTAAGAATTTGTTTCTCATCAGATGCAAACTACCTATTTCTAGAATTACTTGTAACGTACAACAGTGTAATTAGCGAGTGGTTTTTCATACTATTACAGGGTCAGAGTGAGAGACCATGTTAATATTTAGTAGATTTGCTTTTTTTTTCCCCCCAGTCATTTGTTTGAAATAGTTAATTGAGTCTTGTTAGACAGCCTAGCTTCTGTGCCCTCTGACCTTTATGTTTATAATTATCATATCAAACAAGGGCAAAGTACAATAAATTACTTCTGCATCGAAGGCAGGTCTCCCAAGGATGGGTGCTGCTGCTGAGGGCCATAACAAGATGTGATAATGGACCCAAGGGGAAAAGGGATGCCTTTCATTTTGATAATTATCACCATAGCGGCAGTTTGGACTTCTGCCTTTTGCATGCAAGATGTTTAACAAACAGAAAATTAATCTTTTTGTCTTGTGCAGTCCTCATCCTTTGAGAGAAATAAATCTGGCAGCAGATGGAGCTGAGAGCCTTTTCTCAAGAAGACCTGTTGGGATAAATTACTTCAGGATAAATCTAAGGATTTGCTTATTTTAAGACCTCACAGTGGTGCTGTTTGCTAATATCATTGCACTGATAACAATTATGAAATATAAGCAAAGCAACTGAGAATTGCAGTCTTGGGATGTAATCTGGTCCCATTTAAGCCTATGCAAGGGTAATAAGCAGTGTTGCTGCAGCTGACTTTCAGGAGTCATCTTTTCTGAGCCCCAAGGTGGACTTAGAATTTTGTGAGAAGCAGAAAAAATTAAGCATGGGAGTAGTTGGGTTTGTAGAAATAACCAAGCTGTGCAAGGAGTTGCCTGGCTAGATCATGATAAATGTCTGTGTTGACCATAAGGTCTTTCCTGGTAAAACTATCTTCCTCTGCAGTTAATGAAGTAACTGTAGAATCTGCTTCTCAAACCTGACTCTTCTGTATCTCAGCTGAATATCCTAGAATCCCGTAAGTCTCTAGCTCTTCTAAAAATATTTTGCTTCTGTCTTGTCAGTAGGAGGGAATTTTGAATGAAAGAAGGCTGACATCAGGGCTAATAATTCAGATCAAATAGCAAACCAGAATATGAAAATGCAGAAAGATGCGCTTAGGCATTACACTATCACAAAAGGAGCAACAACTCTTCTGAGTGAGACTGAAGTAAGAAGTTTTAACAGTTATAGAGAGCTCAGAATTGACTTTTAAGATGGTGACTGTGCCATTTCTGATTTTCTCTGGTCTCATTGCTAATTCCACTTGCCAGTATGCAATTTTTTGGGGGGGAGGGTTTGGGGTTTTTTTGTTTTGTTTTCTTTTCTTTTCTTTTTACTGTTTAATTATTCCCAGAAAGTGGAAGACGTGGCCAGCTTTTCCAGAAGAAATTCAAGCAATACTGAGTGCAGCCTGTTTTCCACAAGCATTGATAAACATTTATTCACTTTAGTTGTTCTTATTTCTTCCATCAAACTGTTTGATTATGGGCGATAGACAAGGTGCTCAAAAGTAGTAGTAGTAGTGCTGTTTTGCAGAATCTACTTTGTGAATTTATGTAAATCCTCCAGTTAATTTGTTTATACAACCTTAGTGAATTCGTCAGTAACTTTGTTGGTCAATGAATCTAGCAAGAGGGTAAGAGGACTTGCCAAATTCAAACAAAAGGAGAAACAAATTTAAACAAAATAGTACCACTCAGGAATTCAGATATTTCTATCCTACATAGATTTTTGGCTGCATTTTTTTGAGGTTCTGGTTGCTGACTTTCTCCACTGGTGATCATAACTCAAAAATGCTGTTGAATCATTCCAGCCTTATGTTCTTTCTATTCCATGTATGATGCCTTCTGCTTTTGTTTTACTGCAGAACCTAAAAGGACTGATTTTCTAGTCATATTGATGTGAATAAGTTGTGACTTATTGCTATAATACTAGTGAAATTATACCCTGTCCCTATAGTGCTCTATATCTATAGATTTCCAATTCTTTTTGTAGGTAGGTCAGCAGTGTCGAACTGATGTCAAATTTGCACCTCAAGCATGAGGTCTGTGCCCATGACTAAGCTGTGCACGGAAATAGGGGTCTGTTTTGCATCAGTGGCTGACTTCAGTCATGCTCAGATTTTGTTGTTTATGTGCCACACTGTTAAGGTCTGGCTTAAAGTAAAATCTTTGTAAGGAAACATACTGGTTTTATAGTGTAAAGTTGTAGTGGAAGGTTTACTTTTTAAAAAAATACTTTAGGCTTTGTTCTTACAGCAGGCTTTTATGTAAGAGGAGTGACTGTTCTGTCTTCTCTGCTGCTGCTAGTGTGAAATTTGCCCCATGTTGTCACCGTTTCCATACATGCTACCGAAGGTGCTGAGCTTTCCTGAAGTCTTGTAGCTCTTACAAGCCAGCTGACTGTTGTGAATGAGAAGATTAGTATACAGGAAAAAAGATTTAGGAAGAGAGTGAGGAATAGGACTGTGCCCTGGTTTCCTCTTTTGTTGCCATGGGGAGCACATAACCTGCCATGGCTGGCATTTTCTTCAGTCAGCATCTACAGCCAGTATATCAGTGCTGTATTGTTGTCCTGCTATTTTAGTCCTCTGATCCTGAGTAGTGGTACAAACAGACCTTGGGAATTTCCATCGTTGTCTCATTCCGGTTTGCTTACGTGTGCAGTGTCTAACTAGAAGAGTGATGATTGAGCTGTTATATTTTTGACCCATTTTACTTCTGTTCATTTTAAACTTTACTGGCTTGTTTTTCTTGATTATGAAGCCTTCTACAGGATTTGGTTAGAATGTGTATGTGCATTTGCTTATATGAATATGTTCAGATCTGATAGTAATTATTACTCAGTATTGAAAACTTCACAAATATTTTAAGTTAAAATAGAATGCACGTAAAGCATGGAGCTGCTAACAAAGAAGATACCCAGTGGATATTTATAGATGGTATGTTGGAAAAAGTTTACCTGCCGAAGGGCAAGGAGATGAACTAGATGACAGATAAGCACCCTGGGCTTTTATCTCTGTGACTCAATGGTTGCTTTTTAACTGGAATCCCTTCCTTGTTCTGGGCTATTTGCTGTTCAGTTGTACGGAATGAATTTGCTATTGAGAAAGAAAAAAGTGCACTAGAAATTCATAGTGTGCAGTTATGCTGATTAAAAATCTGAAGCCAAGGAAATAGCAAAACCGCTTTTATTATGTAGAAGAGTGAAATGCTTTAGGGTTGTATGTTTCCTTTCACTGAAATTAACGTAAGCATTTTATGAATCAGAATTTGAGCATATTTGAAAGTTAGAGGGTCATAAGAAAATGAATTATGCATATGCAAATTAAGTGTCAGTCAAGCAAATCAATGCTGAGCTTATAGTTGTCTATGTGCTAGAATGACATTTTAACATAGTTTCAAATAAATGCTGACTGTTCTATTAAGCTGTTGGTTTTTTGTAAGACTTTAAACAAAAGCATAGTTCCACTATTCTTCTGTGGTCCTAGTGGTGGTTTTAGGTGGGGCAAACCAGGAGGAGTTCCATTTAAGTGAGTGTGGAATTATCCTGATGCAAAATTAATGCCATGATGAAGACAGCTGAGCCCTGTAAATTTGTCTTAGTTATGGGCCTTGAGCTTGTGTTTACAGCTTGTCGGGCAAGGGAGAAATCCTATTACAGCTCCTAGTTTTCTTCTTACAAACCAGTACTGCCAGCATCCTGTATAAGACCATACATGGCAGTTCAAGTAGTTTCCCAGATGATTAAATTACATTGTTTTTGAAGAATTTAAATGATGTCAGGAACTGTAGAACAAAGAAGGAAAGTTCCATTAATTACTCAAATATTTATCGTATTTGGGATAATTTGAAACATAATGATAGTTTACTTCATTCTTTCTGTCTTAGCAAATCTTAATCCTAGTTTTAAAAGGATACTGCCAAGTCTTTGTGTCTTAAAGTCTGCTTGCTTCAGTTCATGAGGATACTGCACTGCTTTTGTAATATTCCCAGGAAGTACAATGTTTATAGGTCAGATTTTTATAAAGCAGTTTCTTAATCATTAATGATGCAGTTAGCATTCCCTGTTCTGTACCTCATAGTTTCTGATATGTAGCTGAGCACAAAAGAGAGCTGGAGAGGCAATTTCTTTTGAAAATCCTAATCATGGCAAGAGTTACATTTTATTTCTAAAGAGGAAAACTTTCTGTTTCTTAGCTTTTCCTTGGGAGGTTGAGAGTTTATTTCAAGCCTTTCATCCTAAAGGTCATTGAAAAGATCATTCTTTAAAAAGGACTTAAGAAGTACATTGTGCTTTTACAAAAAGCATTTGACATTTTAATTTTACTCATATATTTTCTTAAAATGCTTTTTAATTACCAGTCTAGTCATGTACACAGCATCTATAGTGCATTTGTTGCCATGGCTGAGTATCCGAAGAGTATAAATATAAACCCAACATGGTAGAATTTGAGGGAAAGTAATCCTTATTTAATATTAGATGAAAAGGATTTAACATTTAATTTAATGTCTATGTTTAAGTCTCAGTTAAAATGAACAACATTGTTGTAATTTGTTTTTAAACAACTTTTGTTAACTAGATTGATGTAATTCTTAAGGGAAAATATTGCCTAAAAATTAAATATGTATGTAGAAGATGTTAAAGCTAAAACTGTGTGAAAGCTGCATTGTAGCTTTTTCTACTTGAGCTGGTCAGCCTCATCTATATATCTGTGTTAAGTTACTAGTGCGTTACTGGTTTATAATACAGCTGGTTAAGAGCAAAGTCTTAACTATGTGGGTTTTGGGGATTTTTTGTGTAGTTATCTCTGGGAATGCAGGTGTGATATTCATGGACAGATGTGAATGTATGGCTGAGATTAGTACATACTCTGAATTCTTTAAGAGAAGCAACTTGTTCTGCTAGTTGCTTATAGTGTGCTGTTGTTTACTCTGGAGTAGAGTACTGCTCTTTATTGACAGATTAGTATGTTCAGGTACATAGCATTTTTATTTTGTGATTGAGATGCTTATACTTACTTTTAACTTAAACAGAATTTCGCTTTGATGGTGAGTGGTTTTAAAGACGTTGTAGTAACCAACACTAGCAGTGCTGCTTCATTTGCTTGGCCATAAACACACAACAATTTTAATACTTTCTGTGCTCAAAATACAGCCTATTTATCTCATTGAGTTATTCATGCTTAAGTATTTTGAGATGACTGAAAACATTGTGAAATTAAATGACGTATAGTTTGAGCTGAGGAGAATTATAAATCTGTTTGGAGTATGTTTCTTAAGCCAATCCACTTAATTTTGATGATAAGGAGAGTATTTTTTTTCAGTTAACACCACCATTTATTGTCTGCCAAAATGAATGCAAAGAAAGTATTAAGTGCTTCTGAACTAGATTCCGTGGTTCTGGACTGCAGAAAGAAACGGACACTTAGGAGTACTTCGGAGTTTGTTATTATGTACCTTATGGTCCAGTATTGGGAAGAATATGCATTGCCTGAAACGCAGTCGATATTTACACCACAAACTGGCTGGCCCTAACAATTAAATAGCTACAGTGTTATTTACTTTAACAATGTATTGTAATTTGGAGCCAATGTTATGGTGAAATGTGTGCAATTAAAATGGAAAACCAACTGCTGTGCAAGAGATGTTTACCTAAGTCCAGCTTCAAGATCTTTCAGGATTTCATTTTCCCCAGCAAGCCTACCACATTACTCTTTGCCCTCTCTAACTACGCAAGCAGTTTGCCTTAAACAGTGCTGAGTGGGGTTCAGTGCTGAGCTTGAATTACCAGAGGACATTATCTTTCTTTATAAAGAGGGATGTATTAGGTTGGAGCCTACAACAACAGTGCCCTATCTCTAACCTGTGAGCTCCTCTTTGGTGTGTGGTAGGCAGGCTATGAAGCAGACGCAGTATGTTATCAGCACAGCAAAGGTTAAGAGGGCAGTTCTTTATGGCTGCTCTTATAGCTGTGGGAGAACTTTATTCAGAGGTCTTTGGTTTTGTATCAATATAAACTTGGCTTAATTTTGTTCCTTGTTTTGAACTTTATTAAAGGGAATTAATAATTCTCTTTTTTTTCTGTTCTGTTTCGAATCTGATTCTGCATAGTCAAAAGCATCTTCTGTGGCGTGCAGCAGGTGAGGAGAAACAGAGGTGGTGAGCTGAGCAGAGGGGCAATGCAGGAAGCATGGCCAGGGAAATGGCCATAAAGCCATAATTTTGAGCAACCTGATCTAGTGGGAGGTGTCCCTGCCCATGGCAGGGGGTTGGACTAGGTGATTTTTAAGGTCCTTTCCTACTCAGACTATTCTATGATTTTGTGATCAGATCAGCCTGGCTGTTTGTCCAGTGCATTGCAGAAAAGGATGTGAACCTATTAGAGTGGGGTGAATTTATCCCTTTATCTGCATTAAAAAATGCTTTCTTGATGGAGTCAGATGCATTGAAGAGAGAGAATTTTTGCCTGCCCAGACAGGATTTGCCTCTTCAACAGTCCCAATTATATCCCCAGGAGCCAGGGCTGACTGCAGATTTGGCAGCCACCTGTATTCCTGGTGAGCAGCTGGTGCAGCTATCCCATACTCCGAAGATATCAGGTGTCATGCAAGCAAAAATGGAGACATTTGTTGTTTTATTTGGATGTTGGCACAAATGGCTGATACTTCCTCAATTTCTGAATAGATTTTACGAGTGGTGACCCTTTTAAGAACCACAAAATTAAGACTTAAGCGTAATGCAATCTCACTTGAAAGCCAAGTATGCAGTGAGCAATGTTTTTCTTGCTAATTAGAAGAATGTCCCTTCAGTCTGTAGCATTACAATCACTTTTTTTTTCTAGTCATCTTGGAAAGGGAAGATTTTTTTTCCAAACTCTGTTGCAAATCAAAAAAGTGAAGACGAAGACGAACAGTTGGTCTGTTTGTTATAAATCCAAGTGTAGCTCTTTCCTGAAGTGTGGATATTGTGCCTAACTAGAATAGCAAGAAGTCCTGCATCATGGAAACTTGATAAGTCATTGATAAATTGCACACCCCTCCAGCTTGCCTGGTTAGCCTTCCTTAAATTCTTTTAAAAATTCTCAAGTGGATTTTAGTGTCTGTCTGCTTTTTTCTGGGTTAATCCTGCAGTTATTGAATTACCACCTCTAGGGACTAGGAGGAGAGTAACAAGATGATAAAAATCTAAAAGTGTGTCCATTGCTTGCCAAGTGAAATATCCATAGAAATGCATTTGGTTCATTGAAGCATCAACCTACAGACTGTTGAAGTAGTTTTCAGTAATTGTCAACGAAGAAAGTGTTTTGAATTCAAGCTTAGCTCTTGAATACTGATTAGTCATCAGGGGTGACTCAAAGTTTGACTTCACAACTTAGTCCTTGCCAGTTCAATTTGATTCTTGTAACCATTCTGAAGACTGAAAATGTCAGAGTAACAGCTGTATCACTAACCAAAACACTGAACTAAATTGGATGCTCAGTGGGCTTCACTGAAAAGTCTTATGTTTTACTAGTAGGAACAAAATCTTGATTACCACTCCTACTATGTTGGGAAAGAAATATTTGAAAAGGATGATTATTTTGTGATGTCTTTTCACTTTCATTTTAAAGAAATTAGCATGGAGGCAATTCAGAAATTCTTCCCATTTAATAAGTGAACTTGATTAATGGTGGTGGTCCAGAAATGACTTAGACTGTACTTACTTAAAATAAATCTATCAAGTTAAAGTTAGTAATACATTTTCTAACAGCTTTTCAATAAACAAAGAATCCTCACTGGGACTAGTTTTGTAAACAGCGTTTGTAAATGATATATCGTCACCTCACTATTAGAGGGTTTTGTCAGAAAATTAAGTGCAACTTTTACCTGATACAATTTTAGGAAGGAGAATAATTTATACATCCGAGTCAGTGAGTTATAGGCAAAAGACATTTCTTTGCTGAATAGCTTTGATCTGATTAGAAGCTATTTAATGAACTATTTATAATATTCCAGCTACCAACTTTGAAATTGCTCTAAGCAATTTTACTTTTCTGCACTGCAGGTGCTTTGCAATAGTGAGGTCGTGTGCTAAAATCCCACGGAGAGATATAAAGCGTTCTAATAGCTTCATTGTGTTAGAGTTAATTTATAGGAGAAATTCACAACATTTTTTTTCACGGAGGATCATTCAAGTAGGGGGTTAGAGTGGGGACTGCATAGTAAAACTTGACCTTTAAGAGTCTCCATACATAGCTGTTTGAGTGGCATTTTTGGAAATCATGATTTAAAGCTTTGAAGAAACTCCATCTTGTGTCACCAATGTCTAGTCCTGAAGACTTTTGTACCTTTTCTAAAACAAAGACTAGTTAAAGGTTTACAATGCAATTACACAATAGATTAATGGGGGTATAAGATAAGAAGGATCAAAAGCAAGGTTCATACAAGAGGACTTGAACAGTATATGATTTCATGAACTGTCAGCTACTTTTCATTTATAGGTAGCTAAAGGAGGACTGAGGTGCCCCAGCTAATAGCACGGTATCTTGGGTACTACGAAGACATTCAGGTGTATTCCCTCTGTGAGTGAGGAGAATTGTTCAGGAAAACTGGCAGCACAGGAGAGGGCAGGGAAGAAATGCTGTCCTTCTCCCTGGATCCTCTTGCTTCTGACTGATCCATGACAGCTCATACTGTCCCAATGATATTCCTTGCCCAATATAAATAGTAAACTAATGATAGAGGAGTTAATATTTAAAAAAATAATTAATAAAGTAGCATATAGTAATAGAAGAAAAACTTGGTTTGAGTGAAAAATCTTGAAGATACAGGAGTATCATATATATGTATTTAATTAACACAGTACAGTCATAAACACAAATGATAATTTTTGATTACAGAATATATACCAACCTTATATACATAACTATAATTGCCAGAAATTATGAGCTTGAATTCTAGTAACTTCATCTGAGGTGCATGTTAATTATAAACAGGGCTTTTTATTAAATTGAACTACAGCAGCTAAAATGCTTTTAAGCACTATTTTTCAAATTGTTTCACAGTTATTTTTGAGAGAAAATATTTTAGTTAAAATTTATTCAGAATATATTTCAACAAGTTTCATTTTTCCTTTTCCTATGAGATTCTTCTTGGTGGTGGCGGCCTTGAAATACCTACATTATCCAGATTGCCATTATCAAGATAGAGGGGGTCACACTTAGTCTTTACTCAGTACCCTCTGTTTTAATATTAGGAGAACCACTCAATGTAGAAGTACTTACTAGGGTGCATGGCTTTTTCTCACACCATATTTTAACAGCCAAACACTGTAGAAATCTCTCACTGCAGCAAAGTCGAACAATATGCTAAATGTGAGCAAAAATTTTACTGTAAAAATCTGTAGCTACAATATGAAATCACAGTTTATTTCACCAAAATTAATGAGTGTAGAGATGATCTGAACTTTTAACATTTACTTGTCTGGAGACTATCTTTAAATATATTTTACAGCAGGACCCAAGCAGGCTCTTTGTACACAACAGGCAGTTGGACACTACACATCAATACGAGTACATCTATAGAAGGTTTTCAGCAGAATAAACTCCACAACAGTGACATGACTTGTCCTTAAATTTTCAAGGGTTAATTCAAATGTTAATCTTATACTGTATTACTTTTAAAAATTCTATCTAGTATGATTTATGCTCCACTCAGGTAGCAGCAGAGATGTAAATGGTATTCTGCTGTTGTAGAATACTGTATGTAGGATAGAGGTGTTCATTAAGTAGATTGTTCTGTCACTGTTCTACCAGTGAATCAGTTACATTCAAATGTAACTTATTATCAGGGAATAATGGTATGGTATCTTTGTCTTATTTTCCAGTACTTTTTCTTCAATTATAATCCATTGCACCATGTAAGAATGCAACAGTTTAAAAGGAGATGCCAATGGGTAGCTGTGGAAATGTCATCAAAAAGGTTTTATTATTCTTGTGCTGTTCTTTGTTAGCTTTTCTGAAAACAGTTAGACCTAACTGGAGAGCTAAAACCGGCAGGGTGCTTGTGCGTTACATAATACTTTTTCCACATTTAACTCAATGTTAATGTTAAAACTCGAATGCATATTTTGGCTAGGAATAATTAAATGATGGAAACACCTGTTTTGTGGAGAATTTGTTGTACTCTAGCTGTTTAAGCAAGATTGAGAATCAAATTGTTAGCACTTTCTGGCTGATATGACTTGCACTTTGGCTGTAGGAAATTTACAGAAAAGATTAAAAAATGCTTGCGTTGACAATCAGCACTCTGTTTTCTTTGCTTTTCTGTGCTATCCTTCTATGGAGAAAAACAAATTACGTTTTCACAAATTTTTGTTTTAAAAGTCTTGCTTGATCAACTGTGAGAAAACCACAGCAACCAGATTAAACCCCCAAGGCTTTTTATTTTTGCTTCTGGTCTTGTAGGATTCCCCTTTCTCTCACACTCCCCACCCGAGTCCTACAAAAGCTGGTTTTGCCCACTTTCTGTGATCAGCAAGTAAGCTTTGTGACAGTGTCATTGTGTCAAGCTTAATGTCTGATTATCAGTTTTAACTAAAACTGACTTATTCTTTCCTATCATGGGTCTGTATTATACCTATTTCAAGAAAAATCTCAAGCGACTCAAACTTTGATCTTCTGTTTCCTCCCTGTGAAATGGGAATAGATTTCAGAGACTACAAATACATGCAGATTAGGAACTGACAGAAGGCACTGTTTCCAATTGCACTTCCTGGGTTTCCATGTAAGTGTGATTATTCGGAGATATATGTAACTGTGTAATTTCTTAGTGTGCCATATCCCAAGAGCTATGAGTTATGACTTCTACTTTTATTATTCCCTGTGCTGCCTACTGACCCACAGAGTCAGGACTCCGAAGACTCCCCTGACTCAGCAGACTAAAGTACTACATCTCAGCTAGTGCCCCTTTCCACGTTCTTGTGTTTCACTTAGTATTATTCTGCTGACATTCTAAAAAGGCTGTGAAAAGGGTTCCTATACCTCCCTTCACAACGGCAACTGTCTGAGTTAGGCTGGCAGGACTGCAGCATCTTTACAAACAAATGTTTTGCATTATCTTTTCAGTGTTGCAGTTCTTAAAATGGATTATTTTTATTACATCAACATCATAGAAATGAGTGCCTTAACCACTACTGTAATCTCATTAACTTTTCTTGTTGTTGGAATAGACGTATATTTACAGTGTTCTGAATTAGGTTAAGCAAGTTAACAGAAGGTGAAAGTAACAAAAAAGTCATAGAGATTATTAATATTTAGCTTCCTTGAAGTGCGATTATCTGTAGAATCCTGTTAGCTAAAGCAGATATTGAAACAACTGGCATTATGTAAGTGCTTTATAGTGTATAAAATGGATATAGTGTGTCTGTTTGTAAAAATGATAGATGAGGAAATGGCTTAAAGGTGCATCAAGGGAAGTTCAGATTGGCTGCTAGGAAATAGTTATTCACTGAAAGGGTGGTCAAGCACTGGAACAGGCTTCCCAGGGAAATGGTCATAGCCCCGTTAAAGAAGCGTTTGGACAAGGCAATGCTCTTAAATCTATGGTTTAACCTTTAGGCTGCCCTGTGTGGATTCAGGAGTTGAACTTGGTGGTTCTTCCGGGTCCCTTCCAACTTGAGCTGTTTTGTGATTCTATATGTGCATACTGTTGAATTTTCTCCTGGAACTCTTGTCTTATCAAATCCTTTCATATATGTATTGGGTTTGTATGGTAAGGGTATTTGGTAGCAGGAGGGGGCTTCAGGGGTGGTTTCTGTGAGAAGTTACTAGAAGCTTCCCCCATGTGCGGTAGAGCCAATGCTAGTCGGCTCCAAGATAAACCCACTGCTGGCCATGACTAAGCCCATCAGTGATACTGGTAGTGCCTCTGTGATAACACATTTAAGAAGGGAAGAAGAAAAACCTGAGCAATAGGAGACTGCAGCCAGGAAGGAAGAGTGAGAATATGTGAGAGGGCCCCCCATACTGGAAGAGCAGAAAAGCATGAGGAGTCCACCCTCTGAGGAGGAAGGAGCAGCAGAAACAATGGTGAACTGACCACAGCTTTCATTCCCATGTGCTGGTCAGAGGGAAGAGGTAGAGAAAATCAAGAGTAAAGTTAAGCCTGTGAAGGAGAACAGGATGGAGGGAAGGGATTTTAAGATTTAGTTTTATTTGCATTATCCTGCTCTGATTTGTGATAAACTGAACTAATTTCCACAAGTCAAGTTTCTCTTGCCCATGACAGTAACTGGTGAGTGATGTCTCCCTGTACATATCTTGACCCGCTAGCTTTTCCACTATATATTTTCTTCCCTGTCCAGCTGATGATGGAGACTGATAAAGGAGCTTTGATGGGTACCTGGTGGCCAGCCAGGGTCAACCCACTGTCTGTAATGTTTCAGAGTATACAATGCAGGGATATTCTGCTGTCTTATTTGTGATTCTGGGAAATATTGCACTTATATTAACTTACACACTTGTGTATAAAATGGCAAATAAGAATTTGTGATTTGTTTTTCCTTTTTAAATGTATTAGTAGATGAGGAGGTAAGAAGTAGGAGTTGGTACCTTTTGACAATTCTGCTGTCTTTCAATAGTTTGTCTTTCATAGCTTATTCTTGTGATTATTTTCCAGTCCTGTCTTAGTATCAATTTACTAAGTCTTCATGGAAGTGCAATTATGGTCACAAAAATTTGTGTTTTAGCATGAAAAATCAATTTCGAGGCTAATGGCTGTAGTGAATAGAGATCAGAATCTTAAGAAACTTTCCTTGGGGCATTTGACAGATTTCTGTCTTTACTGAGAGTAGGAAACATATCTTAATAAAATGGTAGTGTTTCACTCCCATTTTTTACAGCTATATGGGAATGCACAGGCTGTAAATGAGTAGAGAATTAGGCATTCAGTTTTGATACTAGACTGGGATGATCATTGTATTCCTGTTTAGTCACATCAGGAAATTACAATATCCAAAACTTTGCAGCTTATATTTATTTTCTAAAATGAAATTTCCAGCATATTATACTCCCGCTGCTTCCTGCAGATACAATGATATTTATATTGAGGTGAGCAGTGGAAAGTAAATAAAACTGATTTGGTGTCTGCTCATAGCAAAGTACTACTTCCAACCCCTTCACCCACAGAATGATGTGATTTAATTTAGTGGTCAGACTAAAGTGTGAAAGAAATTATTTCTCAGAGCCAAATGAAGAGTAAGAAATATTACTTTTTGTACATCACAAATCAAAGGACCAGAAGAATGGAAAGAGTACGTAAATGATAGTATGTTAAACAAAAACAACTCAAATGCTTATTTTATCTCCTGGCTATCAGGATAGTACAGGGTTTCTCAGGCTGATTTAACCTTACAGCATGTGAGAGTTGACCCATAGCCATCTTCCGCTAGCTTTCTACCAGTGTAAACAAAATCCAGCATTTATGAGGTGATATGCAGTAACCTTGTTTTCTGCTGGCATTGCCTTGGCCTTGGTTGAAAATCCACGTTCTTCACTGGCTAATTAAAAGTTTCAGTTGGCCTTTTGTGCTTCCATTTCATGCTAGAGTAAAGCAATAAACAGAACTAGTCTGGTTTGCTGTGAACTGGTATGACAGTATAAAGTGGTCAAGTACAAGATATTGTTGAAGCCCAGACACTCTTAGAAACATGTGCAGTAAGGATGAGTTTGTAATCTACAGGAATCAACTACAACAGTGCAGTCTGGAGACCTGAAACTTCACGGAAAATGATCTGAGAGTCCCTGTAGACAAGCTGAACATGTGAAAGTGATGTATCTTCTCAGTAAAGAAGACCAACTACATACTAGACTGTAATAGCAAAGACATAGAGAGCAGTTTGAGGGAAGTGATTATTACCTTCTATATCTCACTTCTAGGACTGTGATAGAACAAGAGGCATCAGAAAGAAGTTGCAATGAGGCAAATCCACTTAAATAGTAGGAAAAATATTTTACATTGAGAGTGGTCAGACATTAGAACTGGTTACCCAAAGAGGTAGTGTAATCCATCTTTGAAAATATTCAAAACCCAAGCAGAGAACCTTAGCTTATCGTACATGGCTTAATCATAATGATCTTCTGAGAGTTTATCAATCTGTATTAATCCATGATTCTAATTCTATAGTCTGCAAGAAGTGATGGGTTTGCCTTTAGGAGTATTTAAAAATTACCTGAGGTATTGATTGTGGATGCTCTGTCCTACCCAGGTTAAATGTAGCCTTTTTTTATCAGAACATGCTAGAATGAAAAAATATTCAGTCAGTGTTGTCCCAGCCAACAGCTCCATTTCTTTTCATATAGCTATAAGAGAAAAAAATTACTTTCCAACATTGGTTATATTTAGAAGGACAGCTGTATATCTCAGTGTATCCTTTCAGAATTCTTCAGCTTCCACCAGAAAATGAGTTCACTTGCCCTTGTGATGCTGCCTTTAAGATGGCAAATGCGTATGCAATTTCCAGATGAATTGGAAACCATACACTTGTATTTTTGAGGCATGTCTCTATCGTCTTCTTTTCTAGCATTCAGATTGTGTGCATTGACATTTCATATATATGATATGAGTTCTGTATTTCATATATGTGATCTCCAATTAAAAGGTACACACAAAATGTGATTTTCATGTTATGGGAAGTCTTGTCCTTCATTGGAGTAATAGATTTGTTCTTCTCTGTTTTCAGCCCCTGACTGTAAGTTGGATAACAGTTGTTCTCACTGGTAGTGACTCCCCAGAAATCCTAGCATGTAGCTATATAAGAATCTAAAGGTCTTTTTGAACCCAAACTGGTGCTGTTGAAGTTGACGTATTTTCTGGTAGTTCAACAGACCATTTAGAGTTTATTACTGTGTTTTCATATGAAAATTGTGATGGTCTTTTTTATCAAACAAGTATTCTGTTGTTAGTGGCTTTTTTTGAAGTAACAGGGTATTAAAGCACTTAAGAAATTCATATAGTTTTTAAAACTTTTCTCAATTTTGTGGATTAAAATGCAAGGTTTGAACAAAAATAGGTGGGTTACTTTGCCCTTTTAAGACTGGCAAGGACAAGTAAGTTACACTTCTTGTGAATTTATTCAGTAGTGGATGAAGAGATGTATAACATGGGCTGATGGTGAAAACTTGTAGCTTTCTCCTATGCTTCATTCCATCAGAAGCTTATCACCCTGTGTTTGCTGCCTCTTCTCACAGGAGAGGAGAACTTCTGTGCTGGATTCTTAGTGAAGACTCCAGTCTCAGTGAAAAAGTTATCAGACTCGTACGTTACAAAGTGATGAATTTCTTGCTTGCAAAATCAACTTAATATATTCTGATGCTCATCTGAATATTAATAGTATATTTGACAGTAACAGGATTGTTTATATTTTTTTTTGTAAAGCTACAAAGATTAAATGCTCTGAACTGTTAATTCACCATTCATGTGCACGTCTTGGATTTCAGTTAATATTTTTCCACACCAGTTAAAATCAGAGCAGAGAATAGCTAAAAGGCACACAACAGTTTCTGTAGCCCTCCCTCACAATTATTTGCTTATGTAATTTTATGAAGAAAGTTGTAGATAGTGGTATTCATAGAGATGACAGTCATGTCCACATCACTTTTACTTGTGATAGGAAATCTAATAAAGGTGAGGAAAACTAAATGAGAAAATGGGCAAAATTTATTAGCTTCCTGTAGAAAAGTAATTAAACCTGTGTCAGTGAACAGGTTATCACAATGTCATCTGATATAATGAACAATTTGTCTTGTAACTGTTCCTTTTGTCCTAGTTTATGTTGACAGGAAAGGAGAAGCTATTGTAATTAAAGGGGAACTTCTCATCCTGAGCTGCTCAGAGATCAATGGAGTTATAAATGAAGCGTGCATTCATCTGGAATCCCACTCCCCCATTTGCTTGTTTGCTTTCTTGTGTGTGTTCACTAATAGCCTGTTTGTACTTACTTGGTACCACTTGCTGCCTGTGTGCCTGATTATGTATGTGTGGCTAACTGATAATAACTAATAACTCCTGCTTTAACAAAGGAATGAAAACTGTTTATATATCTAGGATGGAAATATTAAAATTCTCAGTGTCTTTGTTTCTAAACTGTCAGAAACCTACAATGATTTAATTCAGTTGCATATTAGAAAACATTTTTTTGTGGATACTTAAATGAGAATTAGTTTTTTTTTTTTTCCCCCAATGAAAATTGGCAAACTAAGCTCTTTTTGAGAAATAATGTCCCCAGCTATATTGATTTATTTGGAAATGTAAAATTGCTCAAAGTTTGCCTGGATTCCATTCATGATTTTGTAGAACAGTTTGAAACAAATGTATGTCATTGTGCTACACTGTGTGCAAACTATTATCCACAATATTTGTGAAACACAAGAGGGAAGCTTAAGACTGCAGCTTCAAAGTCTTGGGCCCAGTTTGGTAATTTTTCATATATCTACATTTATTTCCTCTCATTTGTTCATTAATAATTCTGTTACATTCTAAAGACTTCATAGTGTATTCAGGATTACACGCTCTGGAGTTATTTATACTATCTGCATGAGATAATTTTCATTAGCTGCCTTAATCAGCTGTTTGGTACAATAACTTCACAGTGTTGACTACTTGTTAAGTAGCTGAGAGTAGTTGGTATGAATGCTTCATGGTTTCCTGAGATATTTATGTCATTTTTTCAAATTCTAAATTTTATCTTCACACACGCCCTTTAAACTGCAGTGAATATGTTAGATAAAATGGAACAGAAATGTCACAATCTGTCTTCTTTATGCAAAATTTTCAAATGTGAAAGGAAATACAGGGAGTGTAACTGTGAATACTGTTTCTGAGTGTGCCCAGGTGTAATCGGTTTACCCTAGCCAGCAGCTAAGCACTTACACCCTCCAACAGTGGGATTTGAGGGAGAATCAGAAAAGCAAAGAACTCCTGGATCAAGATGAAGCAGCAAGACTGTGTGCTCAAGCAGAGCAAAATAAGGAGTTTATTCACTATTTGCCATTGGCAGGCAGATGTCCAACCACTTCCCAGGAAGCTGTGCCTCACCATACTCGGGAAGATGAAAGCCCTAACCATAACCCTCTCCCCCCTCCTTACCCCAAGTTTTTGTTGCTGAGCAGAATGTCATATCTTAGTGGATGTCCCTTTGGTTAGGTTGGGTCCGGTCTCCCAACCGTGTCCTCTCCCAGCTTCTGGCACAGCCCTGGCCTACTTGCTGAGGCAGGCAGTGGCAAAAAGGAAACCGTGATGCTCTGAAAGCCAAAACACTGGTGTGTTGTTGACACTGGTTTGATCAGAAGTCCAAAACACAGAACCATGTCACCTGCACAGGATTAACTTCGTCCCAGTCAGACCCAGTACACTAGGAAAGGCATCATTCATTCAGGGGAATAGTTTGCTTTCTCCCTGTAATAAAGATATTATCTACTAAAAATGTGAAGATCTATAGAGTATAAATATCTCATCTGCTTATAACTCTTCCTCCTTCTTGCTAAAAATGTGTCAGACTAAAAGGAGGGAACTTTACAAACAAGAATGCACCTTTTTTTATTTTTTAATAAAAAAGATGGGTTGTCTTGAGCTCTGTGGCTCTGCCACCACTAAGAACTTAGCATGTTTTCAGTCTTGCAGTTGTTTACTTCTTTTACATCAAAATCAGTGTCATGTGTTGATGTTTAGTTAGCATGCTTTGTAAACGTACATTTCACATTGTGTTGGCCTTCCATTAATCTCACTTGTAATTATGTATAATATTATATTGAGTTGTATAGAATTTCTTGAAACAAAAGGTGCTATGCTTTAAATTTGGAGGTTAAAAAAAACCCAACAAAACAATGACTTTTATTAATGAATATTTTCCTAAAACTGATCCTCTGAAGAATTTCTGGCTTCGTGGTAGTATTAGCACCAAAAGAGGAAAAGGGAGAAAATGAGTCAGATGCTCTGCCTCTGTGCATAATGTTTTATTTTTACCTGAATATCCGCTTTATGGTAGAATGAAGTTTTACTTGGTTTGAAGGAGCAGGAAAGTTCAAGGATGTGTGTAGCTCTGACTTTGAACTCTTTCTGTTCTAGTTGTTCTTAAGTCCTGGCAGGAGGTTGCTATGCATGACTTGTGTTGATACACAGTCAATCTTCATGCCTGTGGATGTTTTGTGTTCTCAAAAAGGAGACTAAGTCAGGTGGCTTTAGAAGTCCTTGGGAAAAAATATCATTTTGGTGATGTAAAGGTCATAATGCAGAGAACAAACTCTTAGTCTGGTTTTAGTCCCTGTCAGTTCCTACATCCCTAAACCACTGAGTGCTTTCAACAGTTAATTTTGCTTGCTGTTTATAGCATGAATGTACAGGGAACCTATTATTTTATTAATATATAACTTTGACTTTACAAGAAGTCTAAAGTAAAGGGTACATGTGGTTCAGTATTGTTGATGTCAGTATTTATATTTTTCCTGGGTTTGGCTATTTGCTGTATTTCTCTCTGCTGCAGTTTTCTATCTAGGAGAACAGGACATACTTCAGGACTAATTCATCCTATCCCCCTCCAGACTGTTACATGCAAACCAACAAAAAAAAAGAAACATCAGCCAGCTAAAATGTCTCATTTTGCTAGTAGGAGTCCTTGTTAGGTTCTATGAAGAGTAGTGCAGCATTTGTCCAAGATCAGATTTACTTTCTAATAGTAAACTAAGTGATAATACCCTGAGATGGTGAAAACTAATGCCAAAGCCATCCACATGACTTACCATGCTACATCGTATATTGGTACTTTGGTAGCAGGTTATGTCTGATGTTATAAGCCCATAAAATAGCAAATAAATATAAAGTCTTATGTCCACTGTTCACAGTTCTACAATGACTTGTTGCATTGCAGATAGGGAAATAAAGCAGCTCAGTGTGATATAGAGAGGAATGGAAGGAATGCAGACAGATGTTTTGGTTTTGGTTATGACTGATGCTGTCTTTGGTTTCAGTTCAGTGAGACATATTTAAATCTACCTTTCTTTGTGCAGGCATTTGTGTCAGCACCTAGGGTTGGCGTGTGGAATATGAATCCTTGTTTGGAGGAAGAGTTTCTGTGAGATTGGGTTGTAGTAAACTGATGTTTAAGCCTTTTGACTTGGTTATGTCATGGGAAGAAAAAAATATTTTTAAAGTCTTGAATTCTGAGCATTACATGGAAATTCTGTATTGCATGCCATGTTGCTATTCAACAGTCTCTGTTACTGCTGTTTCTTTCCCTTGAGCAGATATCTTTCTTAGTATTATCATAAAGACCATAGGCTAGGGCTGTATCAGGCCAGGCAAATAAAATGTGCTATTGCACACTGTCATAAAGAGATGAAGTATCATTAAGCTTGGCCAAATGCATTTTTTGCCAGGAGAGAAGATTAATGAAGAAATGAACCATATCTAAGAGATGTTGGTTATGCTGTTCATTTTATTTTTCATAGGGTGCTTAGATGATGATTGAGAAATTGAGTAGAACCTGTATAGCTTTTAACAAACAATAAGAGAACAAGCTTGTAAGTGATTTTTCTATTGTTTTTAACAACTCTAAACTTTTTGATAACATTGTCCTTTTTATAAAAGACCAGATTCCTTGTTCTGCACACATGGGATTCAAAATAAATCATGTTTCTTTTAACCTGTAATTAAAAAAAAAATTGTTTTAGGCATGAGCCTTAAGAATGTCTTGGAGCCTCACTACTTAAAGTTTTCTTCTGAGTTATTACAGTATGTTCTATTTCGAATTCTGTTAAATCAGGCAAGTGTACAGGATAAATAAGCTATTGCCTCAGGTGGAGAATATGGCCTTACTGACTCACAGCAGATGCTCATTTTCTGTGGAGCTCTTGATAGATGTTTATAAAATGTAAATATAATGATTACTTCATTTCCTATTTTATTTTCTAAGGAGACATTTTTGTTATGTTCTTTCTGGTTTTAGCAAAATTATGAAATTGCTATGTCATTATAAGGCTGCTAGAGCTATTTGCTGCTGAAATTATATACCTTACTCTTCCCAATTTTCATTCATTGTTATCCATAAAGGATGAAGTTAAGTGGCATACGTGATTGAGCCTTCAGTATTTGGGCAAAGAGTTGATTTGCATACTTGCATATATTTTGCACCTTATTTGATAACCAACTAATCAGAGCATACAGATGGCAATCAGATATCTCATCTGAATACACAAATAGGAGCTTGTGAATGCAAGCAAGGGCTGTGAAGCTGGAGACTGGGAGCACTTCTCAGGTAGAATTAAAAATTATTAATATATCTCCTATCATTATGGAAGGGAGCACTTCTCAGGTAGAATTAAAAATTATTAATATATCTCCTATCATTATGGAAGTATAGCAAGTGAGAGTTTTTACATTAGTGCTTTGTAAGAACTTGCTAATTTATTTATATGTGGTATATATATGTCAAGAAAGTAAAAATTGGCCAAGGACTGACTGTATCTCATTTTTTTTATTTTTAAACTTTATTTACAAGAACAGTAGAAGTCTTACTATGGAGCAAGTGAATGAAATGAGTACTTCCAGTACTTTTGGAGTAAATTCAGAATGCATTTCCCTTTTCTTGGTCTTTCTCCTTTCCTGAAAAAAGGAAAATTTTGTGTGCATGCTATGTGAAGGTGCCCACACGGTCTTCTGTATTCCTTAGAAGATCATTGAGTTTATAACACCATAATTAATTCTTGCTTTCTAGTTACCATCAGTTTTGTTAGCAGTTAAACAATATATGTAAATGGGTATGAAGTCCATCCACAGGCAAAACTGCTGATTCCCATTGCCATTCTCTCTTTCAACTAATTATAAATTCTGTGTTAGTACATGAACTGATAAATTGCAACAGAACAGTATGCTACTTTTTCTAAAGAGTACACCATTGGGCATTGATATACATGTTCAGCCTTGTAAAATAATTAGTAAGTTGAAAGTTCTTCGTATTTCCAAATTTGAGTTTGTAAAGCAGCCACACCACTGTCTGATATATGCAGGTTCAAAATAGTAAGGTTCTGGTAAAATGCACTGATCTTGATTTTTTGTAATGTAGGTTATTAGTGACACCTTGATTTTAGTTTTAGTTCCTTTGCTTATCAGAGCTGGAGTCCAGCTTATTGCTCTGATTGAAATGTTCAAAGTAGAATTCTTTGAGTCCCGAATTGTGCAGCCAGGAATAAGTAGGAAAACATCCAAACAAAAAATTTATGATCTTAAGAACAAACTTTAGAACAGTATGAAGAAGTCTGTTAACATTTATAGTGGAAGAAAGGCCAAGTTCTCTGTTTTTATGCACTGTAATTCTTACATTTCTGTATTTGGGGAAAATTTGTATTTCTTCATTCCAGATGGTTAGGCATATTTGAAAAACTGTAATGGATTGTCAGCTTTGGAGGCAGTAAGAGGGGGATATAAATACAATGGAGGTAAGACCCAACAGCAGTTTGTGTGAGAAAGAAGTGGATCTGTAGATCTGTTATAATCCAGGTACCCCATTCAACCCATTACAATACTGATTTTAAGAGGCAAAGGGAGCTTTAGCTATTCTGCGAGTGGAATGAAGATGTAGTTTTAGATTATTATTAATTTAAATATTTCATCAAACATTACTTTATTCTATTGTAAAACGTAATTTTGCTGTGTATTTCAACAGCTTTTGAGAGTTAGATGCATTAGACTGCTTTACATATCATTCATGCAAGCAGCATTTTTTAGAAGTTTCTAAGTGGTGAGCCTAAAAATTTGTCTAGACTTCTAGAGTTACTTTTTTTCCATCTTGTTGTTCAGTGGTCTATTGCCACTTCATCCTTCGAAGTGATTTCTTTCTGTGAGTGTTGTCAGCTATAAAACTCATACTATTGACCTATTGGCAAAATTCTCCCTGAAAATAATTAAACTTCAGAACCATGTTCTTTCAGGAAACTTGACCTCTAACTGGCTTAACCTCTGATTGACTCTCCAGCCTGCTTTACACTTAACTGAAATTTCTGAGATGGTAATATCCTTAAGAATGCAATTTCCTTTTCCTCTGAAATATTAGCTACATTGGCAATAGCCTTCCTGCAAGCATATTCACATGTGTAAAAAGCCTCTGTTCAAGGGAAAACACTGACGTTACTTGTGGCATTAGGGTATGTTGCAGTCATAAAATGAAATAGACTCTGTGTTTGGTGAATCTGCTGGCACCTTTTGTGACTAGTGATGTTGTAATCTAGCATTATAACCCTGGCCAGCATTTTAATGCTTGTGTACTTCACTGCAAAATTTCCTTCAATATGCAAATTATATTTTTGTTATCCCTTATGTTGGAAACCAAGCTGCTACTGATTTTTAACTGGAACTGCTGCATAACTGTTTCATTACTACTATTTTACTCAGCAGCAACTTATGACACAAGACTGTTTTTCATGTAAAAATGCAAGATAAATGGGTTTTATGTGGTACAATATTTAATGTACATTCCTATTAAATCAAGTAGAATAAGGTAGCTTTTCAAAGCAATGAGTATTTCTTTCATCAGAGTAGACATTTCTTTTAACTTAGTCATTAATGATGTTGTTAAAACACTGATTAAGAATATTCTTTGATTTGCTTTCCTTTGCATAAATATGATCTAGGAGAGAGGCTTTGATAAAAGAGGCTGATAAAGATATTTATTATAAAAAATAATATTTCTGGTGCCTTGTGTATCCTTTGCTATTCATTGTCTGTGCTCCATTTTACTTATTGGACATAACCTTTCAAGCTCTGGGTTAGATTGGCTTAGTATTTTCCTTTTTGGTAACTCAGATACCATGAGACTAGGCAAATTAATTGAAATACTTACTTCTGCTTCCTCAAACAAAGGTTCTAGGCCACTCGGGCTCTCCAAAGGCATTTTCTGCTGCCATTAGGTTTGCTGTGGTGACCATGTTATACATGTCCTGGTACTCTGCAGTGCCTGTATGGGGCATGGAATCTGCCCACAGTTTAGACTCTGTGTTGTTTTTTGGGTGGGGAGAAGCACCTCCTGCACGTGAATGTCTTGCTGCCTGGAATACAGCTCAGCTGTGCAAGAACCTGCTTTTCCACAGACCTTGGAGGAGGCTTGAAGTTCAGAGATTTAAACTTAAAAGTTACAGTGACATTATAGAAAATTAAATCTATAAGTAGTAACAGTTACAGAGAATTGTCTGTTTTATGATTAAGAAAAGGTAGTGGTATCAGCATACGTTTTTGCCACTCTTGTTTGAGCATGTAGAGAGTTGGGGAAGAAGTGCAGTGAGTCACAACTACAGTACAATGGGCTATGGCTGTTGACCAATTCTACACTGTCCATCTCTCATCCTTCTTTAATTGATGCTAGGGTACTGCTTACATTTGCAGGGTCAAGATTTCTGCTTATATGTGACTTTTCATGTTTGCCCTTTTTCTTTCTTACTTGCAAGCAAGCCACCCTTGTATTTCTCTTTGCTTGAATAAAATGTGTAATAGTACACTCCACCCTCTTAATTATGAAGACAGGTACAAAATATAAGTTTGCAAATTATCTCCCTTCCCCTATCCCCACTGAAGTTTCTGCTTTGATACATTTTAGAAAAACTGACTTCCCTAAAAAGTAAAGGTTCAACATATAACAAACATGAAATCTCACAAAGGCTCTGCAGGGTAAGTGAGATTTTCATGTGACTGTAAACATATCTTACTTTTCCACAGCTTGGCAGCCCAGAAGTATAAAATATTTATTTTATCTCTTAAGTTGTTATCAGCTAAAAAGGAGATAAAAAAATTATAGCTTTTCAGGCCCTAATTATGTTTCAGAAGCATAAATCTTAAACAGAATTCTTGTGCAAGAGTCTTAGGCTCAGCATTTTAAAATCTAAATGTAAACTAACACTTCATAGATGGAAGTTGTGAAAGGGTTTTTTGTTGCTTTCTTCCTCTCCTGGCTTTGAAATTTTACCACAAGGTCAGGTTAGAATAGGGCTGTACGGGCACAGGAGTAAGTTTCTGGAATTCAGTGTAAATTTAAAACACAGCCATTGCACAATTAGATGGTGTTTACAGAAAGGGTTACTAGCATCACTTTCTAAAAGCTTCTGATAAAAAGAATGTGCCACTCCAATGGAACAGAAATTTGTCGAAAGAGAATACAGCTTCTAGGTATGAAACTATAAACACTGGTATATAAGTCAAGATCTTGCAGGTTTTGGCACTCCATCTTCTCTCCTTCATAAACACTGAGACCAATTAAGAATGGCTGCAGATATTCTGTGCAGGAATTTAGAGCTGTAGGTTGGTTTTTATTTATTTTTTTAAATTTTGTTTATCCTTGGAATGTTTTGTCTCAGTTTTTTTTAAGTTGCATTGATAGATTTGACAATGACATGTGTCCCACATGGCTGTTTAACTTCAGCAGGTGTATGCTAGGCTGGATTGTGTTTTGTTATGTACACAGCTAATTAGATACAAAAAGCAGTAAAAATGTTCCAAGTCAGATGGACAGTAAGTATTTTCTAACCTAATTTGATACTTCTTTTTAAGACTAGCCTATTTTTTTATAAAGATGACACTGTTACAATTTATTGAAATAAATTTCAGAGCTACAGGAAATCTATAGAAAGCTACAGCTCATCTCCCCTAGGGATGCCTCTCCTAGGTGCGTCTCCCTTGTGGAGGCTGTGTCTGGGCCCCTTGCGGGGATCCATACACTGAACTGGGGCAGTTGCTCACCTTGCCTGTAGTTGAGGCTTTGGACTGTGTACAGGCTGCAAATTATGGTGGGACTTGGTGATAAAGTAATGGTTTTGCCTATTATTATGTTATTCTGCTTTTGCTGGTATTGCCCAGTGTTACAATGAAAGCTTAGAATCAAATTAGTTTTGTTTGTTAGGTGAGAATTTCTTCAAACTCTTCCACACTGCTTTCATGGTGCTTGAATTTCTTGTGTGGAGAGTGAAATAGATGGCAGTGCTAAAGCGTTGTTCTGGTACTATTTGTTGGAAATGGAAGCTGTGTGATGTGTCTATGAATCTAAGAACTTGCTTGGAAGCACAGAAGTAAAAAGGAACAGGTTTGCTCTGCATGTGTTATTGGAAAGGGCTGCCAAAGGGAAGCGTGATGAGCCTCTTAACTAGGGAGTACAAGGCTCACCATTAGCTATGTCAGGGAGCTCAGTTATAATTCCTCAGAATTCTTTGTTGTGGTCATGTGCTGCTTATCAACTGCTTATGCCTCAACCGTTTGTCTCATAGTGGAATGTGTTTTCTGTCTAGCCAGAAACTAGTCCTGTTAGCTTAGCCTTGAATTTCAGTTTACAGCATGCTGTTCTTCAAAGACAGCAGTAAATGCTGTTGATGGAGCACAGAAATTGCTTTCCAGAGACCTAACATACATCTAACCCCTCCCAAGTCTTAAGCCACCTAAACTTGCCTTGCTCTGGCATAGAGTTTCATGCCAATGCAACATGCAGCCTAGATCACTATTTAAAAATGATTGGTTAGTTATTGCTGTGCTGAAACACTTTGGCTGGTTTTAAAGGAAAAATAATGAAATAAATGTACAGCTAGCATTTTAAAATTGCAGGAAAAGTGGTCTAAAAATATGAGAACTCCTTTTATATGAACTATTTTTCTCTGGTCACTTCCATAAACTCACTGGGAATTATTTCTGCCTACAGCTGCTTTGTTATATAGAAGCAATTCTTTGTGTATAAATACCTTTATACTTTCCTGTAAAACAGTTATAAGCTAGACCTGATTATGATGCATTGTGGATTTCTTATAAAAGTGACCTTTAGAAAAATGATAGCTGTGTCTCAGGTTTCAGGCAAGATAGCTGTATTGGCAGCACTGGTGGCAGCTTTATAAAGTGTTGCAGTGGGTATCTCATATCTATGAGTGTGCTTGAAGGTTAAAGGGTGATAAAATTGGGGGAAGGAGGAGAGCAACAGGTACTGGTAAGAATACTGTTCTTTGTGAGGATAGAAAAGAAACTTGGAGTAGGACAGGGAGACAGATTGTGAGGAGTGATAGGGTATTTAAGCCCTCAGTATTTGACCTGGGATAGGTTGGGGTGAAGTAGATAAAGGATGAGAAGTAGTGTTGCAGAATGGAGGTTCTAGAGGGAGATCTGAGGCTTTAGAGTGCTTTGAGCCACCAAGTACCACTGTCTTAGCACCTGGAAATAGGGATTGTTGGTTTAAAGCTACTATTGAATTCTTTGCAGAACAACAGGTAAGGAAGGGGTCAACAGTGGAATAAAAAATTAACAGGCTGGGTCAATGGTCTTTGATCCATAGAGAAGTTCCTAGGCAAAACCTGAAGAATGGAAGGCAACAACTACCTTCCTGAAGCTAGAGGTATCAGAGCCAGAAATTCCCCATAAACTGCAGGCAAAATTTCTGATGTCTAGGCTTGAGCCATACAAGAAAGAGATGGTCACCTGAAGAACCTATGGACAGAGTATCATTCAGATGAGTAAAGACTGTTGTGGCAGTCTTGCTGCAGTCTCCAATACCTCTCCAGTTCTATCAGAACTACATGTGTTGCTGATTGCCTGACTTATTTTTCTAAATAAATGAAAAAAGATCTCTTTTGTCTAGGAAGACTGAGAAATTTATGCTGGAATGCAGGATATATATAACCATTTCTTGGGAAACAAGGTTAATGAGAATGAAGTTCAGTTGTGATGCTGTTTCATGCCCTACTAAATTGCTTCTGGTGTGTGTCCTTCTTCCTGCAATAAATACTGTAGAATAGTAATATTTTATTAATATGTTGGGCAATGTCTTACACAGACTAATGTTACCATGCTGATTACTATTCTAAAAATCATCCATGATGTCTGATTTCCTTCAGTGTACTTGACAGTGGATGTGATTGCAGGGAATATTTGCATTTATAACTGAGTTTGGAGTATAGTTCAAACATCCAGTATCTTCTGTACAAACTCCAAATTGAGTGGGTTTATCGTATCACTTAAGCGTCATGTCTGTATTTATTATAGAATCAGCCAAAGTTACTATGAAGTTATGAGAATACATGACTATTTGGGATTGCTGCTCTGAAGTTGTGAGAATACATGACTATTTGGGATTGCTGTACTTATGTTCTTTTAAACTCTCTTACCTAGCTATCCATACAGAATTTTTTGTCCCTTTCAAGGTAAATGTTTTTTTCTTTTGCTTGCTTACCTTTGCTCTGTGGAACCTACCCTCTGATATTTTCGGAAGTTGTCCATCTTCATTTCAGTGGTACAGCACAATTTCATTCCATTTTTTTCTGTGAATTGGTATATTTTCTTCCCTCTCCCATTATGGGGAGAGAGAGAAGAAGTTTTTTATGGCAAAATATGCAATTCCAGTGTAAACAATCTTAATTACTTATTCCTTCTAGTGAAAATTTCCTTTCTTCAAAATATTTAATTAGTAGGATCTTTGTACTGCTCAGGAAAACACAGACATCCATGAATAATACTTGATAAAACTGTATGTGTATTCATTACTAGAATATTGTGGAGGAAGAGTGAGAGTCCTGTCTCTTTTTCTGGACAATCAGATCTTTATCCTTAGGCCAGTCTTTTCTCCCTTTATATGATTGTCCAAGATATTAGCCTATTAATAGTCCATTAATAATTTTCTTTACTCTCTAGGAGAATGTTTTCTGCATGCTGTGGGCACAAAATTCCACAGTAATTGAACAACTAGGTGTGCTATTACTACTTTCACCCACAAATCCATACCTGCTGATGTTTTATCTGCTGGTACTAACCTAAATTGAAATTTCTAACATCAAGTCTGCATAGAAAAAATCTTTGGGTGCTTATTTCTATTACGAACACGCATGCTGAGAAGTCAGAGGGCTGCAGTAGCAAAGTGATGGTTGTCTATTCGGTGACCAGTCTTTTGCAGTAGGAGTCCTGGATAATCATTCCAGTGCAAGATGTCGGTAAGCTTACCTGAAATGGTGTTACATAATAACACAACTGCATGTCAACTGAAAATACTTGTTACTAATGTCTAAATGCCAATAATACAATACAAGCAATGTCTGGATTGAAAGTGGAGGCATGATCAGAGCAGACTCACATAACAGTATGTCAGTGAGGAATTTTTCAAGGAAATTCGGCACATGGGCTCAAAACTCCTATCAGGTATAATGCTTGGGGGGATCCCTTTAGAAATACTGTTTACAAGTTTGTGTATTGAAATGGCTTTTGTAGCTCTTAGAAATGGTGTGCAAATAGGGCTGTCATAGTTGTGAAGAACACACACCTGCTTACATGGCAAAGATAGCAGTTACATTATTGATTAAAGACTATAAGTGCAGAACTTCTTTAGAACAAATAGACTCTTATTGAAAGTTTACTCGGGATATTTGATTTCATGAAACCAACATATCTAGTGTTTAGTTCTCTATATTTAGATAAAACTGTGTTTCTATATTTAGATAAAACTGTGTTTTCCATATTAGAAAGAGACTTTCATTCCTTTTGAAAACACAGTGAATTAGGAGATAACCTGAGACTGTTTTACAATAAAACAGTAACTCAACTATGTGTTGTTTTTAACTTAAGAAACCATCATGATTGCTTCCAGAAATCACTTGTTTGAAAATAAGCACAGTTAGAATGAAAAAGTCATGATTATGCTGAAGAGGAAAGTTCAGGTAGAGACTTAACCTGCAAATGTTTTGTTTTCAACTGGCTTATAGTTGCTGTTCCCCATTTATCTCCTTGATATGTTTCATATGTGTGTGGGGAGAGGAAAGGAAATTTACTGTAAAGCAAACCATTACACAAGCTTCAGTTGAGCAGGTATTTTGAATGCCAGTCACTCAAACAGGTGGGTATCTCCTAAAGCTAAGTTGAATATTGGCTCGCTGCTGAGAAAGAGAAGTAAAATGACTATATACTTTGATACTAGCAAGTCATGTTTTTTAAATCCTTAATCCCATGTGAAAAAAACAGGTGATGAAGCTTATTTCCTAGTGTGTCATTCTGTATGCATTGCAACATCAGTGTCCTCTATCCGTGCCTCTTTTGAAACCAGAACTTGGCACTTTGGTTTTCAGTTTTTGTAAAATTATTTTTTAACATTAGCCCATTGAGCATTAATAGAATATATACTACTACATTTTTAAAGTTGCCTCTTGTTATTCAGATATTCTTTGCATAGAAATTAAAGTGGGCCATTAAGCAATTATCAGGTAAAAATGCTAAAATAAAAATATTTATTATTTACATGAAGTTTGTACTGTTTAAGCTTTTTCTTATTTTGCTACTTTCCCTGCTATATGTTTTGGTCATGCACATGGGATGACACAGGCTTGGAGCTTTTCTTTGCTGTGCTTTGCTCTCTAAGTCTTTTACATTGTCCCACATTGGCTAACCTAGAGATGGGTCTTTGCATTCCAGTACTGGTATTATCTGGCGTTGCTTAGTTTGTCCTTTCCCTCCCCTTTTTGATGGAGGTTAAGAATCCGACTTTATTATCCACTGAAGTATACGTTTAAAATACTTCTGTACTGAAACAGAACAGTTAAAAAATATTTGGATAGGACAACCATGGCAATGTACCTAAGAAACAAATTAAAATGTGAATTGAGTTGGAGGGGGAAGAACTGTTTGCTTCATTTCGTGTTATAGCAGGACAAGTATCAGGCTACTAAAGCGTAGATCTCCTTTTATCAGGATTTCAGATTTACAGAGGCTCAAGAACATTGGTATCTCTTATCTTACATTTGGACATGGCACTTTTCAGTTCAGATCCTGACACTTGATTCTCTGTTGGCTCTGTGCCTAGGCTGAACATGTGACTGTAGTAAATGGTTAAGTCTGTGAGTCGATGGTGGTTTATGAACTGGTGTGAAAATTAAAGGGCTGAAAATTGGAAGATGGTAGGGATTTTGTTGTCATCTTTGGTTTTTATATCATTGCAAGGAGAAGCCTGTTTGACTTCTGAAACAGGTGAAACAAGCATTCAGAAAACACTAAAGACTCCATTATTCCTAATAAATAAAGTAATGCATCATAAATATGCTAAATTACGTTATTTTGACTTAAGCAATGACAGGAAAATTCAGATATTTAAAATTGAAAATTGAAGATGGAACAGTATTCTGTTTGTTTGTAGTGTGAGTGGTGAGCGGTGAGCATTGCACAGCAGTTCAATTCTGCAGCTACTAGGAATAGGTTCACACAAGCTCATTTGTTTTATGAACACGAGGATTTGATTTTTCAGGCAGTCTCTTGTGAGATGAGACTTAGCCACAACAGTAGCCTCAGAGAGTGTTTCCTTGATCTGTTTGCATCTGGTAAGCATTAATGTGGATCAGAATAAAGACTTGTTTACACTGTACATGCGCATGTCTGTCTTACCTTAAAAATGAAAGCAGAGGTTACAGCAGCCCTAGCTATCCTCAGATTCCTTGAGCACATGCTAGCCTAGTGCTTTCCCGTAATGCATTTTCTTGACTCATTCATCTTTTCCACTTTGCTGGAAAATGTAGTGAAGTTGTATGCACTCATTTCAGATGCAAAGATCATATAAAGTGGCAGTACAAAGCTTAATAAATCTGTAAAATCATTTCAAAATACCACCTTTGCATTTAAAAAAAGCTGTTATAAGTATATGGCTCTAATTCTCCTGGGAAATCTCTTATGTCTGTTACTATTGATCTGTCATCTTTGCAGTGCGTGTACACACAGGCACTTACCTTCTATGTCCACCTTACCTGCCACTCCAGTCAGTCCTGAGATGCTTTTGAGCTCTCAGTACTGGACAAGTTCCCATAACTCTGACTCCACTGACAAAGGCCATGGCAAATGGTGACTTTTAAGTGTCTACCCATGTCTGTAGTCCTTTTTAATAGTAGGACTATGTAGATTGAATAAATTACTGATTATTTGGAACTCTAATAGTAATTATTTGGGAAAATCCTCAGTGTTGTTTGGATGTACAAGAGGCATTCCACCTCACTTGCAGTCCCGAAGTCCAAGCTGAGTTAAATGCCCAACTTTTTTTTTTGGAAGAACTCAAAAGCTTTGTACAGTGAACACATGATTCATTTTCTGCATACGAATATTCTCAGCACTTTCAATTAGATTTTAAACATATACTTGAAGTAAATGCCTTACTACTTCAATGGACTGAGCACCATATAATGTTTCTAGGAATCAATGATAAATCTGTCAAAAAATGATGTATTTTCCTTAATCCATGCAATTACGTGCAACTGTTCTGTTATTGAGTTTAAGCACTGGCAGACTTCATGTGAGATATGTTTTTAAGGTGTGACTTGTGATCCATGCACTTTACCTTAGCATGAAGTCCCATTTTAGATGCACAAGGATTGAAAATAATGTAATTTATTTGTTGTAAATAAACAACGAATTTTATTGTTGTCAAGAATGCCAGGGAGGAAAAACTCTTGCATTTTAACCCCCACACCCTGCCTTGTAGTCCTTTTCTGCAGTGTTAAGCTGTTGTTTTCTGTAGCCAGTAAACTAAGGATTGATATGCATTAAACAGCATTCCTTCAAAGCGTTCCATAGTTCATATTCACACTCCTTGCTATAATTACAGATTAAAGTCAAGTTTCCCCCCTCTCCTCTCTCAGAGTTCAAAAACATTGCATTATATTACTTGTAATTTTGAATGGAAATAAATCTGATGGGTGTTATACCTAAAGGAATGATTTAAGGAGCTAGTGAATGGTAATGAGCTGATAGCTCCACCAGACATAAAATAAGTGAGAACATATGCATCTAGTTCCAGTCACAAGAGCCTTTATTAAAACAAAATGTTGCAATGGTAATACCATGAGCAACATGCCTTAAAGTGCTGTTGACTGTTACAGATACAGTTCATCTCCTAAATATCCCTTGAATTAATTTAATGACAAAGGTAAGTCTCTTTTTCGTTATAATTTTAAAACAATGCTATACAACAAGAAGTCATAACGCTTTGTAAGGACAACCATTATTGATAATTCCACAGGCCTTGCTGAGGAAATTCAGTAGTTCCATGTGTGTTCCCATAAAGGCTTCTGTGAGTTGATTTTTTTTTTTAAACTTTCTTCTTTATGATGTCACATTGGATCACTTTGCATACTGATGTTTAAAATATGCCGTATTCATTGCCCCAGTTTAGAATTTCATTCTGAGAGTACCATTCCCATTTTCAGGTAATAAATGCTGCCTCATTTCAACAGCTTTTAGTTGCCATGTTGTATCAAATACAATGAAATTATATTTTATCTTCTCTTCTTATTTTTAAATTGTCTGTACTAATTACAGATTCTTTCTATGTCATGATTCAGTAGAGAAAAAGGGTGTCTGCATGATAATGACACACTTTTTCTCTTCTTTTTTTTATATCTATATAGAAGAATAGACAAGTTTGTTATTTTCTCCTCTGGAGAACTACAGGTGCATAGGTTTTGCTAACTTCATGTGAATATTGATAATTTTAAACTAATATGTCAATGGATCTGGGATCTGACTAGCAGTCAAAAAGATGACTACACTATTATTTAAGTAAATGCTGCTGAATGTATGTATCAGATCTTTGATTCTACTCCTTTTCTAGAGGTTGTTCTTGTATTGTTAGTTGAGTAAGTGAAATATTTTCCTCTGAGAAATAAGTTGTAGTTATCTTTCTGGACTACACCGTCTCATTTTATATTTCTAGTAAAGTACCTTTTACACTGTTCTGTCAGGGGAATAAAGGCTCAGGAAAAAGTAAACCTCACTAAATTTTACATTTATATTCTTCACAATATTAAAATAATTTAAAGTGGCCATCATAGAAATATAAATTAGGATTATTTTTGTTGTTTTTCTCTGCCAATGACTTGATACAGAATCACAGGTTTGTAGAATGGTAGAGGATGGAAGGGACCTCTGGAAGTCATCCAGTCTAAGCCCCCTGCTTGAGCAGGTTGCCCAGGACCGTGTGAAGGAGGGAGACTTGACAACCTCCTTGAGCACATGGATTTTGTCTGTGTTTCCAGATTTGTTGAGATTATTACATAATTATAATGTATTCCATATTTTATAAGCTTTGGGAATCTTAATTATTGTCTTGCAATGAACTTGTACCAATGTCCAAGTTGAGACCAGTGATAAGTGGTGTTTTTCAAGGGTCAGAACTGGGACCCATGCTGTTTCGTGTCTTTGTTGATGACATAAATAGTGGGATTGAGGGCACCCTCAGCAAGGCTGCATCTAAAGAAGTGTGATCATCAGGTCGAGGGAGGTGATTCTGCTCCTCTGCTCCTTTCTGGTGAGACCAGTGCTGCATCTGTCTCTGGAGCCCTCAGCACAAGAAAGACATAGACCTGTTGGAGTGAGGGCCAGGGCCACAAAAATGATCGGAGAGATGGAACACATCTCTTGTGAGGAAAGTCTCCCAGTACCTTAAAGGGGGCCTACAAGAAACGTGTAGGGGGATTTTTTTTTTTATAAGAGTATGTAGTGATAGACAAGTGGTAATAGCTTTAAACTGAAAGAAGGTAGATTTAGATTGCATATAAAGAAAAGAAAAGTCTTTCCAGTTAGGGCAGTGAGGCAGAGATATGGATTGTCCAGACAAGTTGTGAGAACCCCATTCCTGCAATAATTGTGTTCAATGTCAGGTTGGATGAGGCTTTGAGCAACTTGATCTAGTGGAAGATGTCCCTCCCCATTGCAGGGGGTTGGAAACTGGATGATCTGTGAGATCCCTTCGAACTCAAACCATTAGATGATTCTGTTCCCCAATTCTATGAGCACACAGTGTCAGTGAACAAAAACATATAAAAGGTTTAACATCTGAGTTGATACCACTGAGGCAAATCAGAGGGAAATTTCTGCTAATTTCTTACATTAGTCTTCATGGAAATGCAGCACTCACATATTAGCTATCTTGACATTTCAACTGACATGTGGTAACATATAATTCATTACAATAATTTTGCATTGGCTTGCAAAAATAAATCCTCAGTTATTTGGGAGTGCCTTCTGTGAGTTACTGAGGACATGGTTGCTTTTCTTATGTATGTGTTCTATCCAGGTCAGAGATTGAACATGGAAATTCCCTGTGGTTGCTCAGGTGAGATAATTTTTTCACTAAAATTGTTCAGTATTTTTCTTAAATACCCCTTTGGTAGGGGACTTAACTGCATTATTTGCTATAAATGATACAATTGTCTTTTCATAGAAGCATAGAATCACCAGCTTGGAAAAGACCCACCGAATCGTCGAGTCCAACCATTCCTATCAAACACTAAACCATTCCCCTTAGCACCTCGTCCACCCATCCCTTAAACACTTCTGGGGATGGTGACTTAACCACCTCCCTGGGCAGCCTGTTCCAGTGCCCAATGACCCTTTCTATGAAAAAGTTTTTTCTAATGTCCAGCCTGAACCTCCCCTGGCAGAGCTTGAGGCCTAAATAAAGGAAGGCTCCTGTGGATGTCCTGCATTCCCTATTTGAGGTATGATGTTGAGCCCTTGTGACAGGTATTTTGCAAATAGGCACAACAGATGAGACTTTGCAAGACTTGCTGCTGGCCCTGATACCCTTTATTTAAGAAAAAAGAGTGTCATTAATCTCTTTGAGAAACCTTCAGCTATGTATGGAGAATGATTTGGTGGGGAAGGGGGAGGGGCAAGAGGGCCAAGCTGACCTGTAATTGTTTCAGTGTGTTGGAAAGTCTTGTACTTTCCAGCAGGCATTTAGTGTATTATAGTTATGATTAGATGACAAAACTAAGTTTTTATAGAGCTATCAAACTTTATTTTCTGTTTAAAATGTGGAAAAATCATTTCATTAAACAGTAGAAAGAAAGTGGGATATAAACTTTAAGCGCCTTTTTTAATTTTTCATGGTGACTCATTAAAAATGAATGCATAAAGAAAGACTGGAGTTCAAAAATTTCCACCTTTGGCAGTCTCTTCTAGCTCCTTTTGCTCTCCTTTATAGTGGATTCTATGAAACCTAAAATACTGTGGAATCTGTTTTGTCTGTATTAATCCTTGTGGTATATTGATAGGTGTTTTATAGTCATGCTGATAATTAGTTCATATTAATCTGTATGGCGTTTTGTAAGCTGTCACCTGTAGTAGGAAATGTGTACAAGTGATCCACTGAATACTGATTTCTTAGAATCATAGAATAATTCAGTCTGGAAACCTCTAGAGCTTTCTAGTCCATCCTGCTGTTCAAACAGGGTCAGTCCTGAAGTTAGCCCAGGCTGCTCTGGTCTTAATCCAGCTGGATCCTGAAAGCTTCAGTGGCTGGAGACTGCACAGCCTCTTTGGGCAGCCTGTTCCATTGTCTGACTGTCCTAGTAGTGAAAATGTGTCTGTCTTTATAACTAGTGGTTGTCTTGAGTTTGACTGATATCTTTTGCCCTCCTGCCATAGACTGTTGTAGCTGTGTCATCTTGGTAACCTCACCATGGGTGCTGTGATGATGCTTTTGGGTGTGCTCAAAGCCATTGCTTCTCCCAGCTGAACAAACCCTGGACCCTCAGCCTCTCCTTGCAGGACAGCTGCACTCATGTGTATCAACTGGAGGTGCCTCCTCAATTTTCCGCCATCTGATAACTCGATGAGAAAACACCCTGCTTCTTCCAGGCCATTGGTTAAGATGTTAAATATGACAGGTCTCAGGAGAGTACATTGTGGGAAACAAAGCCTTATTGGCATAAAGAACATTACCTGCTCTCCTCTCATCTACAAATTCAGTCATTTTATCATGAAAGGCAATCAGGTTGGTCAGGCATGATTTACCATTGGTAAATCCATGCTGACTGTTCTCAGTTACCTGGCTTGGCATTTACTAAGCAATATGAAGGGTGAATAACTTCTCAAGTGCATGAGATGTGACAGTTTTGTCAATCTGTTAATACTAGGAAATTATTATAGAGGAACTGTGGTGTACATTGGAAATACAAAAGCATTTTGAAGGTCTGGAGGGTACTGTTAACCTTCTACTCTTTACTGCAGATTCATAGTTTCTTCATGTCTTTGCATTTAATTACTGTTCCTGATGTAAAGTCTAGGCACAGGGGAAAATAGGAAAATTTGCTACAGGTGTTTTTACTGCAGAAGGTGAATACTGATTTTTGTAGTTAAATCTTAACGTTTTTGTCAGAGTCTTGTTCTGAAATATCTGTGAGCCACTGAGAATATTTTACTTGTCACTGCAATAAAAATAATGGATATTTTAGGAAAGCAGTGATCATGCAAGTGATAAGCCTATCTAAAAGAGTGAAACTTTGCTGTTAAGGAAGAAGTAGATGCCTGAAAAAGCAGCAGTTCTTTTAAAATCTGAATCTCTGCTCTGTATCTTTCACATTTACCTTTTAAACTGTATTTAACTATATTACTGACCTCAAATCAGCTTGTGTGTTCTATTACAGTGTTCTTGTGTGAAGCATCCTTTTCCAGTACCCTTTTGGCAGTGTCCTGAGTACCAGTACTTGAAATGCATGTTGTGCTGTGATGTAACTTAAGTCAATGTGATAATATAAATGATTAACCACACATTAGCAGAAGGCATTGTGAATAAGGAAATTATGTACTAATAATTCAATTGGAAAAATTGCACTCTAGTGGATTATTACATATTAATTATCCAGAGATGGTTTCATTTACTTGGATTATACTAGTGCTTCATGAGGCCTGCATATGTGAAAACTCTAGAGCAAGCACTCCAAGAACTGCATTATTACTTCATTTTTAATGCCTATGTTTTTTTCTAGTCTCCAGTGAGAGAGACTCCACTCTCAGTTTAACTAGATTCCAGTGAGGTTTTATTGGAAGTAATATTAGAATGGCTTAATAGCACACTACCTGCACTGTCTTATTTCTAATGTTGCACTCTTTCCTATTCCTTTTAGTTTTATGACATAGCACAATAAGACATGAATATACTTAAACTTTGAAGGAATGACATATTCTGTTTTCCAGTCAGAATATTTAAGCCTCATGTCTCAACTGAGACAGAAACCAGAATGTTGAATATAGGTGTATTTTAAAGCCTGGCTGTTAGATATATGGCTCTTAGGTAAAGCTTATTTTTTTTAATATGTCTCAGGAAGGATTAATGGAACCACATTCTGAAACTAATTTGGCAACAGATTCTGTTAGCTATGAACAGAAATGAGAAGATACATGAAAGGTCTGTGTGAAACGTTGAGGCAGTCTTCTGCAGTCGTATAGATAGAGAAGTGATCAGGATCAAGGTTTATTTCTTTGCCATTTGAATTGAGTATTCCATAAATGATAAATTAAGCTAAATAACGTCTGAGAAAAGATGTGACAGAATTTAAATATAGTAGATCAACCGTAGCTATTTATTCAGTTCTACATCTAGCAGACTTTAAGTGTTTCAGTCTAGCTCTCAAGTATGTTTGATGCATTAAGAAGCAGCTAACCAAAAAATATGACTGTTTCTAAGGGTATGTAATATAGTGCAGTATAGTGGTATCTACATTGTGGTAAACAAGTGGTTGCTGAAGTCAATCTTCCTTCATTAACATAGAATCATAGAACCATAGAACAGTTTGGGTTGGAAGGGACCTTAAAGATCGTCTAGTTCCAACCCCTCCGCCGTGGGCAGAGACACCTACCATTAGATCAGGTTGTTCATAGCCTCATCCAACCTGATCTTGAACACTTCCAGGGATGGGCCATTTACTATTTCTCTGATCAACCTGTACTAGTTTCTCACCACCCTCACAGTAAAATATTTCTTCATAATATCTAATCTAAGTCTCCCCTTGTTCAGCTTAAAACCATTAGGCCTTGTTCTATCACTCTGCTCCCTGAAGAAGAGCTCCCCATCTTTCCTGCAGGCCCCCACATTCAGTACTGGAAGGCTCCTATAAGATCTTCCTGGAGCCTTCTCTTCTCTAGCCTGAACAACCTCAACTCTCAGCCTTTCTTGGTATGGGAGGTGCTCCAGCCCTCTGATCATCTTCATGGTCCTCTTCTGGACTTGGCCTAACAGATCCATGTCCTTCCATTAGAATAATGGAGTAATACTTACACCAATGTAAGTATTACTAGTTTAAGAAACTTTTTTTTTTTTTTTAAATATTAAACATAGCATATGAAACATATGTTATATATGCTTAATGAGCAATGTTTTTGTTTTTAATAAAGAATTATTCCTCCTTTCCCTTTTTGAGCAGAGCAGTTAGCAGAGTCTTACAGGCACATTCTGCATTAGTGAGCTGTTCT
This sequence comes from Clamator glandarius, assembly GCA_033459285.1. Taxonomy (NCBI): domain Eukaryota; kingdom Metazoa; phylum Chordata; class Aves; order Cuculiformes; family Cuculidae; genus Clamator; species Clamator glandarius. The sequence continues at coordinate 1,074,969 of JAUNZM010000133.1, forward strand.
GTCGCTTATTGTACAGCAAAATGAAAAAACTGAAGAACACAGGAGTTACAGGCTGGTGACAGTGCTTTTACTGTGCCTAATATATCTTAAAAGACACTGAACTGTGTGGGGGTTATTCCTTACAACACATTTTAATGACTATAGTTGCACTTCCCTTGCTTATGTTTGTCTCGCTAATCTGAGCTTTAAAATCTGTAGTAGGTTTTAATTTTCATTTACATTTGTTTATTTCAAAAGTGCAATAAATTCTTCAGCTAATACAGAAAAAAAAAAGTGAGCATGAAGATGAGGCTAGTGAACAGAAGCAAAGCTTGATAAATTACAAAGGCAGTAGTGGTTGTAAGTCATCAAGCTGTTTGGATATAGAAAGAATATTTAATGGTAATGGACACATTTAGTCATAGGCTCATTGTGCAACCATTATTCCTATTAATTATTTTTATTATTTGGCCAATATGGCAAGATTTGTAGAATGAGAATGAGTGACTTACCCTGTATGGTGTTTGGAATTACTGTGTTTTAGAGCAAAATCACCAAAATCTGAGGCAGAGGTTGAAAAAATTGAGAACCTGTAAGATATTTTCTCTACATGAGTATTTTGGACAAGGAAAAAATAATTATGGTTTGCATAATCTTCCATCACTACAATGCAAGATAGTATCTGAACTTCCTTAAAGTCTTTAGGATTAAAGTTATAACTTACTTTGCAGCGTTATGCCTAATGATCCATCATTAATAATGAGCATTTGAGCAGCCTTAAGGATTTGATTTTAAATTGTTGTGAAACTAACTGCTAAAAAGGCAAACTGCAATTTATATAAGATTGATTCAAGTCTTACATAAAATTGTTCTATACAGCAATTTTAGTCTGGCCTTTTTAATATTTTGATTTGTGCATTACAATGTGCTTTTTACAGAGAGTCACTGATCTTCTCAGATAGCCACACATTTCAAGAACCCTACTTAAAAGTCTGGGCTCTAGATCTATCTATGTAGATATACTTAAGTATGATGTAAATGTAGGAGCAACACTTTAACATGTATGTTGTGTGCTGTTTTTTTTCTGATTTATAATCACAATGCTTCTGGCTTCTAGAAGTTGTACAAGATTTTGGATTTTGAACTATTTCACTATTTTTTTCCAGAAAGTAAATTAATTACAGGTGGCACTTGGAAAGGTTAGCTTACTCTATAATGATATGCGTTGCTGACTTAGGTTTTTTTGTGCAATAGATGCGAAGTATGTTTAGAGAATCGCATTCTAGAAAGTAAAAAAATAAAAATAAATGACAAAAAAAAGAGGAAATCATGAAATTATTTAGAAATTGGTAGCTTACCAAGAGGAAATATCAGCTGCTTATAATTGTCTTACTTAACTTTTTATGTCTTCTTTATTGTCCTGAGTGGTGTTTGGGATTTGGGTTTTTTTATATTTATATGTAGATGACTACTGTTTTTAATATATCTGTATATGTTCTATATAAAGCAGATGACTGTCCGCAATATGATGGTAGCAATTGTAAGAAAATATAACAGTACTTGAGAATAAAAACTAGTTAATGTAGATCTATTAACAGATGTAACTTGAAATATAACAGTTTAAGAATTCCTAAGCTTTTTCATATATTGACAACCTATATGTTAAGACAGATAAAAAGAGAGACTTTACTGGCTTCATAGGTCTGCTCTGATCCACCAAAATCCACAAAGGAAATTTATGTTGATTAGAAGTCTAATTATAAGTCCATTTTTGCAATCTAATTGCTTGTAAAAGGTACAAGAATGAACAAGTAGGAGGTTGTTACCCTCTGAACGGGTTCGGTAAAATGCCAGCTGGCAGGGCATTGCTTTCCTGGTCTCATTAATTCTCTGTGCTTTAGCCTTGCTGTGGATATAATTCTTCTATTTTTAGCCTAATTTGGGTTCCACTTTCTCTGAGAGTTACTCCTAGTCTACAGATATGTAAGTGAGAGAAAAATAGAAAGTTAAGTCTGTTAAGAAAGAATCAGGACGTGTTGGAACTTATGTATAAAGAAAGGCAGCTAGTTCAGATTAATCAGAAGGTTTTTTTTTTTCCTTCTGATATTAGATTGTGCCCAAGTAAAAGTGTCTAAAAAAATAAATAATTCTGCAGGTATATAGAGCGAGATAGTCTAAGGTTACTTGTCCCTCAAGTGTGTAATGGTGTACGGGCTTACTCATTCTTATGTGGAAGAGTCTTTTAGCAAAACTAAAAATTTAAGCTATCAACAGAAAAACCATGTGTATTATATTAGAACTGAGATTAGTACAATAACTTATAGAACCACATTAAGATGGAATGACCACTTTTGTCAGAGGAGTCTGAGAGTCTATGAGCTTACTGGAAAATAGACAACAAACTCTGGTACAAAAATAGTGGCATAAGTATTATTTGTAGAGCTTAGACCTTATCTGTCTCACAGGGAGTGCCCTCAGTTGAACCTTAACCTGAGACCAGCTGACATTGCCCAGAGGAAGAAGTAGTCAGGGGAAAGTTCCTTTGGCAGCCTCCTCTTACTTTGGCAGCCCCCTTTTCTGTCCATACAGATGCTGTAGTTCTGGGATGTCTCTGCCAACCTTTTTCTGACCACCCTAACTCTTGATCGTCAGATAAGTTGTTACTGAAGACCAGCAGCATGACCTGGAGAGAGATGTTTTCAGGGAATATTTCTTTTGGCAGCCTTCTCTGTTGTTTGACAAGCCTTTTAGCCCTACATATGCTGCAGCTCTAGGATTTACTTTTCTTCTCACTCTTGGTCCCCAGTTGAGCCTTAACCCAAGACCAAAAGAAATAGAGAGAACTTCCTGTAGCCCATCCCCTGCTTTGGCAGCCCCTTTTCAGCCTTCAGCTTCTTTCTTTCCAAACCCTAAAACTAAGTGTTGTTCTTAATGATATTTCATGAGACTGTGTTTGGCAACTTTTAATCTTTCAGGAAAATATATCAAGTCTTTTTTCCTTGTGCTCAATTTGCTGTAAATTCATATGCTGTAATGTGACAAGGCAGATTGTTGGTATTGGCCTTCTCAGATACTTGTTCTTACATATTTTACTTTATGCTAAAACTCATAGTGAGGGGAAATAGTTGCTTTTAGGGTATGGAACCAATGGAGAGAACTGTCTACACGCTTTCAGATTAACAAATGTAGTGTGTAAACGTCTATGTAAAGACTGTGTGTAAAGAGGATTGTCCTCTATTCTCCAACTACAATATTCTCTCAGTCCTTCAAAGTAATTGAAATGCCTAATTTTGTAGATGTTGAATTCATTACGCGTACAGATCTGTTCTGCATAATGAGGATGTAAGCACTTCTACATTCCACCTAAGGACGAAATGGTCTTCTGACTTTAGTGAATGTCTCTGTCACAATTGTTCTAAAAACAACTACATCTTTAACTTGAAGATGAAACTTTAACATGTAATAATATATTTCACTATAGCATCTGATATAGGAACAAATAAATTTTTCTTCTTTGCCTGAGGAAAAGAATTACCTTTGCTTATTTAGCAAATAAAGAATGTAATTTCACTGGGTATGTCTTTTACTGGAAGATTTTGTACAATGGCTGGACTGATAAAGGCCAGGACATTGTCAAAGGGTGCAGCTGGGAAAAAGTGGCTGAAAAGGTGTTTGGCAGAGAAAGATCTGGGGATGCTGGTTGACAGCCAACTGAAAATGAGCCAGCAGTGTGCCCAGATAGCCAAGAAAGCCAATGGCATCTTGGCCTGTATCAGAAATGACATGGCCAGCAGGACCAGGGTAGTGTTTCTGCTCCCATATTCAGCATTGGTGAAGCTGCACCTCAAACACTGTGTTCAGTTTTGGGCCCCTCATTACAAGGAAGACATTGAGGCGCTGGAGCGTGTCCAGAGAGGAGCAACAAAGCTGATGAAGGGGCTGGAGAACAAGTCATGTGAGAAGTAGCTGAGGGAACTGGGGTTGTTTCAGAAAAGATCATATTTCTTACTTAATTTGAATTATTAGAAGTGATCAAGCATTCGTTTACATCCTAGTGAACAGGATATAATATAAATTTGTCTCCTCAAACTATGGTACATTTAAAGATTCTTTTGTTTATATAGCAATTGCTTTCAGATCATCCATTTCTTTTCCAGTAATTTGTCTGTGATTATAACTTTCAGATTCTTTTTACACAAACTGTCCATCTTTGAACGAAAATACATTATTTACTTCTAATAATGTTCGCCTTTTTAGCAAATGTAAAAAACAAGGGGGATCAGGGCTTAGTCCCAGTAGACATTTGTATTTGATCTCAAGTAGCTTTAAAGTAATCTTTTAATGTAGAACAGGTAGAACACACGATTTAATATATAATTGTTGCATGCCATGGAAAGCTTAATTTTGTGTATCAAATCAGTGTACAGTGGAATAGCACACTTTCTAGATCCTAATTTGCCTTCATTTAAAGTTATCTAGTAACAGAAAGCCTGCTTCTGTTGTATCACATTAAATGGTTCAGCACCTATTTTGTGCTCAAGCCTACTCCAGATCCTCCAAAGAGGGTCCTCCAACAGTTTGTTGACAGAGGCTATGTTCAATAAGCCTGTTCTTGAACACGGCACAGGCGTGTGCTCAAGTATCTTTTGTTCAAGAATGTAACTTCTGTTAAGGTATGGTAGTCTAAAATCCACTGTCTTTCTGAGTGTGAGGGATTTTCCCTTACGTTTTTTTGCATAGGTGAATATCAGAGTTGGAGGCTCTGGCTAATTTGTTTAGAGGCACTTTCCATCCTTTCATTGAAATTGTTCCACTGTCTTGTAAACAACCAAATAATTGCTGGGGCAGAAAAAAATGAGCAAAAACATATGAAGGAATTTGGGAATCCTGAAGAGTCCTGTACTTCAACTCATACTTTAAGACAAATTCCATTTAGAATAGACAGATATTTTATTGAAAGCACAAATTAAATCTCAGGGCAGGAGTCCTTTTATTTTTATTTTTTATTTTTTTTACCATCTTCCCCTGCTCGTATTCCTTCCCACATAGTTGTGAGGTTTTGGGCTGCTGTAGTGACTAATATTCTTCCTGCTTGCCAAAAACTCTTATGAATATCTAATAGATAGGGTTTTTTCCTAAATCAGTTTTTTTTTCCTATTATTTAATGTGTGGACTTCTTTAGAAAATTCACATTAATAGTGTGGTACGGCTTATAAGAACTTGTTTGTCTTTACATATTTTCGACTCCTTTAGAGACGGTTAGGGGGATAGATAGTATTGTTTACAGAAGCAGCAGAGTTGTTGCATCTCCATGGTTTCTGTCTGAGAACACCTTTTTAAATTTTTTTTCAGATAGAAAACTGTATTTAGTGCTTGTTTGTGACCTCATATAACCTGGATTTACATTAAAGATCTCTAAATAAGAAATTTTCTCAATTACAAGTAATTAGGTTTAAATTTCACAGTCCGTTTCACCACAGAATTTCCCAAGCTACTGATTACTCCAGAGTAAATGATTTACCTTGAGTATATAATGTGTACATTGTAATATATTATTCTACTTCTTCAAATACTCTGTTAGGCTGAGATAGTCAATAAAAGCAGTAAACTTAAGTTTAGATTAGGTTTAATTTTATTCATAAAAACAAACCATCTTCAAATTATGTGTATGTACACTTGTTAGGGGTGTGGGGCATTTAGAGATTATACCTCTAGGGATCTGTTTCACTTAATTTATTTTCTCATGCAATGTGAGTCCTTCTCACTGAGGCTGAAAAAAAAATCAAATTCTATGATATGTTGCCCCTTCAGAGTCATAATCAACACCGCTGATTCATGACAAGATTACTATGCCTTCAAAAGTTCAGTTAGCTTAGTCTGAAATAGAATTTCCAAAAGTGATGTTGTCCTTTGAGGTAATGTAACTGTCAGAAAAAATGTACTAGCTGAATAAATATCATCCACTCAGTTAAATACTAAGACTGCAGATGGATTCTACCTGTGGCACTTAAATAAATAGAGCCATATTGCAGAAAAGGTTGCAAATATGCTTTTAACATTGAGCATTCTTTTCAATAAGTGTTGATTATAATAAAGTAAGACACTTCTTGGAGTTCTGTATTTCTTTGTGAAACTTTTTCTGCTTTGTTTGAAACCAAATACACTGGATTCTATTTATTTATACTCACTGTTTTTTGTGTATTGATAGTATTTTAAGTTCTTAAGTTTTACTGAATTCTGAATTGAACTTAACATGGAGTTAAATTGAGAGAAACTACAATTTTTCAGTTTCATGAGAGTTTAGCTGCTTTGGTGCATAGATATTTTGGCTTCTGGTTCAGCATCCCCAGACCTGGACTCATGGGCTCTTCACTATTATACATTACGGATACACCTCTGGCTCTTCTTTAGAAAGCAGACAATCACATGCTTTCTGCAAACTTCATTTCTGTTAACCTGATATTGTGAAAAATGGATTTAGAACAAAAGTAATCATTGTAAAGGGAGACTAAGAGACAAAGGGGTGTAAACCTAGTCCAAGGTAACTGTTTTTCCTTTTCTTTTAAGAGAGGAAAATACATCTCCAGGAAACACTTTGAGCTATGGTGATAACCTTAATAATCTGAGATGGTCATGCTTGATTGACAGGTTTATTTGAATGGTGTAGTAAAGTCTTTTATATGTAGAAAATATTGTAAAACAACACTGGCTTTCATGACTTGCTTGCATGCTCTCAAAAGACTTCTAGTCAGTTATCTCAATAACAGTTTTGTTTCAGAATCTGTACTGTTCCTGCTCTTCATGGCCCTGGGGAACTTCTGTGTTACACCTTGTATATAACTTACTGTTACAGATCTAAAGCTTAGTATAGTATAGGCTTAAGGCTTTCTTTCACACAAGCACCTGATCAGTGAAAAAGAGAGAGTGCAAGTGCTCATAAAATGTTCAGAAAAAGTGTGGTAATTGGTACCTGAATTTTTTGGGGGGTTGTAATTCACTGACACTAGATCCTATGGATTCATAGCGTATTCTTCCACATGCTGCCTAGGTGCACAATAGTATGTCCTGTCTAGACAATATCAGCATCTTGGTATCTTTTCTTTATCACACCTTAATTGAAGGCAATATAGAAACATTTAAAGAGAAAGTAAGTAGAGAAAAAGCACTGTGTTTTGTAAATGAAATTGTTTTTGAGAACTGCTTGTTTCAACTGTGGCCTGAAAACCCATGTGTTGTGAAAAATATGCAGAAAATAAGTAATGGTTCTTCAGTCAGACTATGATATGAAGGAACAGGCTGGGATTCCAGCGTTACTGGTGCACAACAGAAATATAGAGGGCAAGGAGGAATAAACTTAGCAGGGATGCTAGTTTTTCTCACATTAAAGCAATCAAAGCAATGGATTGGGTTCAACATTCTGATGAGCAGTAATTCTTCAGTGAGAACAGGACAACCTGTCCTTTTTCAGCACAGTGAATATGTTAGTGGCATTATGAATATGTTCCCAAAAGCAGTTAGAACTATCAGGCATAATCTGAGCCTTGCAATCTACTCTGAAACAATGTTTGCAAAATAGCAGATTTTAATATCGCTCACTGTCTTTTTTTCTCCTACTGGTTAATGTTTCTAAGATGCAGAGCTGTGATAATGACCTACAGAATCTGGTTTAATAGCTTAAGCATTATTTTCCAGAGAATAATGAAGGGATTTCATATGAACAGCTCGGTTTTAGGTTTAGTGTTGAAAGAAGTAATTACTACAAGGTAATTGCTCTGCTGCTGTTTTCATTTAGAACATTAAATGATTATTCCAGGACTAGTTAGGATGAAATCTGGTCATATTTTCATAAAAACCCTTGTAAATATTCACCCGTGAGAATCATGCTCTATCTGATAAACATCCTGGATCCATAAGTGAAGAAGGTAGTGGAAACTAAGCAATACTTCAGAATTCTAACATTGGTCAAATGACCCTAATGCTGCACAAGAGTTGGAAAAGAGACAGATGCTGATTGAAAGTTCGGTTTTTTTTCCTGTGACATATCTGCTTTGGACTTTGTGTGGTAATTGCCTTAATATGTAGTTGGTTTTTTCTTGCTTAAAAAATTAAAACATTAACTAAACAAGGTAATTGAAAATCCCGGTAGGCTAGTGCACAATCAGTATAAATCAGAACTTCTGTCAGAGTTCATTTGTATCCCAGAACTTTACCAAACATGGGTTTTGTAAGCACAGGTAACAAAGCCCTCAGCTTCTCTGCAAGGTAGTAGCTAAGATTGTCAACTAAGTTATTAATACATTTTTTTTTCCCTATGTGTGTGAGGGTCTTGATATATTTCAAAACCAGGAAGCATGTGTTCTTTCAAAGAAAGCTGAAGTATATATATAAAGAAAATAATATTCTTGAAAAACCTCATGAAACAAGTCAGATCAGCAGTCTCATTTTCATATGGAAATAAACAGTCTTCTGATCTACTTTCTCTGAACTTCTGTCTATATAGTAGGAGGGCACTTATGGAATTAGGAGGGCTAGAAGTTAGTGAAACACTGATGATGTCCAGTTCAAAATAAAAGCATTAATACAAAATTTAACATGGTCCTAGTAAGTACTAGTAATATGAAATTAATCTCAAATATATTTGCTCTGCTATTACAAGTAGTGCAAAGTTACTCCTTGATCCTCCTAGTTCATCACATGAAAAATATCCACTCAAAATTCTAGCACACAATAAGTCTTCGTTGGAAAGAACAATCAAAAGAAGTTTGCTTTTGACCTTACTTCAGGTTGGCTTCGCCTCCTGCAACAGCTGCCAGCACACCAAAGTTTCAGTAAATTTTGACAGGAAAAAAGAGATACTAAACTCTCTAATCACACCAGACCAGAAGGCTATAGGATGATATAGGAGAAACTATAAAGAGACACTTGAAAATTATTTCTGTTCACAGGGTATAAAATCTTTGCTTTTCTGATTCTCCTATGTCCAGCTACATTTCTGTGTGACAATACTGTAAAACAGGGAGTGGCTGCTATTTTCAGTGGCTTGTCTATCTAGTATAAACAGAAGAATAAAGCCAGTGTAAGACTAATAATAAGGGTAGTATGTAAGAACACTGACTGGTAACAGTTACCTGGAAAATTTTGTTTCTGACATTTTTAAGATCCTGTGTGGCCATCAGATAATGAGAATGTGCAATGGTCAATTAGGAAGGTAAGAGAAGCTTGACATTAGACTAGATTACATATGATTTCACTGTATAAATGGAAAATAGTGGTTAAAGTCTCTAGATCTAGAGGTGTCTAGTTCCAAAACATTTATGTATGCAGGATGATGCCTAAAATGAAACAAAACCATTCAGATTCATCTGACTCTAGTTTTTTTTTTTATTCATATGGTGGAAGGGTTGTGGGAGGTCAGGTGGGTTTGTTTTTTCCTTAAGATGAGCTTAAATAATTTCAGGCTGAGCTTCTCATTAGCTAAGAAAACATTAGGTTGAAATAACATGCATAACACTGATGTAACCTGTCGAATTAATATATCCACAGCTAGAATTACTGAAATGCTTTCCTGTGCAAAGTGTATCCTCAGACCTGAAGCAGAAAGTGCTTCAAATCACATCCATCTGATAAAGATTCAGTTGACAGCATTGAAAACTTCCAGGTACAAAAGCTATTTTCTATGTCATCAACAAATGGCAATTTATTGTTTATTCAGTGGAAGAAAGGTTACCCAAGAATTTGGCTATATGATTTTCTATCCTGTAGTATAATTCCCAGTATACCGCATCCTCATTGTCTTAATAATTCTGCTTTAATACCCTAAACCTGCCTTTAAGGTTTTCTGTTTTTTTTTTTCTCCCTTTTGTTTTAGAGAAGTTCAATATATAAGCATGTTTATTTGTGTAGAAATATAAGCAGCCAGTGTTCTCCATACTTTTTAGGAACTGTTATTTAAATCAATTTTTAAAACTCTTTCAAAATAACCAATTCTTTCCTTCAAGATTGGAATGGAAATTTTAGTTATGCTTCTGGATGCCAGTGTTGTAGTATATAGTATATATAGAGGTACATAGACTTCCTATGCCAAAACCATTAAATTGTTTTTTCCATAATAGTTGTGACCTTTTTAGACCATTTTAAAATGGGCTTCTTAGTTTCTTAATTTTATGTCAAGCTCTCTATAAAAGCATACTGTCCTCCTTTGGAAAAAGTCCTATGTAATTTAGTAATAAAACAAGTATGTTTTTCAAAACTCCTTAAAATTTTAGCAGTTCTAGCTCCTGTGTGACATGCACGTGTGATGCTCTCAGTAAGTGATGACACAGTTAGTATCCTATAATACATTTGGTAGGATTCTATATAATTCTATAGAAACTGTAAAATACATAGTAACCATCTATATGTTTGATAAACTATGGTTGGTATTACATTCATCTTCAGAGGAATCTGATTAATATCTTTTCTCTAAGTAAATGTAATTTGAGAGGCATTATTCTGCTGAAATCAGGCAAAAGATGCTTTGTTGATTTCAACTAACTAGTTGGGATGGTGCTTCACAATTCACATTCATACATGTGGGTAGTGATTGAAGAATAATACATGAGCAAAAAAAAAAAATTGTTAATAAGCCATGAAGTTTGAGTTGAGATCAGCCTGATTTATTTCCTCATTTTAGAAGCACTAACATTTCAATTCTCTATTTCAAGTGCATATGCTAAAGCAACATCTGTCAAAACCAGTGCCTATAGTTGAGAAACTTGAACTTCTCTTATAATGCCTGCAATGTAAGTCTCTATCACCTTGCTGCCAAACATTAGTTGTGGAAAAGGCTAACACTTAACAGAGTTGGAAAGCTCAGTGGTTGCTGTAGGTAATTGGAATGCAAACACAGGAAGGGGCAATGGGTATGAGGAACTTAAGCTGGCTAAGGTTGAGGAGTGTGTCAGGAAAGTGCTGGTAGCAGGATGGGCAGAGCTGGTTAAACTTTAGTTTGCAGCCTGGAAAACATGGTGGAAATTTAGCTACAAGGAAGGCCAAGGAAGCAGGTATAGTCTCCCTGTTTACAAGGTTTGTAAGTAATGCCAAGAGCATTTTCAGTCCCTGGGACTCTTCAGATTGTGAAAGGCGTGTGTCCTAAAGTCACTCGTCTGCTTCCCTTCTTTCTATGGATTGTTTTTGCTATATCATATATAGTTTCATTGTATATTTTTAATACTAAGATAACAAAGTAAAATCCTCCCTACAAATTTTATGGTCTGTATATTAACTAAGATGGAGAATATATCTAAGTGTCATTTAGTTTCATACAATGAAAATGCATTTCTTTTCTATTTAATTGAGAGTTAGGATAGCATTACAAATCTGCTGTGATGTCCCTAAGGACGTTTACAATGAAAATGTGAAAACTGCAGAGCCTCCACAACTCTCTCCAAAGACCATGTTTTTGCCTTGGAAGTAACACAGTGCAATGCCAGATACAGCAGTTGCCAAGGTAACTGTTCTTTTTTTAGTTTGACAGCAGCAGGTTAATGGTTGCCTGGATATCCACAGTTATTCACTAGGGTTCTAGTAATTCAGTGAGGGGGCACACATTCTTCTTTAGGCTTGTTTTCCTCTTACAGAGGCTTTAACTAAAATCCTAGTGTACGTGGTAATTATTAAAATATTAGTCGATATTACTCAATAATTATTTTTCCTACAGTGATGTGTTATTACTATTAAGAGAGATTAATACTTTAAATGCAGAGCATTAGAGGAAGTCCTTTCTATATTATGGTGTTTTTTTCAGATAAACTTATTTTTTGATTTGATTTTTTTTTAAACTTAGTTTACTGTTTCATAGAATCATGGAATCAGTAGGTTGGAAAAGACTTTCAAGATCATCAGCTCCAACTGTACCTGTCCACTACTAAATCATATGCTTAAGCACTTCATTTAGCCCATCTTTTAAATACCTCCAGACATGGTAGCTCAATCGCCTCCCTGGGCAACCAGTGCTTGATAACCATTTCTGAGAAGAAATCTGTCCTAATGGGCAATCTAAACTTCCCCTGATGCAGTTTAAGGCCATTTTCTCTCATCCTATCACCTATAACTTGGACAAAGAGGCCAACATCCATCTCTCTACTACCTCCTTTCAGGCAGTTGTAGACAGTGATAAGGTCTCCCCTCAGCCTCCTCTTGTCCAAGCTAAACAACCCCAGTTCCCTCAGCTACTTCTCACATGACTTGCTCTTCAGCCCCTTCATCAGCTTTGTTGCTCTTCTCTGGACACACTCCAAGGCCTCAACGTCTTTTTTGTAATGAGGGGCCCAAAACTGAACACAGTATTTGAGGTGCAGCTTCACCAATGCTGAGTATGGGAGCAGAATCCCTTCCCTGGTCCTGCTGGCCACGCTATTTCTGATACAAGCCAAGATGCCATTGGCTTTCTTGGCCACCTGGGATCACTGCTGGCTCATTTTCAGTTGGCTGTCAACCAGCATCCCCAGATCTTTCTCTGCCAGGCAGCTTTCCAGCCACTCTTCCCCAACACTGTAGCGCTCCATGGGGTTTGTGTGTCCCAAGTGCAGGACTCTGCACTTGACCTTGTTAAACCTCATCCTGTTGGCCATTCATCTAGCCTGCCCAGATCCCTCTGCAGAGCCTCCCTTCCTCCCAGCTTAGTGTTATCTGTGAATTTACTAAGGGTGCACTCAATCCCTTCATCCAGGTCATTGATAAAGACATTGAACAGGACTGGATCCAGCACTGAGCACTGGGAACAGCACTTGTGACTGACCTCTAATTGAGTTTAGTTCCAATTACCATGACTCTTTGGGCCCAGCCATCCAGCGTGTTTTTAACTGGGTGCATCTGTCCAGGCCAGTGATGACCAGTTTCTTAAGTAGGATACCATGAGTAACAGTGTCATAGGGTTTAGGTACACAACATCCACAGCATTTTTCTCACCTAATAAGTGGGTCACTTTGTCATAGAAGGCAATCAGGTTAGTTTGGCAGGACTTGCCTTTCATAAACCCAATCTGACTGGGCCTCACCCAGTTGTCTTTCACGTATTGTGTGATAGCACTCAAGATGACCTATTCCATGACCTTTCCTGGCACCAAGGTCAGACTGACAGGTCTGTAGTTTCCCGGATCCTCCCTCTGGCCCTTCTTGTACATGGCTGGAAGATCTACAAGCCTCCAGTCAAGTGGAGCTTCCCCAGTCAGCCAGGACTGCTGGTGGATGATGGAAAGGGTTTTGGCCAGCATTTCCTCCAGCTCCCTTAATACCGTCGGGTGCAAGCCATCCAGCCCTGTAGACTTGTGAATGTCTAATTGGCCAAGCAGGTTTCAAGACCCTTTAAAAACTTAACTAATTAACTCAACATTTAAATCTGGAACTAATGAGTCAGAAGCTGCAAGCAGAATTCCCAGTTTATTTTTATCATACTGTCCTTTAGTAAAATCAGTAAGATATTTGAAAATAAGACTCATCTCCCATTCTACTTCTGCTGCAGTATTTTTCTGGATTTAAAAGGAAATACACTTAGTATCCTCTGTTCTACTGTAGTATGCTGACTTAATTTTGTAAATTTAGACTAAAATTTTCAGGGATTAGAACCTAAGTCTTCAGTATGTCATAAGCAGTGTTTCGATTTAATGTAGTAATGTCTTAGTCAGTCTCTTGGCAGATCCGGAAAAAGAATCTTTTGCATCATTTACACCACAGTTTGTTAGCTTATTACATAAACATAATCAGAATGTGAATTTCATTAGTCTTATGTGAAGAAAATCTTAAAGTTGGGACAATCTGAATATGCTTTATAGGTTTCTGCTGTGTGTAAATTTAACTGTACGAGCATGTGATCTGTGGCCTGAATTCTAACTGTTAAAATACCTCAGAACTGAGCAATCCTCCTCTCATAATCTCTGAATTTAGCTCTTTATGCAAACCAGCATTTCTTAACGGAAATTCTGTTACTGTTAGGAATAATATCAGTGTCTCCAAAATAAGATTATAAGTAAATTGGCAGTATATAAGTAGCATTGCTAAATAAAGCCATCAGGTTTATTTATGAATAGATGGACAAGGATGTGTCAAAGCTGTTCCACCTAGAATCAAATTCATATTTTCAGTAGAATTATTCTGTATTCTGACAATTATGATACTCTGAAAGTTTTGCTGGAAATCTTGTATTTATTTATATTCTGTAGGTTTTATTCTGAATGCTTGATTTCTGAAAAGGAGGATATGTGCTGGAAACAAATATTTCAAAGCTAACTGAAACTGCATTGTAACAAATGAGTAGTCTGCTTTCTCTCGCTTACTGAAATAAAATGCAAGGTATGACAGCGTTGTACGGAATAGGCTGTACTTTGCTCAAAAGTAGAATGTTTTGCTCCCCCAAAAAGGGGCTGGGGAAAAGGTAGATATCTTTTAAACATCCATCTTATCCAAGACTACCATCTGACAGGTAGACTCAACATCTTGACACTACTGTAAATGTTAATGTTAGCTCTGCCTTTGTTTTAATAGTCTTGTCAGACACCTATTAACAAATAGTACTTATTAAAGTAGATCAGACTACTAGAATTAACAAAAATACTGTAATTCCCTGTCTGAGGACACATTTCTTTGAGGAGTGTAGCTTCAAACAGATGTAATAGTTATTTTCATTTCCCTTTATGATGTGATACTAAATCCTGCAGATCAAGTGAGTGACCGGCAGTGACTGAACCACAGCTCTAAGATTCTGGGTCGACTTAGAAGTTACATGAAGTACATCAACAAATAAACCTCTCTAAGACCTCTGGGGAAGCTTTATTTTTTTTAAAAAAGGGTTGTTTAATGGATGCACTATATTTCTCTCTCTTCCTATATTGCTTTCAAGAGTAAACTCTGTTATTAAACAAAGGCAAACAAAAAGAATGTTATTTTAGCAGCTAGCAATTTCTGATCAATAAAAAGAAAATAACTTTTTGAAATGTATATATTCCCTTTGCTTCTACATATCATATTTTTTTGATTAATTAAGTACCCCATTAGTAGAGCAGGATTGAAAATAGACTCCTTTTAAATTGACTAACTAGTAGTCCTATTTATTTCAGTAGCGTAAGATTGACTCTTTGAGCGATTAATGTTCTAGCCTTGCAGGTTCTAACTTTAGTAAAGTTAATTGTTAAAACCAATGCCAACCAAACAAAATACCAACAAGCAAAACTGTGGGTACATAGATCCTCCTGAAGTAGCATTTCTCTGTGGTAATTGAATTATTAATATTACATACCAGAAATTTAATAGAGCTCCTGAGTTCCAGGCATGGAACAGAATTTATTATTGCAAAGGTGAATCATCAAATCATCCATATGTTTAGTTTGAAAGTTTTTTTTTTTAGCTTGTAAAAGGAAAGGTAGGTACTTGCTGGAAATTTTAATGACCCTAGTGAAATAAAACTTGGAAAGACTTGTGAGTCCAAATAACAGCTTTGAAATTATTCAGTACTACATTTCAAGAGAAGAACCACTTAATTTAAATTTTTAAAAAAAAATATGACATTTAATGTTTGGCACTTTTATGCTACATTTACCAAAAGCTAAGCAACATAGTAATGCTTTAAAATCTGGAAATATTTTGTGACATAAATGATCTTTATTAGTTGTTGGAAAACTGTATGTTCTGTAGCAAACTACTTAGCATCTTGCTCCATATACCCTTCTTGTGGAAGTTTTTTGGTACCTAGAATCAGTGTGAATGACACATGTGAACAGCTGCTTAAATAAAATGCTTGCAGGAGTAAGGAAAATATGATATATGTCAGATTTTATTAAAGGAGTTGTTTCTTCCTTAAAATATAAGTAAAGCAGCTTTCAGGCTACTGATTAATTTGAAGATTCACTTTCTGTCTCTTGATCAGGTAAATAAAATATATGTCTGAATGTCTATTAAATTTTGTATAGTGTTTCAGTGCATCTGCTTCTGTATAGAAGTAACATCATAGACTTGATATGTGAATTACTACAGTCCTATTAATGAGATTTATCAATGTAACTATTTTTGCAAAAGAAAAATAAAATTGCATTTTAAGAGGATAAATCTCCCTTTTGCTTATGACAGCTACAGTGATGTGCCTTTTAGAAAAAACAAGCTACGTTAATCAGAAAACGTGCTCTAACCACAGGCTGAATGTGTGTTGGTCCAAATGACCTCCACAAAAATAAAAAGCTGGTAAAATCCTACTGTGATTTATTTTGACAGCATAAACAGTATTTAGGGACTTAACCGTTGGATGTGTGCAAATGTCATCCAGTTTAATGTGAAACTTCATCTCCATCTTTCAGTAGGCATTCTCAAATTCTGTGTAGTGTGGCTAAATACAATCCAGGCATTTATGAGTGCAGGTGGTGTTTTTAACCAGCTGTACCACTGTGAGGTAAAAGGAATTCCTTGTAACATAGAAGGGCACCTCATCAGCTGAGGGGAATGTAAGGAAAACCAGTCTGAATGAGCCAGTAGAAACATCTGTTGTACTCATAAATATATATGAGGTTGTTAAGCTCTATAGAATTAAAATTATGTTTCACTAACACTTATTTTAATAAGCCATAAAAGAGATTGCAGTGCAAATTATAGATGCTGACTGAATTTTAAAATCAAACTAAATCTTATTTTTATACTGCATTTTTTGCATCATGATAACATTGTGTTTCCCTTAATAAAGTTAGAAATTATATAATTTGGAAAAGAAAGTTAGTAGGCTTACCCTCTGGCTTTTGTGAAGAGTCATAGTTTGGACTATCAATGATTTGGAATACATGTTTTTATATTAATCTTCAGTTAGGGAAACATTAGTGAACAATCTATTTATCCAACTTAAAAGTTTCTTTTATCTTCCTGTCATCTTAGAACTCACCAAATGGCTTTTTAATGAAGCTCCTTATTGGCCTCAGTGGTTATTAAATACAATTGAGTTGTAAATTTGATCAATCATTTTACAGTTCATACTTGCAGTCTTAGAGAACTCTTATCAGGTAAGGCAAGGTCATGAGAAGAGTTTCTGTACTCTTGAGAATGAAGAGAATGAGTCATACGTGTATCCCAATGGTGAGATTGTTTCCTTAAATCCTAATGACAGATCTCTGATTCCCTTAAATAAGACAGAATTTCAGCTTCTTTTCATCTGTTTTATTTCTTACCTGCAA
This sequence comes from Clamator glandarius, assembly GCA_033459285.1. Taxonomy (NCBI): domain Eukaryota; kingdom Metazoa; phylum Chordata; class Aves; order Cuculiformes; family Cuculidae; genus Clamator; species Clamator glandarius. The sequence goes on from JAUNZM010000133.1 coordinate 1,092,130, forward strand.
AGTGACCTTCTTCATGTGGTTTCAAAGTTGTCCTGCTGTCAGCCTCCAGTAATTCTTCTTTTTTTCCCCCCCCAGAATATTTAATTCCACTCTTTACTCAAGTTGACTACTCATGTGTCCTCTCTATTTTTTAGCTGTGAGCTGCACTGATGTTGAATCTTTTCCATTTTTTCTATCATAATTTTCTTTGCAGGTATAGCTTGTACTGCTTTTGCACTACAAATACTGTTTCCACTTACTGGTAGTTTTCAACTAAACCTTTTACAACTGCCATAACAAATCTAACTCAGTACCCTAATCATCATCCATTTAAATGCAGCAGATATTTTTGTTAAGTCTGTCTTTGCTTGCAGATCTAACTGACATAATCTAGACCTATTAGAAAGGTTCTAAATGCTGTTACTTTGTCATTTAAAAATAAAACTCTTGGAGTACTCTGAAGAGTATTCAAGTTGATATTTTTGCACTTAAGTTTTGAAAATAACCCATTTAAAAAAAAAAAGTCATTTTTTTTGACCAGCAGGTTACTTCCTGTCAGTGCTTAGTAACATATTGAAATTGTTGATTATATTAATTCAATATAAGAAATGTATTCATCTTTTTACTGCTCATTTAGGAAGAATACAATCATGAAGAAACTAAAGTCTGAAATGTGAATGTGTGCACTATTCTGGGAGAAACTTCAATACTTCCTCCTTTTGAAGGAGTACTTCTGTCGGGCGTTGTTATGCTTGATTTGTATCATCCTGCTCTTTAAAATGGCATCAATTTGATAAAAAAAAATAATTTTTGGCAGTAAATTTGTCCAAACACATGCACAAATATGCCTTCTTTGATGCTAAGAACATAAACAGAAAGGGGCAATGGGAGGTGTCAATCAGTGTTTTGGATGGTTGTGGCTGACTGTGCTGTAACACATCTTCAGCTTGACTGCACCTTCTACTAACATTCACTGGATCTTGCCTTGAGGTGGAGCTGTGATATTTTTCTATGAAGATGAAGACCTGATAAGCATTTGCTTTTCCTAAAGAGATCCTGGTTTTGATCTGAATAGATGTATGAGCTATGTTGGTAAAGAAAAAATGCAAGCAATCTTCCTGCCCCTCAGCAAAAGCTGGATCCAGCAATGTGTCACACAGGTGGATGGGCCTGTAACACTGAGTGGTATTTATTCAATCTGACATTACCTGTCAGAGATTCAGGAAGACCCATACCTTTCACTTACAGAAGGTATCCCGCAAGATTATGATAATATGTGCATACCGGCTGTCAAAAGTAGTGCTATTCTTGTTGTGGCTTTTTGTAATTGAGAATGTGTTCCCAGAAGAGGGTATATGTGTGTGTATTGTGTTCTAATTAAGACTATATGAGACGGTTATGGCAGGCCGTCAAATCAGTGGGGTATTGGGTATATTTTAGTCTCACTGCTATAGTCTAAATAACCTTTTAAGGATTCTTTTCTCTCAATGTGGTAAATAAATGCTGAATGTTTTATACTTAATTGGCCTTTGAGTAATGCATTCCACATGGCTTTATTACTGAAATGAGACCTTCTTGTCACTGAATACACAATAGTGACATGAGATCATTTCAGCACTAAGAAATGCGTACATCTTGTAGATGAACAAAGTCAGTATATTGTGAAGTTTAGTTAAATAGGAATATTCTAAAGGAAAATGAGAAAAACTGCAAGTACTCACTTGTTCTATTAATAGTAATCTTTCACTTCAGTTTAAGTATTGTGAATGTCTTTTGTAGCTAGATTGGTGAAAGTGACGCTCATTTCCCTCTTGTCCTTTTTTTACTGTGTTTCAGAGCCTATCTTTATTCTTGTCACTTTAAGAGTTAACTTTATCACACTTCTCAAAAGCTTCTGGATCCAGTCTGTATAAGAGGTCTGGCCAAGCCCCTCTCTTAACAGATGTAACAAATGACCCATTTGTAGTTAATTTTGTTGTTTTGTTTTTTTAAAAAAAAAAAAAAAATCCAGGTGGCCTCAATTTCAACTAGGGATGATATTATTTACTGAAAGTGAGATGAAATTAGATGAGGCCCTGAGGAACATGTAAAGCATGAATAAGGAGCAATACTAGGGGTTGGCTGATGGGCTGGCTATGTAGAGCCACACTGGTGCTTTGTGTACTATTGAAGATGGTTCACTTTTCTCAAGCAAATATTCTGCACAAGGTTGGGTGACATCTGTTTTGGCAATACATTTGTTTGTCTAAAAATACAGATTCTAATTACTAGAGGTATTTGTAAAATTGGATAAAATTAGGTTTGGCTTGCACAAAAATGGAAAAAGAAACATTTCAGTTTTCTAAAACAAAATTTTTGTCACTGGGGCTAGACTTGGGGCAGGGGGACTCGAAGGTAACATGTACCAAAACAAAGTGTAAGTTTTGGATTCAATGGATATTTTAATTACATATTAAATAGATGATTTTACTATGGAGGACTGGTACCAGTAATCCCATTGCTTCCAAAGTATTTCATTATTTTTACCTGTTACTTAGAACTTTTTTTCATAGGCTATGTCTCAAATATATTTGTTCAGGCAGGCAGAAAAGTCGCTTTGAATACATACCCTAAGCCACTGGAATATATTTGTCAAAGTTACTGACTGCATTGATTCACATCTTGGTGACGTGAATATTAATTCCACTTTATTTCTAAATCTAGTTCTTATTAAAAATTACTAGAATAAAAATAATTCTTGCTGGAGAGAATCACTCAGTTTTCCCTAAGCCTATGTTATATCTTATTTTGCTTGAAAAACTGAAAAGTGCTGACACAATTTTTTTAAAATAAACCTTATTCTGTTCATTCATAGCAACTTTCTCCTCCCTCTTACTTGATTATTCCTAGCCTATCTTGAGTACTGATTAAACATACACAATACCTAGCTAACGCAGAATATCTTATCCTGAGAAAGAAGATAAAGAATTAGAATTCTGTACTCTCTATTCTCTTTGATATCCCTTCCAAGTTTGTGCTGTAGAACTGTACTTTCTGTCTTTCTGCTTAGCTTTTCCTAAGTACTGCAGGCACCAGCATTTAAAAATCAAACTGCCAGTTTCAGTCCATACTCTTTCTTCTCTACACCAGTTCTAGCTGGCAGCTTAGCTCAGCTCAGATTGGAGTGGCTGCTGTTATCATAAGTAACTTTTCTAATCCTTTCAGCAGAAGTGATCAGAAAACTATGACAGAAGGAAGATGAACTGAATAAGCTTCTAGCAGGCTAATAAGGGTAAGTTAATAAATCCTGCAGTGTTTGAATATCAGAAAAGCATATTAATACTCATATTTTTTGAGAAGAGCTTGCTGTACTATGTAGTCTTTCCACCAGAACTATGTAGGTGGATAACCTCTTTTCACAAAGACACTGCTCCCCTTTTGTCAGGTAAAGATATATCATCAGGAAAGAATCTCTAAAATTTATGAACTGCAGACTCACTTGCATTTTTCAGCCTTTTCTGGTATTTTGTAAGTGCAGATAAAGTAAGGAATTGAATGTTCAAAACATACCCCCATTTATTTAAAACTCTGTGTGCCACAGTTTATTAGTGCAGCACTGCTTTCCTGGTCTTGTCCTATCCTTCCTCTCTTTCAGTGCTGTGGTCGCAGTCCCCAGCATTCTCCAAATAATTTTCAAACAGAATGAACTTGCAAAAGTTCCCTAGGATTTCAGCATGTCATGACAACTTACAAATATGAACTGTACTTGCTGAGATGAATCTGTGCTGGATGAGTAATTAGGGTGCTGCAGAAAGCACAGTGTCTGAGCATATGGAACTTTGTGCCCATAGAGTGTGCAGAGTTAATCTGATGCTTGCTGGAGAGATACCACCTGTGTAGGAGAGATCCAATACAGAATACTGTTCTGTGACTGATTTTCCAGAATAAATGTTTTCACCATAGTTGTCTGAAGGAGGGAAAACCTGTGGGGAAAAAAACCCATGATAATTAATTACTTAGTAAAAGTGCTGCAATATATCTGTAATTGTTTGTGTCATGAGTTTTTTTTTAAAAAAAACGAAACTTAGAAGTTATTTTGTCTATTAGATTGTTCTCATATTATCCTCACATTGTTTATAAGTTCTGGAGACCTTGCCCTTACAACCAAGATAACTTTTTTTGAGCATTGAGTTACCTGATTCTGTTCATGCTCTTTTGCTGTGCCCATCACAAAGTTGTTTGTTTGCCTGATCTGTTCCTATGGGAACCATGTGTTTTTAATTACGTGTTATGATGTGGAATTATCTTTTTGCTTTGGAAAGATTACATAATGTCATTCCATCTATGCAGTGAAAGAAATAAGCTTTTTTTTCAATTGGCATTCAGATATCGTCAGAGGATAAACTAATGATGATACTTTTCCTGAATTCTGTTAGAGTGGTGTTTTGGGGCTTTTTTTTGTTCTTTGGGGTTTATTGCTGCTGGTTTTTGTTTTTAAAGTACTGCAAAAGATTTGCAGTACTGGTTTCAAGTGGTTACATATACAATAAATACAGTCATTGGGGAAGATGTGAGCATAAGTAGAAATACATTTACTTTCAGTAAAAGAACTGGGGTCATCTGAAGTGGAGTATCATATGGGATTTGAAGGAGTGTGACAACAGCCTTTTTATTTAGAAGTTTTGGCTTTCCTTTAAAAAAAATACATTCCTTATCATAGCATACTGTCAGGTTGTAGAAACAGTATTGCCCATATCTTTTTATATATCAGAACTAATGTATTCAGCAGTAATACCTTTAAAGAGAAAAAGCCTGCTAGCAACCTGTTTTTCTGGGAGGCATTTGTTTGACAGGTAAAACTTTTGAGAAGCTAGCAAGAAGCCAGCAGCAGTACTGAAGGTAACAAATGGTCAGAAGCAGGCCTAGAGGAAGTGGCCATATCCACTGACTTTCTTCTTTTGACTTCTGTTTCTTTTTGTGATTTAGTGAGCTTTCATAGATGAACAGATAAGGGAGCTAGCTGACAAATGCATTACTGGGGCTTTAGACGTTTGTATTTACAGATACACGAAATACAGTTGTAGAGTAGTGATGTTGAGAGGAGAATGAAAATCAAAACGTTTTTGTCCTGGTGTTTCTTGCATGATTTTAGTTAAATACACTGCCATGGGCAGTGTCAAAGCAAGAGTTCTGTGAGTCTTTTGGGTTTTGTTAAGAAAGTGCTATAGATTTTATGATAAAGCAGTAAACCTGCTTTATTTCTGGCTGCCTTAATGACAGCTTCCAGAACAAGTAGCCTTCCTTCTACAGTTCACTGAGGATAATGAGGTGTGTGGGGAATCTCCTTTTTAGTGCATTCCTTTGAGCCAAGTGTTTTTCTGACCCGAGACAACCAGAAAATCATAACAGTTTTTAGCATAATGCCAATACACATGATGTTATCTGATTAGTAAGAAGCAAATGACTTCTTGGTTCTAGTTTTATGTCAGAAAAACTTAAACTGCAGTTATGTTATTTTTTCTATACATTTGTTTAACTTGCAGAGTAGAAAATGATAACATTATAACCAGGTAGCACCCAATAGCCTCATGGTTTCATGGCGGTCTTTAGTGTTTTCACTAAATTATATATTGAAATGTATGGTATTCATAGAATCATAGAATCACTAGGTTGGAAAGGACCCAGTGGATCATCGAGTCCAACTATTCCCATCACTCACTAAACCATGCCCCTGAGCACCTTATCAATCCATCTTTTAAACACCTCCAGGGAAGGTGACTCAACCACCTCCCTGGGCAGCCTGTTCCAGTGCCCAATGATCCTTTCCATTAAATATTTTTTCCTGATGTCAAATTTTCCTGATATCCTGATTTCACCAGAGTATGAAATGCTTAATCTATTTTCTCATGCATTTCTATTAGTCAAGTTGGACCTGATTACAAAACATCATGGATCATGGTGTAAGTGATGTGTATTTATATAGTTGCTTTTGAGAACCAAAATATTTCTATTTATACTTGCCATGCTCCTTCAGACAGAGCAATCATTGACTTAGAATACAGGGATTTCTATGTTGTTAGTTATGCTTGATTTTTTAACATTACTGATCTCTAACTATTAAACCATTTTTTAATAAAAATATGTATTTTGTACCAATGAAAGTTATGTATTAATAAAGTCTAATTGTTTTATTATTATGGTACTTTAGACAACCAAACAATCTGTGGTGTTCATACACACATTTGCTCTGCAAACTCTGTTTAACTGCTGTTTAATTGATATGGACTCATCAAGTATGTATTTGTAGGAATTAATCATTAATTTCTGATATTGTGTAATCTTAGACTTCCCTGACTTCAATTGTAGTCATGGATGTTTACAATTTCTAAAAGCAGACACATCATGGTTTGTATTCCGGTACTCTTCATTGATTTTTAACACTAAGCAGTAGACAAATTTGACCTAACAGTTTCAGGACAATAATTGTCATATCATTATTCTTCTGCTGATCTTATCATAGAATCATAGAATAGTTTGGGTTGGAAAGGACCTCAAAGATCATCTAGTTCTAACCCCACTGCCATGGATAGGGACATCCCACTACGTCAGGTTAGGGGGAATGTCTGTAAACTGTAGCCTGTCTCTGGTCCTGTTGCAACAGCTCCATATCTTTCTTGTGTTGAGGATTCCAGAACTGGACACAATACTCCAGATAAGGTCTCAAAAGAGAGGAATAGAGAGGCAGAATAACTTCCCTTAACCTGCTGGCCATGCTTCTTTTGATGCAACCCGGGATACAGTTGGTTTCTGGGCTGCAAGCTCGCATATTGCCAGCTCATGCTGAGCTTCTTGTCATCCTTCTCTGCCGGGCAGCTCTCAGTCACATCATCCCCCATCCTGTATTGAAACTGTGGATTGCACTGACCCAGCTGTAGGACCTTGCACTTGGTCTTGTTGAACCTCATGAAGTTCTCACAGACCCTCATGAGGTTCTCACAGGTTCTTGTCCAGGTCCCTCTGGATGACGGCCTGTCCTTCCAGTATGTTATTATAGAAATTGTTTTTATCCATGCATGTGTTACGAAAAGAACTATTTTCTCTCTTTACCTCATCTTCACCTCATAGATATGTACAGAAAATAACACCCCTGCTAGCATTCCGAATCACAATAAGAAATAAAATGTTTATAGGAAAGTAACTACATTGTCTTAAACTCTGTCACTCGCCTTTTAGAGTATGGCTGATGGAAATTATTTGTATTACGCAGCAAGAAAAGATAGACTGCTTTCATTCATGACTGGTAATTTTCCTTTGCTTTCCTGATGTGATTAATTGTAGTATTGCAAAACGATCACAGAACAATGTTAGTTTTAGGTAAATACATGTATGTTTATAAGAATGGAATTCCTCTGCCTCTTTCATTGTTTTTGAACATTTTTGTAAGTAGAATGGACTATCTTCCAGCAGCTTAAATGACATAAGTTTGCATCCATTCTCTTCAATAAGCCAGAGTTAACGTTAACATAAATTTCACTTGAAATAGGCTTTGAAGTTAGTCTTTTGTGTGTCTTTTTGGATGATTTGTCTTGGTGTTGCTGATTGCATTTGGGTTTTGGAAGATTTTTCAGAAATCTGCAAACCTGTTTTAACAAGCTGTTTTACAAAGTTATTTTGTGCTTAGCATTATAAGGTTTTGGTTTTAATTTCTTTTTTTCTTTTTTAATCACCTTTAAGTACAGAATTCTTCACACAGTGAAATACTTCTTTCTGGATCATGTAATTTCACTTTGTTACTGTCTTGCTTTGCCTAAAGCAATTGAACATCTGTCATTAGTAGTTTAATGACTTCATTACTAAAGTATTTGCTGTAGTTAGTTCTGAATTTCCAGTCAGAAGGTAATTATTCTTTGGAGTAATGGTTAAACACTTTTAATGTTTTTTAACTGGATCAGTATTTTAAGTCTCTCTTAATTTTTCTCTAAGGAGTATTCTAGTGCATGAAAGTAATTATTTTTGATGACTCACGATAGGACACATTCACACAGTATTAATTGAACAAACTTCAGAATCTCTGAAGTGCAAGATGCAAACTAGGAGACTTGTCAGAAACAAAGTAACTTCTTTACATCACAAACCTGACAAAAATGCATCAAGTAAAAAAATTAACTTAATTGCTATTACATGAGAGTGGCCTTCTTCCTCCCCTCCCTCTGGCCCGATGCAATTATTTCAGACTCTGAACTGAAGCTTTTTCACTGTAACATCAGAAAGAGTCTAAGTGGTTGGCTTTTTGTATAGTAGTCACATTGGTGATACTCCCAGTATCATAAATTTAGTTATGCATGGTACCCTTTAGTGCTTACTGATGTTTCTAGGGTTGTGCCCGGTTAATCCAAACTCAGGATCACATTTCTCTATCATCTCATGTAAATGAAGCTTTAGTTTAGTCTTAAGAAAAGCAACAGAAGAAAAACAAGCAACTTTCTTGACTGAAGTCCTGTGAAATGAATTATGCTGATTCATCTTTAAGCCTTCAGTTTTATTTTCTATATTAATTCTCAGTCTGCCTGTTATGTTTTGTTGTTGGGTTGGAGGGGTGTGTGTTTTGTGTTTTGTTTTTTTTGTTTGGGTTTTTTTTTTGTTTAGTTTTTTTTATCCACATGTGCAGTTTGAATGCTGTAAATACCAACTGATCTCCTTTTTGGTTTCATTTCTGTTTTTAATGGAGATAGAAGTTTTGTTTGTTTTCTGGATTCGTTGCTAACCTTCTCTTTCCCCAAAATATCCAACGTTCATACTCTTAAATATATGGAATTTTTTATCTTACTAAGTTTTTGCAGGTTCAGTGTTTTCTGTCTTAGCTTAACTAGTACTCTGCTTTATTTTATTTCATCATGGGAATAAATACCATGTTCTACTGTCATACATTGTACTTAATGCCTTACCCCTGTTAATATTGGATAGCTACTTAGGAGATGGCTCTTGGTTTGGATGTAACTTGCTGTGAGACAAGTTTGACCTTTTTAGTGGTTTTAGATTAAAATTTCAATTCTGTTATTGCTAAAGGAAAATCTAATGGGCATTTCTTCATTTCACAATTTTAAATAACACTTGGTTAGAATACACTGTAGTCCCCTTTGCATGTATGTGCATGTGTATATGTTTGTTTACATGTATTATATGTGTATATACATGCAGTGTTACAATAATAGCAGAGATAACTTTCTTATCTGTGTATCTTGGTATCGTGTTCTCTTGTGCTATTTATGGTAGGACCAAAATGACATCAGAAAAGCTTGCCTAAAATTGTGCACTGATTTACCTTCTGGAAAACAAGCAGGAGAGTTGATGTGGCTTTTAATGAGGGATGTTTCCAAGGGATGCATTTTGTTGTTTTTCCATCAAAATCTTAGTATAGAAACATGGTCACCTACAGTAAACCTCTAAAACTTCTTATTATAATGCATGCAATTTCTGCACTAGCATTGTTAATTACTTCAGTAATTTGCTTGGAAAACTTTCATTTTGAAACAGAAAAGGTGAATTTTCAGCATAAAGCTCTGCTAGAGCAAATTCGGAACCCATGACACATGTTCACATTAACATTAACTACCAGTTTATATTTCTCCATTAAGAAGAAGAGGAGGGTGATTGTTGTAGGGGACTCCCTCCTAAAAGGAACGGAGGGACCCATTTGCAGACCAGACCTGCTCCACAGAGCGGTCTGCTGCTTACCAGGAGCATCAGTGAAGGAGGTAGCTAGAAAACTTCCTTCCCTCGTCTGGGAGACAGACTACTATCCTCTGATAGTAGCCCAAACTGGTAATGATGATTTAGTAAACAGAAAGACCCAAGCCATCAAGAAAGACTTCAGGGCCATTGGGAAAATGATGGAGGGCTCTGGGGCACAAATAGTATTCTGCTCCATCCCAAGGCTAAATGCAGAGACCTGGAAGTCAGGAAGAAGAATTCGATTAATGCCTGGCTCTGAGCCTGGTGTGAGGAAAGGGGCTTTGTCTTCTTCAATCATGGGGTGGCTCATGCGCCTCCAGGCTTTGTTGCTAAGAATGGGACATGTATGTCTTCTAGGGGGGCTAAAGCCCTTGCTAAAAACCTAGCTAAGCTCATAAATCGAGCTTTAAACTAGATGTGAAGGGGGAGGGGGTTGAGACCAGGCTAGACAGGAGCGAGCCTGGATGTAGGGAACTAGTGATTTGGAGAGGGTGTGCTGGAGAGGATCACCAGTACATCACCACACAGAAAGTGGGGGAGAACGCACCTGGGGGTGGTAAGGCAGATATGGGCACTCTGGTGCTAGCTACTCCAGGTACCAGGCAATTGAGAATGAACTCTCTTCCCTCTAAGAGGGCTGAAAGCTTGGCAGCTCAGCTGAAGTGAATTTACACCAATGCAGGCAGCATGGGTAATAAGAAGGAAGAGCTGGAAGCTGTCGTAGGGCAAGGAGCCTATGATGTCTTTGCCATCACAGAAACGTGGTGGGATGACTCATATAACTGGAGTACAGACATGGTGAGGTACAAACTCTTCAGGAGGGACAGGAAGGGAAGGAGAGGAGGCGGGGTAGCCCTCTTTGTAAGGGAGGACTTGGACACTGTTGAGATGGATTGTGGTGATGAGAAGATTGAGTGCCTGTGGGTTAAAATCAGAGGAGCCCATAAGAAGGTAGATTTTGTGATGGGAGTCTGTTACAGGCCACCCAGTCAAGGAGAAGCAGCTGATGAGCTCTTCTATAAACAGCTGGGGTTAATCTCTAGATCAATGCCTCTTGTTCTTGTGGGAGACTTCAATCTTCCTGATATCTGCTGGAAGTACAATAGAGCAGAAAGGAAGCAGTCTAGGAGGTTCCTGGAGTGTGTGGAAGACAACTTCCTTGCACAGCTGGTGAATGAACCGACATTGGAAGGTGCCCTCCTGGACCTGCTGTTTGTGAACAGGGAAGGCCTTGTGGGGGATGTGGCAGTAGGAGGACGCCTAGGACTAAGCGATCATGAGATGATAGGGTTTTCTGTTCTAGGCAAAGTGAAGAGGGTGGTTAGCAGGACAGTAGCATTAAATTTCCAGAGGGCAGACTTTGAACTCTTCAGAAGGCTGGTTGGCAAAGTCTCATGGGAGACAGTGCTTAAGGGCAAGGGAGCCCATGAGGGCTGGGAGCTCTTACAAAAGTTGATCCTAGTAGCTCAGGAGAAAGCCATCCCCATGTTCCGGAAAAAAAGCCGGCAGGGGAAAAAAAACAGCTTGGATGAACAGAGAGATCTTGAGTGATATCAAGAAGAAGAGGAATGTTTATGGGCTCTGGAAGAGGGGACAGGCCTCTTGGGTGGACTACAGGAGGAAAGTGAGATTGTGTAGAGAAAAAAATCAAAAAGGCTAAGGCTCAACTAGAAATCAGATTGGCAAAGTCTGTGAAAGATAACAAAAAATCTTTCTATATAAATAATAAAAGGAGGACTAGGGAGACCATACAGTTCCTATTGGACATAGAAGGAACAACGGTGACAGGGGATGAGGAAAATGCTGAGGTACTTAATGCCTTCTTTGCCGCAGTCTTCAATTGTAAAGAAAGTTGTTCCCTCTGTGTACAAACCCAGGAGCTAGAGGAGCAAAATGAGGCTCCCATGAGGAGGTGGTTAGAGCCTTGCTATCCCGACTAGACACCCACAAGTCTATGGGGCCGGATGGGATTCACCCAAGGGTACTGAAGGAGATGATGGATGTGCTGGCCAAACCCCTTTCCATCATCTTCCAACAGTCCTGGAAGACTGGGGAAGTTCCACTGAACTGGAGGCTGGCTCATGTTGTGCCCATCTACAAGAAGGGTCGCAGGGAGGATCCAGGGAACTACAGGCCTGTCAGTCTGACCTCAGTGCCAGGGAAAGTCATGGAATAGGTGATCCTGAGTGCTATTATGAAGCACATGCAAGAGAACCGGGTGATCAGGCCCAGTCAACACAGGTTCACAAAAGGCAGGTCTTGCCAAACTAACCTGATCGCCTTCTATGATAAAGTGACTCAGCTGCTGGACAAGGGAAAGGCTGTGGATGTGGTCTTCCTGGACCTCAGTCAAGCCTTTGATGCAGTTTCTCATAGCATTCTGCTTTGGAAACTGTCAGCCCCTGGCCTGGACAGGCGCACGCTCTCCTGGGTGGAAAACTGGCTGAATGGCCGGGCCCAGAGAGTGGTGCTAAATGATGTTAAATCCAGCTGGAGGCCGGTTACAAGTGGGGTTCCCCAGGGCTCAGTGCTGGGTCCAGCCCTGTTCAATGTCTTTATCAATGACCTGGATGAAGGCATTAAGTGTACCCTTAGCAAGTTTGCAGACAACACTAAGCTGGGTGGAAGTGTGGATATGCTGGAGTGTAGGGAGGCTCTGCAAAGGGATCTGAACAGGCTGGACCGCTGGGCAGAGGCTAGTGGCATGAGGTTTAACAGGGCCAAGTGCTGGGTCCTGCACTTGGGGCACAACAACCCTATGCAGCTACAGACTAGGAGAAGTCTGTCTAGAAAGCTGCCAGGAGGAGAAGGACCTGGGGGTGTTGGTTGACAGCCGATTGAACATGAGCCAGCAGTGTGCCCAGGTGGCCAAGAAGGCCAATGGCATCCTGGCTTATATCAGAAACAGCGTGATCAGCAGGTCCATGGAGGTTATTCTCCCTCTGTACTCTTCACTGGTGAGACCGCTCCTTGAATCCTGTGTTCAGTTCTGGGCCCCTCACCACAAGAAGGATGTTGAGGCTCTGGAGCGAGTCCAGAGAAGAGCAATGAAGCTGGTGAAGGGGCTGGAGAACAGGCCTTATTAGGAATGGCTGAGAGAGCTGGGGTTGTTTAGCCTGAAGAAGAGGAGGCTGAGAGGAGATCTCATTGCTCTCTATAACTACCTGAAAGGAGGTTGTAGAGAGGAGGGTAATGGCCTCTTCTCCCAAGTGACAGGAGACAGGACAAGAGAGCATGGCCATGAGCTCCACCAGGGGAGATTTAGGCTGGACATTAGGAAAAAAATTTTCACAGAAAGTGTCATTGGGCACTGGAACAGGCTGCCCAGGGAGGTGGTTGAGTCACCTTCCCCAGAGGTGTTTAAGGCACGGGAGGACGAGGTGCTAAGGGGCATGGTTTAGTGTTTGATAGGAATGGTTGGACTCGATGATCTGGTGGTTCTCTTCCAACCTGGTTATTCTATGATTCTTTTATTAGGGTTTGGGTTTTTTTTTTCACAGATTCAGAATCCAATCTGACATAGGTTTTAATTTCAAATGCTCATTTTGTATAGCTTAAATTAATTTTAATAATTCAGGCTACTAAAAAGAAAATCTTTATCTACAATATCTTCACTTCAAATCTGATTGAATGTGATTCTAGATCACTGGAAATAGAAGAGATGGGATATGAAAATGCAAGTAATAGGGTTAGAGATTATGTTGAAGTTTTCTGTCAATATTAGATTTTGTTATATTCAGAGATGCAAAATTCATATATAGAGAGAGGCAGAAGTTTCAGTGATGTGCTGGTGTCTAAGGAACCAAAAGGAAAAGGTAGATAGAAAGTGAAATTATCCTAGGTTAAAACTCATACAGTTCTGAATCTGTGTAGTGCACACTTCATTTAAAATGTAATTATTTTTCTTCAGAACCAAATTCATTAAATAGGCATTTCCTGTAGGGCTGCACATTTTTTCAAAGGTATGTGTTTGAGATGCTTTGGGCTTCTCTCACACCTCCAGAATGTGTTATGTGCTTTTTGTCATCTGTAAAAGTTTCTGACTCTTAAATCCTGAATTATCTTCCCGATGGTTACAAGTCCTTGTACCAATATCCCAGAACAGGACAGTGGTATTTCAGTGAATTACCCTTTGCAGATAACACCTCCTTTTTTCTGGCCTTCATTCCCAAGTCCCGGGCTGGGATTGGCTCAGGCAGAGAAGGGAAGCAGTACATGCTTTTCACTGATACTAGGAGTTCTTTAGACATTTAAGTAATATATACATGCAAATTCATCCCTTCAGTGCAGTTGTTGCATGAAGCTTAAGCCTTAATAAGAATCACAAGAAAAATACCTTTATGTCTATGGGAAAAACCAACATGGTGCATTCAGAACAAGCTTACTTGCCAGAATGCCAGGAGGTGGGTTGATGTTTCTGGTGGTGGCCGCTCAGATATTAGCGATAGCTGTGGAATGGCAGACAGTTAAAATATTCCCCAGAGCATCTAGTTACAAAGTGACATTCTCACTTGACTAGTAAATATTAAAATATCCTGAAAATGACGCTTTTGGTATCTCATATGATGTGAATTTGTTGATGAACCACCAGTATAAGAGGCCTAGAATTTTATGCCTTGATCTAAGAAACAAGCATCCCACCCTATGCTGTCAAAGAACAAAAAGTATTCATGGTTTGGATCTTGTCTGGAAGAGCGTTTTCTCTCTTAATTTGTGCATCTGTACTTCATCATTAAAACTGTTAAGATATTCCTCTGTGTTTGAAAGGATTTAATAAAAAGCTGGTGTCTTGTTTATTAACAGTTTCACAAAAATAAAGAGCTTTAAGTTCTTGATGTAGTTAATATAACAAGAGTTATGGCTTTAAATCTTAAGCCTGGCCACTATTTTGCAGAAGACCTTAAAACAAACCTCTAATACATAACAATTCTTTGTATTTATCTTTCTATTCTCTCATTAAACAAAAAAGAAAATAGCACAATTTTTTGGTTATGCAAGAAAGTAGAAGTCTTCAACTCATAATTCACTTACACAACAATTACTTAATGAAAACTTGCCATGTAGACATCAAATTTCTCACCTCCCTTGTGTGTTATTATATGAGTTATGCTTAGGTCAGAGGTTCAAAAGAGCACATTTAGATAGTAGGTTTTCAATATGATTTTTAATTGTAATTTGTAAAATGCTCTGCATCTCTTGGATTAAAATGATTATTAAAGGACTGATACTGTTCATAACAATAAAAATATCTAATTTTAGGCAGCCATATTGCTGCAACAGTATTTGTATTCTGCATTAACAAAACATATTCAAAGTCTGTTCAAGTATATTTTTTTCATGGCATAATAGTATTAAAAGCTAAAACTGGAAGAAAATTAACAGCCTGGCTTAAAGTGCTAAGTCTATCTTGTTGACCTGCTGCCCGTTTGGAGAGGTAGTAGCTCTCTTCATCACTGTTCCCTGGAATGATTTTTTCTCACTCACGCAACTAGCTTGTGGCCACAAATTCACAAATGAGATTGCCTTTTTTGTCAAGCAGGAATCAAAAAGAAACAGAGTCCTGTGATTCTAGTTCATGTTATTTCTGCTTTAATCTACATATACATCCATCTATTTCTACATACTGTGCGAAGCAAGATATGCAAGCCAGCCTGGGAGTATGAAACATGGGCTCTCTTCTCCTTCTTGACCACAAGACAGTTGTATAAGGTTACCTCTTATCTGCTCTTCTTTATCCAGAACAGTTTCAGTTGAAGGTGATACCCCATAGACATCTAGAATTTAAGACTTCTGCTTTTTTGCCATGTTATCAGAAGATGGTTGCTACCTCATTTTCCAGTGTGTTTTGCTTTGAACTTAATATGCTAGGTAGGCTCAGAGCATGGCTAGAAAATTAGGCCCTTCAGGAGAAGTAGGTAAAGGTTGCCAAGTTTCTGAGTACTGAATGAATTTGGGCAGAGAAGAGTAGCTTCCAGATCCACCAAAAAACACATTATCCTAGATGTTAATGCAACAGTAGATTTTTAAATGGGTAAAAAAAGATTTCAGAAATATTGAATGCAGGGGGAGTCTTGAGTGTTTATACATGCATTTAAGTAATTCAGATTCCAAGGTGTTTCACTGCTGCTTTGGATTTGGCTGTGACTGTCCAGCCCTTTTTCATAAACACAGTATTTCAAATATGTATGGGAATAAAAAAAAGAAACAGGAGGAGGAAGTCCCATTAAAACCAACCCGAAAATTTGGCCAGTAATATGTCAGTTGGACACTGACCACTCTTCTCCACAGTGCAGTTAAGTAAAACAATTCCCTGCTGTCCCTCTGCAATAGCAGTACATTGTTTCCATTAATTTGCTGGCTGGCACCTGCTTCTTTCTCTTTGTAGGTGTGATCCAACCTCCTGACATTGACAGCTGCTGGACTGGCTCATGCAGAGCTGCAGGTGGTCTAGCATGGCTTCTAGCTAGGCTAGCAATCTAGTCCTGTAATTTGTTACCTTTTGCTGGCAACCGTAGTGAGGAGGTGAGGAAAACTAAGCCCAGGAGCTTAGTACCATTAGTTTGGCTCTGTCGCTGCATTTACTTAAATTTCTAAACCCTAAGGAAGCTCACATTGCTTTGCCTATGTATCTCTACTGATTTGCTCAGATCAGTTTGTGTTTGGTCTACCTAAATAAACACTGTAACTTGATAATATGTCAAAATATCATGCAACAGCTTTTTGTGGTTGTTCTTAGTTTTGGTTTGGTATCTTTTCTGCTCTGGTTTTCTCTTTAACAGACCCTCACATATTTGCTGCTTTACCCAATTCTATTTGTCACACAAGCTCTACAAGACTTACTACATCTAACAGGCACACGTGTTCCCAGTTCTGTTTGGATTAGGGTGCTTTTTTAAAGACTACAGCCCATGACAGCTTTCTATTAATACAGTAGTATAAACAGTGAGGGGGGAGGAACTTTAGTCATTAGCTGTTAATACATACAAGTATTTATGGTTGAATATAGACACCATAACATGGAAGCTTCAAACTGCAGATAAGGGAACACTACTGAAATTACTTTTGGGCAGTTTTTGTCTTCTAGGTGAGGAGTAGTTCTTGGTAATGTTGAGGGCACAGTGGAAACAGAATTTCTATATTTTTCTGGTGTATGCACCCACTACTCCTGATGGATATCTCGTGGACTTGGCAGACATGAGCCTGGAAGCAGTGCTTGCTTTCTCTCAGAGAGAAACAGAAGCTCAACTTCATTTTTTTTTAATTTTATTTTTTTTTATGTAGTGTTTGTGAGATATTGAATGTGCTTTTGGCTAGACCACTTGATTATATGGTTGTGGGTAAAAGATTGCCCCTTGGTGCTAGAAGCAAATATTGTGCTCATTTCAGGAGAGCTGTTTATCACTTTTGACTACTAGAGTAACCTTACAGTACTTCATTCCTGTTCTACTACATTATTCTATTGTTTCATTTATGTGTCTTCAGAATTATTTCTATAAAAACAGCTGCTTAACAGATGTTGTTTTAATGTAAGATTACAGTTTGATGTAACAATTTACTGTAATGAAGTAAACATCAAGTAGTAAATAGAAAGCAGTTTCAAACACATTCAGAAATGGCTGGGTATAATTTTGCCAGAATGCTTTGTGATAGAAAGTAGGTGGTTTTTTTTTTGACTGAACTTAGTAGTTTTTTTTTTTAAAGTGACTGTTTACCCATTGAATAAATTTGACTTCCCAGGATGAAAACAGACGCAGAATTTTTTTTCCCAGTGCTTCTCTCCTTTTCCTTTTCCCACTACCACAGTCAAATGGAAACATGGAAATACCACTATGTATCTCAATGTGAATTTGTTCAGGTGCCTCCTGTCTCTCATACTTGTTCCTAAAGACTGAGTTCTCAATTTAGATTGCTTCCCATGGTACACTGCTGACAACCAATAGGACCGGAGTTTTTGCAGCATTGTAAAAAGGATGAAAATGTTTTTTTTTGTACGGGACCATGCAACTGTTTCTTACCTAAATACTTTGTTATCTGAAACATTTGTAACTCTAATATTTGTTTAATATTTTGTTCTAGTATATTGTTAGAATATTTGAAAAATTACCATTTCCCATAGGGAAGAATGATACACCATTCCAGCTGTATCTAATCCTGTGACTAGTGGTTCAATGTTTCTGTTTTGGTCTTGGATTTAGGTTATAATATTTCTTCCATTAGCACATAGCATTTCATCAGTCATCACTATAGCAAAGAAAATATGTTTTCTGTAAATCTTCTGGTTAAAACTACAGCCACTGACTGCTGCTTCTCATTCCCATGTCACTGAATAAACAACATACAGTAGCAGTATTTCCAGATACTGCTATACAACAGTATGTAACAGCATAAATGCTGCCTTGTAAAGTCTGCTTTATTTTCTCTGCTTCCATGCAAATTATATTATTGAAGTTAAATAATGAAATTAATTAATTATAATTTATTGATAGTTTGATAAGTATGGATCCTTATTCCTCAGAGTTCATGGGCAGGCTTTGGGGCTGCAACTGTTCTCTTGAAGTGCTGCTTATAAAGGAGATTATGAACCAGAAAAGGCTCAAAAAGCTCAGCTAAAAAGCTTTTTTCCCCCCTCATACTGCATGATTGGTGAAGAATGGGTTTGTGAAAGCAGCTACTGAGTGAAATCTGACTATTAGGATGTAACCTTCCCCAATTTAAGAAGGTCCCCATTGGCTCCAATTTGAGTAGAACTGGACATCTAGTTGCTAGAAGTAAGGTGTGTTAGTTACACTGTGTACTACAAAGCCTTTTGCTCTTATACTTTTCAGAAGAAGTGTTAAAATTGGATACTATCTCATTATGTGCAACAGGAGATTTTTGCTGTGTAGAGATACATAGAGACTGTCTTCCTGATTCTTCACTTCAGGCTAGATCTAAAGAATTTCTGTTGGGAATTTTAAGTTTTGCTCCTACATCCATAGTGTTAAGAGTGAACAGAGTGTTGTACAAGTTGGCTAAAACATAAATTGGCAATCATCTTGTCTCAGAAGGTAAAGAGCTTGGGAAAGAATAACATAGTTTTAATAAATTCTTAGTTACAGGTAAGCATGGAATATTTGATTACGTTTCTGGAACACAGGAATTAGTGAGGAAAAGACAGGAAATAGAATACCCACCCCAACCCACCAGAATGGATGCCATTTAAATGACATTGAGTTTATTGGTGATTAATGTTTAAGATGTTGGATCTGCACTTCATTAAGTAAAAATAGTTTTTTCCTCCTTTTCTCTGTGATTCATTTCTTGGGAAACATAGCTATCCTTGAAACAACTGATGCTTTGTCTTACCATTCCTGCTGTGGTGCCAAAATCAGTTCTCTCAGAATAACTGATTGAGTGATCCCTTGAATGCTGTTCTTCATCCTTAAACTAGGAAAAGAAGTGTAGTATCAAAAGCGAATTGCATTAACTTAGAATAGCATACCCAAATCCTAAATAAGTGACTGAATGGGCATAGAAGAGTGACAAAGTAAGATGCATTAGTATAAACATAAACATGTGCTAACTTTTTATTGCATTGATTTAAAATATCTCACCCTTTTAAAATTTCTTACATTTGCAGTGCTGAAATACCACAAACCATTTATTTTTTTTATATTTATGATCATTAGAGAAAATAAGCAGACTGAGAAAGAGGTATTTGTTAAAGCACATCGTAGTTACTTTGGTAACTTCCATACCAGGTGTGAGTTGTGTATTTGTACAGCAGCTTTTAATTTTCTTCTTTTACCTTAACTACTTAATAGTATTTTAAAGTGAAGAGAACTGGAGGGGTGTGGGGGAGGAAGAGGAACACAGCAACTGGTCATAATGAGAAGTTTAAGTTGATTTGCAGATTAGTCAATAAACAGCTAACTGTATTTTTGGACTCTGCAAGGATGCTTCTTAATATTGAAGTTTTCCCAGTAATATTCCTCCTGGAAATTACAGAATACTGAGAATTCCACTGCATCAAAATGTGCATCTGTATTATGATACTGACAGCTGAAATAGAAGTACTAGATTCATTTAACACTATTACGGACTGGGATTTTTGAGGAACAAAAGCAATAAGTAGTTATATTTGTATTTCTAACTGAAACAAGTAAATTTAATATTTAAAATAAATATATTCCCACCAAGCCGCATCTCACTTATACTGTTCTTAAACTAGAAAGCACTATAAAGCAGAATATGTTCAAAGCATTAGATTCAGATCTGAAAGAGCTTGCTGTTGTTGAGGGATGCTTAGCTGTGGTGACTTTTTAAATTTTTTTTGAAGAGCATTTAAAATTTAACAGAAGTGTGAAACAGACTGTTTTAATGAGGAAATATGGATTGCACAAGAAGCACTTCTGTAGGAAATATTTATTCCTATCCCTCATTTTATTCTCTGGGATGTTGGGTTTCCCCCCCACGTACGCATACTTGTTTTGCTTACAAGGAGATGTGGCTTAATATGAGAGGGGAAATATAAAAGGCCCTGTTAGGTGTCAGGTCTTATGAACCCATGCTAGTAAAGAACATAGTTTGTTATTTCAGGAAGTATCTAGAAATTGTTGAGTCAACAGATGCAACCTTGTGTATTGCAAGTGGATGTGTTAAACAGCACTAGCAATGCTAACAGAAAGTTACAACTGTAAAGCAAAGGAAAGAGCACAAGGTGCAAGAAGTTGCATGTTCACCTCTCATTTATTTCTCTTTGCGGTGAGTAACCATGAACTGGTGTACCAACTAAATAAATGCTAATAACTAGGGGGTAATATAAAATAAAAGTTAAAAGAAAATTGGGAAAAAAAATCCAGATTTAAAAACTGTATCACATGAAGAAGATTGTAAAGTGGCAAGTTATAGAAACCTGCAATATAGTTATTGCTGGGAAAGCATTTTTAGTGTTTTTAGAATTAAATCTCTTAACATCTATTTCATCAGTTTATTTCAGCTTTTAAATTGTTCATATAATCTGCAGTCTTTAAATGCAGTTTGCAGATGTCTTGTGTTCTGTGTCTGTCTTTGTACTGTAATGCATACTGCTATTGCTGTTATCAGTAACTACTAATCATAAATTCCTATAAATATTGGTGTTTAGGCAGGGTACTGAAAAGACTTTAAAATTTATGTCATCCTATATAGTTAAATTTTTTGATCATGTGAGTAGAAAAGTAGTTGTAAAGCAAGAAAAGAAAAGCTCCCTGTCACGTGCCTCCTTCCTCTGCAACATTCTCTGACCAGAGTTCATGCTATGATCATTACAAAATAGAAATGTAAAAAGTATTTAAAGTATGAACTATGTAAATATGCCTCCTAATGCATATTCATATTGAATTTGATTAAAGCACGCTTCTGATTATTCTCACTGAACATCACTGTAAATTGCACTAAGTGATCTCAGAAAGAACTATTGCTCGTTCAGTGTTAGTATTTTGACCATGGGTGGTCCCTGAGGTTATGAAGGTCTCATTGCCTGACTGTGATTCAACCCAGGGTTGGAAACATAATTTTATAGTTCCCTCAGATCTTGAACTGATTAGAAACAGAAATATTTCATTAACTTTTTCTTGAGAGCATCTGCCCTCATGTCATAGAGCTATATATTCAAAGCAAGGAAGGAAGTGGGAAATGTTAGAACCTCTGAATTTTCTGCCACAGCTGTAAGTGATCTGACTCCATACAGCAGATTCTTCTGAGCAATTGTATTCAACCATGATGAGTTGTCGGGTTGGGTGGTCTAGTGGGGATCAATAGTTTCATCACCTGCTATGAAATAAGTTGACAAAGTTTATTGAGACGAGCAGGTAAACAAGTGGCAATCACATATTTGGGTTCTTAAAGTCACACTTAAATACTGGTAGTTACTCTTGGGAAGTCAAAATAGTTATTCTAGTTGATTGTAACCTATTGAATGGGATATGCTTGCTAATGCAAAGAAGATCCTATGAATTGTTTAGTCTTTTTAGAAATTCTGCTTCAATTTCAACATTTTTTCCATCGTTCAAACATGACATTGTGTATAAAGTGAGAAAAAAATCACAATGGAAGGAAGATTATTATATTAATCAATTATAGAAGTTATTTTAGTTCTGCCAGCTATGCTCAGCTCTGAGATGAATACCAAAACTCACCCTAATCCAGAAGCCATTCTCTTTATGCCTCTGGATGTGAAAAACATTTTCACTTGTTAATGAGAATGTATTAGGTTGGTTCAAAAATAACTGCCCTTTTTAACAATCAAATTTGAAGCAGTATTTCTCTGCTTAGAATAAAATACATTAATCAATGTGAGAAACATTTGAGTTTATGTTTTTTTCCAAAAAGAAAAAAAGTCTGTTTCTTCCAGTAATATAGAATTTCGGAGTCCTGGAACTGATGAATTCTTTGAAGGCATTTTGAGCTGCTGCCTGGTTG
Source organism: Clamator glandarius (assembly GCA_033459285.1). Lineage (NCBI taxonomy): Eukaryota > Metazoa > Chordata > Aves > Cuculiformes > Cuculidae > Clamator > Clamator glandarius. The sequence continues at coordinate 1,114,261 of JAUNZM010000133.1, forward strand.
TGGGAAACCTCTTGGAGGGAGTTGTCAGGATGCTTGAAAATGTGGTAATTGGTGGTAGAGAGCTCTGGTGAGTAAGGTAGATGAGTTATACAGCCCCGCTTGTGCAGCTTTTGCAGAGTCATTTCTGAGACATGCCATCGGAAGACATAGCATAGAGAAGAACTGGTCCTTTTCAATAGACCTTTTTGACATTGAACACCCCCTGAGAAGTCAGGAATATTTACACTAATTTTTTATTAAATTGTTGAGGATACTGTATTCATTTAAATAATAAATCTTGCTGTACTAATTCATCACTTGGCAGCACACAGCAATCATTAAATCAGGAGTTTAGGAAAATGTTTAATACTTTATTCCTAGTTAATAGGCTTCCTAAAACTTCCTAATTACACAGAAATCGCTGAGAAGTTGATGTTTTCAGAACTGAAAATTGCAACACAACTCTTGTATATCACTATAACATCAGTAAATTTCAAAATAATCCTGAAGCATTTCCAAACACTGTTTGGATATCACCCTCTTCTACTCATGGTACTCTGATTTACCTTCTACTAGATACTTTTCATACTATTACTACTAACAATATACAGGTACTACTTCAATACACAGGTTAAAATTTAAACAAGACATTTAGTACTTCAGAACTGAAACTTTACAGTATTAAAAAATGAGACCTTTACTTCTTTCTTTTTTCTATTTTAAAATATTGCAAAAAATCAAGAGCGAACAAACTTATATTGGTGTATGACCCTGGTTTTCCTTATGAGTTTCCTAGTTCTGCTCCCATTTACTTGGCATTTTTGGGTGAGAGGAAGGGAAAGGCAAAATTAACATACATTCCCTGTTCTTCATGAAACTGTTAAGCTGTGTAATTCTAAATTGTTACTGCTTTAGGAGGTGTCCTGATGGCATGTTACACAATCCCTTTTTTTCCAGTGTTTTTGATCAGTTGTTTGGGATTTGGTTTTCTGTTTGTTGTTTGCATTTGGCTTGTTAGTTTTTGTTCTTAATTCACTTCAGGAACAAAGACAAAAAAGATTTTTGGGGGAAAGTTGTTCTACCATGTTGTAAAGAGAACTGGAACTTTCTGTGGAAGACATGAGGGTAGATGGTGAGCAAAGTCTCATCCAACTTTTCTTAGCTGCAGGAAATTTTTCAGTGTTCTGGATCTGTGTTTCCTAAAGTATTTTAAAATACAGAAAATTTTATTCAATTTCAGGAAGTATTGCTCTCTTCTTCTTAATGGCAGACTCCTAAACCTTAAAAAGCCTATAAAATCTGCTATTGTACTGAAAATTTAGAAAATTGAGTAGTGTAGTACTTCTAAATACTGCACTGGTAATTAGATACTAGATGGCATAGCTAGTGTTGATTATTGACTCCTCTGTACTTCATCTACTGTGAGTGCTTAACGGATAACAGAAAATGTCACTGCTTCCCCTGAAGGTAATTGGAAAATCTAATTTGTTTTATGATCTTTCAGTGAAGCTAAAGACAATGAATTAGGAAGTATATTTTTCTACTCTTCATGGACTCCTACATGGACTCCAGCTGCTTCCAAAGCAGAAAAGGCAATGTTTTAAACTGTGCAGTGCATGTGCAAAATGATAAAGCGTATTAGTTAAATTTTACTTAAAATGTACCACTGTTGATTTGAAAGAATCACAAACTATAACCATGTATGTACTAAGTACATTTAATGGATGTTGTAATTCCTTTCTACTTTCCTTATCCTGCCACCAACGAAATCCAGATTCCACAGCAACCAGAAATTGAGTACATTTCTTACAGTATAACTTTTCCCTGAGCATCTATACCTAACTCAAAGTAGCAATTTTGAGATTTACATGCGTGTGATGCCTTCTTAATGGAGGATCCTTAAAATATTTCCTATTATATAGCCAAATTTATATTGATACTGAAATACAGCCTTTTACAAGAAGTGTGACTATTTTCTGCCAGTAAGAATAGAAATACAGTAGAGTTTACCTTTTGTTACTATAAAGTACAGCTAGGTGGAATTTCCTCGTTTGAAATATGAATCTCTCGGGGGTTGCAGAGCCTCATAGCTTGGCACAGGCAAGGCTCTGCAGCAACATGTCACCTGGTTGAACCAACAGCAAAGCTGTGTCTGTTTTCCCAACAGGCACAGGCACAAACATGCCACGTACGCACACACATGCCCACAGAACAGGAAATCTCTCATACAGGACAACTTATAAATAGAGTTTAATGAGAAGACAGGGCAGACTGTGCTGATCAGGTGCAGAGCGCGGCAGACAAGTGTATTGACCAGCCCTGCTTCCATGTAAATATGAATGTGCAGTGAAATGCAAAGAGTTGAAGGGGAGCTCTGTAAAACCTCATCATTCACCCAAGAGACATCCAAGAAAATTGTAATTGATTTAACTCCTGGCTGGCAATATAGCTTAAGCAGAGGACAGCTGAAAGCAAAGAACACTGAAGAAATTATAAAGTAACAAAATAACTTTTATCAGACCTTTGGAAGAATACCAAGGCTGGAATCTGAAGGATAATGCATTACCGTGTTCTGTAACATTTGTAAAGGGAGGGACAGTAGACTGATAGTTTGTGTGTGTGCAAAAATTGTATTTACTTTTCCTCATTTGTTTTCTTTTTCTCATATTTATAATTCTGCAGTTTCAGGATGGTTTTTTTTTTTCATTTTGGTGACCTTAGCTTTGCCATTATGTGTACAATAAATAACTCCATCCTTGCGCACCCCCTTGCTGTCAAATCTCAAAATACAGACTATGCAGATGCTATACTTATTTGAAAGGCCGCTTTCATCTCTGCCAAACACCAGAAAGTTTTCAGGAAATGTATTGCTCAAAAATGTCATTGAGTTCAGTTAAAGCTCCCCATTGAGTGCTATCTGTCCCTTGCCTGAGGATACTCTTCTGTAAACCGGTTCCCAAGTTAGAACCTCTGTGATTTCTTCCTTAGAGAACCAATTCAAAGAATTTGCTTCTTTGTGATCATCTGGTCCTTTCTCAGTACTGTCTTTATACCATGAATATCAGTTAACATTATAGACACTTTAGCAGACTCTATCTTTTTGGGGCATTTGAAGAAGAATTTAGAACTAGGTATGATGCCTGCATCTAGTTGCTCCTGAAACTCTTTTCTTGTCCTTCCTAACTAAATTTTAAAATTTAATCTACTGAAGTTTAAGATCATTTCTTTAGACATCTTTTGGTTAAAATCTTATATTTTTAAAAGTTTTTCTTATTTCTATCCTGTGCGTAAGATTTCAATATTAGAGTGGAAATATTTCTGAGTGTATTTCTATAGGCCATCCCTGATTAAAATAAAAAAAACCCCACAAAACACAAAAAAACTCTCTCTAAAAGCACAAGACCAGCTTGCCACTTTGACAGGTATGTGAAAATTCATGTAAAATTTTATGAACAAACCCCCTTCTATACTAAAAGAACTCTGGAATTAGACAAATTTTGCAAAGAAAAGAAAAAAAAAATCAAAAAAGCCATGAACACAGAAGCTTAATACTGATGGCATTTTCAAAATATATTTCATTAAAAAAAAATTCTTGTGAAGGAAAGTAACTATAGAGAAAACATATTGTCCAAACTGTAACCTTCCTAAGTCACCTGTTGTGCATGGTCCTTGAATATTAGATTTGTACGCTTATTTTCTAAACCGCACTTGCTAAAAGATTTGAAGCCTGTTTTTGTTCTTTTAACACTAAGGACAGTAAATTAATTACAGCACATTGTTCTTTCATAACATATTGAAGTTGTAATGGGCTATAAAGTATTTTTCTTGATGTATTTTAAATAATATTCCAAATAGTCATGCATATCCTGGTATTCTGTTGCTTGTAGATTCAGGATGCTGAAAATTCATATTCATGAGACTCGTGTGTTCATTATAGTTTGTGCTTACTTCAATCATATGCTATAAATATATCATTCCAGTAATATGTTTATTGCCTCCAATGTTTTTTTAAGTTTCTAAGAGGATACCTGAGGCTTTCTGAGTCAAATTAGCTTTCCTCCCTCTTCCACTTTGTTTGTGTATGCCTAGACAGCTGATTAGCTATCTTTGCAGTGCATTGGATTAGTAGTCTGACTTACAAAAGATACTGCAAGAGCAGGAAAAATGCAGTGAATGGCCCTTTAAGTCTACAGAAACAGTATGACAGATCTTACAGATACAGCTGTGCTGTTTTTATCATGTTAGAGACTGGTTTTTGAGCAGTGGATATATTTCAGTGTATTCACAGTAGCATACTCTTATCTGCAGAGTTTGGGGCTCAGGTGTTTCAATAGTTTTGTAAAATAATAATGCACCAGATGATGTTTATAGAATAATGTATGTGAAGCTGTAGACAAAATGATTTTTCTGGATTTTGAGAGGAGACCTCATTGCTTTCTATAACTACCTGAAAGGAGGTTGTAGAGAGGACGGTAATGGCCTCTTCTCCCAAGTGACAGGGGACAGGACAAGACAGAATGGCCTCAAGCTCTGCCAGGGGAGATTTAGGCTGGACATTAGGAAAAATTTTTTCACAGAAAGGATGATTGGTCACTGGAACAGGCTGCCCAGGGAGGTGGTTGAGTCACCTTCCCCAGAGGTGTTTAAGGCACGGGTGGACAAGGTGCTAGGGGACATGGTTTAGTGTTTGATAGGAATGGTTGGACTCGATGATCCAGTGGGTCTCTTCCAACCTGGTTATTCTATGAATCTGTGATTCTATGTTTTATGGGACTTATACTGATCCAGTTGTACTAGAATAGGGAATTCACTTTCGTGGAGCTGAAAAATCTGAGTTTTCATGCTATCAGTGCTAGGAAATACACAGATAAGCTGTACACAAAGAAATTAATTGAATTGTTCTCCACTAGTCATAGTTGTGTCTGAAGACTAGGGTTACACGATTTCATCCAAATGCATCGCAGGTCCACATACCTGTTTGCCTCAGCCTCCCTAAATGTAAAAAGGCAAAAACACATGAGGAAGTTATTAAGCCATCTAAGCTAGGAGAATTACAGAAACAATCCAAACCAAATCAAACAAAAAAGAATTCTTACAGGGTACAAAGGATCTTAGTGCTTAAGTTCCAGTTTCTAGTCAAAGTGTACACTCATCACACAGAAAGTATTAAACACCACAGCTTCTTGAAAATGTATTGACCTTCGAGTTGAAAGGTCTTTTTGTGGTTCTTCATAAATACTAGCATATTAAAGGATGGGAAGGTTGAATAAAGATAGCAAGAGAAAGACTTGTGAAGTACATTGGTTTTGTTATTGTCAAGCTACAGAGTACCCTACTTAGACAACAAATGCATTTTATGGGAGCATCAAGCACTTGGGGGACTAGCACATAAAAGATGAAAAATCAGGGCATACAACTGTTTTTTTAATTTAACCTTTGCTTCGTTATAAGAGGCTGAATTGAAGAAATGTTTACAAGGAGTCTGAAATCCAAGCTTTGTAGTATAAAGTAAATAACTTCATTTCTTTTATTACTTCAGTACTCAATATTGTAAAACATAATTGGTAGAGAAATCATCAGATAAACTATTTCCTTAAAGAGACTTTAAGTGAGTTCAATATATAAATATGTGGAATGTAGAAGAAAGAATTATAGTACCGCTAATGAAAAATCCATTGTTGTTCAAGCGTTAGTCTTTGTTTTATGTACTCATGTATGTTTGCAGGAAAGAGAGAAAATCAGTGGTAAATCATTTTACAGCAGTTCCCTAGAGTTTCTAAGGGCCACCTTTAATATTCTCAACAGTTGGGATTGGATGTCTAAGAAAAAGGAAAACAGAGAGAACACCTTATTAGTGAGATGATTTTCAGGCACCTAAAGGGAATGTGTTAACGTTTTAACATGCTTAAGTATCCTAAATTTTCATGCAATGGTGCTTAAGCAGCCTAAATTTTCATCCATTGTGCCAGTGCCACAACCTTGTTTGAGAATGCAGATGCTATCTAGTGGATCTTGTATACCTTCAGCATTTAGCAGCACAGTACCAAAGTACATGTGTGGATCACATATCGGAAGCATCTTTAACTTTGTAGCTGAGTATCTAGGAAAAGCAACTCTCAGCTGGAGCACAACTAAAGAGGGCTGAGGACAAGAGAATTGCCAGGTGAGAGAACTGGGGCAAAAGAACAGCAAAGAAGCAATTCTGAAACAACTTGGATGTTCTTGGGGATATAATCCATGCACAAGGAAAGGGACAGTAGGAGGCAAGAAAATGTGGGAAAGCCATATTGTAGATGTAAAGAAGACACACATAGAGAGCCTAGCATTAAAAAAAGAATTTACTATAACAAGGGAGGCTGAGTTATATGAAAGTGAAGTTTGAATTTGGTTTGTTAGCCACTTGAAGTAATACATTTCTTTCTTTTCAGTGTAATGTTTGTTGGTTGGTTGGTTTGTTTTTCTTTCTCATTTGTTGGTTTGTTTCCCCGAGACTTTAAGGCTAGGACACCAAGGAGATATCTCTGGAGTCTATTTGGGGTCTGATCATCTGGGAGAGCAGCAATATTATATGTGGCTCTCCATTGCTCCAGGACAATCCATACAATGATTCACTGTGCCTGGAAGAAATTATTACCTAATCATGAGGTAGTACACAGTAGGCATTCTTTACACTCTCAGTTTTTGTCATAATGGAAAATGCTTTTCTGCCTGCTGGACTGCCATATGACTAAACCATACTTCCTTTCACCCATTTGTGTGAACACACATTATAGGTTAGAACCAAGACTAGTTGTCTGAACTCTTTACTTTAATTGTCTTTTCTTCAGGTTCAGTGGGGGTTTTTTGGATTTTGTTTTTGGGGTTTTTTTTGGGTTTTGTGCAAATTTTGTCAAATATAAAACATCGGAGGGAGTGTGTCCTTTTTCCTCAAAATCCAGAACTGTCTTCAGGTGGTACTTGCTTGCTGTGAATGAATTATTTCTATTGCCCTAGATACTGAGGCTTAAAATATTGGTTGCTATATCTGCCAACAGCTAGAGCCCATAGAGACTGGTTTATCTGTTTTATGAATACAGATAATTTATATATAAATGAACACAGATTTTTAATATAAATCTAGATATCTATTTAGAACAATTAGATATACTTGAAATTACTGATAGAGCTATATCATTGTGGGAACTTAAAATAATTTAATTTTACTTACCTGGCAGTTCTTGCCAGAGTAATCTGATCACCTTCTATGACCAAGTGACTAAACTCTTGGAAGAGGGAAAGGCTGTGGATGTGGTCTTCCTGGACTTCAGTAAAGCCTTTGATACAGTTTCTCACAGCATTCTGCTTCAGAAACTGTCGGCCTCTGGCCTGGACGGGCTGGAAAGCTGCCAGGAGGAGAAGGACCTGGGGGTGTTGGTTGACAGCCGACTGAACATGAGCCAGCAGTGTGCCCAGGTGGCCAAGAAGGCCAATGGCATCTTGGCTTGTATCAGGAACAGTGTAACCAGCAGGTCCAGGGAGGTTATTCTCCCCCTGTACTCAGCACTAGTGAGACCGCACCTCGAGTACTGTGTTCAGTTCTGGGCCCCTCACCACAAGAAGGATGCTGTGGCTCTGGAGCGAGTCCAGAGAAGAGCAACGAAGCTGGTGAAGGGGCTGGAGAACAAATCTTATGAGGAACGGCTGAGAGAGCTGTGGTTGCTCAGCCTGAAGAAGAGGAGGCTGAGGGGAGACCTTATTACTCTCTACAACTACCTGAAGGGAGATTGTGGAGAGGAGGGTGCTGGCCTCTTCTCCCTAGTGACAGGGGACAGGACAAGAGGGAATGGCCTCAAACTCCGCCAGGGGAGATTTCGGCTTGAGATTAGGAAAAAATTCTTCACGGAGAGGGTGGTTAGGCATTGGAACAGTCTGCCAAGGGAGGTGGTTGAGTTACCGTCCCTGGAGGTGTTTAAGGTTAGGGTAGATGAGGTGCTTAGGAGCATGATTTAGGGATTGTTGGGAATGGTTGGACTCAACGATCCAGTGGGTCTCTTCCAACCTGGTTATTCTGTAATTCTGTTCTACCTATTATATAAAACTGCCATTAGATTTCAACATGGAAAAGCAAGAAGGGACTTGCATTTCTTTACAGAATTCTGCACATTAATATTAAACTCTGTTGTGCTTGGAATTTAGAATTCATCAGGCTGGTCTTCTTTCCAATAGACCTTACAAACATAAATGAGACAAATGTAAAACAATCCTCCTAGGTACTATGATCATAAAATGCAATTGTGAACACTTATCACAAAACACATTATACATGAATGCTACAGGTGAGAGGCCACCAGTTATGTGGACTGCTTTCCAGATGGTGCAGTCTTCAATTGTGGATAATTTCTTGAAATTGTACAGTGGAAAAAAAACAAAAGCCCCCTCCCCTCTAAAATGAAGTAAATGGAAACCTTCCTGCAGTCTAGATGTATTGCCTAAAAAACAAAGCAACCAAATCCATAATAGTTCACTTGCATTTTAGTTTTAGGAAGATCATATATGATGGAACTCATGATACTGAAACATACTTCTGGCAAATGCATGGTAGAATGAGTTCTTTCACAACTGTCATTAAAAGGAGCAGCTCAACAGCAATTATACAGAACTTTCAGATTGTCTAAATGTGAAAGAAGCATTGTACATCTCTGGAGTGCTTCATCATCCTAAAACACATATCTGTGTTTGTTTTAGTCCTCTGAGAGAGACTCTTGCTCTTCCTGCTCTTTGACCACTCAGAGTTGTGAACTGAAACAATTTGTAGGTGTGAATTTGGGAAGTCTCCAGCTGGAATAATTGTAGTGGAGAGATTAGACAGCACAGTGTCATTTCCTCCCCCTCCATTTCTTAGTTTATTGGCTCTGACAGCAAGGGATGTTAAGTGTGAATATGCGTAGTTGAATTTGTGGTTTGTTGCATGAAAAGTCTTACAGCCCTTGGTTACTTAGCAAAACCACAAAAAATGTTTAGAACCTATCATAGAATCAATAAAGGGAAGAAATCCACTGGGTAAGAAATAATCCTTAACTGCTTATATTGATGATCTTCAATTGATGGAGATGGAAACAAACTCATTGTTTTCCTTCATGCTCACATTCCATTATGTAGAAATGGCATTTATACAAGCTATTCAATGCTATGAATAACCACTCCATGCAGGCTGGCTCTGTGCACTCTTTCTGTTTGATATCTGCTAAACTTTGGCTAGGAAATGATTCAAAGGCAAGTTCTGGAGGGATATCCTAATCATGTTCTGGTAAAGGGTTTTAATGTATTTAAATTTTACAGAAGAAGATGCACTTGGTCTGTTCAGCCGGGAGAAGAGGAGACTGAGGGGAGAACACGTCACAGTTTACTGCTTCCTCACAAGGGAAGGAGGAGGACCAGGCACTGATCTCTTCTCTCTCTAGTGACCAATGATAGGACCTGAGGGAATGGCAGGAAGACGTGCCAGGGGAGGGTTAGGTTGGATATTAGGAAAAGGTTCTTCACTCAGAGGATGGCAGAGCACTGGAAGAGGCTGCCACAGGAAGCAGTAATGGTGCCGAACCTGACAATATTCAAGAAGTATTTGGACAATGCCCTCAGACACATGATGTGAATTTGGAGGTTCCATAATACCATAAATTGGAGGATGGAAGAGATGAGAACTTTTTTATTATTATTATTTCTGCAGGCTTCTACAGCATTAATTCCTTTGAGTAGATATCAGGAATTGTTTTTCCTTCTTCCCATCTCCCTAAGCAGAAATAATTTAAGTGCTTCTCCTGTTTTTCTTGTCTGACACCTTTGAAGTAGAATCATAAAAACTGAGCTGCAGAAGAATACAGTACAAAATTACCTGTGTTCTCATTTTTGTCACTGGAAACATTTTTCCCAATGAACTGATCTTCCCATAATATATATATCCCATCATCCCCCTCACTCTACAGAGTTTAGAAGTGAGTTATGATTTTCAGGGCATACAATACTTAGCAAACTGATCACAGTGTTTCACTAGAAACACCTTTCCTTCATTCTGCAGAGCTTGCTGAGTACATCCCCTCAGTACATATATCACAACAAGGGGTGGTCAACAAGCCATGAGATCATTCCCCCTTCCCTCTTTTTTGTTTTATTTTGTTGATGATAGAGAAGATGGAATATGATTTTCTTCATATCCATATTCATAGGAATATGGATGTTCCTCTAAACAAGAGTCAATGGGCCAGGCTCTTCATAGGTATAGTTCCATGCAAATGTTCTCTGAGAATATGATACAACTGATATATAGAAAAATGCTTGTGACTAGTATGCAGGTTACAGAGAATTAATCTATAACAAGCTTGTGTAAGGCCTGAATTAAGTTTGATCTTGACATTTGCTAGCATTGTAGTGGGAGGATGCCATCTAAATGGAAAGCAAAATAGAGGCAGAAATAAAAGTTACATTATGTGACACAAGAGCATGACACAAGAACTAGCACTAAAGGAAATTATCTAAAGCTAGTAGCTCCTTTTGCACCTATACTATATAATATAGGAAAATTTTCCTAAGAGGCCTTCAGTTTAACTAAGCACTGTGCGATGAACTACCTTTTTTGTCCACTCCGCATCTTACACCAGCTGTTTTGTTTGATGTCTTTCAGTCTTGTATTTGGAGAGGTAGTGAAAAATCAGGTCTAATCCACTGTCTGCATGTTACTCATGATTTTATAGACCTTAGACATGTGGTTTTTGATCTAAACCATTTTAGACATTAAAGCAGCTCTATGGATTATTGCCCTTTCCCAATTCTATATAATTTTTCTATGATATGTAACTTAGAATTCTGTAGTGTATTTAATCTGGGGCAAATCATGAATTATATAATGATAGTCTCATAGTATTTCTCTGTTCCTTACATAATTCATATTTTCATCTTGTTTTTTAGATTGCTATTGAACAAGAAGATAAAATTTTCAGAGAACAGTTAATTATAACCTCAATATTTCATTTCCTTAGGGGCAATGTTCAGCTTAGATCACATTATTTTATAACAAGGATTAGAACAGTTTTACAAAATGTCTATCCAATATACAGTTACCAGCATTGAATTTCACTGACAAGTCATTGCATCCTGTAAGGCTTTTCTGCAATTTTTCACAATGTGTTTTCTATTCAAAATACCTCAATAATCTTGGAAAATTTGGCACCTTGCTATTCAGCTTGTTTGTTTGGTTTTTTCCCCCAGGTCATTTATAAAAAATAAATAGCTTTTCTTCTTTTCTCCACTCTGGCTGTTTATTCCCAGCCTTTGTTCCCTGAATTTTAGCCAAGTAATTGTCAATGCTTAGACCTTCCTGGATACTTAGATTCCTTAGCCTTTGTTGTTAAGGAAAGTTGTCAAAATTCGTTTAGATGACCAAGATGATTCTGTCAGTCACATTTTTCTTGTCAAAAAACTTGTTCTTGCTTTCAGAAAGATTCTAGACTACTTGTGCAAAGGAATTTGGGATCTGAATTAGATCACTTGGTAGTTTTGTGAGCAACTTCAAATTCATCCATCCTATTTTCATGGTTTGAATATTGTTATGTTATTATATAAGACTGTATGCAAGTGTAATCTAGGTCTTAATGCTGGTTCTGAGTGTCATCTGTAAATTCTGAAAGAGGTAGCAAGTCTATATAAATAGCAGCTAATTGAGTAGTTGAAAGGCATAGAATGAGAAGTGGTACTAATCCTGGCTTTTTCTGTTTGTTGAGTTCTTGTTTCTAATCATAGATGTGAGGATGAGATCAACTTTGTCTTCACAAAATGTTTATGTATACAAATTTGCAAATCCTAATCACTTTAATTAATTGATATACCTTTGGGCCCAGTCCTGTCAAACATGGTTTATGGGAAGTGCTTTATTCTACCTGTAGATCTGAGAGGGTCTTGGCATCTGCAGCCACAACGCTTCCAGAAATTAGGAGGGAAGTAAGGATGAAATCTGGTTAAAGGAGTAAATATATCCTTTTTTTTATATACTGTTAGAAGCTTGATGTGTAAGAAACTTAGATAGCTGTTATGATTTCATTTTTTTGCCATAATACCAGTATGTTTAATGAATTCTCAGGAACTTTAGTTATATAAGTTTTGGAAGCACTATGGAGGCAAAATGGCAAATGTATTCCTATAGTAGATTTTTTCACACATTAGAATCATGGTCTTATGTTTCTAGTACATTATTTCAGGTAGTTGTGGCCTAGGCTGCATAGACTTTATTTGGTTTTGACTTTCAGGATTCTTTTTCACTGGTTAGTTAACACTAATCAATCTTAGCACAAACCAGTATGAGCACATTATTATTAGAAACATTTGTTAAGATGAAGAATGTGTAGACATGAAAACGAAGTCCTGGAGTAGAAGATCAAGGCTCCCTATGAGGAAAATTAGAAATTTAATTTTACTTGTTTTCTCTTGTTTGTGGTAATCTAACAAAGCAATGTATTTCTCCAGGCAGCAGTGCAGAAGCACTATACATTGTAGAAATGCATTATAGTTCACTTCTTTAAAGTGACTCCACGTCAGAACCACAAATACTATCATAAAATCAAAATCTTTTCACCTACTTTACCAGCTGATAAGCCCTAAGCCCAGACATATATATCATGTTATAGAATCCCTAGGTTGATTAAGACCTCTGAGACCATCAACACCAACCATACCTATCCACTAGTAAACCATATCCCTAAGCACTTCATCTACGCATCTTTTAAATGCTTCCACAGATGGTGACTTAATCAACTCCCTGGGCAGCCTGTTCCAGTGCTTGATAATCTTTTCAGCAAAGAAGTTCTCATTATAGAATGTCATCAATCTTATGCTGATTGCTGTTTTCTTATTCAAGCACAAACAAAATAGTTTCTATTAATCTTAATGTTATTTTGATTCTGTGTTGTTTTATGCCCATTTCTCTCACTCTGTCTCTCCTTCTCCTTTCCAGGCAAATAAAGTAAGTTTTTCCTCTCTTGGTAACACATATAAAATCAACTTAAATGAAGATGCAATTATATTTCAATTCATTAACTTGCAAATTTCAGTAATGCCATTGTCATCATGTACACTGGTGATTGTAATCAATTACTGGCTGGTAGCACTAAATATGTAATCTTACAGGTCTTGAGGAGTTAGTAATAGGTTATGTATCGAGGTCAAAAACAAATTAATTAACCTAAATAATTCTAGTTCTAAAGCATCTATATTTGTATCTAATTATAGTAGTTTCCAATGAAAAGCATTGTTTTAGATTCTATTTTCTTCACTTAGGACTGGCAAAGCATTGGCTGGACTGGCAGTCTTCGTGGTATGTTCACAGTGAAGAGAGGAGGTTGTATAGTTTTCACTGCAATGTAGAATGACAGTTGAATTGTTAACTCTAGATAGCAAACTGAAGTTATAATCTAATCCATTCACCTGTTCAAATACAGAGTAGCAGTCTCTATGTAGTTCTTAAAGGGAACCAGTCTTGTATACAAAGACCTTTTGTGGCAAAGATCCTACTGTCTCCACAGAGAATCCATTTAAAAGATTCCAACCTACTTAATCTTTACTAGTCTTTCTAGTTAGGCATCAGATTTCTGTCCCAAGCTGTACACAATGCTCCAACTGAATTTTTTAATAATTCTGTGCAGAGTAAGAAGGATTAATTGTCTCGGAAGTCTTGCAGGCTATATTGCTGAATTGCAGTACATGTACGCATCCTTCTGTTTGGGAAAAGCTGCACAATAACCATTCTCTGAGCTTAGTTTGTCAGGCAGCTCTGCATAGTCTGTACAGCAGATTAGTCTAAGTCATTTTAATATAACCTGCATATGAGAATGCAATGAGAAACATTAAATAATAAACATTGAAGAAGGTTAAAATTTAATGTCTCTGGTGGCTTCTCCATCCATGCTGCCTGATTTTAGAAGAGAACAGGTTCACAAAGTCATAGAATACTTTGGGATGGAACTTTTGCTGTGGGAGATGTGTTGCAGGCCAAGCCTTACTATCAGACTGAACCAGCAGGGAGTTTTGTGATGCCACTGAATGTCATGTTTTGTCTTGCTGTACATTTCATGTCTCAAAAGACGATATGAGAGAAGCAGTGCTGGAGACTGAGTTCCCAAGCATAGCCAGGGAAATGCAGAAAATGCCTTATATAAATTTACTGGAGGATCTATAATTTGAGGACTCTTATTTTGCTTAGCACTTCTGGAAATGCTTCCCATAGTTTCCAGTGTATCTTTTGTCTCATCTTATGCTTAGACTGAGAACTGCATGAGGAGAAAGCAACCTCAGTGTCTTTTTTCTACTGTACGAAGTACAAAGGATGTCAATATGTTACCTGATCCACACATCAATTTGTAATCACATAGTAATTATTGCATGTGTCTCTGAAGCTCAGTGAAACAAGAAGTGAGCTTAAAAGCATACAGAAATGCTTTCTAATTATTTGTAACAGCAGTGGTGAACAGTTCACTCAAGAAGGAAGCCAGCATTATCTTCTTCTATCTACCCTTTCCACTGTCCACAGTGGAAGCTGCTTTTAAAATAGTTCTCTGAGCCTTGTTCATCTGCTCAGAGTATTTAATATACGAGAACATAAATTCATTGTATACTGAACGGAATTGCTGGTGACTTGATTAGTATGAAAGCCTAATTCACTATTAGCTTTAGAAAAAGCATGCTTTTTGTTAACTGATGCAGCAGGCTATCTCATAATAAAATCATAATACTTACGTCAAAGGTTTTGCTTAAGAAGAGAAAGTTACTTTTGGTTGTCACATGTTTATGTGTTACAGAAAAACCAGGCATTCTCACTACACTCTGGATAAGGTGCCATAAGATGTGTGAAAACATCAGCTGAGCTAGACTTGCTGGAACCAAATGCACAGATACATGTACTGAGCCATAAAACTGTTTATTTGTGGGATTGCAATGTGAGTTTGTCATAACTAAACTTAATCTGAAACAAAGCCTGATATTCCTGTTGGATGAGGAGAACTGATGAAATGAAGGCTACCCACATCCCTGTGGATCAAACTGATGCATGACCTTGGGCAAATCACCTCATTTTTGTGTTACTTCCCATATTTATAACAAAAAGGTCATATTACTCGGAAGTCTTTATAAAGGACTGTACTCAAAAGAACATTTAGAGCTAAATCACTATTTTGGCTGTTTCTAAGAGCTGAGTGTTTCAAAGGTGGACTCTTTACTACATACCAGTGTATTTTGGAGTAGCATGTAATTGAGAATTGTAAAGAACATCTAGTAGATAATTTTCCATCTCTGTACCAAAAGGATAAATGTCATATCCTTTCCTTTTTTTTTTTTGATAAATGCAAAAATTACTCTTCAGTGCCATTTGTGAAGGAAATTTCCCCAGGTTTCTGTTGCTTACAGTAATTCTTTGTGGGATACTGAAATTTTTTGATTTTTTTCTTTTCAGTTTTTCTGGTAAGTCTATCTAGAAGAACTTTTTGTTCTAATAGGCCTTTCATTCCTATGTAACATCACTTATGCATATATTTAGGTCAACACTGGGACTGTACACAGTTGCTTTTCTTCCTTTACATTAGAATGCTGACCCAGCTACAGGTTCATGCTTTCACAGCAGTGCTTTGTTCTAAATCCTGTCTAATTCATCTGCAAAAGATGTCATACATGTAACTCTCCAGGAGAGAACTTATCAGTAAGGTGTATAAAGAGTTTAAATGTTGTTTTTAATAAGCAAGACCTAATCTCCAGTCTTATACTGTTGCCTACAGTGGGCTAAATCACACCCAGCTAGTAGCACTGTGCTTAACAGTGTAACAGAAATCAAAGGCATTCTCCTTGGACACTATTTTGCTCCTGCAGAAAGAAGGAATGTGGAGGGAAATACTACATTTTTTCAGTTCCGAAGGTTAAATACTAATTTCACTGCATCAATATTTTATTGGTTTGTTTTGCTAGAGTTTAGATTGAATTCCAGGAATTTCCTATTCCTTCTTTCACCTCAGTTTTAGAAAGAAGACAAAGGAGGATGAAAATAGCAAAGTGCTCATCTATGTCAATGTCATCAAAATAACAGATCTGCTCCAGCTAACTGACTCCACTAGCTCCTGCTCAGGCCTGTGGGAACCATTGTTCTTTACACTTCCCTTGTGAGTGCATCTTTCAACACTCTCCCTGTAGTATTTGCCTCACAGAGAAGCCCTATAATTGTTCCTGCCTGCATTATCTTTTGCTGCTCATGTGATATTGTCAAGGGGAGACCTAAAGTAGCCATACTGGTTCCTCAACTCATAGCACCTGCTTTTGGAACAACTCCTCAGCTTTTTAAGTAAGTGAGAACTGTACTACAGTCTGCAGAGTATTACTTCTGTGAGAGTGTGGAAGCAGAGGTAAATTTCACCCCTTCCAAAACTAGACTTTTCCTTTCCCATACTGGCATAGAATGATGCATGCACAGGCAGTATTCGTATTCACCCTTCTGAGATGGCACAGAATTGTTATGCTTACAGTGTATAACGTATCCCATATTTCAAGCATCCCTTTCTGCTGCTCTTGTGTTCTCATGGTGAGTATTTAAAGTTTGGTGATTGATTGTTCTTGGTATTTTTTTTCTTTTTTGAACTACTTTGGTGGTGTCACAGGCTTGGATGCTTATTTTGTATAATAAAATACAGCTGTGAAACTCATTGCTGAACCAAGATAAAATATAAAACCTTATAGTAGGCAGTATTTGGTGGAGTTCCGGTTGAAGTACACAGATGTGTAGATGTGGTGATCTTTTACGATAGAGTAGTGGTAATCTGCCAGGTTAAGTTTATCAAAATAAACAATTTGGTTGTTAAAATCCTTATCTGTATTCATTCAGTATTATTTTTACTGCTCCTCACATTTAAAATTTAAGCCAAGTTTGAAAAGACATTTACATAAAATTCTCTCCAGAAACTTTTGATTCTTTAGAGATTTCTTTACTTACTTACTCATGGCTCCCTATAGCTACATTTTTCAAAGGTAACCTGACCATTGTACTGCATATAGTACATGAACACAGCAAAAGCAATTAAAAGTTTAGTGATAAGTATGCTATTCATATCTAGTAGCACTTAATAGTTATTATTGTTTGGTTGTTATTTATTTAATGAGAAATGTTCTGTTGGACTCAGTTGGACTCAGTATGTAATACGATTTAGATACTCAACTAAATATCAGAAAAATCACAGTACACGTTCAATGTGTACTTTAATGTAACACAACTATAGTATGATGATTAGTTCTCTTGAAATTGCTACTGGCTTGACCAACATACTGTAATTAAAGAACTAAATTATGACCATTCTGAAGGTGGTCTTTCTGAGTTATCTTGAAGTCATATAAACCAAAGCCAGTCATGCTGAGAAACTAATAGGCCAACCTCAAAATGATTATCTGCTACTAATTAAGATGACATGGGCAAATGCAATTACAATCTAATTGCTAATGGACTTTTCCTTTTGTTTTGGAAAGGCCTTAATGCAGTTCATTAAAACTGTGATTTTGTTGTGGAATATTTACTTGAACTTTGCTAATATCTAGTGTTGAAGAAGGGAATTTAAAGTTTTAACTCTGATATACCATGATACTTTATTTCATGCTCGTTTTCATTGCAGTGCATGTCAGTTGTAGGACTAAAGTTCTGCTAGTGAGTTGGGACAATACGTTGAATTCATTCACTTATTCAAAGTGCTAAATTAAGTTTAGAATTCTCTTTGCAGGGTTTTGCTCAGAACAGGAACTAATTAGAACTTGGCAGTTGAACAATGAGTAAAACATTGGCATGTTACCCCTCAAAAAGCAATATAGGAATATGCTGCATATTAAAGGTGATGTTGCTTCCTTTAGCAAGTAAGTCTTAATTCTCTCTTAGTTTTGATTGCTATATTGAAGATGTACTCTTAGTGACTTTAGCTATCATACTCATGTTTTCCTATAAAAGAAATACTTTTTAACTTACCCTCTGTCATTATAAAATGTTTGAATGCATTTATCATCTCAGATGACCAAATTCCATGTTATATAGGAAAAAAATACTCAAATGTGGGTACACATATAAACTGTTACATGACATTGACTGAAATTGCTGTAAAATAATTGTTTTTCTAGCCAGAACACAAAGAACAACTCAAGTATAACCCAGAGGTTATAGAAGTCTGTCAGCAGGTTTTCTTTTGTGGTGTGCAGCTTCCAGGGTAACTGTTTATTGAGTTTAGAGCATGTTCTTGGCATTTCTGGCAACAAATGAAAACTTGTGAGCTTTTTTATCATAAAAAGACAGTCAAAATGGTATGTATTGACTGCAGCTCAAAAACCCTGAAACTGTCAGTCAGAAAGGAGCTTTTCAATTTTATTTATGAAATTTGTGAAATTAGACATTCAGAATTCAGAAAATGTAATTTCTTCATACTGTTTTAATATAGAAAATTGAAATTTATTTTTTCAATTTCTGTTCATGAGGGAGAAATTCATGCATATGTATACGGTTAAACAGAATATATGCAGAACGCATTGTTAAATTTAAAAAGCACAGTTTGAGTAGTTGGAAGTTTCAGTTCATAAGATGAAATATTTCAGCTCTCTCTGTGGCAAGGGAGATGGTACAATCTGGCTACGGGAACTATTTTAAAGAGCAGCAGCATACAAAATTAATGTACTGAAAACATAGTTTCAACTCATTTTTTTTTGTTTGAAATCCATATAATCTGCCAATGCCAGCAGCAAACTCTGCTTTTCAACAGGAAAGTAAATAACAGCAATAATAGTCACAATAATATTTCAGCATCTATTCTTAGGCACTGCATCATGTTGTCTTAAGAAACCTGAGGCCCTATACTTTGCAGGTGGAAATTGGGAAATGTCAAAAAGACATTTCATATTCGGTATACCTCCTGTTTTCTACTGTGCCTTTGGATAATCTAGGAAATAAAAATTCAGAGACTTATATTCCTTTTCTGATAGATAAAAGTAGTTTTTGAAGACTGCATATAATGTGACAGTGCATGAAACAATGTGCACTTGCTGTATCTCTAGATTTCCCAAAAGGACATTTGTCTTGGTTTTATAATTTTTTTTTTTCCTTAGTGCTGTCTTTGCATGTATATATCTCAGGGCACCTGTATAATGCATAGTGTAATCCTTTCCGGTATTGGGAAGGACTATACTGCTCGGTAGTCTAATGTTCAAATTCTAAGTTCTGTTATCTGATGGGTGGCCACAGCATTTGATGAGCAGCCCAAGCACTGAGGCTGGGTGGAGTTGGGAAAGCCTTAGCCAATGTCTTTAAGGATAAAAAAGCACTATAACAACTCTGTTGTGTTGTGCCAATGAGGAAGCTGGCTGTTGGAGGTGGGAAATGTACCCTGGCAACATGGTTGTGTGGATGGGCTGTGACCAATGAATGCTTGTTACTAGGACAATCGTCCAATCAATGTTTGGTGTGAGAATTAGCTTGGTCTACAAAGGCAGCCAGTTAACCCAAAATAAATGGCTTCATTTGGATCATATTGATCTTTGTGTCATCCCATTTCTTCCATCCTCACAGTTATCCTCAAAAGGAGTAAATGAAATTCCATCCTGAGAAAAAAGCAATGGATTTGGGAGGGGGCAGGGAAAGTTAAAGTATAATTTTTTTTTACCTAAAAATGTATGCATGTATGGTCTAATTGGAATCAATAGTTATTCATGACAATTGATTAAACTCTTGAGGGAGAGATGCTAAGAAAAATAGGAATTTAAAGGAATACTCCCACTTTCATAGAGTTACACACTAGATAAGAAAATCATGCTCTCCCTTTTGTAGTTTGAAGTTTTAGGGTTTCAGTGTAAAACTGTAACCACGTTGTCACCCTACAACCTACAGTGGCCTCAGAAAATAAAAGACTTGGAAAAGGATGTGGTTTGAGTTGTTCCCTGGTTTACTTTGGTTCCTGGTTATTAGCTGAAGGCAGCTCTGTGCTTCATGTGACAACTGTAGCTGAATCCTTGCTCAGTAATGAAAATATTCTTGTATGCCATACAAAAGACTAGGTAACTAACACAGGGCTCTGGATTCTGTTGCAGTGCCTGTGTAACTTTTCAGATCTGAGATTTTATTTTCCCCCATAAAGAACAAGTGTTCGTATTACCGTGCCCCTGCTGAGGTCAACTGCATTTCTACCACCAGCTTCAGGAAACTTAACATCTCTGTTCCTTTCCTATGATGTTATGTTTATCTTCAAATGCTACTCAATATATTAATCCAAATATGCCATCAGTTTTCTTGTCAAAATATGTGAAAAGAAAGGGAGAATTTGTCATTGTATATTAACTTACTTTTGCCTATGTGAACACTATATCTGTTTTTAAGAATTCATTAGAGTTACTGCTGATGTCAAGGTTGCTGTCAAATTATAGCAGCCTCAGTGCATATTCAAATGTAGATGTTAGTAATCAGGAGTGAATTTCTGTGTCTGAAAACTAAGTCAACTATCTCACATTATGCAAAACTTTCCTGGTATTGTGTATGGAAATTCATCAACAGAGAATGAACTTCAGTGAACTGAAGTTTCTTAAATATATCAGCAAAACAATGCATCCTGACACTTTTAAGCATCATCAGCAAATTAAAACACCTTTATAATCAGTGTCTGCAAGAGCAAACAACAGTGTGTGGTTTTCACTGTAACCAAATAGAATAATGATGTGGTTACCCAAAAGCCTTGTTACACTGAAAAGCTTACAAGCAATGCCAGAGCACACCAAGTTAGAACAGCACAATTGATAACAACTTTTAGGTAAACCCTGGAACTGATCACAGATGAAACAGAATTGAAGGCCTCCACTAGGATCACCTACATACACACAAGATATTGTTATTTAGGTAGCTGCATATAAATATCTTTGAGCTCTTAAATGTCTAATTGGTCTATTTCCATTTCCATCAGTTAAACTGTAATCTTTCTTTTCTGAATAGTGCTGAATGCAGCATTATTCTGTCATTTAGTAATATCTGAATCACTTGAAATCTACTGCACTTCTATACCAAACAGGGCACCTGTTTAAATAGACTGTATGAAGATTTTAGTCTCCCACTGAAGGTCTTCTTAATTACATCATCCAACATACTCTTCTCAAACAGTAGTGCTGGAAGTCTCTTGAATTATCTTGAAGATAGGATAGCCTCTGAATTCCGTTTGTATTAGTGAATGAGCTTGGCTGTATTCTTTATAAAAAAAAAACCTTAAAACTTGCAGGAAAGGAAAAACTACTCTCTCTGGTTTTTGTGTCATATTATAACAGAATAAAATCTTTTGGGATACCTGCCCTGTTACATCCATCTATAACACTGGGTGTTTTCAGACCACATTTATTTTGCCAAAGAAGTAACCAAAGTCAGTGATGCTTTGCATCTTATTTTTTTGCTCACTACTGTCTCAATTTCTGCTTGATTGTTTCACTGTTCTCATCCTAAGGAATATTTTTGGCCCTTGTCTGAAATGTCCAGTATTTCAAAGGGAGTTTCAAGGCAAGAAATATACATTTGTCAAGCATAAATGAAACTTCTTACTTGATTAGGTGCCAGCGTTGGGGACATGGAATAGCAATCTCTGCCATTTACTTCTTGCCTGTTGCCTAATGGTTTTCATTCACACCAGTCTGCTCAAGAGGGAAAGATTAGTTCTCATTGCAGTAAATTCAATTCTCCCAAGCTTTCCACTGCTTGTAGAACCAATGTAAACTCTATCATAAAATTTTACTTTTCCACAGCCATGAGTCTGGCTAATAAGTGAACTTAGAAAGGATTGTAGATGCCATAAGCCATCTGCAGGAAAAGGTGCAGATTATTGTATGTAGACCCATTGATCAGTGCTATTGAGGACTGTTCCAGGGTGCTTTATATAAAATACATATGTGCATCTATAATGAAAATCATTCATCATAATCCAACATGACATGCTGCTGTTTTGACACTGAGTAGTTAAGATTAGAAGCTTAAGATCTGAAATTGTTTGTGGATATTAGAAATTCAGTGTTGAACAAAGATGTTCCCATATGGGTTATGAAAGACTAAGTGAAACATAGTGGGATCCAACATAGCCAACACACTGAGCAATTGAAAGTTTTCATTCCCATATCTAGAGCTAACCCAAAGGAAACAAGAATTTTAAAAAATCCATTTTTAAATCCTTATTCAGAGGTGAAGGAAAACCTCTGCTTCTTGTCAGGCTAACTATCATAAACCTTCTTTGAGAAGACTGAAGAAGTTTTATTACTTACTTTCTGAAAAAAAGGTATGTGCTAATTCTGCAGCTGCCTTGGTTGTAAAAAAACCCAAGCCCTGATGATTAATGGCAGGCTTCCCTTAATTCACTTTTTTAAACTAAAATTGTGAAGTTTATAATTTTTCTCTCTTACATATGTTGCAAAAATCAACCAATATATCTAACAGGGAACTGAACATCTAGAGCAAGAGTTACTGCATAGATAAACATCTACCAGGATGCAGCATCAAATCACCATGATGCAAGTACAAATTGAATGGCTCATATTGAAGTTCATCTCAGAGCTACTCAACCCTACTAAGGTTGTGGCAGTTTGGGATGTGCTGAGAAGCATAATTCTCAATTCCAGGAAGCTTGGAAGTGAAAAAATATAAGATAATCTCAAAAGTCTGTTCACTTCCAAGGCTGTGCCGCCACTGATGGGGAGTTTACAGTATCACAGTTTGAGTGTTGTGTTTGTTGGTTTTGGTTTTGGTTTTTTGGAGGGTGTTGAGGGGTGAAAGGAAATGCCCAAGGTCCTATCCTTCATTCAGAATCTCACATAATTTATAAAGTTTAGAAGAGACGGGACAACAAACCAGTCACAAAAGGTGATGGAGTATATTGATATTCAGGTTAAAGAGTAGGCTGAATAAAGCATGAGTTATTTGGATTCAGTTCTGCTCTACGGAATGTATTGACTAAGAAAGCAGTCTACAGCAGTCTAATCTTACGATTTATCCCTGAATTTTCCTGTGCGTGATATCAACACATTTGTCATTGCTACTTCTACTTCGTTGCCATTTGTGAGCCTTCTTTCAGAATAAGTTTCAAATTTTGCAGTGCTTTTAATCCTTTCCTTTGTTCATTCCTTTCCTCACATAATATTGTTCTCCAGATCACATACAATTAGCTTTGACACAGTCCTAAATATGCTAATCTTAATTTTTTCTGTGTAATCTGAAGTAGAAAATGTTGCCATCCTCAATGATATTTATGTACATGCTGAGTTTCCATGACATTTTTATACAACATTGCACTTCAAAAGCTTCAATAATTTCATCATTTTCTGCCATCTGGATTTGTTTTACTAACTTAATTCGATATAGTGTGATATAATCCCTCAGTCTCAAATTCTTCCTTATCATATGAAAATGAAACAGACTTCTGCCATTATTTTCCAGATGATGATGTTCCTGCCATTAGACCCTGCAGGAATCAAATATGTCTCCCTGTATTTATAATTAAGTTGGGGAAAAAAGCTATTTTAAAAAAGGAGTGGTTTTTTAGTTTCTTTTGTTAAGCATTTAGTTAAAAAATAAGGATTGGTCTTACCTTTTGAGACTTTCTTTTCTAGCAAGTAAACTGAGGTGATCTACTTGATTTTTTTTTCCATTAACTATAACGCATTAATGAGACAATAAGTATTACTATCCATAGCATTATTTTTGATCATTAAGATGAGGAGAAAGGATATAATATGCATAGTATATGCACAGTGTGCCCATATAGAGACAAAATATTGTGAATAATATGTGACATGCTCTTCCTACTCTTACGTTGGTAGGTATATATTACTATCTTGTATTAATTTAGCTTTATTATGCTGCATTGCTATAACTGTAATAATTGCCTGTAAAAGTGAGATTTCTTGGAACCAAGTACCTACATCCAAACTCTACTGGCCATTAAGTAGGTTGTGAGTCTGAGTCCAGTTACAAACCAAATACTTCTGCATATACAAATAAATGTATCCTATAACTGCATATTTAAGTGGCCTACCTGGAAAAAGAATCTATTTTCAACCGATTTTCATTGTTTGTTCAGAAAGTTGTTCAAATGACACCTCAGAAATAAGCCTCTGCATTAACTCAGGTAAGACCTTTGTACTTTAAACAGAGCTTTCTTCCACAGAATGTTGCTGTAAGTTGTTTCTGAATCATAGCTAGTTCTGAACCAGAGAATCTGTGTAATACAGCAGGAGTGCAAGAGAATAAGATATGGCAATGGTTTTCAGAGCAGCAATCTAATGGTGCCACGATTGTATTTAAGGAGCTTGGCTGCTCTTTGCAGAAGCTGATGACAGATGGAAAAAGAAAAGATTAACTAATTTTTAGCAGTCTTTTATTTTCAGAAGGCTACTTCGCTTTGATTGGTTCCAGTAACTCCTCATGAAAGAAAGAAATTAGGAAGAGGAAGAAATTTAATGAAATTTGATGTGCTAGGACAAATTGTTTGATTGTTTGGGGTTTTTTTCTCTCTCTTTGTTTTATTTGCAAGTATTTCTCTCTTTTCAAGCAAAGAAATATAAAATTGTGTCATATTACAATTTCTTTCCAATTGAAAGGAAGCAAGACTTTCTTTTTCTTTCCCTTTTCTGGAGACTGAAAAAAAATTTTTTACTTAGAAATGAGCACACCTTGTGATAGGATAGCTATGGAATGGACTAAAATGAAGAGCAAGTGTTGATGTTTGGAGGTAGGGTTTGTCTGGGACTTTTGCTGACTCCTTCCCATAGAAATGTTGTGGTACCTTTAATTCTAGTATTTGAAGTTGGTAGTTTTCATACATCTAGTGAAACCCACTGCTACAGATTATATCTGGGAAAATATAAGAGGTGGATGGTCAGAAACTGAACAGGATCATCTTTGTATCCAGAATGATATTTCTTTACAGAATTTATTTTTTATGTATGCCATGTGATGACAGTTTGAGTTTTGACATTTTCCTTGCACTAATGTTATTTGTAAAGTGATTAACCTTGTAATCATATGGTCCGCAGCAGCCTGCTTAAGACTGCAATAAAATAAAAAATTAAGCATTGTTGCCCTAAGGACAAGCGACCTTGGATCATACTGACAGAAAGCAGATGTGATGAGGAAAAAGGCAGATCAATATGTAGTGGATCAGAGGGAATATCTGGGCTTACTGGTTCTGTGGCAAGGATGAAGAACATAGCTGCTATTTTTATACCATGGAGCTATGACTATTCCTTCTTAGTAGCATGTATTCTTGCTTTGGGGAGATCTGGAAAAAGAACTTTAAGAAAGCCAAACAGTTCTTCAGTCTGCTTTCTCAGTCCTCTTTCTCAGCAGTCTTAGCTCATTATTTGCCAGCAGTTCTAGGAGATGCCACTTTAAGTTCTCATGTCAATGATTATTGATGAGAGTCAAGCAAACAAATAAGAAATCCCCGTTACTAGCAAAGGTATTGGTATTAAATCATTAGAACAAATTAAAGGGACTTTGATATGTAGGAGGGACACCGAGGCTCCTGCTTTCTTTTGCTGTCTGTGCATTTTGGCTAATATCATAACATTGCAAAATCAGTATCTGAAGTTGCACCCAAGGTATAGAAAAATTAATATAAAAATTGTGATTTAGGGCAAGTGAAATATTATAAGAAAAGTCATTAGCTGTGTTAATTTAAATGTACTGAAAAAAGTTATAAATAATGAAAAAGCTATGAAAATGGCACAGCGTACCTTACAATGAAAGCAGAGTATTTCTTATGCATACCAAGAAACAGATATGTTTTAAATTCATACCTCAGACAGCTGTTGAACAATTTGCTTGTATTGCTATACTCTCTCATTCAATTGGTCCCAAATCACAGCTGAAGACTACAAACCTGGAGCCAAGTATTTCCTAAAATGGCATTGCACACTGAAACACAAGGGTAATGACCCCTAACTTCACAGACGTGTTACTCTGTGTATTTCTGTGTATACTTTATAATTGTTGCATTTTCTTTTAGGGAGTCTCAAAATTTTGAACAGTAACAGATTGAATATTGTAGTGGCAATTCTCCAGGTGCCTGTGGGCTGGAACATTTTGCACATGCATTTACATTATTTTACGTTGCATGTATGTCTATTTGAATTCTTTGTTGGGTGCAAAGGAAACTTTTACCATTAATGCATTAAGAGCTTTTTGCATGTAACGATGGTTGAATAAAAGAGAAGAAAATACTTCAACATACCTGGCAGAATGTTTATATTTCAAGGCTATTTTTTTTATTTATTTCCTCTCATGTGCTTTTGCAACTGTTAAAAAAAAAAATATTTTTTGGTTGTTTTTTTTTCTTTCATCTATAGTATCTCATTTCACCTCTCTGTTGAGTAGAGCAGTCGTCTCACATGTTCTAATGACCTTGTTTCTTGTTATTCTTTTTTGTTTTCTTAATACCGTTCCTCTTTCATGTTTCTGTTCTGGATTGTCCTCAAAGGTCTTTCCTTAGAACAGTTCAGGAAAATGTATTTCCAATTAATTGAAATTAAAACTGATTCTAGGAAGTCACAGTTTCAGAGGAGTTCCTGTTTTGAAGAAAAAACTAAATTTCTTGGGTAACATATTCAAAATTAAAGGAATCTGGATTACGATGAGGTGTTGTGACAGTGAGATACTGAATAACTGTGAACAGTCTCCAGGAAAGGATGTGCTTATTCTGAGGGAGATATTTCCAAAGCAGTACTAGCTTCAGCTTTGCTGCAGTTGTAACAAATAGGCTTTCAGTAGTAAAGCTTTTCAATAAAATCAGAATTATGCAAATGTTGTGCCTTTTGTAAACTTCTAAAGCATGTAAGCTCTCCAGTTTTTATTAAAGTAATGACAAAGGAGTATAAGGTAAAGGGGAAAAATAGGTAATTCTAAATCTATAAAAGGAGAAAAGAAGGGTATGAATGAGGAAGAAAAGGCAAGAATAGTGAACAAGTGGAACTAGAGTAGTGCCACCTTTATGTAATGGCTAGCATAAAGAAGCTCAGTCTAGAGACTCACTACTACATGAGCCATGAAGATGACATTATTGTTTTACTATGGAATTTTCAATGAGACATTTCAAAGTAGCATGCTGTAGTGCTACAGTTGCTTGATCAATGCAAAAAATGTCTACAAACCTAATTTTAAAATGTCATTAGAAAAATAAATATTTTCCCCCATATATCCAAATCCAAGTTTTTCAGAAATTTTTGTATAGGAAAGATTACTAATGTTTTACTTGTCATACTGTTCTCAAAGGCAGAGCAATACAGAAGTATCAGAAATCTTTATTTCTCTATGGCTGTTGGAGAAATGTTTCATATATAGCTTATATTAGATCAGGTTGAGACCTTTTCCCAAACTGGGGCTACTGATCATATAAGCAAAGGGCCTTAAACCATCTATGACTTGAAATAAGGTCTGAAATCCCTACAAGTCTTTCTCACAGACTTAATTACAAATTTTTCCTAACAGCAATAATAGCCACTGAATTTTTAACAGTAGAACCTTGTTTGATAAAGAGTTTGGAGATAGAGATCATGTATGATCAGAAATATTTTTATTTTGCAAGATCCATATTGATAACGAAAAAATCTTTAAGAAAGTTTGCTTTTTGATTTGGGATAAAAGTTAAATTACTGCAAACAAAGTTAAAGTCTTTCTTTTTTTAATAATGAGGTCAATTTTCCTTTTCTCACTTCATATATCGACTTACAGAGGATGGAAAAGTAGGTCCACTTTTCATGTAAGGTTATTAACTTGAGAGTGCCCCTTTAAGTTGTGAGGATGTGCAGAGTATTTAGGAATGCGAGATACTGTATGGTACCAAATGTGTGATGTGATGTTGCTAGGCAACTCTCTTATTGTTTTAAACAAACCACATAGAGCTTGCAACAGCTATCAGAGCTCTTGGCTCTTGACAGTAACACAGACCTCAAAAGAACCTAGAACATAGATCTTCCAAAAAGAGCTGAAATATATAACAAAATCCCATAGTGCTAGCAAATGTGAAAACCTATTTGCTAAGTTAGCAGGTACATTTATGTGTTAGAATTCTGTAACAAAATATTTTTGTGGCAACTAAGCCATTTGTTTAAATACACAATAAAATGGTAAACACATGTATATCAATTGGATTTCTTTCATTGCTGAGCATGTTACATCTGCAATCAAGAAAGGAAAAATGTTACATAGAAGGTAGCCACGTGCATGTGTTTGCAGATTTATTTCTTTTCTCTGCTGTCGAGTTATGTATATTTTGACATCTCAGATGGCAAACATGTCTTTGTGAGTACAGATCTAGTTGTAGCACACTAACATCTATCGATACAGAAAAACTTCTAAACAGGAACCAGCCCAAAAAGTGTCGAAAGAAAACCTAGTTATGTACTGAAATAACCCAGGATCTATCAAAATCTGTCACACTAGGAGATAAGTACATCTGTAAACAGCCTAGTAGTCTGGAAATATATCTGGAATGTGAAAAATTCACAGTACCACCATACCAGTTTTCACTCTGTCTCCTGACTGCTTGAATGCAAACCAGCATAAATCCAGCAGCCAGGCAGTGCTGTGCTTCTACTACAATTCGTGCTTCTCAGAGCAGCATAGCATTTCAGATACAGCACCATATTAGCTCATCTGCCTGCCTATTGCATTATTCTCACCCCAGCAGAATGCAGGTGAATTCAGCGTCTACATGCCTGAGTATTGTTATTCTTCTTATTGCTGTGTGAATGCTCTGACCATTAAACTGCTGGCAACTACCTTGCTGTGCCCCTCGTTGTAATTCTTAGTTCCATCTATTCTGGTCAACAAAAGCAGATTTGACTGTCTAGCTAATTCAAGCTGCCATAGGCAACTTCTGAGCTCTTGAGTCACTCATTCTGGTAAATGAATGTTTTAATACACAAAACAGCTGATTTTCAACTTGCTGCTCATCCTGCAAATGACAACAGACTAGCAGAGGTTTGGCTTGACTGTACAAGACATTACTGTGTATACTTTTCTACTTTAAGGTCTTTTTCTGTCCATCTGGTTTAGTTTTTTAATTTCATGTTCTAGGGAGAATCTTTTCCAATAAAAGCTTTGTTAAACCTGATCCTTGACTTTTGGAAAATCTTAGAACAGCTGTACTGGTTCAGACCAGCAGTTTATGTTGCATAATATCCTGATGCAAAAGTGGGTATGTACTGATGTCTGAAGAGGAATAAAAACAGTGTAGAGTGCTGCGATAACTTCCTCAAGGCATGCTCTTGCTCTCTGGCTGTATCTCGACAAAGATATCCTGAGTTTTCAATCATTTAGATATTTATGTATTTAGTAATGTTGTGGTTCTCTATTTAGTAACCTTTAATAGTTCACCTTGCACACTCTTCATCTGACCCCACAATACTTTCTACATCCACAACATGTTCTGAATTGGCATTACACAATTTGATGTGGCACTGTACATTGATTCACAACCTTTTGTTTGTTTCAAGCATGTATCTCTTAGTTAAAGCTATCATTGCAGTGCTTGTGTAGAAAAAGGCAGTGAATAACTTAGTTAACTCTGTACCTCTGTACCATCTCTATGCAATTTATGATTTTTTTTTTTAAGGCTTCTAACACTTTTTTTTTTCTTTTTCTTTCTAACACCTTTTTTTTTTTTTTTCAAGTTGAACAGTTCTAGGCTATTTAGTTGTTCCTATGGGAAATGTTACATACCTTCGCCTGGCTTTTTCCAGTTCTTTTGTATCCTTTTTTTTGGATTAGGAGAGAAGAGCATTCAAGATATTCAAAGGACACAAGAAGTATATATATTTTTTTTTACTGTAGCATAATGGAATTTTTCCTAGTACTTCCTAGTGATTTTGTTGCTTTTTTTGACTACTGCCTAGCATTGGTATGCTGTTGATCTTGACAAATCATAATTTTCCCTCAGCAAGCCATTTCATTAAATAACTAACATTCAGTTCTCCCACACATGGCAGTTCTATCATATTTTCAGCAACTTTTTTTAACATCAGCCTGCCTTACTGATGATTTGTTGTTATTTCCTGTATTGTTTGTAACCAGTGTTTTTTTTTTTTTCTTAAATTAAATACCGACAGAGGGAAAAGAAGAAGAGGTGGTCCAAATGTCTATCTACCAACTGTTATCTGGGTAGCAGCTATTTTCCCTTAGTGGGATCAAATAGAGGGCAGAAATTCAACCTGCAGTCTCTGTGGGAACATTACAGAATATTTGAACATCTGCTTTGAGAACCTACTTGAAAAATAACCATGCTCAACATAAGAGGAACATCTGTGCTATGTGCTGGAGACCACTGGTATTAGTGCTGGCACAAGCAAAAAAAGCAAAAAACTCATATAGGTTACATGGAAGCCTTTTATTGAATAGATTATGTCATTTTTCATTTTAGTACTTGTACCACATTTTTGTTGATAACAGAAGTATACTAAGTATGAAATTACAGACAGGCAGATAATCACTATAACCGGATAGTTTATAGAAAATTAAGTGCCCCAAAAATTAAGCAGAAAATATGCATACACAATAATGTCCATTGTTTCTCTGGAACTAATAATCTGTGTGTTTGCATTTTGTTTCTTCAGAAAGATAATTAAGCAAATAGGGGGAAAAATTGGCAAAAATACTGCAATTCTTGCTAATGAAAACTGGCTATTGCCAGATATTCTCCGTGTATAAAATGGGGCATGTTTATTAGGCTTTTCAGCGTTCTGCTCTTGCACTTGGTTTTAGGTCTCCAGCATGGTCAGAAGTGTGGTGAATCCTCGTATATTGTCGAGGTATGTCTACATGACTATTGCATTAGCTAGCTGGTGGTCAAGAAAGTGTACTTATGGTTTTAATCCTCTGCACAGTACAATCAGTGTTATGCCTGTAGATATGTGAAGTCAGCAAATGTTGCTTTCGTGGCCTGTGTAATGGGAGAGCCTCGTTTTCTCCCATGCTAAGTGGGAATGCTTGCAATTATTTATGGAGTTCCCTCTAGTCACATTTGTCTAATTGACAGCAGATACAATGTGTCCTGTAAGTAGTAAACCTAGTGCTATGCTGCTTTGAGATAGCTTCAGAGGAAAAAAAAAAGCAAAAAAAAATCTTTGGTTTGTGTTTTTTTTTTCTCTCTTTTTTTTTTTTTTTTTTTTTTTTGTAGTGGTGCTAACACCAATAAACAGGAATGTAAAATTATGTGTCTTTAGATATTTCATATATAAAAACCATTATACATGTTTAATCTTTAGTGTCTTTTCTTAGTTTAGAAAATATTTTTCTATAATATTTCTCTGTTTTTCAGAAATAGATATATAGGGCATATGATCTAGGCTGCTGACCTTGAAGGACTGCTTACATAAATGGAAGACAGAAAATAATTACAGGCTAATATTCTGTCTGAGAAACTACTACCAGTTTTAAGAACAGCTGAGCTTACAGTCAGAAAAAAAAAGGATCAATTAATGATCATCTTTTGTTAGATTCTGTTTGAAAATATCTAAATTTCTTTACACTAAGTTTTCAGCATGTTAAATCTTTTCCATGGGGTTATATGACACTTCCCTGTGCCTGCAAATCCTGCCTAATATAGTAGTAATTATTTGAATAAAATATCCTGGTTCCTCAAGTCATATGGGCTATTAGTATAAATGTCTAAACTCCTAAGGTTTAATTTGACTTTAAAAAGAACATCTGCAGCACACAAATTATATTGTGCATTGTAAAATCATCAAATTAATTAGAAAGTAACTAGAAATGTCTAATTAATTTTGAATGAAATATAATTCTTACTTATTTCTATGATAATAATAGAAGGAAGCTTCAAATGTTTGCCCTTACCTTATGGTTTGTAGACTACAATAAAGGCCTAAAATGTTAGTCCTGTTTATGGTTGCTTAGTGGGAAATTAGGAACAAACAAGAACATAATCATCTTTCAATATTATTTTTAAGGCTAGATAGTTACAACAGCTTAAGACAGTTTCCCCATAAATGTTACTAATACCTAGAGCCAGAAAAGTACCACTTAACATCACCCACTAAAACCATTCCTCAAAATGCCATCCTTGAGTGAATTGCATCTACAAAGTAGCAGATGTCAAAAGGCTTGCAAAAGCCATAGCCTAAAAATGTCCCTTTCTGAAAAAATAAGTAGTAGGAGCCAAGAAACACAAAAGATCAATTTTTTTGTTATGGCAAAACTGTAGAAGTAACATAATGTGTATATATTGTTGTTTACAGGTGTAAATTAGTGCATGGAAACCTACCCATCTTCTGTAGTGCTATGGTTCAGCAGGTGATTCTTTAGCTTTCCAGGTCCTCAGATCTAATATCACTTCTGAGAGGCAGTACTGTTAACATAGTTACAACAAACTAATTGCATTACTTCGTATACCAGTGGTGAAGTTGGTGAGTGAATGTTGGTTAACCACAGTAGTGCTTTAGAGAAAAGTGGAATTTTCCATGGATAGGAAATGGGATTGAATAAGTGTGTATCAGAGCTTTTTATCTTTTATTTTTTTATCTATCAGTTTTTCTGCAGTATCAGTTGGGATTTTCTAGATCCTATTGTAGATGTACTGAGTTTATCACTGTCATATCTGGAAGATGTGACTGCTTTATCAATTTTAGTGAAATTACATGGGTTTTCACTTATTCTTCAAATGTTCATTCATCTCCCTAGATGCCTTTGCAGGCAACAGATTGATATAATTACCTTCTGTTTCATAGTTATTAGTCTTGAACTCTTTAGATTAAAGATTGCTTGTATAAGGTTATCACATATCCATCTGCAAATACTCTCTCCAGAAGTAAAGTATGGATCCATCAGCATTTCTAGCTCTCCCAACACTTATGTCATGAATAGCTACAACAGTACAGCCATTAAAGAGGAAAACACAGATATTCATATACCCAAATACTTCCAAAATTCCAGTGGTACTCACCTTAGTTGTGTGGTTGTCAGTTTTTGACACTATATCTGCTTGATACTAACCAACTAGGAGCCCAGAAAGGGACAAACCAAGAAGAAATAAAATGGCAGAATGAAAATGCAGTTTTTATTTTTGAGCATTTTAGTTCTGCTCAAGTTAAAATGGTTCATTTTCCTGAGATTGTGTGTAAGTGCTAAATCTAAAAAATAGAAAATAAATAAATAAATCCCTGAAAATCTCCTGATGCTTGGAAGAACAGATAGAGGAGGGCATTGGAGAAAGACCTTATAGAAGGAGAATAAACAAACTTTTCCCATTCAGTAATGAAGATTAACAAGGTAGTGTCCAGTTGAGTTGGTTTATTGAGCTGTGCATAGTGGAGTGAACAAAGGAAACATCAAGAAATTTTGTGATATTGATTCATTTCTCTAATATCAGAATTTCTGAGAAATAAAGATAGTTATTTTTTATAAGTCATAGTAATATCAGGGAATGTTGAAAGACAAATATTAAGGATTGAGAACCAGCATGGTGGCATCCCAGAATGCTAATTGGGATTGTCTGGCCTTAAGTTAAGAATTGAGAGACTAAGCCTATCATCTGCTAGTGCATCTGAGTAGAATGGTTTTGTGGCAGCTTGTCCTTAATTACAGTAGTATCAATAGTACTAAATGCCTTTTAAAAATCTGTTGCTTACAGCTTTATAAGTCATTACAAAGAAGCCATGAACAATATTTTTATGGAGATGGAGGATGCAAAGTTGGCTTAAGAAATATACTAATACCACTTTATCTGTTATCCTATTTATTCCTTGGGATTTTTTTTTTTAGGATTATGAGGTTATAGAAGGTTATTTATGCTAATGATTGCAGAGAGAAACTCAGTAAATAGGGTCTTATGAGTCCTGAGTGAAAGGGCTCATGAAAGATCTTTACCTCACTGTCTAATATTGTATGAGCTGTATGAGGGCGCTGTCTCCTGGTTTCATTTACACTTAGTCTGACCACTGTATATATTGACTCACATTAAATCTGTCATCGTTTTCACACATGTAAATTAAAGCAAAACAAAGACCTTTATTTCTAGCCGTTAATCGACATCACTGATTGATAGTGAAACATGGTGGATGAAATAAAGCCTCTTAATTACTTCAGGGTGACAGAACAGGTGCTGATCCAGGATGATTTCAGTATGTTTTACTGTCCAGAAAGACAGTAGCTAAATATTGAAATCATTCTAGGCAGTTATCAGTTTGACTCTGCTCTGCTAGTACTTTGCTGGATAAAACTGAAATAAATTATACTCCTCTAAATCCAAACCTTTTAAAAATATGAAACTTACAAAAGAGACTATTAATAAACCTGATAGGAATCTTTTTGAAGTGAATCATTATACATGTCTAGGAGGATATTGGTTACCATTTCTGCCATATGTTTATACTTTCTTGATCTATGTCCATCTGGCTCAGAAATCTGTCAGAGTGGGTTGAAAAGTGATTTGAGAGATCTTAAAAGCCAAGCTTTGGCTTGTTTAAAATGTAAGAAAAAAGCCTTTTCCTAAATTCAGTATACTATTATATATTAAGTAGATTACACCACTTTGGAAGTTGTCTGTAAACAGTTTTCATGTATTGTATTTGCTTTTCCTCCTTCATTCTTAAGAGGAATACCTTTAAAAAAAACCAAAAGAAAACGAAACAACCAGAATCAGTTGAGATTTATACCAAGAGCTGGTGGTTAGGTGTCAGCATTTGCCATTTGCTAGCCGATTATGCAACAACTGGAACTAGACTCAGGCCCTAAAAGGACATTAATGCATATGTCTGAAGCATTAAAAAATGGACATATTCTAGACATAGTTAAAGTTAATTGGAAGAATGCCTCTCCAAAATTTCAATAGCATTTTAATTTTTTAATAATTTAAGAATTAAATATTTATAAACCATTATTCTCTGTTTTGGAGGGTTTTTAAGTTCTAAAGCTTGCAAAACATGTTTCAGAGCTACTGAATCCAAAGTAAATGACTTAGATTGTTTTTAATCCATAGCAATTTTATAAATCATATTAAAAATTCTGTTTCTGCAACACTATATATTTTGTTTCTTCTTCAGTTACTTGTTTTAATTTCTACATTAGTAGAAACTTCATAGTAAGTTCAACTGATTAATTAGTGATAACATTTAAATCGGTATTTGAAAAGAAAGTAGCAGGAATTCTGAAAGTGTCTTTGGCCACCTATCAGGCCAGAGTGGCCTTGTCTTTACTTTGAGTTAATATGCACAAATAATATTCCATATTGAACTTTAAATATTTAAAGCAGAACTTTTCTCTTAAATATTTAAGAGAAAAGGTTTTCTTTGCAGAGGAATATCAGGATGTCAGTTTACATCTGGTCATACCTTTTCCATTTACCACTTAAATTGAATTGATTTATATATGGGTTTATATTTTAATTTGTATGTATTCTAGGACAAAGTTAAATCTTTTCCTGTGTTGGAGTTAGAATGAATGCTTTCTTATGGTCAGCTCGAGTTGGTTAAAATTTTGTAGCAAGCATGTACATTTTGTATTTAATTTTTATATTCACCATTCAGCACAGGAATATGTTATAGCCCTAAGTCCATTTAAACTTACAAGATTGAAAATTAAGTTATTTGCAGGAATTTTTAAAAGTTTGCAGGAAATGTTCCAAGTAAAGAGTGACTTGCACCACAGTTTATGGCATTAGAGAACTTTTTATTTTTATGTGATTTTTGTTGGTATTTGGAATTAAAAATTTCAAGTTCTTGAGAGTTCAGATGTTTTCCCTGATGTGAGTGGTTTTACAATCTGAAGAACAGGAAAAACATAGTGCATTCATAAACATTACAAAGGTTCTTACAGATCTTATGGGTTGTTATAGAGAAACTGCCTTGCTCAGGAGCCAAGGTTTTGGAATCATGAAAAGTGTTTGAGTGTGAAAGGTGCTTTTTGAGGAATTTGCAGAAGAGGAGCTTTCATGATAACAAAGTCTGCAGCTTAATGTGCTTAATATTTGAGACAGCTTTTGTCAGAATAACTTAACTGATCAGTTTTCCTCTATTACCTTTGGAAATATTATCTGAAGTATGTATTTGTGCTTATAGGATCCAAGTTACACTGCAAAAATGATACTAAAAGTAGTTACTGGAGGACATGAAGATAAGACAAGCATTATTAAGAATAATAAAATGTAAACATAATTTTAGTCCTTCAAGAATTCTGAAAGCTAGAATATAACATTGTCTACTTAGTGGCTTAATAGTTCTGCCTGAAAAACAGAAATGCAGATGTCTGCTCTGCTAGCATGCTACATGCTTGCTTAGAGGACAATCAGGGTATAGGCTAGTAGTAGTGGTAGGTTATTAATTCCCTTAAGGACTATTTATATCTAGTGTCTGTCATTGTCAGACTGCAAACTGAAGTCAGGGAGAGAGGGAGGCCGTGTTCCCATCCCCACTTCTGAGTTAACAAACTGCTAAAATGAGTGCTTACATTGCTTATATTATTCTGAGAAACCCAGATGCCTCAGAAATCCTATGTGAATCTTAGAACTAGTGTTAAGAGCATAAGGCAAATGTTAGACCAGTGATGACAACAACTCATTAGTGGTAAGCTGCAAGAGTTGCCAGCTGTATCATCTTAGTACTCTGAAATGCTTTGGATGGTATTTGTGGAGATGTTGTGGAAAGATGTGTGATGAGTGCATAATTTACTTTTATAACATGCCACTGATGTACTTATGCAACTCAGAATTCAAACTATCTCCTCAATTAAATACAAATAATTAAAATGCCAACTAGTAGCATCCTGTAATTATGACCCTTAGCAATTCTGTCATTATCCACTCCTTTCTCTGCATGTTAATACTCACCTGAGAGAACTTTATATCTATACTCTTCTCTAACCAGCAGGATTTTGCTTTTTTTCTTTGTTTTATAAAAGAATAGAGAATTCATAATTATCCTTCAGACGTGACTTGCATGTCTCAATCTCAGAAACTCTGTCAGTCTAAACCAAACGGTAAGAAAATATGGGTTTGATTCAAAGCTGATAGATTTAGTAAGTTTTAAATCACACTACATGATTTAAGAGAATATAATTTTAATAATTGCTATCTATTTTCACATGTTTGTATTCTGTACTAAAACAGGATAATTATACTGATAACAATAGGGCATTTTTTTACTGATATAGTGTGCAGTTGTTGTTTGAATCAAGTGCATTGGATCTAGTATTACCCATATATACAAATCATACTGCAGTCAATATATATGTTTAGAATAACCAAAGAAAACCATGTGATTTTTTTTTTCTCCTGGTTAGATAGAATGATGATATTCAGGGTTTGATTAACATTACATTTTGTATGTAGACAATTTTGTCTATACAATCTGACATTTTCAGCTGCGGCTGATTTCAGGTGTCAGGTGCTCTTGTGGAGTAGACTGTGATGGTGTGTTACTTACTAATCAGGACCTGCTGTCCAGGGAAATGTAGCATTAACAGTATAGAAAGATACGTAGTTCATCTGCCTGATGAGCTCCTGAAAATATCAAGCATCAAGTCCAGCTTCCATCTCCTGTTAGCTGGATTTGAACAAGCGACTACAATGAAAAGGGCATGGCCCTACTGGCTGAATTGATCTTAAGGAACACAAATAAGAGTTGCCTTGTTTCCAGCTGCTTATGCTGTCCCATAGGATTTCCTTGGGCTGTGTTCTTCAGGCAGTATCTCCTATCATGTCCCCCTAAAGAGTATCACACCTGATATGCTGGAAGTGAGAACCTGAAGTCCCTCACACACACCATCATCTTGTCATTCAGCTGGGATAGTTCACATCTGGAAGCAACCGAGTCCCTCACTATCCTGTACCATGTAGCCCACATCATGACATCCTTGTGCCATCTTTGCCTTTGCTCAGGCTGCATCTGCTCCAAGCTGTGATATTTTCCAGGATATCCTGGATGGTAACTCACTGGCAGCAAGTCAGATCTGATATAAATTCTCAAATTTCCAGCACAATCACTATGTTGGAAAAGACCTCTTGGATATACGATTTATACAGATATATATATAGTATATGTATAGAATATATACAGAGATATATATATATATTGTATATGCAATCCAAAAGTGTGAGCTCTGAAGCTGTATTGGCATAAGAGTCAGTAAAGGCCATAGAAGTCATTAAGAGAAAACAAATTGGAGCTTCTTCATGCCTGACATAAGCAGAGAACTTTCTCAGGGGAAATTTAATTTCATATACATGATTAACAGCCTCCTACTTATCATACCACATGAAAGGTGTTAGGTGATCCCACCAGTGGATACTACTAAAATACACCTGGAACTGTCAAAGGTGGAGTGACGTAAAGCTTTATCAGTTCCTTCCTTAGAGGCTGGTGTAGTAGGGATGCAGGACACAAAGCACTTGGTGCAGGCTTCCTCACAAGTGCTCTTGTACTTACACCTCTTCTGCTACCCACTTATTGCTGTCTCCAGCTTTCATCCTACTTAGCTCTTGAAGCAGCACTCTTTTAGAGCCTGTCCATGTGCTGAGTGACCCTTAAGGACACAGCAGGAAAGTGGTAAGGGCTTGTCATTACAGAGATTATGTTGGAGGTAGGCAGAAGGATACACAATAAATGCTCAAGGGCTTTGCTAAGAGTATATACTGTATATACTTATAGGGCAAATCTTGTTTCATGATTTTGTATTTGGGAAAGAGGCAATTTAAGACTGCAAGTGGACGTGGGATACTACAGCTTGTGGCAGTTCCCAGGAGAGATCTGGTACAGCAGGATGAACACAGTTGTTATGCCACAACTATTTAAACAGGAGTACTTCAGGTATTCCAGCCTTCACCTTTCTTGACAGCCATAAAAATAAACATACATATATATCCATTCAGTTTTTCACAAGTCAAAGGTAAAGAATTTCCTGTAAAAAAGGGGAATCTGGAGTGTTTCCGTAATAGGAAAGCGAAACAGTTTCTTGACCTTTTCTGAAAAAGTTTTAAGGGAAAGGAAGATGCTAAAATTTGTAAATAGAATCA
Source organism: Clamator glandarius (assembly GCA_033459285.1). Classification (NCBI taxonomy): domain Eukaryota; kingdom Metazoa; phylum Chordata; class Aves; order Cuculiformes; family Cuculidae; genus Clamator; species Clamator glandarius. The sequence continues at coordinate 1,153,293 of JAUNZM010000133.1, forward strand.
CTGAGGCTGTGCTTCTTTCTTTCTCCTATTTTTACTATGTTTCTTTTTATCTTTCCTTCTCTCTGTCTTTTTCTCTTCCACTGTCTTTAAGTAATTTTTGTTTGTTTGTTTGTTTGTTTTCATAGAATGGGCATATAGAATCGTTTGCGTTGGAAGGGACCTTGAAGTTCATCTAGTTCCAATCCTCCCTGCCACAGGCAGGGACACATCCCACTAGACCAGGCTGCCCAAGGCCCCATCCAATCTGGCCTTGAACGACTCCAGGGAGGGGGCATCCACTCCTGCTCCTTCTTCTCTTTCGTGCATTCCAAGTCACTGTAAATGTTGAAACATACTAAAATGTTAAAAGACTTGTTGCATTCTAGGACTACTTATATATGTTTCATTAGAACATAACTGGAAAATTGATTGTATAAAGCTTTAGTGTCATAAAATGTACTTTTAAAAGAGTACCAAATGGTATGCGAGTGCCTCAGTTTCTTAAGTATCTCAGACAGCATTAAACAGCACAGCCTGAATAGCAATAACTTATTTTTTTGTCAGCAGTGCTTTATCTGCTTCAATTTCCTCTGTATGTGTTTCCATAACAACTAAAGGAAAAATAAAGTCTTAACCAAAATTCAGTGAAAGCAAGACAAAACCACTTGCTTTGATTCCTGCTGGTCTGATAAGCGTGAGTTCGGTGATCAGCTGTGGATCACAGATGTTTTGGGTTTTTTTTTCTGGAACAAATAGGACTTTTATTTGCATATGTTTGTTCTTTTGTCTTAAGAAAACAAAAGGGGGTTGTTTGTGGAAATTGCAGTGTTTCTTATTCCAGAGTATTATTTTAAAGCTGTTGCAGATATAAATTTTTCTTCTTTTTTAGTGCAGATAATTGTTGTCTTGTCTTTAAATTCCTTTCTGCTATTTCTGTTTTTCTAATCTATGTTGCAGAGATTTTCAAATACATCTGAGCTGAAAAGATGAGACATAACAGTAGGAAATTTTATGGCGTGATGATTTGTTTCCTTGAAGAGCTGCATTTTATGTTTGCCTGTGATTGCTTACCTTTCCCTCAAATACACTGCAAGTAGACTAGCACCATCTCTAACCAATGGTGATACTTCTTGACCAGGAGCATAAGATCTTGCAACTCATTAGTAGGTTTAGTAGATAAACATATTGTGTTTTCACACAAGCTAATGGCACATACAAATCATTGTAGTATTTCATATTTTATTCTTTGTGATTGGTATCTATATATCAAGCTTAATGCTATAAACCTTTTGCATAAATACAGTTTCAAAACATGAGGAAAAGAAAAAAAAAAAAAGAAAAGTGGTAAGTGAAGCTAAAATCCAGATCCCAACTTCTTCAGAATTTGAAAACATATCTTTCAAGGTAGTATTAATGTGAGGTCTTATCTCTGAAAAACCTTCACCTCTGTCACAAAACTACAGGCACCTTTGCTACTGATACTCTAGTTATATTTTTATATGATACTCTAGTTATATTTTTACATGATGTGTTTTGTATACATACTAGCCAAGGAAAATAAGGTCCCTGTTCTGTGGCATTTGTTGCCTTATTGGTATTTTTTTTTTTAAATACCATAATTAAGGTAGATCCTTTAACAAATACAAAGTTTGAAATATTTAGGTTTGAGAAATATTTTTTCTTTAAAAATGCAGATTGCTACTTCCTCAGATGTACTTATTATTAAAATATGAGAAAGAATTTTCTTTCTTCACATAAATGTGTTTGCAAACAACTTGCTGTGAAAATGAAATTTTGAGTATTTGCCCTCCTCATTATGCTTGTTAGTTCTGACTTCTTGTCTAAATCATATGGTACTCCTGCTCACCAGTTACCTGATGACTTCAAAAAAGCATCTGTAAGTAGGCAGCATGTCTTTAAAAAAAAAAGCAATAAGAAAAACACCCCTCAAAAAACAGCATCATGGCTTTTTGTACTGTTCCTGATTTTCTGATCATACAAGTATTAAAATTAGATTATTTTATGATTTCATTTGTGCATTTTAAAAAATGACCAAATGCACATGCATTTTAAAATTGTTACGCAAAACAAGTGTATTTGCATGTATAGCTAATAGCTACATTATTGTAAAGTCTCAGGTCAGATTATTTCTTGGCTTATTAAATCATATGTGTTGACATGATGTCTTCCCCCACTAATTTACTGCTGTGTGCAAATATCTTCCTAATAAATATGCCTTACCCAGGTACATAGATAAATCTGGGATAAAGAATTTTCTTCCAGATTTAAGAAGTCATCCAACAAGCAGTGCCTATTGTAGAGGAGAGAATAATGCCTAGTGCAGGAGACAACAAAATCCCTGAGTTTTTCTTTAGCATTTAGAAGTCATTTCCAAGAAGTAAATCTTGACAAGCATTTTGTTTTCAGAAATTAAGCAGATGAGGTACATCCAGGGCCAAAATGAATAAATTTTAAGTTTAGTAAGTAATCATTTTTATTATTACGTTGTTCACTGAGCTCCAAAAATTAGTTTGGCTGACTTCATCATTGAATATATTTCTCAAGAGCCTCTTTCTGCTATATTTTCTTGTGCCAAATATAATTCTTTTAAGTAGTTCTATTTAATCCACGTGAAAAGTCAAAAAATATAGTTTTAGGGTAGCAAAAACTAGGTGCAGACTTAGAGTTGCCATACATTTTAAAGGCAAAGGACAATTATTAATTAAAGCTGAAAAATGTTGAGTGTGCTGGTCTATTGCAGCAAGAAGTTGACTATGGGATTGATCTTGAACGTGTGGACAGTCTGACTGACTTTGCTGGGGTTTCTCCAATGTTTCAGATTGGTTTGCTCAGCACCACTGTAGGATCAGGGCAATTTAGACATAGCACGTATTGGCTGAGGGTGATAAGAACAGAACTTTGGCTGCTGACCAGGTGTTGTAAGGGGGTGTTGCTGGCTGCAGGCTGGTTTGCAGTTCATGTGCCCATATGAAAATAAACTAAGATGCTAAGATCCTTCTTCACAGCGACTCTTAGGGCAATATGACTAAATGCTGTTTCTCAGTCTCAGTTATGCATTATCTGCATAATTGAGCTGAGCTTTGCATGCTTACAAGGCCTTTTTAAAAAATAATTTGGGAATTGTGAGGGTATATGGATGGCATCCCAAGTATTGTCACCCTTTGTTGCCTTTGGTTCATCCTGGAATTTTATTGATGGACAACCTTGTAGAGTTTAATTCCTCATCTTATTTCAAAATGTAAAACTATGATTTATTCAGTTATTTAAGAAGATAAATCTCTATGGCTGTTTATAAAATTGGTTGTAAATTATATATTGTGGTATAATTCAGTAGCATTTTATATCTTTAAAAATACAACAGATACCAAAAAGAAACAGTGTTTTCCTGAAACATACTTTTTCCTTGTAATTTCCTGCTGCCATAGTAAATATATGTAGGTATTAAAATGTACTTTGCTTTCTGTGGCATGGACCGATGTAAAGTTAATGAGATGCAACTGAGAGTCATATTTCTGACAGGCTGTTCATAAGGAACAGGCAAGGAAGGGAAGGGTGTAGGCATTTCCCTCTACATGAAGAAATGCATAGAGTGTGAAGAGCTGTCTCTGAAAAGTAGCCATGAGCAGATTGAAAACCTATGGGTAAGAATCAAGAAAGCAAGCAACCAAAGGAACCTGGTGGTTGATTTCTGCTACAGGCTGCCTGATCAAGAGGAGCCACTTGCTCAAACTACAGGAGACATCGTGCTCACATGCTTTCGATGTGCTGAGTATTTTCAGCCAACCTGAAACCTGCTGGAAAAGTAATATGGCAAGATGCAGGCAATCCAGGAGACCACTGGCTTGCATTGAGGATAACATGTGAAGCCAGGTTATAGTCAGCCCTACCAAAGGGGATGCGATACTGGACCTGATGGTCACCTGTGTGAGTGAGCTGATTGGTGATGTCAAGATAGGAGGCAGCCTTAGCTGCAGCGATCACACACAGATAGAGTTCACAGTCCTGAGGGATATGGAACAGGCAAAGAGTAAAATCATTACCCTGAATTACAGGAAAGCAAACTTTCTGCTCTTCAAGGAGTTAGTCAGCTAAGCTTGCTGCTGGAAGTGAACTGGGTTTACACTCTAGGAAACTGCCCTCAGGGACAAGAGAGCAGAACAGAGTTGGCAGATCTTTAAGGATCCTTTCCATAGAGCACAGGAGCTTTTTATCCCCAAGTGTAAGAGATCAGTAAAGGAAGGCAAGAGACATGAAATATGGGGACTGAGGGAGTGAAGTCCATCCCACTGTAAGAGAAGACCTGGTTTGTGACCACCTGAGGAATCCGAGCACGTGAAGTCTATGTAAGGTCCTGAAGGAATCGGTTGATGTTCTTGCCAAGCCACTCTCTATGATACTTGAAAAGCCATGGCAGTCATGGTGATGAGTCCTTGGTGATGAGAAAAAGGAAAACATTGTAACCATTTTTAAAAAGGATAGAAAGGAGGACCCTGGGAGCTAGTAAATTGTCAGCTTAATTTCTGTGCCAGGGAAGATCACAGAAGAGACCCCACCCTAGAAGCTATGCTAAGGCAAATAGAGGATAGAGAGGTGATTTGTGATGGCCAGCAGGGGTTCACTAATGACAAGTCCTACCTGACCAACTTAGTGACCCTGTTTGATGGAGTGACTACATCAGTAGACAATGGAAGAGCTATAGATGTCATGTATCTGGACTTCAGTAAGGCCTTTGACACAGTCCCCCACAACATCCTTCCATCTAAATTGGACAGTTAGGTGGATCTGGAATTGGTTGAATGGTCACATTCAGAGGGTAGTAGTGAATGGCTCTATATCCCAATGGAGATCGGTGACAAGTGATGTCCCTCAGAGCTCCATATTACAATCAGTATTGTTTAATATCTTCATTGATGACATAGCAGGATTGAGTGCACCCTCAGCAAGTTCAGTGGTGTGGTTGATGCACCTGAGGGATGAGATGCCATCCAGAGGGACCAGGACAACTCGAGAAGTAGGTCTATGTAAACCTCATGAGGTTCAACAAGGGCAAGGTGTCCTGCAACTAGGTCAGGGCAACCCCTGGAAACAATATAGGCTGAAGGATGAAAGCATTGAGAGCAGCCTTGCCAAGAAGGACCTGGGATTACTGCTGGATGAAAAGCTGCATGTGACTGTGCAACATGCGCTTGCAGCCGAGAAGGCCAACCACGTCCTGGGCTGCATCAAATGTATGGCCAGCAAGGTGAGTGAGGTGGTTGTACTACTCTACTTCATTGGTGAGACCCCAGTTGTAGTACTGCATCCAGCTCTGAAGCCCTCAGCACAAGAAAGACACAGACCTCTTGGAGCAGAGGAGGGACACAGAAGTGATCTAAGGAATGGAACATGTTTTCTATGAAAAATAGCTGAGAGACTTGGCATTGTTCAACCTGGAGAAAAGAAGGCTCTGGAGGAGACCTATTGCATCCTTTCAGTACTTAAAGAGGCTTATGAGAAAGATGGAGACAAACTTCTCAGCAGGCCTGTGTCAATAGGACAAGGGGTAATGGTTTAAAATTAAAAGAGGGTAGACTTAGACCAGATAGAAGGAAGAAATTTTTTACAGTCAGAGCGGTGAGGCACTGGAACATTTTGCCTTGAAGATGGTAGATGCTTCATCCCTGGAAACATTTAAGTCAGGTTGGATAGGGCTCTGAGTAATGTGGAGTAGTTCAAGATGTCCCTGCTAACTTGGGGTGGGGGGCGGGTGGGGGTGTCGACTAGGTGACAGTAAGTGTCCCTTTCAATTCAAACTTTTCTATGATATTTCACTGCAACTTCTGCTTGCCATAGACTGCAAAATTTCATTAACAGTTTTCCTCTCATTATAGAATAAACAAATGTACCAGTGCTCACTTTCCTTCACAACACTTACAGGACCTGAATCACAGGTGGTTCCTACTCCTGTTTCTTGGTTCACACCCAAAGCAAAACTGTGTACACTTCTGTGCAAGAGAATGGATAGTCATTCTGGTTGAAACTAGACAAGGACTAATTTATGGCACATACATGTAACACCTATTAGTTCTTGTTAATTCTACTACAAAAAGTATTCTTACAGCAGCCCACTGCATTTATTAGGTACCCTTCAGTTCTTTCATTTGTGTTCTTGGAATTTGGCTTGGATAACCAAGCTGTTTTTCAGAGGTTATTGTTTTGATTAAGTATTTGGTTGTTTTTAAAGGAAAAGGCAACAGGTAAGGCAGCATCTTGCCTTTTGTTTTAAACTGTGGTAAAGATTTGGGTGATGTGTAAGCGTACTGTACTTTTAAATATTGCCTTGGTTTTAACTTGGAATTTATGGAAGACACAAATTTTACCTTCTGTGTGATTATGATGCATTTCTAAAGCTTTTAGAAACCTGCAGCAACAGTGGTAAAATTCTGCTCTTACCGTGTCATGGCTGTGATTAATGGGCTGTGTGAATTTAGTTAAGAACAAATAAATTGTACCCTTCAGAAAACCCATAACTTAATACCCATTTTATATGTGAAAGTACTAGACAGATTGATACAAGAAACTGTCTCAGCCCTACTTCACAGGTGTTAGGAAGTTAGGATTTCAGTTATAATCTGGTCCACAGGGAGAGCTAGATGTAGGAAGGAAGATGAAACCAATCTTAAAAAGAACTTTTCTTTCATAAGGTTTTCTATTAAGGATAAAGACTTTACCCCTACGTGAGGATCCAAAAGAAATTTAATGGGGAGTTTTGTTTCATGGTTTGAAATGCCTTCTTCTAGATACATTTTTGTGTAAAATAAATCTAGAATTATAAAATGATTGTGACTGGGAAGTAGGAAGGGAACAATAGAAATAAAGCATGTATGATGTGAAAGTACAAAGAATTGGAAAAATTGTGACTTCCAATGCCCATGAAAGGAGGAAAAAAAGAAAAATTAAAATGGCAGACTAATTCAGTATGGAATCTGTAATTTTTCTTAATTCTCATTGAAAGGCCAAATAATTCCGGCTTTGTTTTTTTTTTTATTATGGGTTTTGTTTTATCTTTTTCCCTTACTGTAAAGCATAGCTGGCAAAATGGCATGCCAGATATCTAATGGGTACAAAACGTTACTTAGGATTTCCTATTCTTCAGCAACATATGGGCTTCTATTTGGAAAAATGGGAAGAGACCAGCACTGATATTCTCTGCAAACATTAAAGTTGTTATGTTAGCTAAAAATACAATCAGTTGCTATAGCAACAGGAATTTGAAGGCACAAGTATTGCTGCTACTTTTACTCTTTTTCAAAAATTTATCAAAACAAACCTTTTCTTGCCCATAAGTAACAATCTTTAGCTGTCATATTAGCTGATTTACGTAATGTTGGTTTCCTGCCTGCCCAATTACAAAGCACAATTACTGTGCCTCAGGAAGAAAGCACAGTAGAACATACTTTAGTAAGTTACAAGCATATACTTCATAAAGGTTACTGATAAATGTTGCGGTTGAGGACTAAATAATTCCAGCAATCCAAAGAATTTCTAAAGCACCAGATTAAGCATATATAAGAGTATTTTTTGATATTGTAATGTGCATTATGATAGCAGCCTCCCCCATTTGAGTGGGGATGTTGACTCTCCAGAGGGGGAGCTACCCTTCAGAAACACTTGAACAGGCTTGAGGAGTGGGCTAGCAGGAACTTTATGAAGTTCAATGGAGATAAGTGTAAGATCCTGCAGCTGGGAGTGCATAACTCTGGAATGCAGCTCAGGCTGGGTTCCACCTGGCTGGAGAGCAGCTCTGTGGAGAAGGACCTGCAGGTCTTGTTAGATGACAGACTTGACATGAATGAACAGTGTGCTGTAGCAGCAAAGAATATGAACAGGTTGCTGGAGTGCATTAAGAAGGGCATTGCCAGCAGAGATAAAGTCATTATCCCACTCTGCTCAGCACTTGTCAAACCATGTGTGGAGTACTGCATTCAGTTTTGGTCCCCACGATACAAAAAAGATGAAGACGGGCTAGAAAGGGTCCAGAGAAGGGCCACTAAGGTGATCAGAGGACAAGGAAACCTGATACTTGACGGAAGGCTGAGAGAACTGGATTTGTTCAGCCTTGAGAGGAGAAAGCTTAGAGGAGAACCATTAGAACAGTTAAATGTTGGAATAATCTCCACAGGGAAGTGGTCAAATCCTCTATACTAGATACTTTCAAGGCTAAGCATGGCAAGGTGTCGGGCCATCTTGTTTTGTATATATATCACACAAAAAGGTTGGACCAGGTGATTCTAAGGATCCCTTCCAACCTGGCATTCTATGATTACAATGTTCAACATTAAAGACATGATATAGAACAAGTATAAATACATATTTAAAGTATTGAAATTCTATTTTTTATCCAACATCTAATATCTGAAATCTACAAAAGTCTGATTTTTATTTTGTTTTTGAGCTCTGCAGATTCATCTATGTTGCATCTTTAGCATTCTTTAACATAGCAAATTCTGATATTTTGGTTTGTGTCTGCCTTTTGCTAGATCTGTCCTGTGTTCACTTTTTTTCAAAAAAGATTCTTTCATGGATTGACAATACTTAATTGGTTTCTCCGGCAGATTCTTTCATTCTGTTTTTTCCTATGGCATGGAATTAAATAGTAAGGTAAACAACATCTTGTTAAACAGCATGAAGTTTTGATGTGCTTTACTAGGTGATACGTGGTAATAGGACTTTGTAGACTGAGGTTGGCCATAAAATCAAAGTCTCAGAAAGGCCAGTGACTAAATGATAGGATGAATAGTCCAAAGACTCTTTTCTCTTCTAAGATATTCGGGAATACTCAAATGTTTGATGCAAGATTCATATTTTAGGATGTGATTTACTAGCTAACAAGCACACAAAATGGTTTTGAGAATTGTGTCCTCAGTTTGGTACAGGCTGATAAATTACATTGTAATTTTGGCTGAATTTTTAACAACTGCTAATTTTATTTCATCCATGGAGGATTAAACATAAAACTGCAAATGTTCATATTTCCAACTTCAGATAAAATTCCCTGTATGATCTTTTTAAATGTGAAATGCCTTGAACATTTCTTTTATTTGTTTCTGTCTGCAAAAGGAAATAGTGAATATGGCACCTGTTTAGGGAATTAAATTCATCCCATACTTCCATAAGAAAAAATTAGGTCCTTTGTCTATATAAAACTTAGAAGTATTCTTCCTGCTTCCTCCTTACATTGAGTTTACTTGGTATATTGGAAGGAAATCTTACCAAATGCTCAAGATTGACCTAGTGCTGCTTTTCCTGAAGTGGCAGGTACTTTTACCACTGGCTGTATTAGAAGTGGATACTATCTTATGCTGAGCCTTCTAGAAGCCGTTACAAAAACCTATTTCTGACGTTGTATGCACCCTAAGATGAAGGTGTGACTTATAGCATAAGTAGGTTTATTGAGGCTGATTCCATTCTGCTATGTGGATTCAAGCAGCACTGGGGCCATAGTGCTACAGAGAAGCAGGCCAGAAGGGTTGGTGCATGTTGTGTTACTGCTTTGCATTGTGGCCAGCACTGCTATGACTTTCCTATTATCATCTCCTATGCCAACAACTATCAATTAAAATCTTGTGTTAAAACTAATATGTTGTACATATCCAGCATATCATGATTTTGCTGGGTAGACATAAATTATTAATTAATTAATTTGGGTATAAAAAAAGAGGAGGAAGCAGCAAGAATGTGGGTTTTTTGTGATTTTTATTTGCTGCAAGCTATTTATAAATAAGTTGAAAGAAATGTGATGCGTTAGTGTTGCACACACCATGCTCTGGTTTCCAGGCTAATACAAAAAAGAAAATAAAGCTAAAGTTTTTTTAAATTATTTTTTATGGTTGTCGTAGAAATTAAATTATTAAGAAATCTAAAGGGATGTAGGAATGTTAAGTATTCTATCAATTATTAGTCTATATTGTGTTTATAGTGATTTAACATACTCTGTCTACATGGGTAATTCTCTGTACAGGTTAATCTTTACTCTTGCCCTTTATATTTTGTGATTGAGTGACCTTATAATGCTTGCTTTTGATTGAAGTCATTAGCATATTCTTCACCTTTCTTTATGAAAAATTTACTAGAATACACAAAATTCTGATCTGGCTCAGAATTTAGACTGTCTTTCTTCAGGCAAAACTTGCTTATAATTTGCAAAGGAATTTCATCAATTGCTTTCGTTAGCCATCAAAAACTAATATCTCTTAAAGTTAAATAATTGTGCGGTTCATTAACTATTATTCTTCATTAACTATTATAGTTTTTAAATGCTTTTTAAGAAGTTTATGTATCACCTGGTAAGTATTTAGGATAAATTGATTGTATGGTTTAGAATTGTGTATATTGACATCAAATCTGAATTCCTCTGGCGTTGTGGAATGAGATTTGGAATTTAATCTATCATCCAAAGCAAGAGAAAACTTGCATTTCAGTTTCAGAATCCCACTCAACTACTTCTACAAATTTTTACCGCAAGATAGCAGTAGACTATTAAGATTGGCTTATTTTAAGGACTAAAACTGAAAACTGTCTCTTCTGAAAAAAATAGATGGGTAGAAGCTCAAAAAATACAGCAGGGAAAAATTGCAAAATATTAAATAAGTGGTGAAATATCTATATCTCTTTTCTCCAAATAAATCAATAAATTAAATTAAAAGCTCCTTAGCATTCAGCTACAATTATTATTCCCTTTTTAGCAATTATCAATGTTATGTGTGTCAATTCATTTTGGATTTCATATACTTTATTGCACATATGAGCTTAATTTTGTTTGAGGGTTTAGTTTCCATGATCTAGCTAGTACAAACCAAATAAAACGCTAAATCTTATCTGACAGGAGGACAAAGCACCTTCTCTATTTTGAGTACCAATGTGGTTGTCATGGTAATAGAAGAGGAGCCTGTCAGCACGCAGAGCTTAATATTCCTTTCTATTTCTGTGTTTTGAATTTATTTAATACATTTTAATACGGAACTAGGTGATCTTTAAGGTCCCTTTCAACCCAAATCTTTCTATCATCCTAAGAACAGCACCTCACTTGAAATTTTCTATAGAGATAAGTAAAACACTGTACTTTTAGAATTGCAAATTAAATTTAATTTTACAGCAAAGTGATAGAGAACTTCAGGATTAGAGATAGAAATTTCTGTATTTATTTGAGTAAATTGTTAACAGTCTAAGAATGTGATTTTTATATCATCCTCAAAATATTTGAATGTCGGTCAGAGAACAGAAAATACAAAAGTGAGAAAAAGACAGCACCTAGAGCCACAAAATGAATGATTTGCGTATTTTTGAGTGCCATATCTAACCTTAGGGATGCAGAGTGTTTCCTGCCTTGCCAGGCCAGTCATTCTGTTCTGTGATTTTTCAGTAGGTGAAATTTGCAAACAGCAGTGGTTAATTAGGTCTACAGTGTGGACAACAGGATTACAGGAACAAGGCATAACATCCTGCTGCCTTGATATTATTGTATTTAGTTTTCCAAAAACTTCCCAATAGCCCAGCTATGGGTAGTCTCCTCAAGCACATGGAGTAGAGTAGTTCATTTGGAAAGGACATAAAACATGTGTTTCATTTTGATTCTTTTTCTGCCTGAGCAGATAGAAACCCAAACCATTCCTCTGGCTGCAGATCGCCCAAACACCAGCAACAATATTTGGGATGGATGCTTTCACTCTCTCTTGTTTTCTTTCTTGTGTTTCTGAATAACTGACATAGGAACCTAGTTGAGAAAACATTTTTACCTGTATTAAGATCTATTACATTTAGAATTTTGGAAGCTTTTGGCAGAGTAGGTCCAGGATTGCCATTCAGAGAATTAGTAGGTTCAACAGTTTCACGGAAAAGGATGATGTTATGGATTAGTTTTATGATCAAGACTAAAGATATGATTGCTAATTTGAACAATGAAAAGAGCACAATGAACAAAGCTTGAAGTATTATGCATAACATTTTCTTTCTTTTTTTAAAAAATGTAGATTTTTTAATGTTAATGTCATTCTTTACTTGTTTGCTGTATATTTTTCTGAAGACACATTTTTCTTAGTACTAATTTAGCCAGGCAAGTCTCATTACTTGGGCTAATTAAAGAGTTTCACGAACGAGCTCACTTCAGTTAGGGGGCTGAAAAAATGTGATTAAGTACTGCACAATCTCTTTGCAGAATTTTTGTTATGTTTGTATGATTTAGTATGCGTGTTTGGCCTTTTCAGTTGATAGGCAGCCTTTAGTCAAACTGCTTGGTTCATGCTTGCCTTGTTTGCTCTGTTTATGACATGCTGTCCCTGTATATTACATGCATGTTACATGTGTAACTAATAAGCAGGCTGGGTGAATTAACCCAAATAGCATGCTAATATGAAGCAGCAGTTCACATACTTGAATTGTTAAAACTTATAAATTTTAGGAGTTTCAGCTTTCGGTTTGGAAAAAGTTTGTGCTTCCTATTGTGTTCCTCACTTCTTTCTGTGGGACATGTCTATAGCACTTTATCAATCACTAGTTGTCTGTTTCTTTTGAAAATAGTTGTTGGTAAATAATCTCCTTTGAAGGGAAGTTTAACCACTGCTGTTTGCTCTGGTTTTGTTATTGATTAAGAGACTTAAATGTTATGAGAGCTATGTGGAGTTAGTGAGGTTAAGTGTCAATTTCTTTAAAAAAGGTGAGTCTTTAGAAAACAATTCTATGTTTATTTTGTATTTTTTTAAAAAAAATATTGTCCAACAAGGAGATGTAGATTGCCTTCCATATCTGCGATATAATTAATTTGAGTGTAATAATTTAGATACAAGAGAAGCAGGACATTTTGCATTATTCATTGCTTTAGAAAATATAGAAGTCAGATGCTAGTATTTGCACTTGTAATCTCCATGAGAATCAGATCTATGCCTGTAAATTGCAGATTAAATTGACAGTCTTCAATATATTGGCATTGAAGGCACCATAATTTGCATTTCTTCTTGATCCATATGACACCTCAGCTTTGATATAAGATAAAGGTCTTTTAGTTTATAATTTTATCAGTGTTATTTAGTTACTGAAAATTCGTAGGGTTACTTTGGGCATGGGGAGACTCATTTTGTGCACAATATTTAAGATTTTATCACATAAAATTAGAGATCAGGTGAATTTCATGTGATGAGATGGCCATTGCTACAGAATATGTTACACTATTGTACTACAATATATACAAGTTGGACTTGTCTAGCATAGGGAAGAGGAAGACCTTATAGCTGACTTGCAGTAGTTAAGGAAAAGGAAAGGAAAGCTGTGGAAGGGCTCTTTATCAGGGTGTGTAGGGACAGGATGAGAGATAACCCCTTTCCATCATCTTCCAGCAGTCCTGGATGACTGGGGAGGTTCCACTGGACTGGAGGCTGACTGATGTCGTGCCCATCTATAAGAAGGGGCGCAGGGAGGATCCGGGGAACTACAGGCCTGTCAGCCTGACCTCGGTACCGGGGAAAGTCATGGAGCGGATGATCTTGAGTGCGATCATGAAGCACTTGCAAGAGAACCGGGTGATCAGGCCCAGTCAACACGGGTTCATGAAAGGCAGGTCTTGCCAGAGTAATCTGATCACCTTCTATGACCAAGTGACTAAACTCTTGGACGAGGGAAAGGCTGTGGATGTGGTTTTCCTGGACTTCAGTAAAGCCTTTGATACAGTTTCTCACAGCATTCTGCTTCGGAAACTGTCGGCCTCTGGCCTGGACGGGAGCACACTCTCCTGGGTGAAAAACTGGTTGAATGACCGGGCTCAGAGAGTGGTGGTAAATGGAGTTAAATCCAGCTGGAGGCCAGTGACAAGTGGGGTTCCCCAGGGCTCAGTCCTGGGTCCAGTCCTGTTTAATGTCTTTATCAACGACCTGGATGAAGGCATTGAGTGCTCCCTTAGCAAGTTTGCAGATGACACCAAGCTGGGTGGAAGTGTCGATCTGCTGGAGGGTCGGGAGGCTCTGCAAAGGGATCTGAACAGGCTGGACTGCTGGGCAGAGTCCAATGGCATGAGGTTTAACAAGGCCAAATGCCGGGTCCTGCACTTGGGACACAAGAACCCTAAGCAGAGGTACAAACTAGGAGAAGCCTGGCTGGAAAGCTGCCAGGAGGAGAAGGACCTGGGAGTGTTGGTTGACAACCGACTGAACATGAGCCAGCAGTGTGCCCAGGTGGCCAAAAAGGCCAATGGCATCTTGGCTTGTATCAGGAACAGCGTGACCAGCAGGTCCAGGGAGGTTATTCTCCCTCTGTACTCAGCACTGGTGAGACCGCACCTCGAGTACTGTGTTCAGTTCTGGGCCCCTCACCACAAGAAGGATGTTGAGGCTCTGGAGCGAGTCCAGAGAAGAGCAACAAAGCTGGTGAAGGGGCTGGAGAACAAATCTTACGAGGAGCGGCTGAGAGAGCTGGGGTTGTTCAGCCTGGAGAAGAGGAGGCTGAGGGGAGACCTTATTACTCTCTCCAACTACCTGAAGGGAGGTTGTGGAGAGGAGGGAGCTGGCCTCTTCTCCCAAGTGACAGGGGACAGGACGAGAGGGAATGGCCTCAAGCTCCGCCAGGGGAGATTTAGGCTTGAGATTAGGAAGAAATTCTTCACAGAGAGGGTGGTTAGGCATTGGAAGGGTCTGCCCAGGGAGGTGGTTGAGTCACTGTCCCTGGAGGTGTTTAAGGTTAGGGTAGATGAGGTGCTTAGGAGCATGATTTAGGGAATGGTGGGAATGGTTGGACTCGATGATCCAGTGGGTCTCTTCCAACCTGGTCATTCTGTGATTCTGTGTGTGTGATTCTGTGATAATGGTATTGGGAAGACATTCTTTTGTGGTGAGGTTGGTGAGGTACTGGCACAGGTTGCCCAGGGAAGTAGTGGATGCCCCATCCCTGGAGGTGTTCAAGGCCAGGCTGGATGAGGCTTTGAACAACCTCATCTAGTGGAAGCTGTCCCAGCCTATGGCAGGGGGTTAGGAACTTCATGATCTTTAAGGTCCCTTCCAACCCAAACCATTCTATGATTCTGTGATACACCCTGAAAACTGAAGTAGTAGTTTCAATGAAATAGAAGGAAAATTGTCAGATTTTTTTTTGTAGAAGGAAAAACCCGAATGTACTGGGCTTACCTAAATAGAAAAAGACTTTAAGGGAGCACTATTTTTTTCAAATGCATAAAAAGCAGAAGCAAAATTGAGGGGGATTGTTCATCATGGTGATGTAAGATCGGGCAAGAATTACTGGGTTAAAATTACAGCAAAGAAGCTTTCTACTATATATTACTGGACACTTGCTAAGGGTGAAGATAAAAAGGAACTGAAATAAATTGTCTCCAAGGCTTTGGAGTTTCCACTTTGGAAACCTTCAAGAAGTGATTGTGTGAAGGTTTGTCATTTGATTTCTACTTTCAAGCACAGTTAAGGACAAAATCAATTTTTATCTGCTTTGTTTCCTGGGTCATTTTCATTATCAACTAACTGTGAGACTTATAATTAACATGTCTCATAAGTGAATGTTTCAATTTAAGCCAAAAGAAAATAAGGAAACAATACTAATAAAATAAATGAAATAGTGCAGTGCTGGAAATAGGTTTTTTTGCAGAGTTATTATACTTCTCCAAAAACTGCCAAAGATTTCCGAGTGAGATTTCTGAGAGTACCTAGTAGCAGTGAAACTGTATTTTCAAAATGTTCATTCCTCATAATACATAGTGTAATTCAAAATGATAATAGGATAGAAAATTACATTAATAAAGTTATTGCACAGCAGGTTTATTTTATTTAGAGACACCTCCCAGTTTTATTGCTGTTACATATTTTAAGTTTTCAACAATATGTACACCTTGGTACTTCAGTACAAACAATCCTCTCTCCTCCACAAGATTTTTAAATAGAAATACTTTCAATGTGTGTCATGAATTATTCACAGATTGTACTGGAAGGCAGCATCCCTTTGTTTTGGAATATACTTCAGAGTCTGTATGGCAGACATTGCAGGTCTTGAGAATGACCTGCATTTCAGTTATCATTTAATAGTTATTGGCTTCTCCTCTGCTTCCAAAATCTATAAAGAGATTTCTGAGTGTTTTTCTCTGTGAGTATTTGGAGCAACATATTAGGATCTATACATGTGTATCATCTCCAAATCACAGTGCTGCTTTTCCATAAAGCCAGCTAAGCTAGGTAATCGTGCACCTCTTAGCTAGTTTTCTCCTTCTTAATAGTCCTCAAACAATTTACGGTTGCACTTACAGCAGAAGCAAAGAATAATTAAACAGCAAATGAAAATAGTCGCCAGTGTAAGCAGAGTAGTGCATATCTAAGTAGCAAACCATAAACTGCCTGCCGCTTTGGAAAAGTATGCGTCTAGATCTTTCTAGTAAACAGAGCAAAGCTGTTCTGCTTTGTTATTAGCCCTAATTTCTCTGGTTCATCAGAAAACTCTGCTCATTACCCTGTGCTTGTTTTCATGCCTGGCCTTCAAATGGTCATAGTCTCTTAGCTCATGACTGACTCTCTGATGCTTTGATCACAGCCACAAGGGAATAGAGCCACTGGAATAAAGAGGAGTCATGCAGTATGTAGTCAGGAATATTCTCCCAGCCAGTACTTTCTGATGGTTTCAGCATTCCCACAGTTCATGTCTTTGTGATTCTGGCAATGTCCATATACAGATACACTTCCATCCCAAACTTTCTAAGGGGCTTGCTGTAAAGTTATCTAATTGCTTTGTTAGACACTGATTTATCCCATCCATATTTTCTTCTGTTTTAACCACTTTGTCTGGTTCCTCAATAATTCTGCAACATTCTTTTGGTAGCGCTGGCAGAACAAAGACACGTCCAGCAGAAGCAGCTAGAAAAGACTAAGAAAGGTGAAATAACCCAAATCTACTACTACAATGAATGCAGTTTAGATCTCTGTTCTTAATATACCTCAGTGTGTTCAGAGATGTGTCAATGAAAGTAAAATTTGCAATGGAAGAAAGAAATGGTAGCTTGGCTCTAAATTCAGAAATGTAAGATTCTGATCGTATTATGCTTTTATTGAAAGCAGCTAGATTCTGGGTTTGAGAACGGGAAAGTTTTAAAAGTGATTTTACAACACCCTTTAAAAGAGATTTAAAAGCTATTTGAAGCTTTAATTGGTTTGTTTACTTGTTTTAAACTAATATTTCAGCTTATTTCACTGTCAGTTTTAGAACCAAATTGTTGGTTATAGTGTATGGATCTTGAATTTGTCTTGAATAACACTATCTCAGAGTACTGGAGGAATGTTGTTCTAACTTATTGGAGTGCTAAGCAGAAAGGAGAGGAATGCACAGAATTTGTACATCATTTTTTTCTGCTGTCTTCATCATGTCAGAACCTTGAAAAAGGATAGAGAGTAAACAACCCAGGTTTATAAGGTCAGATTGTTCTAGATAAGCATAAACACCTGATCATGTTCAAGTATGTATATTGCAAGAGCACATGAATTTCAAAATGAGTTTTATTTTTTTATACTGAAAGTTGTTTACATGTGTTTAGTTTTTAATTGCTAAATAATGGTGCACAGCATATATTAAAACCTAAGAATAATGAATACTGTAGAACAATAAACAATTCTTTTCTTGAATTAAAGTATAACGTAGAGACAATCTAATTTGTACAGAATTTGTTCCAGCACACTGTATACTAAATAAATACAACCACATGTACTGAAAAAATTACTAGCAATTAGTTGTTAAAACTGTAATGAGTTTGATTACTCATTTCTTGATAAATGCAGTTTGCAGTCCTTCAATTATGCTATTTTCAAGTGTAGTCCATTAAGCCCCTTTTTATTTAATGATGAAAACATTTTATTTTTCTCTATCACAAAAACCTATATAAAGTGTACTTGTACCCTGAGTATATTTTGCTTCATTTTTAATTTGCTTGTGATAGTAGCAACTGCTTACCATACTTCTCACACTTTTCTTCTTTGAATATAGATAAAATTTAAACATACTGATTGCTAATATATTACAGTATCTGTAACATATGGTTGCTGCATACAGCCATCCTTAATTAGAAAACACTGAAATGGATTTAGTCCATTTGATTCTAGTTCTTTTTTTTTTTTTTTGTCCTTATGTATCGTCAACACAAAGCTTCTCTGAATTTTTTGAGTAAGTGTTCTATCTTGCACAATTCAGGACAGTGAGCAAGCAGGCATGGGAGTGTCCTTCTGGCCTAATAACATGTAAATTCTCCACTTGTTAAAACATATTAGATAACAGATTTTGTGATTTTGTATCATGAGCTGCTTTGAGGCAGAAAACAATTATTCCATTCAGTGGTCAGTAGGTTTACATCCAGGCAATTACGTGCTTATGGTTTTAGCACAGTGTTGTATATCACTTTATCTTGATCTACTGAGTTTTAGCTGTTACTTTATTACCAAGACAACCAGTTACTGCAAAGTAAGATATGCAGCTCCTTGCAGTTATTATTTGTCTTGTTTCCCTTGAATAACTGTGTCATTTTGAGAGTGAATTATTTAATGAATATTCATTAATAGATATGCTGAACCACATAGACCCCATCAGTTTTCCAATGGTGACTTCTCTCCACTGAGAAAATTATCAACTAGTCTTAATTTTTCTCTCCCGTCTTTCCCCCAGTAATTTATGCAAATGAGCAACACAGACCAGGTTTGACACAAATCACTGAAGTAAGATTCTTAATAGTATAGAAGCATTGCTCCTGTGATTGAGCTTTAGAACTACTCACTCTCTCTTCTGATGACCTAGAGAAAGGATTATTGCAAATTTGCTTAATATGGAAGTTTGTGCCAAGGCTGTATCATAGAATCATAGAATCACCACGTTGGAAGAGACCTACTGGATCATCAAGTCCAACCATTCCCAGGGAAACAAAAAGAAATTCTCCATTAGCCTCCCCACTGCAGTGCTACTTAGCGAGATCTCATAACATGACATTCACAGAACAGTTCAAAAAGATAAGGAGATGGCAGTGGTTATTCACTGAATACTCTTGACTTAGCCAGTAGCAAAAGGTTTATTTTGTTGATGGATCAGCAGCAGTTCTCTTTAGAGCAATACAAGTTAGGACAATTAAGGTACTTGTTCTTCAGTATTCAATAATAGCTCACTCTTGTGTCTGTAAAGAGTGCTACTTTGTTAAAAACATACTGGTTTGATTTTTGGCTATTGCTGGAAATGAAATCCGACAGAAAACCTACCAGGCTGAGACAAATGCAGGTATTGTTTTGAGTACTGTGGTGAGCATGGTAATACAACATTAATGCAAGAAAATCATATATAGGCCAAGACAGGATAAAGCTTTTGTTCTTTCCATTTGATAGTTAAATATTATTTTTGTTCTAAAACCAGTAAGGTATTTTTGTTTATGAGATTGCCCGGAACACACTAGTTCTATTGCAGAGTATATTTGTTATTTTTTTTACTTGTTGCTGTTTTTGTGTTAAAGGTAAATAAAAATTCTTTGAATCTGTAAGTATAGATGTTTAAAATCTATATATCTATGTGTATATCAACAATTAATTCTCAGAACTGAAATTCAAACAATAATAAAAATAAGAGCAAATAATTTAGTTACAATTGTAGGCAGAATATTAAAAAAAAGTTGAAGGACTACTTTTGCAAGCATACATGTAAAACTTGCCATGTAAAGAACTATGGATGTAAGAAATCATTCACAATGCAGCAGTCAAAACTCCTGATATTCAGTAGAAGGTAGATAATTATAACAATCTGTCTAAATATTTCACTTTAAACTAACTCAGAAGTAGTTATAATGTAGAAAGACTGAGATCACAGTTCATTAAACAGTTCAATGGAATTGAGTTCCTGAAGTGATATGATATGGATTAAGAGTTCAATTCTATTAGGTCAAAGGAATAATTGTCCTTTTAAGGTGACATTTCATAAGGTGACTGAGCCAATCTAGCAGAGAGAGGAGTGTGTGGGGGTGACTACTGCTTTTAGCAGCAATGATTGCCTGTTATCTAGTGAGACTTCCTTTTCTAAAGGTTTAGCTATAATAACATACAGGTCTGGAGAGAAGTGAGAAAACTGTGTAAGTCAGGAGAAAAATCCTTACAAGATTCTGAGGGGATAGAATAGGAAGGAAAAATAAAAAAAGATAATTTATTTAACAAAAGTGGACACCAAAGCAGTTGAAAACTTCACATATACATTACTTAATTCTTTTGGATGATATTCAAACTAAAACACATGAAAGGTCTTGTTATTTTGTGGGTAAAAATATATTTAGAAGTTATGTGCAGGAAAAAAACATGACTGCAGTATCTTCCTTAAGAATACTTTATAACATTTATAAGAAGCATAATGTATTTTGAGATATTTGACTCTTTTGGATGAATAACTGATATAGGCTGAGTAGGGAGTTAAAAATTTGGCTGACCACACTACATATGCAGAGTTTTCATGTGAATTACATAATGGGTACAGTATGAATTTCTATGTGCAATGCGCAATACAATTTCTCACCAACCAATGACCTATGCTGCGCAGCAATCACTTGCCCCTGGCCAGCTCTCCCCTACTGAGCATGTCATCATATGGTTATCCCTTTGGCCAGCAAGGGCCAGCTGTCCTGGCTGTGTCCACCCCCAGCTTGCTGTGCACGTCCTGTCTTCTCGCTGGCAGCCTGCTTGGTAAGCTGAAAATTCCTTGGCTATTTAGCAGCAATTAAAAACATCAGTGTGTCATAAGCATTATTTTCATCCCAAATCCAAAACATAGCACTACACAAGCTACCAGAAATAAAATTAACTCTATCTCAGCTGAAATCGGAACATAACCAAATGGCAGCTTTTCCTTTGCAGAGACAGACACAGGATTAGACTTAACTGGCTCCTCTCCCCACTTTTTCCCCCCTGGGCCCCCATTGCCCCCACTTTACCTCAATCTTCTTTCTTGAAGTGCTTTAATTCCGTATTGAAATTGCTCTTTGGGTATGAAATCCTTTTAATTCCTCACATTATCTGCAACAATAGTTGTCTTAATTGAGGAAGTAATAATCAACCTCTTTTAACATGCAGAGGCATGCAGCTGCTGCCCAGCTCTCTTGAAAGATGTCAGCTGTATATCCATATCTCTTTCTTTTCTCTCGAAGGACCTTTGATGTACACTATTGATTAGTGATTTATAATCACATTGTGTGCATGTGAGATATTTCATGCCTTAGTAATATTTGCAAAATTTGCCCCCATTTTCTGGAGCTAACACAGGAATTTTACAGAAAGTTTGCTAGTCAAAACCCTCTACGTTATTTTTAGTATTTGTGTTATTAGTCATCCTCAGATGAATATAGTATCCAAAATCATACCCGAGGTTAGGATTCCCTTTTTGGCTTCTCTGATATGAAGACAGATATGAAGAAAACCAGTTTTGGTTTCAAGAAATGTGCAGCCTAAATAGACAATGCACAGAGGATGGAGGGCAGAAAAAAAGAATAGGAACGACTTTGCTTATCACCAGCTAGCTACAATGCAGATGACCAAAAGTTAATTCTTCTGTCAACCAAGAGCCGTATCCCTACACTAATTTGCTTCTAGGTCGATTTAACAAAATTAGTCTTGTCAGTATGACTAATGCAGCAGCTTTTTAAAGGAAGATCTTTAACCTGAAGCAATAGTGCAATTGTTGATAATGGGAACAACAGAAGTATAACTTTCAAATGTGAATTGCAGTTTCTAGCATTATAAAATGCATATACAGGTGGGGTTTTAAAATTTACAATGATGTTCAGGAATACTTTTTTCCTTCTTACCTTTATAGCAGCCTCATCTTGTTTAGCAGAATGTATCTAATGGGTTAGAAGATTCTCTAAGTAATATATGGTGTTTTGAGATCTCCAAGAATATTAAATGTGTTCTAAGACAGACTGAATTTACAGCAGTATTTGAATCAAAGTGCCTCTTCCAAATTTTTCTTCTCTATGATTACATTTTGAAAAGCAACAGCCAAACTAAAGTGTTAGATCAGAGTCCTCAAAGTCTGGCACCAGAGGCATTTTGTTTCTTGAGATCATATCTAATATTTTAATAAGAATTAGCACAAGCTTCATAAATTCTTGCCATGAATAAATGTAAATAATATTTGTGGACAGGTGGTGATACCAAGTTTTCTCCTAGCAGGCAAGAACATTTGCAGTAAGTGTACTATTTTTGTACATCCATTAAGGAAAAAAACACAAGAGACTAGCCATTATCTGACTTGACAGAGTTAAAGAATATAGCTGAAACAGCATTGACAAAATCCTGCCTGTGACTAATCCACAACTGAGTTTGAACACTTTTCTGTCTAAGCATGTCCATAGAAGGACCTTCAGAATTTGTAATTACAATATCAAGAATGTTATTTTGTATCTCTTTGTAGATATGCAGCTATTATGCTTTGTTTCATGGTTACTTTGTTGTGTTTTTTTCATGCTGTATATTAACTTTACAGTATAGTACTATTAGTAGGAGAAAATAACATTTAAGGTCTAATTTCCCTGTCTGAAGTCTATGCCATTTAAACAGTTCATTTTGACCCAACATTTGGTTAGTGTTTTCACCTTTTGAGAACAGGTTATTAAAGTAGCTACAGCATGCAAATGTCATTTATAGAGTAACAGGGGAAAATACCAGATGGTATTTGCCATAATGATGTAGTTATTTCAAAGCTAGTGGCATTACTGCTACTGTGTAGTATCCTGGTCATGCAGCTAATGACAACATAGATTCCTGCTGTGCTTAATTTTTCTGAAATTTCTATAAATGGTGCAAAACCTCATTAGAATTATAATGCTTTGTGCAGGCCTGAAAGTTTTATGTGTTTTTCTATTTCTTGATAGCCTCTTTGTGGAAAGTTTCTTAATATTACATGTACTTATCTTTTCACTGTGTGTACTGTCTAGTGTAGTTAAAAGAGACACTTCTCAAGTTCACCTCATAACACTGCAAATCAACTAGTAACCATGCGTACTTCTTAATATTTTTACATTTATGTTTGAAGAATAGGTACACTGCTGATATGTTATAATTAGGAAAAATTCTTTAGTTGTCCAAGAAAACAAAAAATTGTTGTCAAAATAGGTAGTGAGAAGTAGCATTAGGAAGAGTACTGCCAGCAGGTCAAGTGAGGCGATCTTTACCCTTTACTTAGCTTTTCTTTTACTTAGGTGAGGCCACATTTGGAGTGCTGGGTTTAGTTCTGGGCTCCCCATTAAAAGAGAGAGGTGAAAATAGTGAGGTGAGTCAAATAAAGACCACAATGAAATGGTGAAGAGACTGGAGTATCTGTCATACAGGAAGAAATTGAGACTAGGAACTCTTTAATGTGGAGACAAGAAGATTCAGGAGTGATACTTTCCATGTCTATAAATACACGGTGGTAGGAAGTAAAGACAGTAGAGCCAGACACTACTCTATGGTGCTCAGTGACAGACCAAACGTCAGTGGACTGAAACACAAGAAACTCCATTTGAACATAAGAAAATACTTTTTTACTGTGAGGGTGATTGAACACTGGGATCAGTCGCCTCAGCTGGTTCTGCAGTCAGCATCCTTGGAGATACTCAAGTTTTGCTTGGATGCTATGTTGGACAACCTGCTATGGGTGACCCTACTTGAAAAGGAGGATTGAATTAGAGTATATCCAGAGTTGCTTCAAACCTCAGCTGTTCTTAGATTCTGTGATCAGGAACTTTGTGTACATGGATAAAGTGTCATGGAGGACATGCAGGTAAATATTAGGTAATATCATTGGGTTTTTTTAATTGTTGGATTCCTACAGTTGCTGGAATGCTGTTGAATACTTTATTTTGGTGGTTTCAAAGCAAAGCTTGAGAATTTTTATTTCTCAGAGTTAAACATTTAAATGTTATGCAAATAATGAAAAGCACCTGCACAAATATTTCAAAGACTGGTAAATCAGCCATACAATAGAAGAACAAAGGAGCCCAGTTTCTTAAATACAGAGTAAAAGGTTACTTGATCATATCTACTAAGAGCTCATGCTCATAGTCTGTTTCATGTCATTTTAGTCTGTATGCTCTATAATATTCTCTGTGCTCAAACATTAAGATGTGCAATATTATTTAATAGCTCTTTGAAACTGGTATATTTGCAGTAATATATTTAAGTATGATAGCAGTACAAATATAAAATACTGTCAGCCAATATGGTGGAAATCATATTCTAGCACCTACTATGATTGTACACATGTTTGGGAAATAGCAGCCAATTATCTCTTTTTCTAGAATGCAAGTACTTTACAGCTTAAAAAGATCTCTGCCTGTGGGTCCAGTGATAGAGCTGTTTTAGAAATAGGCTCAAATATTCAAGGGACTCTAAAAAGAGTGAACCTACCAATTTAAATCTCTTCAGAACCTACATATACAACTCTCAAGTTCTTTTGAATATTTCAAATACGATCTTTAATATCTTTTTCACGATATTGTTTCAAATGGTAGTTAGAAGTAGAAGAAAAAATGCCTATCACTTTGTCACAAAAACAATGAGTCCTTGTGCTTTTTGCTTGCTTGAACGATGGCTGGGATTTAAAGTGTGCTACATGTCCAGGAGGAAATCTGTCTTTCACTTGCACTTAATATTTCCTTGAAAGTAATTTGAAATAGGTAAATAAACAATAACAAAATTCCAAGTAATTATTGTACTTAATTTTAACATTTCCTGATAATTATCTTTAGTAGCATATAAAATATTTCTGTTTGCTTCATTTTACTTACTTGGATAAACTTTAAAACATTGGACAGACTTCTGAAAGGGGTACTAAGTCATAAACATTTGAGAGTGACAGATTATGCACATTGCATTTGTTATTCTGACTCCTTTTGTATTATATGTTCTGACTCATTAACATTAAATAAGCACCAGATCTCAGCATTTTAATCATAAAATGATTGCATAAGAAGCTGATCAAGTATCTGAGGTTGACCTATGAATACGTTTTTTTCCTGGTATTAAATTTCTTATCCAAAGCATGTTTAAGTCAAAACTTACTGAAAAGGCTTCTTTGGATATGAGCTAAATGTGAACCTCTGTAATTCTTCACCAAGTGTTAGCATTGAAATGAGAGAGGAATTAGTTACAATTGTTGATTTTAATAACTGAAGAGTAGTTCTACTCAGTTTTGAGAACCTGAACATGTTACAGTTCTTCACTGAGAAGGGTTCTTGCTGTATTTTAATGATCCGGAAGTTAACCATCAGTGTTTAACAAGTCATTAGAATCTTTCTGTACTTGTTGTAGACAATATGCGCCTCCACCCTGAGACAGGAACGCAAATAGATGGGCTGATTTGAAGGTATGTAGGTGCTTAGTGATTTTAGTGAGATAAGACAGAATCCTATTTTTTCTTTAAATTGGCATAATTCCACACCCGAAATGAATCTCTATTTCTGTAAGCACATGTTCAAGTAAATAGCTTATCATACATCTAAAGAATTCTTGGTATTGAGTGCACAAATAAGCATTAGCCGTTGTAGAGAATTACATTCATGTCTCTCCATACCCTATTAAGTGCTCTAGCTACCAGTCTGTAAAGATATTTCTGTCTTGTCTTTTCTTTAACCTGTAATTATCTGTCTATTGGGAAACTATTTTCATAGGAGAGCTTGCATTCCAGACTAAACTATAGGCTGGTGATTGTGATCCTTCCATGAGATAGATGCATATTTCCTCAGTCAAAAGAGGACTTGACACTTACTGTCTTCTATGTAAAAGAAAAACACACTCAGAATTACACAATGTAAAAGGGAAGCGACATTTCCTATTTATGTACTCAGAGCTTTAACTGCCTCAAGGAAAAGCAGTATCTGAGCAGAGTGTTTTAAGATCTAACTTATAGGTTTGGGAACTACACTGAAAATTAAATGTTCATTCTCTGTGCATCTGGCACAGTGATTCTGCTGGCTTAGTCATCTTCTGTCTCTGTTCCAAGATTTTTTCTGTTTCCTCACCTCTGGAAGTTCCCCAAGGAAAGTTAACACTTTGATTTTAATTCCAGCAGAGATTCTATACCAGTAAGGATCTTTCATACAGGTGACAAAGTCTGAATGTGCCCCCTGGCTGATGGAGACACATTTATGTCTTGCTAAAGTCTTGTTTTGTTTTTCTGTGTTTGTTTCTCAGTATAAGCTCTTTGCAATATAGCATTGAGCACGTGTATATTTCCATTCTACTGTTTACAAATAAATGCAGATAAATAATGGTAAAGCAAATGGGAGTCTATTGTGAGAAGATTAAATTACAATAGTACTATAAGCTAACTATTAATCTTTTCTTCCCATCTTGGTATTGCAGTCTAGAATTACCCTCTGGAAGGATCATGGTAAAGGGGGATTGGTCTATAGAGTTAATAGAATGTAGTAACTGACCAAGTGCTTTATGGTGCTATTGTAAATGATCTGTCTATTGAGAGTGAGACTTAGAACTGGAATTTTCTTTCTCAAATGTGCTTGTAAGACTGTAACTTTTATAATGGAGTTCTTGTTCTAGAGGCCTTGTTCTCTGTTTCAAAGGTCTCTTAGGTAACTTTACTTTTTGCTGCCATAAACATTTTTAAAAATAATATTTTTTCATCTATAACAACGCAGGGTGATATTTTTACTGATATATTGTGTCACTAGATATATCCAGATAATAATTTGATTTCTACTTGTCTCAAGGTCTAGTGAATAGAAAAATCTGTATTAGTTTTGTATTTTGTATGTATGTAATTGTGTGTGCATCATTACTATCTCTGAAACCTGCCATGGACAGCTTGAATATGTGTAATAAATTATTTGTACAGAGGACTAGAACTGTGAGCTTGGACTAGTTCCTATGTCTTTGCTAAATGCCAAGAATAATTGGCTAGCTTGATAAAGTACTATTTACAACAGAGGCCAAAACTTTTCCTCCCTGGGGTAAACAAATCATTAGGCTGATTTGAAAGCATATCTTATGTTCGTAAAACCTGAATAGTGGTCTCCTGTGTAAATAAGTGCATAGCCTTTCTAAAAGCAAGCATATATCAGCAAGTTGTGTCAAAGCTCATATGTATGTGTCTGTCATATTTATAGATGCATATAAGATGATGCAGAGTTAATAGTTACAGTACTTTTCAGTTTGAAGTTGCTGCTTCACATTAATCTAGCAATTCCAGCTTCGTATAATTACTATTTTTCCATGGGTTGCAGAGTTTTTTTGAGATCTCAGCTTTCCATTTTCTTAGCCTGCCTTAGTCTTCTGGTACTCATCTGCAGGATTCCCGTTGGTCTGTGTTTCATTTTGCACTTAATACTGCTGAACATGTAATTCATTTACATGTGGTGACCAAGGGTATACATAGACTGTTAATATGCTCAGTAGGTACATGACTGCTTATTAAGTCATGGCAACTTAATTGTGTCCCTAAGGCCTCAGTTTGTTTAAGAATTAACTTTTAATCAAGCTCTAGTTCCAAAAGTTCCAAAAGTAGGATGGTTATTCTGCAGAAGGGGAGCAAGGCAATGTGTTGCTATCTTTCTTCATGTGTCTAGTGTAAGGAGACTTTTCTCGAGGGTAGTACTTCTAGTGCACTGTTAGAATATAACTGGAAATAGTATTTTTTCCTGAAATGCATGTAATTATTTCTTACTTATATGACATGCTGCAGAGATGAGTGTATGGAATTCATAACATAAAGACAGAGGTTGCACAGGAAGAAGAATGTATGCTAGCAAGATCTATGGGGGAAAATAAAAGGAAGTTAATAAATACTGCATTCTGTTAAAACAGTTTAGAGCAGTGATAAGGTTAGCGAAATTGTTCTTTTGCAATCAGTTTATCTAAACATAAGAATATTTTACTCAGCTGGATCCCTAATTTGGCTTCTTGTGCACTGAGCTTTTTCTAATGTTGACAGATATTTTTAGTGAAGTTGTGTATATAATTTACCTTATTGCCAACATCTTAGAAGCTGTTGAATGATGGGCAAGCTGGTATAAGGTGCACAATAGACATTTTGCAAACTAGATTATTTCCTGCTGTAGAACAGTAATGTCAGATAATAACATAAAAGTTATGAGAAGGAATTTTCTTTGAAATTATTATCTAAATTATAGTAATATTTCTACTACTTTCCACACATAACTTTATGAAGAACTTAAGAAGAAGACACACAGAAGAATACCAATCTGAGACAAACTGACATACAAAGATAATATCTAGTCTCTACATCTTTTTTGTTTCTTTCTAAAATACGGCTGTGAAATAGGCCTAGAAATTATATTTAACATATGAGAAAACATTCTGAGAACTAATGAATAAAGCATATAGTGTAGACAGCACATTCAGTGTGAAAATGAAACACGTTTTTCCTTCCACGACAGAATAAAAAGGCTTCCATAGCACTAACATAAACTGCAAATTGTTGATTATAATGCATGTGTCCTCCATCACAAGATCATATGGATGTTGATCCTCTGGCAAGATATGTACAGTTGTGTAATGGGGCTGCCATCCCCTGTGAGAGGTAGCAAGGAGGCTGGCAGATATATTTATTCACGTGGCAGCCTCCTATATCTTCTGTTATATCTGAAGTGCTTTTGTCTGAAGTACCTTTGGGAAGAGATTGACAAGCAGGACACTGTGAACTACATGAGTTGTTCTGATTACTTATTTCGGTTTTCAGTTAGGAGGCTGCACATCCCATCCATGTAATCCTGACATCTGTCTGTCTATTTGTAATTCAACTATAACCTGATCTATGAGATTTTTTTCTGCCATTACTTGGCTTGGAGAATACATTGGGAAGTTTCAGTGTTACATGATTTAAAATGATTGTCCATTTCAGATTCCTTCATTATTCACATTTGACATAATCATTATTCTCACTGCGATCTGTATTATGCTACGTTTTCCTCTCATTATATTATCTTCCAAATATTGCAATCTCTTAGTAATATTAGAAAGGTCAGAAGTACCCAGAGGTGTGATATCCCTCTCTGACAGTAGAGAATGTAGATGTGAAATAGTGAGTTTGTGTTTGTTAATATCCAGTGCTGGTCTGAACTAGCAACACCTATTGTGACTTGTAGTGAACATCACATTATTTATTTAGATTTAAACCAGATTCATCCTTCTGGCATTGAAACATCTGTGACTGTGGTTTTGTATACTATGATTTGCTGTATGTGTTAGCATTTTGGCCCTTATGGTGTCATTTCCATTTTTTCTCCAGAAAGTAGGTTCCTTTTCTAACTGAAAGTTGTCAGGTTCACATTTTACCTTCCCATGTCCTCAGCTGGTAACTGGACAGAAAACAATAGAATAGCTTTTAGTGTTATTTTGTTACTCTTTACAGAGTTACTTAGAATTCTGTATTCTCAATGTGTTTTGAAGATCTAAATTATTTCTGGAACACCTTTCTTGGCAGATTCATAGTAGTATTCCTATTTTATGAAGTACAACATCACAACAGAATTAAGATATTTTCTCACATAGGAAATCTCTAAACTCCTCAGCTGATGGAATGTTTTGAACTCAGGGAGTTGGTAGCCTCAAATCCCTTCTCAATACATTATTACATCTAGTGAAATGAAGTTTGAATAAAAGGAGATCCTCAGCATTCTCTGGTGGTAGAGTTCTGGCAGAAGTAGAAATTATTAATTTGATGGCACTTTAACTCAGCAAAGAAGGAGTCAAAATATGCCTATAAACTCCAATACACACAATTGTGAAGTAGCTTCACATATTTTTCAAGACACCGAGATGCAAGCCAGTTTTCACCTGAAAGCCATGTAGAACTGTACAAAGCCTGAGATAAGTGATTAATCTTTGTACCATGACCATGTAGACATGTCTGCAAAGAGATAGGCTTATTTGTGGGGGGCTAGATTGTACCCAGAGTAATAACTAACCCTTACTAGGATCAAAAGATTTTTATATGTGACACTGAGAATCAAATGTAGCACAGAGTTAGTGCTCTAAGAAAGAAATTAATCTTCTTGGTTAAGTGGCAGTTCATCACTGGAAAACTGTTCCTATGTGTTTTTCAGTTGTCTGCATACTTTACCACTTTTACAGGAATGTACTGTAACATTAATCATGTTTAGATTGTTTTTTTTTCCTGGAGCCTTGACTATCTTAAAATCATGAAAATACCCGATAAAATATCGGGTCATCATCCATTGCTGTACTAAAATAAATTATTTTTATAAGGTTTGAAGGAAAATGAATCAAATAAAATGTTTCATTTTGCAAAAGTGCAGCTTTCAGATAACTGAAAAGAACATAAAGTTTGCATATAAAAAGGAATGGTCTTTGTCAGCTTTCTAAAATAGTCATGCAATTTTTTTAAATGTTGGTGACAAGCTTGTAGCTAAGTCAACAAAGTAATTTTGTGTATGAACAAATTGTTCAGATTCCTTCATGCGCTGCAGTGTTTATCTGAAATTAAGATAATATGAGCCTCAGGCAAAATGTCTACTGTAAAGCGGTCTCACAGTTGAACTTTCTTCTTAGACAGTGGCAAAAGATACATATGTTTATTCTGGCAAATTCAAGCAATGATACATGTGTGACCTTTTGAGTAGAGACATGTTCTACCATGATGAGCAAATTAAGTTTCTACAAATTAAGTTTCTACAAAGATGAGCAAATTAAGTACAAACAATAATAAGTAATTTTCTCTCTCATATCTTGTGTTTATTTAAACAGGTTTTGTTGGTTTTTTTTTAATCTTCATCTGAGCTAGGATGTGTCCTAAGTCTTACAGCTCTGGACTTTCCATTTTAGGTAAGGTTCAACAGAATAATACACTTATTTTTCACTCCTATATTTCACATTACAACAATAAAAACATGTAAAGATGGGTACTAGAAGTGAGTGTTAGTAAAAGGAGGCAAGGGGGAGGGAGTAGATGATAATTTTTAAAAGCAAGTGGATTTCCCTGCAAAATTATTAAACCCATTTTCCAAACCAAATTATAATTATATGGACAAAACCAAGGTTGTGGCTATCTATGGAGGCAGTTCTGCTAGTCATCAGTGTTTGCTTCTAAAACAGTGCTTTCAACAGATTTTTTTTTCCCTAGAGCCTCTATCCTGTGAGCAGGAAATAAGCAAACCTTTAATATTTAAAACAGCAATACATATTTTTTCCTTCCTATGTTGTACCTATGAAATACCTGAAAGCTCAGGTTTGTGTTAGTGACTAATTAAAAAAAAATTTCTCACAGTAAAAAGCCATATCCTAGATGTCTTCCATTTCTGCCAAATACTATTTGTTAAAGATATGAAGACATTCATATTTGAGGTAGAAGTCCATGCAAGTTAGAAGGAATTAACTACCTGAAAGAAAAATGTAGTTTTCTTCATGAGGAATGTCACAATTTCCCATTAATATAAATAATTCTTTGCACAAGTCCTAATAAAAATATGTACCTTCTGCTTACTTGTAGCATCTTTGAGAATACTACCTCAGACTGCTCTGACTGACTGACATGCTTCATCCTAACTCCTTGGGGTCTTATTTGTTAACATATTAGAATATGTTTTTTAATTCCTTGATGGAAAATCACCATATAAGTGATTGTGCCTAAGTGTTATCTGTCTGTTTCTCCTGAAGTAAAGGAACTGAATTATTTGTTTGAAATCAGTGGGAAATATTGTATCCCAAAGGGCATAAACTGTGTACAAGGGAGTCAATTCTTCATTTCTAGGGTCAATTAAAGATTTGGATGGGAAATAAAGAAAAGGTAGAGGTATTTTTTTCCAATTGACTAATGGAGTATTGTGGTTTAACCCTAGCTGACAATAAAGCATCATGCAGTCGCTTGCTCACTTCCTTCTGGTGGGATTGGAGAGAGAACCAGAAGCGTAAAACCTGTGGTAGAGTTTGTGGGTTGAGATAATACAAAAGCTGAACATACAAGCAAAGCAAACCACTGCTTCCTTCCAGCTGTCTGAACCATAAATGTCTGATTGATGCACTTCTCATACCTAGTGGCTAAGCTGGTTTTCAGAAAGGTGCTTGGTAGGTGCAACTGAAATGGAGTTGAACTGTTATTCAGGATGATTACTTTTTAAGCAGATAGTGCATAGAGGACTACGCTGATTTTTATGTTATGGTAGGTAGGTATTTCACAGCACATGTAACTTTAAGAATAATGAAGATATTTGCCATCTCTCAAATAAAGGGGGAAAATGTATTGTGCTATAGCTAATGAGCTGTCCGAGTTATTTTTAACTCAATATATTAAGAAAAGATTGTAGCAAACCACAGCAATAAATCTTTAGGATACATGCAGATGGATTGGTATTCAAGGTCATGACAAAGTTCAGCAAAAATTCAGATCTCAGCAGAACAGTTTTTCTTGTAACATTGATGGCTGTGCTTCTTTCATTTTTACGTAGCCCTGAAGTGTAGTGATGATTATTATGTCACAATAGGATATGATGTTAGGAAAAAAATGTACTTTTGCATGTTTTTCTTCCAGTGTTTTTCACATGCCCACTTGTAGCTTTCTAGTTTGAATAGACAACATGCAATACTGAACTTTACAAGTCTGTAAAAAAACAAACTGTTGAGTCATAAAAAATATTCTCTCTTGGGAGGCATTCACACAATTTGATTTTACTTATCCAAGTAAAATGCGTCCTACAGAACCTTATCTTCCTGTGTCATGAATGAGAAAAAGATATTTTATTTGTGATTGTAGTTTAGGACCTGGGAGCTGGTGTGCGTGCTCGCTAGATTCAATCTCCATGTAAGTGATCTGATTTCTGTGGCCAAACCACACTACTTAAGATAGGTTAGAGCTCATTTAGGATCTTAACTTTCTCCATTAATTTTAAGTGGAGGCAACCATCCCATCTTAGCAATTTAATATGGGTTTTAAGGCTAATCAGATAGACATTTGGATGCCCTCTGAGCAGTAGTTATCCATATAACAAATCTGAATGATTTAATTTAAATGTAATTTTAGATGGCATAACTTTTTATCTTTCTTTAGTTTCATCAGAGGATAAATGGCAGTAATTTAGTTACATTAAAAAGTAAAATCTGAGTTTTCCCAACTCATTGCTGAAAGTGAAGAGTGAATTTCAGGGGGTTATTGAAGTAAATCAGCTTATTTTAAACACAACCCCCCTCATTTAAAAGAAAATATATTTTATTGTTTTCCACTTAGTCTTTCTATCATTAATAGCCTAAATAACCACCTATGGCTGATAATTGGTCTGTTTTTCCCTCCAGAGTGCATCACTGTAGTCCCCTTAGTCACTTATGTTGTGTGATTACTACGCTGTCTCCTTTCCTTCTGTTTTATTTTTATGCCTGGCATTATGTAGCTTTTGTATCTTTCTCAAAGATTGTAATTCTTGAATAACAAGGTTAGAGTAGATGAGAGAATTATTCCTCTCAAGTCAGAGAATCACATAAAAAGAAAAAATACTGTGGAAAAAAAACCCTAATCTGAGAGTTACTGTACTTTTATATAAATATCCTCTTCATGAAGGAATGTCAGGAGATATCTTCATTAATTCTACCACTACTTAAAACTTCGGGAAGAGAACTGAATCATTAAAACATCTATTGGCAATGAAATCTCTCATCATCTAGCCATTAGACAACTGACTAAAGGGTTTAGGCCAGTGTGTAAGGCTAAGTCAATCCAACAAATTTCAAAGATATTGATTTAAAAATGGAATGAAACAACAGAAGAACAGGAGCAAAATCATAATATAAAAGATGAGTAGACTTTTTTTTGAAACAGGGAATAAAGATATGTGGATTTTTTGTCCTTCAAAAATGTTGAGCTATTCATAAAAAAACCCAGGACATAATGATGGCCAGCTTTAAAGAACGGAAAACTTTTTTTGTCATTTATTTTGTTTGTATTCAGTAAAGCCCTTACATTTTTCATGTAAAACAAATGCTAATCACAATTTCATTTAATTTCTTTCAATACGTTATACTTTAAGAGAAAATCCTTACGAATGTTGTGAATTTCTCTCACTGTTTCAAAAGGCTGCAATGTAAATAACATAAAGAGATGAGATTGTAGTGTGTCAAATTAATCTGCTTCTTAAGGACACCTGTGCATCTATAAAACTACTATTTTTCATAAAGGATGATGATACACTTCATGCATAAGACATTTTCCTTCCAGGCAGTAGTTGCTTTGCTGAAGTTAAAATTCCCCAGGCAAAACGAAACATTTTGCAGGAAATTTCTTTTTAGTTCCAGGTCAGGTCAGCTTTAATATTTGTATTGTCTGACTCACTTCCTTCTTTGGTCTTTTGTTCTTCTTTCATTAAATGGAAAATGGGAAACTCAGAGGCACTACCAAACATGTGTCTGATTATATCCTGCCTCTGTATTTGGATAAGTATGAATGATTACTGTTATCATTACAATTTGGGTTCCATGGACAGAAAATCTGATGTGAAGATCACACAGGAGCATGAGGTGCTTGATACTGGATGCCTGATGAACCATATTTTGTGCTGCAACAAACATGCCTTTACCCTTAACTGTCTTTTAATCTTTTATCTTTTCATACATATGTTTAAGGGGGCATAACATGCATTGAGGATTAGTCTGCCGCTACATATAAGCGTGTCCCTGCTTAGATTTAATATTACTCACTTGGGTAGAAATAGCAGTGAAGATAATTAAGATTGCCTTTGTAAATTAGCAAAGGCAGGGCTCCTGGAGCGTTGTTGCCACTGTCTTCATTGCTGTTATCTCTGCTTCCTAGATGTAAGCTACTTTGCGTATGTCTTTCTTTTTGTAGCTCTGTGCCAAAATCCTCCATAGCCAAACCTTAGTCTCATCTGTATTTTACGTATTATTTTAGTACAGAGTGTCTCAATACCTTCCATCTCCCCTCACTCCTTCCCCCTCTGCTGGTGATGCAAATGACTTTCCTATGAAAAGAGGAAACCTGGGCTGCCTATGTGTATTTGCATTGCACTGCTAATAAATCTTCTGGAAAACAACCTTATGAGCTTGTAAACCAAGGTGGCAATGTACAGAGTCAAGCTGGAAGTCTTAATATGTACAGTTTGGATATGCAGTCAGGAGTAATTCAGAGTTAGCTGTATTCTGAATTATTTCAATTTTAATGACCTAACTACTTGGTATAAGTCAAAATGCTGCAACAGTCACCATGCTATGTGTGCAGAAACAATCCCTTGTTACATGGCAGGAGTGAACATCACCCTTTGGAAATGTGTATTGGAAGCAGTATTAGATGAAGTAATTTAATTTCTCCTTGGTTTACAACTGCTCTGTTAACCAGGAACTAAAGTCAATTTGTATATAGATTTTTTCATCATGTGTTTTATTTCAGCTTAAATTTAAGAGTTAAAAACATTGAATGGAACTAGGAGTCTAATTCATTCATTGCTTACTGTTCCCTACTTTGGCAAGCAGAAGAGAAATGTCATAATTATTAGACTTTATTAAATAATTTACACATCTCACAGAGGTGTGTCTGAGTGAAGGTGAATAAACAGAAGACAGTTCAAAAAACAAAAATCCAAACACTCCTTTGAAGTGACTGAATACTTGAAGTATATAATTTTTAATAATAAAAGGCATATCACTGGTTTTGTGCAACTTGACAATTGCCCTGGGCTAAGCCATTTAGCATATCTTCCAATAAATCCAATCAGAATTCAGATGCTACTTGTTCCATATATAAACATATATTCACACACACACACACACACACACACACACCCCTCTCTGTGTTAAATATACTTTAAATAGAACAAGAAACGGTCTTTATAGGAAAGACCAGATATAGGTCCCTTCCTTCACAGCTGAGATTGCCATATGCAGCATGTAGTTATGTTCAATCTTGCTCAATCATTGCATTGCAGCAAATCTTGAACTCTGTTTTATGGAGAGGCATAATAAATACTCCCCATGTGTTCCCTGCTAGGATGTCCATGTGTAGAAGTGTTTAAATTATCTGATGGAAAAATAGTCTGAACTCAGATCTCGCTCCTTGTGAAAGCATTCAAACTTGAAAGACTGAAGGGGAAACTATTACTACCTCCTCTTGCAATGACCAGAGAATCTAAAAAGCTTATGGTGTCTTTTTTGTGTTTAGTTGGTTGTTGGTTGTTTTTTTTGTTCTTCCAAAGTGGGTAGAGGAATTTGGTTGCAGCACTAAGCAGGACTGAGATTTCAGACATGTGTCTGGTCTGATCTCCTAGCCCGAGGGAGCTTTCTGCCCCGTTCACTGGACTGCTTTGATTCATATTATAAGACTCTCGGTTCTCTTCATGTCCTGTAAATGCTTCTAAAAGGAAAGCCAGAAGCAATGCATAAAATTTAATTTCATCAATTAGAGATTATAAAGAGCTAGTGATCTCTGAAGTCATGCTTTTATTAGTTTAAAGAAGGTGAACGTATTAGATATGGCATAATGAACAGGCTTACTCTAAGCATCAGCTTTTTGCCTCCATTTACAATCAAACACAGCTATTGTAAAGTTTTAGACATAAATTAATCATTTGCTTCCCTTTGCTACTAATAAACAATTAGAATGTGAGTATATTTTCAATATCTGTGGGAATAAACAGTTTATCACAACTGTATGCACAAAGAGAATATATCTATTGGAAACTTGATTGATATAAAAGTAATTTTCCCTTGGTTTAAAACAAGTGGAACCAATTATAAATAAGCTATTTTTTAAGTAGGATAACAGGAGAATCCTACTCATGTAGGAAAATGCTGTATGACAATGAAGAAAACCCAACTCAGTCATGTGCTACTCTTTTTCTCAAATGTTTGTTCATCTAACTCAGAATTGATGCAGTTAACTCTTAGTAGCCTTGATGCAGCTTCAGATGGAGTGATAAGGAGGTGTATGTTTTACAAACATAGTAGCTGAGTTTATATATGCTTATGCTAAGTTTATGCTAACACAGAAGCACTGTTTTATCATTGTCTAGACTGTTACCTCTTTCTGTGGTCCTTGGAATGGTAATGGTCTGAGTCTTTCGTGTAACATCCAGGTACTATTCAATAAGTATTCAAGTACATAGGCCAGATCTGATGGGACTTTGAGCAACCTAGTCTAGTGGAAGGTGTCTCTGCCCATGGAAGCGAGGTCAGAACTGAATAATCTTGGAGATCCCTTCTGACACAAATCATTCTACGATTCTATGAAGGTGTAGCCACTCTGTTCTGGGGCTAGATTGGTAAAAGTGTTTCCTGTGCTAGCTGCCATCAGGACCAAAGCTCAGTCACTGGAATGTTTTATTTTAAGTGCGCATATAACTTCTGTGACCCTGAATCGAAAGCCATGATTTTAGCAAAGTTATTGGTGAAGTGAAATTGTATTCAGTATATTAGAGTGTGTACACGTTCTTCTATTTCCATTATAAAGAAAACTGTTTGTCAAGTACGCAAAAGTTTGAAGGTAGGTATGTATCATGGCTACAAACCCTAGAGGGTTTTTTTCTATTTGAAACAGTGTTTCAAGAAATGATCAGATTCAGTGGTAATATCCTTGTATGTGAAAATGGAGTACTTGAGTAATTCTAGTTATCTTTTCATAAGAAAATAATTCCATTTTGAGATTTGAAATAGTTTTACTTTTAAAATTTAATCAAATCTTTATTAAAATGGGAAAAACCCCACTGAGTTAAAACTCTTTGTAGTTATTTACATGAAATATTTCGATCAGTTAAATTCCACTTTTTATTTTTGTCCTTGCAAGAGTATTTACTCTTTTGACTTTTGGTTTTGCTTAATGATAAGATGAAATGCCAATAGTTAAAAAGCAGCTCTGGTTTACCTCTATTTGAGTCTGGTGAGTGACTACACACCTGTAGGGAGATAGCAGAAGAAGGGAATGAGTTTTGCATAGAAAGCAACAGGTCTGACTACATCTGTCAATACCTGACATTGCTGATTCTGTAGGACTTTGCCTAGATAAGACTATGGAGAGGGAAGAGTGATCAGCTTAGAGAGCATTCATAAAATGTTGGAGGAATGAGTTTCATGGAAGAGGAATCTAAAGAGAATAGCCCTGTGGGAAACAGCGACAAAGTTTCAATGTGATTTACAAAACCAGAGACACTTGAGGAGCATAGTGAATGTTAGGGATAGTTTTAGCTAAGAAGAGATAACTGGCCACTTGGATATGAATAGCTTTATTCTGTGAAATCTAAGAGACAGAAGTCGAACGGGGAAAAATGGTGCATTGAATACGGGAACTTCTGACAGTAGCTCTAAGCTGAGCATTGAAGTATTTAAAAATTATAAAGAAGATAGGCTGATAAGTTTGAGGGAAATAGGCAAGAAATTAAGTTCATAAAGATAACAGATTTATTTGCATCCTTACTTTGACAAAGGAGAGACAGAAAGAAGATCAAGATGAAAAACAAAGGGAATGGGTATGACGGAAGAATCAGGAGATGCTTGAGATGGGAGGAGAGGATTTGGAGGTGGAGGTGAGGAGATATGCCTTCAGATTTGTTATGGGATAGTTTGATTATAAGTCTTTGAGGGCAGGAATAAAGAGAGTAAAAACAAGTTATGCAGACTGGGAAAATATTCATGTCATTTTACCACTTTTCTCTTAAATTAAATTAGCTATATTCAATATAATGGTATAAAAGGAAGCAGGAGAAAGGGCTGGTTTGAGCAGTGAATCCAAGGTGACAAGAGGCAGCTAAGAAAAGAGAAGTCATATTGTCAGCTGTTACAATGTAAGAATGGAAAGTAAAGGATTTTGACTTGACTTCAAAGCAGATCCACTGAAACCCTTTTTTTAAGTGACTAGTATGTGTGCTTAAAGTAGTAGAATGATACGATTTATTATCTTAATGTCTTTCTTTAAGCTAGTCGTCTTTTTTTTTCTCTCTAGACTTTTGTATGCATCTGCAGTGTGTATATAGTGATTAAAATAGTTAATTTACGTGGGTACTATCATGTCACATGTCTCACATGTCTCGTGCCAGTCATATCCAACTATAGTGCAGCCTTCATTCAGGTGACTAAGTTTTCTTCTTGGATAACATTGACAGAATAAAAAAAATCAGACCTTTTTTAAGTCTTGATTTCAATTTTTTTGTCTCTGGGCTCCAATACTCAGCTCAGTTCTGCAATTTCAGGGAGCTTTGTATGCCTAGTTTCAGGGAATCCAGTGGGATGGTATCTGGACTTCTGGGTAATAAGGCGCAAGCAGATATCTTGACTATGAAATGACAGTTTTCATGGGTTTGGCAATTTGGTGCAAGTTGAGTGGATCTTCATGGAGTGGAACAGTCACAAGATACACATAAAAGGCAGCTTCTGGTTAAATCAAGTTCCTGCTCCTATGCTTTCTAATTTTTAAGAAGAAAACTTACACTCTCTACAGAAAAATGTCTCTATATATTTTGACGTGGAAAAACATTTTCTCCTCATGCTCAAAAATTATTATGCTGTTTAAGCTGACATCAATTTGATGAAAAATCAGTAGAGAAAGCAAAGCGACAACAGACCACTCTCCAGTGGGAACAAATTAACTTACCTGGTTAAGGTTTGGCAGGCAAAACAAAACAGAGTCTTATGATGGAAAGCATGGAGCAAGATGTATGTGATGATGCATCCCACGTAATCTATTTCATATCCAGAATGCCGTCAAGGCAGATCAGTTTCTATTTTTCTGAGATTTTATCATCAGTGTATTCCTCATTAGTTATTTGTGTAACAGGTAATATTTATAGATTGCAGGAAGCATTTTTCTCTTATGAGTTCGATTAACATCCTTCAAGGATATAGAAATGTGTTTCCAATGCAATTTCCTTCCTAAGCTGTGTTTCAGAGAAAGGAGTAAATACTGCTGCTCTCAGTATGTCTGTCGTGGCTGCTGAATTCAGTGCTGCCAGCAGCTCTGACTTAGAAAACATGCCAGTAGCAAGTGTAAGACACAATGTGCATTTTGAAAGCAAGTCTACTAGTAGCAAACTGCAATCACAGTGTGAGAAAGACAAAGGTGTGTTACAACATGAATCACAACAAAGCAAATCATTGTGGGAGTCCTTGGCAATGGAGGTTTGTGATTAAACAGCAAGATGGGAAATGGCAGTTTCAAAATAATAGCAGGTGCTCTAAATGAAACTGGAAATGAGAAAATCTTCAAATGCTGTAATTGGCTTCAATCTTAGCTGCTGGGTTGCATTCTGAATTTTCAGCCTAAAGACAAAATGAATACCTGGGAAAAATAGATACTAAGAACTGTAACTTTCCATTCAGTGGAGGACAGGAAAGATGGAAACATACTGTGCTTTCTGGGAGCTTGTGTAGGTGTGGTTAAGACTATAAGTAATTGAGAGGCACTGATTACAGGTGACCTAACTCAGTGTGGAGAAGTCCTAACCTTATTCTGGGAGAATTTTCATGAAATTTTTTTCCACATCCATTGAATTTGGGAGTAGTGTTTTAATAACAAGTTGCACAATGTATCAGCAAATGTTATCAATATGAAATTTCAATTCATCCTAACACATTTGAAACAGCTACAGTAATAGTATACACAGCTGTAAGAACTCTGTTGGACACAGGACATTTTCTCCTTCAGCTGTCTCTCTTCCAGCAAGCATGCTTGCAGTACTGGTGGGATTACAGGCAGAGCAGACTTGGCTCTGTTGTTGCAGTGTTTCTTGGCTACTTGTGCTGCAGGGAGGAGCCCTGCAGAAAGCCATATTGAGGGGATGTTGGCACCATTATCTCAGTGGTGTAGTACACTTGCTTCAAGCCTTGGATCTTTTCTGTGAGTATAAAGATGTATAGTTTAAGGGTAGAGGCTCTTCTGAAAAAAGTGCTTGGTGAGCAGGAGCTGCACTGATGCGAGAAATCTGCATGGTGTTGGGGAGGGAAACATCTAGAATATGTTTCCCACACAAGCTTTACAGACTGAAATTTTTGTCTCAGTCTCAGCTTATCTGAGTGTGGCGCACTTCAAATGGCACCACAGGAGGGTTAAATAATTCAATAAGTAGTCACTTAGGAATTAAGACTATTCCCCTTAGGAGTGTAGCAAGATCAACAGCCCAGCTGAAGTGCATCTACACCAATGCACAGAGTATGGGCAATAAACAACAGAAACTAGAATTTATTGTGAGGTGGGAGAGCTTTGATAAAATTGACATCACGGAAACATGATGGGATGACTCACATAACTGGAGAGCTGCTATGTCTGGCTACAGACACTTCAGGCAGCATAGATGAGAAAAGAGATGGTGAGGTAGCTCTGTATGTTAGTGAGTGTTTTGACAGCCTCAAACTCATTGGCAGTGATGATAGGGTTGAATGCCTGTGGGTGAGAATCAGAGTTGTACCTAATAAGGCAGATATCGTGGTGGAAGTCTGCTATAGACCACCCAGCCAGGATTAGGAGGCTGACAAATTATTCTACAAGCAACTGAAAGAAATCTCACGATTGCTAGCCCTTGTCCTCATGGGAGACTTTAATTTATCAGATGTCTGCTGGAAGTATAATACAGCAGAGAGGAAACAGTCTGGGAGGATTCTGGAGTGTGTGGAAGACAACTTCTTAACATAACTTGTGAGTGAGCCGACTAGGAAAGGTCCTGCTGTTTGTGAACAGAGGACTTGTGGGAGATGTGACAGTTGGAGGATTCCTGGGACACAGTGATGATGAGATGATAGAATACTCAGTTGTAGAAGAAGGAAGGGGTCAGTAGAATGGCCACCTTGGACTTCAGAAGGGCAGACTTTGGTCTATTCAGAAGGCTGGTCAATAAAGTTCCATGGGAACTTTTTTTCTTTTTTTTTTAACTGTAAGTCTTGTACATTTCCTTAAACCACAGTCTACGAGGAACCCAGACCACTTTCCTCAGATCTCCTTTTAAGGAAGGACCAACATTTGGCCCACAATTTGCCATATAAAAGTAATAAATATCCATATGTAGAGTTGTAGAATTGTTACTTGGAAGTAAGAAACTGAACAAAACACAGCTGTGAAAAACAAAGAAATAGTGTGCAGTGGCTGTTGCGAAAACTGAGACTAAAATAATCCATGTCTCACTAGCAAACATATGATTGATATATGCCATTGAAAGGTACTTGTCTGATACATCGCATTGGTTAGTACTTTAACAAGGAGACTGTTATGACTAATACATAATATATATGCTCTTTTAAGGCCACAAAGCATGTATTGAGTGAATAATTTAGATTTATAGTTTAATAATTCGATTTTAGGACATATAATGACATAAATTCGAAAAAAAGTATGCTGAACTATCTCCAGATCAGTAACTGGAAGAAATTAAAGAGATGTTTCAGTTCAGAGGACACCTCTGATGTTTGTTGAAAATCTATAACCTTAGCTATAGCTGTGAAATAGATTTCAGCTTAGAAACCTTCAGTACATTAGTAGCATTTCATAAATCACCAGGTAAATAGAATATTTCAACTTGTGGGAAGCATATGTGTCCTACTAAGAAAAAAATTCCTTTTTTACAACAAGTTACCCTGCCTTTAAGAAAACTAAAAAAACCCAAACATTATTGAAAATCAGTATGCAAAATAAACGTTGACTTTGGGGCTTTGATATGAGAAATGAAGAGCTGCTAAAGTGTATCTACAAAGCTTGATAAGGAATTGGAAATTTATGTAAGCAAATTTTGGAGCTTTTACTGGCCTTTTACATCTAAATGTTTTAGCATTTTTTCCTTTTTAGATATTAATATTCTTTTTTTAATTATTATTAACCACAAGTCCCTAGAATGCTTGAGCTTCACTGTGTCAACGCTGTTTGCTGATGTGTTAAAATGTTAGGTTAAGCTATGAATTTACAGCCTTTAGGTTCAGTTTGGCAAAAGCTATGCAAAAATAATCTGTAAATTAATTTTGACTTGAGTGCAAACATGAGTGTTTTTAACACTAAGAATTAAATACGTGTGCCATATGGTAGTTCTCGGAATTAAAGTGAAATAGGTATTATTGCTACCCAAAATAATTTTTCAGGACGTGCAAAATAATGCATATAAAAATAATTTTTAAAAATCTGTCTTTTAAAATTTCTTTTCTGAGCCATATTTTTTGATTATTTGCACAATTATGAAACTGTTGCCATCAGTTTTTATGAATTAACAGAAACATAAGCTGATCAAGAAATACGATATTCCATGAGGTGGGACTTCCTTCACTTGCAGTGGGATTTTTAGTAGTCTCTTAACCAGATTCAAAAATTGGCAAGGTAGCATACATTGTATTTCAAATATTTCAGAAGCTATGTCACCTTCCAATCATTTCCGTAATTTCTAGGCCAAGTGGGCACTAATCTTGCTTCTAAACTCAAAGCAAGTCTGCACCACAGAGGGAAACTTTAATTACATCTTTAATCAAACCAGCAAGAGTAAGTAATAGTAGTGTCAGCACAAATTTCATTGTGGGCTAGAATCAAAATGCTTGCTCCCACACACTTTTCTTCTCTGCCACTGTTGGCCGTCCTACAGTGAAGCTCAGATAGGTTGGCTTTTTCCAGCTAACATTACATCCCCCAAGTACTGCACAGAAGTACCTCAACAGCAGTCTGATAGCAGGAGTTCTAAATCTGATGATGGATATACAGCCCACAGTGCCTACTCTGCCATCTGGGAATCGCAGCAGTCCTACTAAACTGAGTCATCTTGCTACAAGCCTTGAGCTTAGTAATAGGAAAAATAGCTATGTATTTTTCATCAATAGAATTTGCATTTATAAACAGTTTTTATATGTTTTTTTCTTTATGCCCAGTTTAAGCATCGTGAACGCTAGAAAGCAGTGGAATTTTTCCTAGCATGTTTGTAGTTGCATGTGTTTATGAGGATGTATCTCAAAGTGCTCTATTTAATTAAAGCCCAAAGAGTCTTTGTTCAGGCTGCATTTATTTTTCAGTGTGTGGGTGTGCATGCATGTATTTTCCTTAAATCAAATTTGTACATTGCAAAGATTTTCAGCCATAAATTTTTCAAGCATTACCATAGCAATAATGATTTCAGGGTATCAAAAATTATCTTGCTAAACCCCACTATAGGATTGTTACTTTTGCTGTTCCAGCATCGCTATCTTTTTCTTAGTGAATTTCCTGTTTTTTTCCTAGAAATATGAAATAAGCATGATATCATATGATAATCATTTTTATTCTTATGCCAGTGGGCCCACAGATTTAAGAACGAGCGTGTACATCAGTAAGATAATTCACCTGAGAACAAAATGTGTCTGGACATAAGAATAAAACAAAATGAAACAAAAGTCCAAGTTTCAGGGAATATGTAGGATGTGATGGTTTTCCAATTCATATGACAGTAA
Source organism: Clamator glandarius (assembly GCA_033459285.1). Classification (NCBI taxonomy): domain Eukaryota; kingdom Metazoa; phylum Chordata; class Aves; order Cuculiformes; family Cuculidae; genus Clamator; species Clamator glandarius. The sequence continues at coordinate 1,197,647 of JAUNZM010000133.1, forward strand.
CCTAAGAATAAATATGTTAAAACTATATTACTTAAAATGATGTTAAATGAATAGGTGCAAAAGAAACATATTAGCAAAATCTTATGATTGTGCCACTTTTAAGTGTATGGCATTATTGTAATAATAATTAAAATCTATGAACAATGAATATATTCAAGTAGGAAACTTTGGACAATACCATTCAAACATTCAGCTGCTAATATTAAGTAACAAGGGTTTAGTAACACTGCAGAGATACTATATTTTGTATTTGACTTCCTTAGCATTAATAACAATGAGATTATTCAGTGTTCCAAGATTCTATCACACAAATTGGTATGATGTGACTTTTTCACAAATTATTCCCTTGTCTAAACAAATTACTCCAAGATATTGACCTGAACATGTGGATCACAGGTAGATCAAATTTTGTATCAGAAGATACTTAGAGAATTCTTGTTGCTCCAAGTCAACCAGCATATCCTCATATTTGATTTCAAGTCTGTTATTTTGAATGAAAATCACTGGACGTAAGATGAATGTTATGCTGTAATTAAAAAGATGTCATAGTCATGATAGGAAAAAGAAATGTATGTAATTGACCAACTTTGATTTCAATTTTTTGATTTTAAGTGTTATAATACATGTTGAGAGTTATCCAGAGTTTCCTTAATATATTTTTAACTCATGAATAATGTCTGAATAGTGAGATTTCTGAGCATTGTTTCTGAGCCTCACGCCATGTCTCTGAGTGGTTTTTGACAGTCAACCTCTTTTCATGTTTCCTTAGGTGCTCGATAACACAACTGTGAAAGCAAAGTTATAGTTTAATTCTTAATGCAGGTCTCAGATATATTAGTCTTTTCCTGTGGATAACCTTAAGGATAAAAGATTTAAGTACTGTGACAAAACTTGGCATGTATTACAAAACCATTTAATTTACTCTTCGGGCATTTGCTTTGGAAGGTAATTAGGCATCTCTATTCTTTTGAAGTTTCCCAATTTTTTATATTCCTGCCTGTATCCTTGCTGGTGGTGATTTTTTCTGTGTTTCATAACATAAAAATCAATATTGAAAAGGCAGTGGCTTCTCACATTCCCCCATGTGGATTTGTAAGGATTTACAAAATACAATCAATTAAGCTAATAAAGTCTGAGAGCTGCACTAAATGCTTTTCAGACTTCAAACTTGTTTTTTTATGTATGCAGTTATAAGAGTGTTTAATGCATCCTTATGGAATAGGCACTTGTAGAATTTCTCAGAATGATTTATTGTATTAACCTTTATAAAATGACCATAATATTGCTATAGCTTTGCTTAAAAGAACTTACTTGAATTGTATATGCCCTAATTCTTTCCATTGTGGCAATTACATATGCTTTGGACCTCTGCTGAAGCACCATTGCTTAATCAGTAATTCATCTGAAAGTAACTATATTGAAATAGCGGTGTTGGGTTCTGGGATAATATTGCAGTAGAAAGTAGATATACATCTACAGATGTGTGTTATGATGCAAAATCTAATCTCAGCAGAATTTCAGAAATAAGAGTTTATATCCAGGAAAAATATCTTAATGTATTAAAGACCACACTCTGCCTACCAAAAGCAGGTCAGTTGTCAGCTGTCTGCATCACAATTGCAAGTTATTCCATTTATCAGTAATAACGTATCATTTGCAAGCATGGTAGCTTTTGTATAGCTTATTCAGCACAGATGCACAGTCATGGTGGTAAACTACTTTAAAAGAGTTCTTGAAGTAATTTATTATCTATGTAATAACATCAAGAACATTGTTCCCATTTGAACAAATTTTACATAGATCAGAAGAGCTTTCTATAAATATCAGAGCCAATAATTTATCATTAATTGCAATTAAATTACCAGTGTATCAGATCAATGCTAGACTTTTATAGTTTTCAATCAATGGTTTGTAAAATATTTGTTTCTCTGTTGCTGATGAGCTGTACATATTCCCTGTTGTATTTGTGTCATGTATCACGTGGTATTATTTCTCTTTTTCTTGCTTAAATAAGAAGAAATGAAAAATAATTTTAATAGCAAATAACATCAGTGTCTTCCAAGATTAATAGAACTTTGTGTTTTTACTAATGAATCAGTAGCCATCTTTATAATAAGAACACATAAATAAGAAAAGGACCAAGATCATGCAGATTGGCTAATCTACACATCGGTTTATAATTCTTTTATGTTTAGAAGTAGGAAAAATGCATTAGAATTTGGACATATCAGCATTGCTTTCCCATGTCAGTCTTCTGGTTAATGTCTCTAGTCTTCCTTATCCCTTCTCTGGTGTCTGAGTATTTGCTTGACAAGATATGCACTGATGTATGTTTAAAGTTATCTAGTGGGTTT